>JAEIGF010000016.1:78064-678064 GCA_018903485.1 Drosophila littoralis | reverse complement strand
GTTTTTCATACAACAACTTAATTTTCGACACATCATTCCTTTGGCAGTCAAATGAAATAGTAGTCCGATCTTAATAGGATACTGCACATATAGTAAAACTGATAAATGCCGAGATTGGGCAAGATATCTTGATAAACAAAAATGTTTTTCATACAACAAGTTATTTTTCGACCGATCGTTCCTATGGCAGCTATATGATATAGTGGCCCGATATTGATAGGATTTTACGCATATATGGGGAGCATAGTAAAACTGATAAATGCCCAGTTTAGTCAAGATATCTTGATAAACAAAAATGTTTTTCATACAACAAGTTAATTTTCGACTGATCGTTCCTAAGGCAGCTATATGATATAGTGGTCCGATGTTGATAGGGTTTTGCGTATATATGAGGAGCATAGTAAAACTGATAAATTCCCAGTTTGGTCAAGATATCTTGATAAACATAAATGTTTTTCATACAACAACTTAATTTTCGATAGATCATGCCTATGGCAGCTATATGATATAGTGGTCCGATCTTGATAGGATTTTGCATTTATATGAGGAGCATAGTAAAACTGATTAATGCTGAGTTTGGTCAAGATATCTTGATAAACATAATTATTTTCATTCAACAACTTAATTTTCGACCGATCGTTCCTATGGCAGCTATATGATATAGTGGTCCGATGTTGATAGGATTTTGCATATATATGTAGAGCATAGAAAAACTGATAAATGCCGATTTCGGTTAAGATATCGTGAAAAACAAAAATGGTTTTCATACAACAACTTAATTTTCGACTGATCGTTCCTATGGCAGCCATATGATAAAGTGGTCCGATCTAAATAGGATACTGCAAATATATATGAGAAGCATAGTAAAACTGATAAATGCCGAGTTTGGTCAAGATATCTTGATAATCAAAAATGTTTTTCATACAACAACTTAATGTTCGACCGATTGTTCCTATGGCAGCTATACGATATAGTATTCCGATTTCAATAGGATTTTCCACATATATGGGGAGCATAGTAAAACTCATACATTTTGAGTTTGGTCAAGATATCTTGATAAACAAAAATGTTTATCATACAACAACTTAATTTTCGACCGATCGTTCCTAGGGCAGCCATATGATATAGTGGTCCGATCTTTAAAGAATTTCGCATATATATAAAAAGCATAGTTAAACTAAAAACGCCCAAGTCGGTCAAGATATCGTGAAAAACAAAAATGTTTTTCATACAACAACTTAATTTTCGACTGATCGTTCCTATAGCAGATATATGATATAGTGGTCCGATCTTAATAGGATTTGCATATATATGTGGAGCATAGAAAAACTAATAAATACCGAGCTTGGTCAAGATATCTTTACAAACAAAACTGTTTTTTAAACAATAACTTAGGTTTCGACCGATCGTTCTTATGGCAGCTGTATGATATAGTTGTCCGATTTTAATAGCATTTTGCACATACATATATAGGAGTATAGAAATACAAATATATGCCGAGTTTCGTCAATATATCGTGAAAAACAAAAATGCTTTTCATACAACAACTTAATTTTCGACTGATCGTTATTATGGCAGCTATATGATATAGAGGTCTGATCTTAATAGGATTTTGCACATATATGTGGAGCATAGAAAAACTGATAAATGCCGATTTCGGTCAAGATATCGTGAAAAACAAAAATGGTTTTCATACAACAACTTAATTTTCGACCGATCGTTCCTATGGCAGCTATATGATATAGTGGTCCGATCTTAATAGGATTTGCATATATATGTGGAGCATAGAAAAACTAATAAATGCCGAGTTTGGTCAAGATATGTTGACAAACAAAACGGTTTTTTAAACAATAACTTAATTTTCGACCGATCGTCCCAATGGCAGCTATACCACATAGTTTTCCGATTTTAAAAGGATTTGGCATATATATGAGGAGCGCAATAAAACTAACAAGTGCCGAAGTATCGTGAAAAACAAACATGTTTTTCTTACAACAATTTAATTTTCGACCGATCGTTCTTATGGCAGCTATATTATATAGTGGACCGATCTTAATACAATTTTGTATTTATATGTGGAGCATAGAAAAAATAATAAATGCCGAGTTCGGTCAAGATACAGTGAAAAAGAAAATGTTTTCCATACAACAAATTAATTTTCGACTGTTCGTTCGTATGTCAGCTATATAATATAATGGTCCGATCTTAATAGGATTTCGCATATATATGAGGAACATAGTAAAATTAAAAGATGGCGAAGTTGGTCAAGATATCTTGATAAACAAAAATGTACAACTTAATTTTCGACCGATCATTCCTATGGCAGCCATATGATATAGTGGTCCGATCTTAACGGGATACTGCAAATATATATGAGAAGCATAGTAAAACTAATAAATGCTGAGTTTGGTCAAGATATCTTAATGAACAAAATTATTTTCATTCAACAACTTAATTTTCGACCGATCGTTCCTATGGCAGCTATATGATAAAGTGGTCCGATCTAAATAGGATACTGCAAATATATATGAGAAGCATAGTAAAACTGATAAATGCCGAGTTTGGTCAAGATATCTTGATAATCAAAAATGTTTTTCATACAACAACTTAATGTTCGACCGATTGTTCCTATGGCAGCTATACGATATAGTATTCCGATTTCAATAGGATTTTCCACATATATGAGGAGCATAGTAAAACTGATACATTTTGAGTTTGGTCAAGATATCTTGAGTCACAAAAATGTTTATCATACAACAACTTAATTTTCGACCGATCGTTCCTAGGGCAGCCATATGATATAGTGGTCCGATCTTTATAGAATTTCGCATATATATAAAAAGCATAGTTAAACTAAAAATGCCCAAGTCGGTCAAGATATCGTGAAAAACAAAAATGTTTTTCATACAACAACTTAATTTTCGACTGATCGTTCCTATAGCAGATATATGATATAGTGGTCCGATCTTAATAGGATTTGCATATATGTATATGTGGTCAAGATATCTTGACAAACAAAACTGTTATTTAAACAATAACTTAGATTTCGACCGATTGTTCTTATGGCAGCTGTATGATGGTTGATAGTTGTCCGATTTTAATAGTATTTTGCACATACATATATGAGGAGTATAGAAATACAAATATATGCCGAGTTTCGTCAAGATATCGTGAAAAACAAAAATGCTTTTCATACAATAACTTAATTTTCGACCGATCGTTCCCATGGCAGCTATACCACATAGTTTTCCGACTTTAAAAGGAATTGGCATATATATGAGGAGCGCAGTAAAACTAACAAGTGCCGAAGTATCGTGAAAAACAAAAATGTTTATCTTACAACAATTTAATTTTCGACCGATCGTTCCTATGGCAGCTATATTATATAGTGGTCCGATCTTAATAGTATTTTGTATTTATATGTGGAGCATAGAAAAACTAATAAATGCCGAGTTCGGTCGAGACATAGTGAAAAAAAAAATGTTTTTCATACAACAACTTAATTTTCGACTGATCGTTCCTATAGCAGCTATATGATATAGTGGTCCGATCTTAATAGGATTTGCATATATATGTGGAGCATAGAAAAACTAATAAATGCCGAGTTTGGTCAAGATATCTTTACAAACAAAACTGTTTTTTAAACAATAACTTAGGTTTCGACCGATCGTTCTTATGGCAGCTGTATGACATAGTTGTCCGATTTTAATAGCATTTTGCACATACATATATAGGAGTATAGAAATACAAATATATGCCGAGTTTCGTCAATATATCGTGAAAAACAAAAATGCTTTTCATACAACAACTTAATTTTCGACTGATCGTTATTATGGCAGCTATATGATATAGAGGTCTGATCTTAATAGGATTTTGCACATATATGTGGAGCATAGAAAAACTAATATATGCCGAGGTTCGATAAATTATCTTGATAAAAAAAAATTTTTTTTATACAGCAACTTAATTTTCAACCGATTGTTCCTATGGCAGCTATACGATATGATGGTCCGATTTTAATAGAATTTTGCACATATATGTAGAGCATAGAAAAACTGATAAATTTTGCGTATGGTCAAGACATCTTGATAAACAAAAATGTACTTCATACAAAAACTTAATTTTCGACAGATCGTTCTCATAGCTGCTATATGATATAGTGGTCCGATGTTGATAGGATTTTACGTATACATATATGAGGAGCATAGGAAAACTATGTTGCGTTTTGTCAAGATATATTGATAAACACAAATGAATTTCATACAACAACTTAATTTTCGACCGATCGTTCCCATGGAGGCCATATGATATAGTGGTCCGATCTTTATAGAATTTCGCATATATATTAAAGGCATAGTTAAACTAAAAATGCCGAAGTTGGTCAAGATATCGTGAAAAACAAAAATGTTTTTCATACCACTTAATTTTCGACCGATTGTTCCTATGGCAGCTATATGATATAGTATTCTGATTTTAATAGAATTTTGCATTTATATGTGGAGCAAAGAAAGGTTAGTAAATGCCGAAGTTGGTCAAGATATCGTGAAAAACCAAAATATTTTTCATACAACAACTTAATTTTCGACCGATCGTTCCTATGGCAGCTATATGATATAGTATTCCGATTTTTATTGGATTTTGCATTTATATGTGGAGCAAAGAAAAGCAAATAAATGCCGAGTTCGGTCAAGATATAGTGAAAAACATAAATGTTTTTCATGCAACAACTTAATTTTCGACTGATCGTTCCTATGTCAGCTATATGACATAGTGTTCCGATCTTAATAGGATTTGCATACATATGTGGAGCATAGAAAAACTAATAAATGCCGAGTTTGGTCAAGATATCTTGACAAACAAAACTGTTTTTTAAACAATAACTTAGGTTTCGACCGATCGTTCTTATGGCAGCTGTATGATTTAGTTGTCCGATTTTAATAGCATTTTGCACATACATATATGAGGAGTATAGAAATATAAATATATGCCGAGTTTCGTCAAGATATCGTGAACAACAAAAATGCTTTTCATACAACAACTTAATTTTCGACCGATCGTTGCTATGGCAGCTATATGATAAAATGGTCCGCTATTAATAGGATTTTGCATTTATATGTGGAGCATAGAAAAACTAATAAATGCCGAGTTCGGTCGAGATATAGTAAAAAAAAAATGTTTTTCATACAACAACTTAATTTTCGACTGATCGTTCCTATGTCAGCTATATAATATAGTGGTCCGATCTTAATCGGATTTCGCATATATATGAGGAGCATAGTAAAATTAAAAGATGGCGAAGTTGGTCAAGATATCTTGATAAACAAAAATATTTTCATTCAACAACTTAATTTTCGACCGATCGTTCCTATGGCAGCTATATGATATAGTGGTCCGATGTTGATAGGATTTTGCATATATATGTAGAGCATAGAAAAACTGACAAATGCCGATTTCGGTCAAGATACCGTGAAAAACAAAAATGGTTTTCATACAACAACTTAATTTTCGACCGATCGTTCCTAGGGCAGCCATATGAAATAGTGGTCCGATCTTTATAGGATTTCGCATATATACAAAAAGCAAAGTTAAACTAAAAATGCCCAAGTTGGTCTAGATACCATGAAAAAAAAAAATGCTTTTCATACGACAACTTAATTTTCGACCGATCGTTCCATTGGCAGCTATACCACATAGTGTTCCGATTTTAAAAGGATTTGGCATATATATGAGAAGCAAAGTAAAACTAATAAATGCCGAAGTATCGTGAAAAACAAAATTGTTTTTCATATAACTACTTAATTTTCGACCGATCGTTCCTATGGCACCTATATGATATAGTGGTCTGATTTTGATTGGACTTTGCATATATATGAGGAGCGTAGTAAAACTAACAAGTGCCGAAGTATCGTGAAAAACAAAAATGTTTTCCTTACAACAATTTAATTTTTGACAGATCGTTCTTATGGTAGCTATATGATATAGTGGACCGATCTTGATAGGATTTTGCACATATATGAGGAGCATAGAAAAACTGATAAATTTTGGTTTTGGTCAAGATATCCTAATAAACAAAAATGTTTTTCATACAACAACTTAATTTTCGACCGATCGTTCCTAGGGCAACTATATGATATAGTTGTCCGATCTTGATAGGATTTTGCACATATATGAGGAGCATAGAAAAACTGATAAATTTTGGTATTGGTCAAGATATCCTAATAAACAAAAATGTTTTTCATACAACAACTTAATTTTCGACCGATCGTTCCTAGGGCAACTATATGATATAGTTGTCCGATCTTGATAGGATTTTGCACATATATGAGGAGCATAGAAAAACTGATATGTTTTGGTTTTGGTCAAGATATCCTAATAAACAAAATTGTTTTTCATATAACTACTTAATTTTCGATCGATCGTTCCTATGGCAGCTATATGATATAGTGGTCCGATCTTAATTAGATTTTACATATAAATGAGGAGCATAGATAAACTAATAATGCCGAGTTACGTCAACATATCGTGAAAAGCATAAATGTTTTTTATAAAACAATTTAATTTTCTACCGATTGTTCCTATGACAACTATACGATATGGAGTTCCGATTTTAACAGGATTTCGCATACATATGAGGAGCATAGTTAAACTAAAAAATGCCGAGTTTATTCAAGATATCTTGATAAACAAAAATGTTTTTCATACAACCTTTTTTTTTTTTTTTTCAAATTATGTTTATTTTCAGATCTGATATCCTGTTACTCTAATTTAGCAACTTTTATCAGAGTGACGTAATTTCTTAGCTTAACGAAAATTGTGAATTTTCAATTAGTTTAACAATTTAGACAATATATACTTTTATTTACAGGGACATGTTTAGGGGTATTTGTTGCAGTTTGTGACCTATATAAATCGATCGACTAGGTCGGTTGGGTAGGTCCTCTTCAGTTGCCTTCTTCTTCGCCTCCTTAGCAGGTTCCTTGCCAGGACGTTAGGATGGTTTTGGAGCTTGGTTAAGTAGCTCGCTGCTTGTCTGTTTATTACCGCGCCCACCATTGGTACCCTGAGGTCCTTTGCGATGTCGCGTGTGCGAATGTACCATTCGGCTCCAGTCATTTTGCGCAAGGTTTTGGCCTGAATAATGCGAATTTTGTTCAGGTGTGTTTCTGCCGCTATTCCATAGACTTGTAGCCCATAACGCCACAGAGGGGAAATGATTACCTTGTAGATGTTTGTTTGTTGTTGGAGTTGAGGAGCCAGCTCATTCGTCTTAACTTGGATTTGACGTTGCTTGTTACTGCAGAGACGTGCTTACTAAATGTAAGTCGTCTGTCGAGGGTGACTCCTAGGTATTTGTGATGACTATATTGCTCTAGAAGTTCACCATGAAGAAAAATTCCGTGGCAAGAGTCCTTGCGTAGAGTGTGAGTAACCGTGGCGCATTTTCCAGGGTTTACTGCGATGTTCCATCTACAAGCCCAATTTTCAAATCGTTTTAGGTTCTCCTGCAGGAGGTCAGTTGCCGCGTACACACATTTATTCCTTGCAAGGATTGCCGTGTCGTCAACAAACGTGTGCTTGCATTTGCAGTGGGCATGTCATGTGTAAACAGGCTGTATAACGTGGGACCCAAAACGCTGCCATGTGGAACTCCCGCTTTTATGCGTTTGGCTTGAGAGGCTATGCCATCCTGCACGACTTGAAAGGTTCTCTCAGTTAGGAAGCTCACAATAATGCTAAATAGCTGTGGATTTAATTTGTCCTTGATTTTGGAGAGAAGACCTGCGTGCCACACCCGGTCGAAAGCTTGCTGGATGTCTAGAAACGCTGCCACCGCATACTCTTTTCTGTGGAAACCGTCCAGCATGAAATTAACTACCTGATGGAGTTGCTCAGGTGTACCGTGCCTGAGTCGGAAGCCAAACTGGAACTTCGGGATTGCGTGTCTTATCTCCGTGCTTTCAAGGATCCTTCTAAGGATGCATCTCTCCAGAATTTTCCCAAAGGCAGGCAGGAGGCTGATGGGGCGATAAGATTCCAGCTGGTTGGGAGGCTTTCCGCTCTTGAACAGCATGACGATTTGCGCCTTCTTCCAGGCCGCTGGAAAGTGGCCTAGTCTGAGAGTGATGCGGTCTCGAACGGCGTGAATCGCTCCTCCAGGTTGCTGGCGAAAGCTTCTGCTCTGTCCTTTGGCGATCTGGCCCAGGTGCAATTGGCGTGACGGACGGGAAACTTGGGTGCGGCTTGCCGTTTATACTGCCTTGTGAGTTTCCAGAGCGCGAAATTCGAGCTCACGTCAGCTGTTGCTTCCTCCAGCATGGTGTCTGTGGCATTTCTTTTTAGGATAATTAGCTCCTTCCTGACCCTGTTGGCGATACGACGATAGATCCTGTCAATCGTGGGGTCCTGGGTGCGGACATACTCCCTCCTCAGTCGCTTTTTTAGGGCGAGAAGACCTTCCAAAATGGGGGAAAATGTCCTTGAGCGCTGGCTAGTAGGGGCTGGGTACGTATGTGCTGGCGCAGCATTGGCGGCTGCGGCATGTACCTGGTCCAGCAGGGTTTGGACTGCAGCGTCGACGTCCTCGGCTGACAGAAGCTGCGTGTTTAGGTTGATCAAGCTATTTAGATCGGCCTTAAATCGTTGGATGTCCGACCCAGGGAGGACAAGCCTACGCTTTTTTGGGATCCTTTGTGCAGCCGTATTGATCGTTGTAAGAAGTGGCAGGTGGTCGGAAGAAAGATCGTACTCTTCGCGAACCGATAATACGCTGTTGGGGATACCCTTATTTATGAAAAAATCAATACAAGAAGGCGTACTTTGCCGGTTGTAAGGAAAGTGGGTAGGTCTACCGGTGGCCAGTACCTGGGCAGAGCAGGGCGTGAGCGCCTCATGCAGCGCAGTGCCTCTGCTGTCAGCTCTGTAGCTACCCCACAGTCTATGCTTAGCGTTAAAGTCGCCTCCAACTATGAATTTGGGGCCAAGCTGGCCAAGCAGAGAGTTAAATTCAGCTTGGTTCCAGGGGATATTTGATGGTAGGTATGCTGCCGCAACGAGTATTTCGCCCAAGGGAGTCTCCACCATGATAGCAGCCAGCTGTGTATCACTGAGGGTCACTGTCTGCAGGTGGTAGTGTCCTGATAAGTCCTGTTTTGCCAGCAGTGCAGCGCCACCTCTGGCTCGTCCTGTAGGCTGATCCGCACGGTAACAGACGTACCCCTCCATTGTTAGGTACAAGTTCGTGTGTAGATGGGTTTCTGAGATGAGCATGATGTCTACATCGTGTTTTCTCAGAAAAGTCTTGAGCTCGTTAGCATTTTGGAGGATGCCGCGAGCGTTCCACGATCCGAGGCACAACTGGGTAGCCATTATTTGCGGCTGTTTGGGAAACCGAGCTGCGGAGAACCTTGCACATCCTTTAGCTCTTTAATAGTAACCAGAATGGTTGCAACTGCGGCATTTAGTGCTGCAATGGACTGCTGGAGGCCTTGAAGGATGCTTCCAAGGGACGCGTCTTGCTCCTGAGGTCCTTGCTGTGGTTGTTTGAAGGTGGGCTGAAAAGTGCGCGCTGGGGGTTGGCGGACTTGTACTTGATGACCTGGCCGCAGCGCATCAGCATACGACAGGCCCTGTTGCACAATTCGGGAAGGTACGAACTGCTGACTGGTTCTTCGTGCATGTTGAGGATGGTTTTATCGTGTAGGAGGGGAGACATTAATGGCCGGCTGCCTGGCATTTAGCCTCAGCTTATAGCTTTTGCATCCTTTATAGGAAGCAGCATGGTTTCCCTCGCAGTTTGAGCATCGCAGGTCTGCCACTGTTTTGGACTTGCACTGCTCGGAGTTTGTCCAATGAGACTGACCGCACCTACCACACTTAGGCTGTTTGAGACAGTAGTTTTTCATGTGGTCGAACTCGAAGCAGCGGAAACACTGCCTTATGCTGTTACTCTTCCTCGGGAGCTCGATTGTGACCCGTTGACGGCCAACCCTGTTGAGTCGCAGCGCTTCCCTGTTGTTAATATCCTGCTTGAGATCGACAAACCAGAAGTTGCGACTTGGCGAGTCGTTGGTGAAGTCTGCACTGGCTTTATTTGTAGGCTGTCTGGCGCCCGGGTTGTACAAGTTCGTCACAGTGTGGCCGTGCGATGTGAAGGCAGCTTCGATCTGGCTTGTGGGAGTAGAAGCGGCCAGATTTTTAACCACAACGCGGTATGGTCTGTCTTCCTTTAGGCAGAAGTGGGTAAATTGCACTCTCACCTCAGTGAGCTTGCGGACAATTGCTCTGTGAGTGTCGGCATCTTTGGCATATATTCTTAGATAGCCGGAGGGAGAGACCTTGAACTCATAGGCGTCTGGGCCCACTGCCTGATCAATGGTTTGCTCCATTGCAACGATATCGTTGACACCAGGGACTGTTATCGGCCTGGGCTTGGAAATCTTCTTCGCTGCTTGCTGCTGGTCTGGGGCTGGAGGCGCCAAGTCGGCAGTGTCCATCTCATCGTCATCGATCACAGAGGCGTCGTCCTGAGGCTCAAGGAGAGCAAATCTGTTACTACTTGTCGAAGCGGTACTGGGAGTAGCGGGCTTAGTTACAGCGCGGCTAGTGTTGCGGCTTTTCACTGGCTTCCCTTTTTTAACGGCTTCGGCCAACAATGTAGTCCCGCGCCGTTTTTTGGGGGGATCCGTTTGCCAATTTACGAGTGGCTCTTGAAAGGCTGGCGTAGCACCTACGTTCTTTATAGGTGGCAGAGGGAGGTTTGTGGCACAAGAACTCTGGGTGCCAGACGGGGTGGACTGCGAGGTCGGATTGGCGGCTTTGGGGCGGGTCCCGATGGGCTCTAAAGCGGCGCGGCGTGTACCTAATGAGGCAGATGTCCTGCAGCCGCTGCTGGAAGACGCGGTGGTTGTAGTGGTTGTTGCTGTCGTTGTGCTGACAGTATCATACTGTTGCGGTTGCCAAGTCGAGCACTGCTGGGTACCGGCTGACCGCGAGGTGGAGGCGCCGTTCCGGTTTGCACTACTGGCGAGCATGTCGTTGTAGTACCGGTAGAAATCTTCCAGTGGCCTGCTTCCATCGAGGCAATTGACATTAGTGGCCATGTTAAAAGAAGGGGTTGTTGAGCTGTTCGGAAGCGGGTAGATTGGCGAATGAGCTTCTTCTCCATTTTGAGGTCGGTTGTTCGTGGCCATTGTTCTTTATTTTGTTATTATTTTTTTTTCAGCAGGGAGAAAAAATAATAGAAATAAAAACAAAACAAGTATTTTTCACACTTATTTACAACTTATTTATTAACAAGTGTAACAAGTGATTCATCACAAACCGTGACTTTAGTGTCAGCACTGTCACTGCAGGGAATGTTTTGCCAGCACTATCAGTGCAGCTGCAAGTGAGCTTTTGCGAAAGCTCTCTCTCAAAAGCTTTGCTGCACTCGTGCACACAATCACTTACTTGATCTGCGATCAGCTGAGCGCAGCTTAAGTTTTACAAGAACTTGTTCACTCGCACTGCACGCGGTAATTTTTCGTTGCAATAATTGTTAATTTTTATAACACTCCGGCTGCCAGAGGCAGCACTTGCGTATAGTTTACCCACTATAAGCGGGATTTGCATGGATTGCCCTGGGGCGGGCTTTATTAGTGGCACTGTCAATTTCTTTGTTTATGCCTGCTGCCAGCGGTGCAATAACGCGCACACACACACGAGACTGCAATTTTCACGTCCGATCTCCAAAGAAACACAAACGTGAGTATTTTTTTCATACAACAACTTAATTTTTTACTGATCGTTCCTATGGCAGCCATATGATATAGTGGTCCGATCTAAATAGGTTACTGCAGATATATGAAAGCATAGTAAAACTAATAAATGCCAAGTTTGGTCAAGATATAGTGAAAAACAAAAATGTGTTTCATACAACAACTTAATTTTCGACCGATCGTTGCTATGGCAGCTATATGATAAAATGGTCCGCTATTAATAGGATTTTGCATTTATATGTGGAGTATAGAAAAACTAATAAATGCCGAATTTGATCAAGATATAGTGAAAAACAAAAATGTTTTTCAAACAACAACTTAATTTTTGACCGATCGTTCCTATGGCAGCTATACGACAAAGTGTTCCGATTTTAATAGGATTTGGCATATATATGAGAAGCAAAGTAAAACTAATAAATGCCGAAGTAACGTGAAAAAACAAAATTGTTTTTCGTATAACTACTTAATTTTCGATCGATCGTTCCTATGGCACCTATATGATATAGTGGTCTGATCTTGATTGGACTTTGCATATATATGAGGAGCATAGTGAAACTAATAAATGCCAAGTTTGGTGAAGAAAAAGAAGGAAAACAAAATTGTTTTTTATACAACAACTTAATTTTCGACCGATCGTTCTTATAGTAGCTATATTATATAGTGGTCCGATATTAATAGGATTTTGCTCATATATGAGGAGCATAATAAAACTAATAAGTGGCAAGTTTGGTCAATATATCTTGATAAACAAGATTTTTTTTCACACAACAACTTAATTTTCGACCGATCGTTCCTATGGCAGCTATATGATATAGTGGTCCGATCCAGCTGGATTTCACATATGTGGTGAAAAGTTTCATAAAGATAGCTTTGAAACTGAATGACTAGTTAGCATAGAAACAGACGGACAGACGGACATGGCTATATCGATTCGGCTGTTAATACTGATCAAGAATATATATACTTTATGGGGTCGGAGATATCTCCTTTAATGCGTTACACATTTCACGACAAAATTATAATACCCTCTGCAAGGGTATAAAAATGACTAAGTTGTTCAAAATATCTTGATAAACATGTTTTTCATACAACTTAATTTACGACCGATCGTTATTATGGCAGTTATATGATAAGTGGTCCGATCTCTAGAGGATTTCGCATCTATATGTCGAGCATAGAAAAACTAATAAATGCCGAGTTTGGTCAAGATATCTTGATAAACAAAAATGTTTTTATACAACAACTTATTTTTCGACCGATCGTTCCTATGGCAGCTATATGATATAGTGCTCCGATCTTAATGGGATTTTGCATTTATATGAGGAGCATAGTTAAACTAAAAAATGACGAAGTTGGTTAAGAATCTTGATAAACAAAAATGTTTTTCATTCAACAACTTAATTTTCAACAGATCGTTCCTATGGCTGTTATATGATATAGTGTTCCGATCTTAATGGGATACTGCACCTATATGAGGAGCATTGTAAAACTGATAAATGTCGAGTTTGATCAAGATATCGTGAAAAACAAAAATTTTTTCGTACTAAAACCTAATTTTCGACCGATTGTTCCTTTGGCAGCTATATGATATTATTGTCTTATCTTGATAAACAAAAATGTTTCTTATACAACAACATAATTTTCGACCGATCGTTCCTATGACAGCTATATGATATAGTGGTCCGATGTTGGTGGGATTTACGAATATATGAGAAGCAGAGTTTCATAAAGATAGCTTTAAAACTGAGAGACTAGCTCGCATAGAAACAGACAGACGAACAGAGATGTCTCCTTTAATGCGTTACACATTTCACGACAAAATTATAATTCCCTATGCAAGGGTATAACAAGTAAGAGTTTCAAGTCGGAAGCTTCTGAGTAGGGAATACCCCGAACCCTCTTATTCCAACATCAAATGCTGCTCGTTTGAATTAATAAAGTTAAATTAAAGAAAAAAAGTTTCATTGGCAGGGTCCGAACTTACAACTGACCGCATTACTTGCTGCCGACACGAGCCTCGGTAGGGCTCGAACTCGCGACAGACCGCACCACTTGCCACTACCTCTACTCAACAGCCACACTAATAATTGAGTGTTTTTGAGAAAAAAAACCAATTAAAATAGCAGAACAGACAACAATCGCAATAATGACAGAATTCGAAGCAGACGCGTATGAATGTGTGTCTGTACATGCATACAGAAATTCTTGCAATTTGCGTTGCAAACACTTGAGCAGTCAAAATACCGAGAAACAAAACCAAAACCGATCTTCATGAAATTTGCTACAGTATATCTTATTGTACCATAGAATATTAGTTTATTCTCAAAAAGTCAATTGCATTTAAATTGTGGCTTAAATTGGTTGGCAATACAAGTTGGGCTATAAACGTGATTTATAGCTCTTTGGTGGTAGCGGGGAGGTGGCGATAGCTATAAAATTAAAGATTCATGATATATATATAATATTCTAGAAGCAACATATCATGTTTGGTGACTCTAGCTCTTATTATTTACCCAATTTGCTAAAAAAAACAGGATGTCGATATCGGTTTTTATCTATTGCTTGGAAACGGTTAGTTATCGATTATTGCAAACAAACTCGATCTGCGTAGGCACTAGGAGGACCTACAGCTCAAATTTCAAGTCTCTAGCTCTTATAGGTTCTGATATCCTTGCGTTCATACATACGGACAGACGGACGGACGGACAGACGGACGGACAGGCAGACCAACATGACTAGATCGTCTCGGCTTTTGATGCTGATCAAGAATATATATACTTTATGGGGTCGGAGATGCTTCCTTCTGCTTGTTACATACATTTACATTTTGCACAAATACAATATACCCTTTTTACCATTTTTATTGGGTTCTGAATATAAAAATGCAAGCCGTCCATTTTTTGGCACGACTACTAGATTCGTTGTCCACCTTTGATGGGATCATAAGCCTGGATCTGCTAAAGCCGGTGGGCGCGCGAAAAGAGGGCATGTTAAAAATTGGAGCGACCTCGGAGGCTCTTGCCTCCGTACCACACGAGGACCAATGAAATTGAGGCACCACCTTTGGTGCAGGCAGATTTCCTGCGAATGCTTTACTGGAACAACAAGGCTTTCGCGGACTCTAACGAGGTTGTCCTAAAACAAGGCCGTTGTGGCCACGGACGAGAATGTGGTCTACACCCCGGGTGTAGAAGATTTTGTCGCCTCAGAGGTCAATGATCTCTTGAAAAACGGCATTATCTGGAAGTTCAAATCACCGTACAACAACCACCACCCGGTATGGGTGGTGGATAAGAAAGGCACAGATAGGATGGGCAGAAAGAATAAACGCCTAGTAATAGACTTTAGGAAGCTCAATCTTAAAACGGTTGCCGACAAATACCCTATACCGAGCAACTCAATGATATTGGCACGCCTGGTTAAAGCTAAGTATTTCACGATGCTCGAACTCAAGTCAGGCTACCACCAGATCACTCTGGCAGAATGAGATCGTGAGAAAACGGCTTTTTCAGTCAACTGTGGGAAGTACGAGTCGAGTTTTGTCGACTTCCCTTCGGTTTGAAAAATGCGGCCAGCATTTTTCAGCGGTTAATCGACGATATTCTCAGGGAACAGGTCGGAGAGTCCTGCTACGTTTATGTAGATGACGTCATTGTTTTCTCGGAGACCGAGTCGGACCAGGCATGTCGATTGGGTGTTGAAAAACCTTTTAGATGGAAACATGCGTGTGGCGCACGAAAATTCACAATTCCTTAAAAAAAAGTGCAGAGTACTTTCATAGTGACAAAAAACGTCGCAAAATCTCACCCTGCGCAGGTAAAAGCCGTTCAGGAGTACCCTGAGCCAACGGTATTCGGTGTGACGTCGTTCATGGGATTATTACCATTGCTTTATCAAGGATTTCGCGGCAGTCGCAAAACCTATCTCCGACACAGGGGGAAAACGGGTCTGTTAGTAAATCCAGGTCGAGGAAAATTCCAGTAAAGTTCGATGAATGTTAACACAAAGCATTTAACAAACTGAGAAACATATTACCTTCGGAAGACGTTATATTTATGTACCCAGATTACAAAAAACATTTGATCTGACCACTGACGCTTCTGCCTACGGCATAGGTGCTATTTTGTCCCAAAATGGCCGCCCTATAACAATTATTTACCGCGCGCTGAAAGACAGGGAAGCAAACTACGCGACTAACAAACGAAAATTGCCGGCATTCGTCTGGGCGTTGGCTAAGCTGCTGCACTTCCTTTACGGGGTTAGGGACATGAATATTTTTACAGACCACCTGTAGTGTATTTATAGTACATAACTCAACTTGTAACACTTTCTTGCAAGTATAAATAAATATAAAAGACTCAAGCGCATAGCATAAATATAATCGTATATATGTATGCACATACACATGTACATACATACATACAGAGCTGCGCACATAACTAACATGATGCCGCTTCGGCAGGCCAAGACAGCGTGAGACCGTTGACCACGGAGAACCGCTGATCTTGCACTTTAGCCGCTTCGAGAGTGAGGGCCCATATGTATGAGTACACCCGCTCTCTCTCTCTCTCTCTTTGCAGCTGTTTACCAATAACAGCATAAGCACATATATGTATCAATAGGTTAAGCATATGCCCTTAACTTGGAATAAAAGCATTCTGACGAAATAACTTATCCAGCACAGACGTGCTTAAAAGAACTTTTTTAATATTGTAATAATGGCAATATTACATGGCGACCGTGACAATTGTCACAAAACGAGGGAAGCAAATAATTAAAACAACAACGAGACGTCCAGCAGTAACAAGCTACAACCGCATGGAAGCAAAAAAAATAAATAAAATTACAACAAAATACGTCGAGAGAAATTAACCCGGCGGTGAAAAACAAAGTATACTGAGTGAGTAAGGTGTTTTGAAAAAAAGTGTGTTTCAAATGTCCATACGCATCACATTAGATGATTGCCCCGGCCGTCAATCAAGAAAGCGTTGAAATTAAAAAACAAAGAAATCGAGGCGGCATACAGCTGCGTATTAAAAAACGCAAAGCTGAGATATGCCAGCTATTATATAATAGCAATAAGCCCCCGGCTTGGGAACACGCGAACAGACTAGCAAGAGAGCTAGATTTCCTCACAGAAGAGGCAAAGCGACTAAAAACACACAAAACACCTTCTCCTCAAAACATAAAAACCATTAATAATCATGCAAAACTTCCACCGCTAAAAAAGGAACCGCTGCTCAAACCAATGAAGAGATGCCCTGACGACTGCGCTGTGCGATGACCTGCACCGGCAACGCTGACCGCTAAAAGGCAGCCAAATAAAAAATTGGAACAACACGACATCAGCAGCATGACTCCAGCAGCAGCAGAAGAAGCGGAATTATTTAAGATTATATTACAATTTGTATACATTGTAATGACGCCCACTATGTTGTGTGCGTCAGTAAGAGTACAACCTAAAAAGTTGTACGACATATTAGAGAGGAGATCACTGCGTTGATCGAAGTGGGGTTATATAATAGACACAAACACAAAGACCTTCTGCCTAAATATAATATTAAAAATAAGAAACAAAAATATAATTACAAAAAAAAAAACAAACAAAAGATATAATATATAAAATATAATATTCATTTAAATTTGCAAAAAATCAAAATCAAAATTTAAATTAAACTGGGCTCAAACGAGTCTGTGGTTGAAAAATCAGCCGCAAATGTAATCAATAATGTTAACGTCATCGATCACAAAGAAAATTTAGAGAATAATTTGCTAATTATAATCACTGTCGTATCTCTTGTGTCGCTAGCATTGAAGGTGTATGCAATGCATACAAAGAAAATTAAGAAACGATATATTCGTAGAGAAGACGGACAAGATAAGGTCTAAATACATTAAAATAAAATAAAAACAAATTTGAATATGCCAGATATAGACGCAAAACTTAGGCTTACGTATAGAGATGAGCCAGATTTTCGTACTCGCGCACTAAACGTACTGCGACTACATAGCAAATTCATAAAAGTATATGATTTCGAATATGAATACATAGTAATGTTCAATGCTACTACAAGTCCCTTGGTACATTGTTCAAAAATCGAAAAGGGAATAATCCTAAGTACGTTGCCATATGTCTCAGTAAAATTAATTACTGAAGAACACCCAATTTGGGACCAGCAACGATACTAACGGCGTGACTGCATCGATAGGCATTTATTATAATAACATGGAATGGAGTATATTAGTGAAAAATATCAATGACTTCAAAGATCAGTTTGACATGTCACATAAATGCATTAATAAAAGCATACCTATAAAGGTAGAAACACTAATATACCATGTACAAATGTTGATAAAACAATATAACAATATAGTACATGCAGTGAATTTAATTAAAAATAAACTAACACAAGAACCTGCCAAACAATGTCTTAAAATCATACAATCACTGAATACAAGATTGGAAAGCATTGGTATTAGACAGAATATCGAAATAAATGTTCCAGAAGATCTATTTTTATCAGCAAACTTTGAACCAAACCAGCTGCAAGATCTAAATGAGTCTAAGCCAATTACCAATATAAATATTGATAGCGACATTGAGATACTGGAAGAACATACAGAATCCACCATGCCAGTCCAGGTAACCTTAGATAGGGAATATGTAAGACAAATTTCGTCTACAATCCCTGAATTTGACGGTAAAAAACTGTCATTAAATCATTAAACCTTAAGGCTTGCTGAACGAACAAATGGCAACCAAGAGGATTTGGCTGTATAAGCTATAAAGTCAAAACTACTTGGCACAATACTATTCAAATGCAACGACGAGACAACGATCTCCGGCATTATTAATAAATTAAAAGGTTGCGTCAAAGGTGAATCCACTGACATGATTAAGGCAAAGCTGTTAAACGCCCAACAAGAAGGCAAAACAGCAGCTCAATTTACAACTGAAATTGATAACTTGCGTAAGCAATTCACAGCAGCTTATATTGACGATGGCCTAGACTCGGATAATGCAAAGAAATTCTCGACTAAAGAATCGATATCAGCAATGGGTAAATATATTCATTGCAGCCCTGGAATGACTGGAAGTGCCAGCACAGTATTATATCAGCGAGGCAGACATAATAGAGGCAATGATTATCGCAATTACCAAAGAGGTAGAGGCAATGGCCGCGGTAATCATAACGTAAATTATACTAACAATAACAATGGCAGAGGACAGTTCAGAGGAAATGCCCGTGGTTACAGCCGTGGAAGAAATAATTCCAACCGAGGTAACAACCAAGCCAACAGCAACCGAAATAACAATGTTGGAATTATGCAAGGTAATTCGGAAAACCAGCAAGGCCCTTCAGATATTCAAAACAATTAAATAAAACTGTACACACTATCAATCTAAACCTCAGTATCTTTATTAAAATAAATAATGAAAAAACAGGAAAGCATTTACTCTATTGCTAGATACTGGTGCAGACATATCCCTATTAAAAGAAAATGCTGATACATTTGAAAATGTTAATTCAAACATATCAACCCAAATATTTGGAATTGGTGAAGGTTTAGTTTTTTCTAAAGGTTTATCATTCGTAGAATGGTCTACCGGAAAATATGTCATTCCACATGACTTCACATAGTCGGAGAAGATTTTCCAATACCTAGCGATGCCATTATTGGTATAGACTTCTTTAAAAAGTATAATTGCCAATTAGATTTCAGACGAACATGTGATTCTCTAATACTTCGGCCTAATAATTTAAATTACCCAATAAATGTAACAATAATTCGCACTTGTGGTAATAATGCTACAATACCTTCCAGCTCGTTCTGAAGTAGTCCGCCAATTTAAAATTCCTTCACCAGAAAAGAATATTTTCATTCCAAATTAAGAAATTGATAAAGGTATCTTCATCGGAAATACAATTTCCAATAATCAACAAACTTTTTTCCGAATATTAAACACCACAAGTTCAGTAAAAATAATAAACCTCAATTACATTAAAATAGAAAAGCTAAGTGACTATGAAACAGTCCATGAAATTAGCAAAGATCGCCAAGAAACGGTGATGGAAAAACTAAAAAAGAACTTTCCCCACAATTAAAAGATCTCTGCACCAAGTACACAGACATATTCGGACTCGAAACCGAATCAATAACGACCAACCATTTTTATAAACAAGAATTAAGACTAAAAGATACTGAGCCAGTGTACATTAAAAATTACAGAATTCCTCATTCTCATAAAGAAGAAGTAAATAAGCAAGTCGAAAAACTCATTCTAGATAAAATAGTAGAACCCTCTGTATCAGAATATAATAGTCCGATACTTCTAGTACCAAAGAAAAGTGTCCGATACTAACAGATGGCGATTAGTTATATACTATCGTCTTGTCCGACAAATTTTCGCTACCAAGAATAGATGATATTCTTGACCAACTAGGCAGAGCAAAATACTTCTCATGTTTAGATTCATTGTCCGGTTTTCAACCAATACAATTAAAAGAAGAATCCAGAAATATAACGTCTCATATCGTTTTACATGATTTCCTTACGGTTTAAAAATAGCGCCAAATTCTTTTCAAAGAATGATGACAATCGCTTTCTCTGGATTAGATCCTTCACACGCATTCTTGTATATGGATGACTTAATAGTCATCGGGTGTTCCGAAAATCATATAATCATATCCCGATTTTAGTAAAGAATTTTGCATAATAACGGATGCAAGTAAACAAGCTTGCGGAGCAGTTTTAACACAAACTGATAAGCAATTACCATTAGCATACGCTTCACGTTCATTCACAAAAGGTGAATCTAACAAAAATACCACAAAACAAGAGTTAGCTGCAATTCATTGGGCAATAGCCCATTTTCGACCATATATATATGACGATGTACAAAAAATAGTGACCTTGCACATAGCAAATATGTTATGCCTTTTGAGGCGTGGCAAAAAGATTGTTGCAAGAATTGAGATTAGCGACCTTTATACCAATGGAACATTGGATTTTTTTTTTTTCAAAGGCTTGAAAAAGAAGCCGGTATATTAGGAATCAGCCAACTCAAAGTGGTACCGAGCGAAAAAATCTTTGAATTCATTTCAATGGATACTTTTAAACAGAGTAGCGCTACTCAAGCCGCTACTCAAGCCAAATAGAAAATGAAAAAGATCGAGATAGAAAAGCTATCTGCGGCACGCACACGAAGATCTAATACCCTTGCAGACCCATCCTTTTAATAATGCTCATAGTGCTTTGCCCGTATCTAAGAAGCACAGGGAAAATAGTTAATGCCGAGTTTGGTCAAGGTTTCTTGATAAACAAATATTTTTGTAATCAAAAACCTAGTTTTCGACCGATCGTTCGAATGGCAGCTATATGATATATTGGTATGATAATAATATGGATTTTGTATATATATGAGGAGCATAGTAAAACTAATAAATGCCAAGTTTGGTCACGATATCTTGATAAAGAAGATTTTTTTTCATACAACAACTTAATTTTCGACCGATCGTTCCTATGGCAGCTATATGATATAATGGTCCGATCTTAATAGGATTTTGCACATATATAAGGAACATAGTAAAACTAATAAATGCCGAGTTTGGTCAAGATCCTACTTTTCGACCGATCGTTCCTATGGCAGCTATAAGATATAGTGGTCCCTTCCAGCTGGATTTATCATATGTGCTGCGTGCAGCAGAATTGGGACTTTTGCAAAGTTTCATAAAGATAGCTTTACAACTAAGAGACTAGCTCGCATAGAAACAGACAGACGGACAGACGGACACGTCTATATCGACTATCGGCTGTTGATACTGATGAAGAATATTTATACTTTATGGGGTCGGAGATGTCTCCTTCTATGCGTTACACATTACACGACAAAATTATAATACCCTATGCACGGGTATAAAAAGAAGCTATACTGTCTACATACCATGACGATCCAATTCAAGGAGGTCATACAGGCATGATTAAAACGCTAACGAAAATCAAAAGACACTACTATTGGAAAAATATAACGCGTCAAATAAAAGAGTAGTAGATGTCCTAAATGCCAAAAGTCAAAAACAATGGCACGTACAAAAACACCTCTGACCTTTACAGAAACACCTATAAGTGCGTTCGACAGAGTGATAGTGGATACTATAGGTCCGCTACCAAAATCTAAAAATGGTAACGAATATGCAATCACATTGATATGCGATTTAACAAAATATCTTGTAGCTATTCCAGTACCAAATAAATCAGCTAATACCGTTGCAAAAGCAATATTTGAATCTTTTATACTGAAGTAAGGTCCAATGAAGAATTTCATTTCGGACATGGGAACTGAATATAAAAATTCTGTTATTACTGACCTTGGCAAATACTTTAAGATAGACAACTTAACGTCTACAGCACACCGCCACCAGACAGTAGGAACAGTAGAGAGAAGTCATAGAACTTTCAATGAATACATACGTTCTTATGTATCAGTTGATAAAACTGATTGGGATGTATGGCTTCAATATTTTGTCTATTGTTTCAACACGACCCCCTCTATGGAATATAACTATTGTCCATATGAATTAGTTTTCGGCAAACAGAGCAATTTGCCAAAATAATTTAATAAAATAGATAATATTGACCCTATATATAATATAGACGACTATGCTAAAGAAGCAAAGTTTAGATTAGAGCAGGCATACAAAAGAGCTAGGATAATGTTTAAAAAATACAAGGCCAAGAATAAAGAATATTATGATAATAAGGTTATAAATTTTAATATGAAAATAGGAGATAAGGTTCTGTTAAGAAACAATACTGGTTACAAACTAGAACCTTTTATTAAGGCCCCTATGACGGATAGATTAAAAATGTTCAATGAATAATACATATACATTTTCTTTATGAATTAGAATTCAAAACAAAAAAAAAAAAAAAAAAAAAATACATCGGCCTGATCAGCCAAATGAAACGAAAAAAAAACTTGTTCTAAAGAAAAACCAATTATTATAATGAATTTTAAATTTTTACATTTTTATATTTATATTTTTATTTAAATTTTAATATTTTTATACATTTTAATCAATTTTTAAAATTTATATTATTATACCCTGAACCCATTCAAAATGGGTATAATGTTTTTGTTCAAAATTTAAATGTAAAATGTAACAAAGAGGTTCTAGTCGGGAATACCCTGAATAGGGAATACCCTGAACCCTCTTATTCCAACACCAAATGGAGCTCGTTTAAATTAATAAAGATAAATTAAAAAAAAAATAAAGTTCCATTGGCAGGGTTTGAACTCGCAACTGACCGCATATTTACTTTCCTCGGTGGGGCTCGAATTCGCGAAGGTCCGCACCACTTGCCACTGCCTCTACTCAACATCCACACTTATCATTGAGTGTTATTGAGAAAAAAAAGACAATTAAAATAGCAACACAGAAAACAATCGCAGTGAAGACAGAATTCGAAGCAGACGCGCATTAATGTGTGTGTGTACAATGTACGCTGTACACTATACATGTACTATGTACATATATAGAAATTCTTGAAAATTGTGTCGTGAGCAGTAGTGCGCAAAATACCGAAAAACAAAATAAAATCCGATCTTAATGAAATTTTTTACAGTATATTTTATTGTACCATAGAATTTTTGTGTGCTCTCAAAAAGTCAATTGCATTTAAATTGTGGCTTAAATTGGTTGGCAATCAAGTTGGGTTATTAACTTGAGTGGTAGCGGGGAGGTGACAATAGGTATAAAATGAAAGATACTTGATATATTTATATAATATTCTAGAAGCAACATATCATGTTTGGTGACTCTAGCTCTTATTATTTATCCAATTTGCTCAAAAAATAGGATGTTGATATCGATTTTTATTTATTGCTTGGAAACGGAGTAAGTTGTCGATTATCGGAAACAAACTCGATCTGCGTAGGAACTAGGAGGACCTACAGCTAATTTCAAGTCTCTAGCTCCTATAGGTTCTGAGATCCTTGCGTTCATACATACGGACAGACGGACGGACAGACAGACGGACATGGCTAGATCGACTCGGCTATTGATGCTGATCAGGAATATATATACTTTATGGGGTCGGAGATGCTTCCCTCTGTCTGTTACATACAATTATATTTTGCACAAAAACATTATACCCCTTATACCCAATTTCAATGGGTTGAGGGTATAAAAAATAGCAGTACAATACAACAACATCATCCTCAACCTGCCCGACGAAAACGTCCTTGTTTACTGAGGTAATGAAATATTATATTATTATTATTGGATCTCCTGGCCCAGCATCAACCTTCCTCAATATAACAGGCCACCAAGAAATATTAAGTCTACATTGGAGAAATCGAGAAGAAATTAAAATTGACTTGCGGACTCAAAATACAACATAAAGAACGTGGTAGATTTTAAAGACAGAGTTAACAATTCCCACATTAGGAAAGACGAAACTTGGTATCTTTTGACGTAGTATCCTTGTTTCCCAGCATACCAATGGAATTAGCACTTGACACAATAAGACGAAAATGGACAAAGTTAGAAGAACACACAAGTATACCTAAACAACTATTTATGGACATAGTTAAATTTTGTATACAAGAAAACAGATATTTCAAATACGAAGACAAGATATACACACAACTAAAATGAATGCCAATGGGATCACCAGCCTCCCCCGTAATCGCAGATATAGTAATGGAGGAACAATTAGACAACGTAACGGAAAAATGTACAATAAAACCAAGACTTTTGACCAAATATGTAGATGAGCTATTTGCCATAACGGACAAAACAGATGCACAGAAAATTCTGAAAGAATTGAACTCCTTCTATAGACACATCAAATTCACAATTGAATTGGAAACAGATGGGAAACTACCATTTTTAGACTCTTTAGTAATTAGATTGGACAACACACTCAAAATAAAGTGATATAAGAAACCCATAGCCTCCGGACGAATACTCAACTTTAATTCAAACCACCCCAAGAGTATGATAATCAATACAGCAATAAGCTGTATGAAAAGAATGCTTAACATATCGGACACAATATACCACGAAGAAACTATACATGAAATTAAAAAACTCTTAACGAAAAATGACTTCCCACAAAATGTAATTAAAACATGATTAAAAAGACGACACATCGGAACAGAAAAGCCTACAGAACCTAACAAAATATACAAATGCCTAACATATGTCCCACGACTATCAGAACGCCTCACGAACTCGGATTTCTACAACAAGCAAGAAATAAAAGTAGCACACAAACCTACGAACACGTTACAAAAATTCTTTAACAAGATTAAAGCAAAAATTCCTATGGCCGATAAAAGTAATGTAATTTACCAAATACCATGTGCTGGGGAAAATAACAACAAATGCAATAGTGTGTACATAGGCACAACAAAATCAAAACTAAAAACAAGGATTACCCAACATAAATCAGACTTCAAATTAAGACATCAAAATAATATGCAGAAAACAGCACTAATGACTTATTGTATGAGAAGCAACCACACACCAAATTTTGATGCAACAACAATCTTACAACAAGAACAACACTACAACAAACGACACACATTAGAAATGCTACACATAATTAACACACCAACGAACAAACGACTAAACTACAAGACGGACACCGAAAATTGCGCTCACTTGTACAGACACCTATTGAACAGCCAAACAGACTCAGTTTAAATATCCACGTCATAAAGCGCAGACGTGTAAAATAATGTATGTTAAATGTGTCAATTTATTGTTTAATTTAATATATTTTAATGTTAATTGTTTTTTGTACCTTGTGTTGGTGCCCGGAAGACGGTTTGCCGATGCGCAACCAAAATATATTGGAAGCAAAAATCAATAAAATTGTTTCATTGTTTTATTAAAACAAACGCGGACCTCTAGCCAGCCAACTAAACAATTATAAAATGGAAAGGTCGCCAAAACCATCATTAATTATTGTTTAACTTGACACAACAAAATATTCGAATAATTTCCCCAGAAATAAGCTCCCTCTTGTTCACTTGTGAAAAAAAAGAATATTAATAAAATAATTAAAAATTTAATTCGTGCGAGC
The DNA here is from genome assembly GCA_018903485.1 of Drosophila littoralis. NCBI lineage: Eukaryota > Metazoa > Arthropoda > Insecta > Diptera > Drosophilidae > Drosophila > Drosophila littoralis. The sequence goes on along the minus strand of JAEIGF010000016.1, from coordinate 652,211 downwards.
TAGAGACATTTTCTTGTTTTTTTTTTTTTTTGGTTCTTTTTTATTTCCCCACTTCCCAAGGTCACTTACATTTTTTGATGTATTTATCTAATAACTATTATATGGTAGCCTCCCTCGCTGCAGTCGCTGCTATGTGCGACCGATGATTACGTTGGGAGAAGAACTGGTTCTCCTCAATCACTGGCCTTGTGGCTCAGTAATGAAACAATTGTAACTACAAGTTTAAACGGCCAATGCCGGAGCAACATATTTTGGAAGACTAAACATTAAAGTATTCTATAAAGTGAACTTAAGCTAGCTGCGCAACCAGTGTTGACAGTGTTGACAGTCGTCATTGGCAAGGGTGGCACTGCGATGGTTCACGATGATGATGCCGTCGTCTACTAAAGTTACGGGGTCGAGATGGCTTGGTTGCGTCAGGCAATGCGCCGTGCCTCCAGAGTGAAGGACTTGCACAGGACTTGCACAGGTGTTTTCTCTGAATTGCCTGCAGAACTTGACAGTTGTCGTCTGCGAGCATTTCACTACGTCCAACATTTGGCCGTCGCAATCGGCCACCAGGTTGTCGCGGAGTTGGAGTGATGACCCGTTGTAAGCGACTGACCGTGAGGTTAGTCGTGTGGCGTAGGTAGCCGTACTGGTCCCAGAGTAAAATCTCACCGTCCACTATCGGTATGTAGTCCGCGTGGCTAGTGGCTAGTCCGTTACTCATGCTGTAGTCGCGGACAGTGTTGAAAGTATCGTGAGCATTATCCTAAAACGATGAATATAATGGATAAAAGTTTAAAAAACAGTCAACGGAGGCTGTCCTTGTGGACCATAGCTTGTTGCCCAGCCTGCGGTTTGTCTTTACCGAAACTTACTCGCCTACTTCAAAGACCCTATTCCATCGTTTCTGATTGATTCTGACATTTTTCTCTATCTGGGCCCCTCTATCTTTTCCGTGACGCCGCGGTTGCATTCCGGCGAAATGGTGTGCAGAATATCTTTGGGCTTTTTTTTCACTACTGAGTGGATAGAGCTGAGGATAGAGGATAGGATGAGTATAACTCAATCTTAGCCTGTAAAATGAGATCTACTGTATCTATGATTGCCTTTTAAAACGTTCCTCTTGCCCGTTTGAGAGGTTACGCATTTACAATGCTTACGCCGAAAACTTGTCTATGCAAGTAAGAAACAAGTAAGAAGTTCTAGTCGGGAGCTCCCGACTAGGGAGCATCCTGAACCCTCTTGCTAGAATTTCGGGGCCGACGTTTTCGACGTCAGCGACAGATTAGTAATCATTACTAGAGAGCACAATAGAGCCCATACGGCTGCCCTAGAAAACATAAAGCAAGTCATGTTTGTATATGATTCTCCAAAAATGACAAAGCTCGCCAATGAGGTTGTCCCAAATTGTAGGAAAAACAGCGAAATACGATAGGCACCCGAAAAAGCAGGAACTTTGCTAGACGCCGATTCGTTCACAAACCGGGGAAATGTTGCGCATCGACATTTTCTCAACGAACAAACCATTTTTATAACCTGAACTCATTAACTCATCATCAAAATGGGTAAAAGGGGTATAATGTTTTTGAGCAAAATATAATTGTATGTAACAGACAGAAGGAAGCATCTCCGACCCCATAAAGTATATATATTCCTGATCAGCATCAATAGCCGAGTCGATCTAGCCATGTCCGTCGGTCTGTCCGTCCGTCTGTCCGTATGTATGAACGCAAGGATCTCAGAACCTATAGGAGCTAGAGACTGAAATTTTAGCTGTAGGTCCTCCTAGTTCCTACGCAGATCGAGTTTGTTTCCGATAATCGACAACTTACTCCGTTCCCAAGCAATAAATAAAAATCGATATCAACATCCTATTTTTTGAGCAAATTGGATAAATAATAAGAGCTAGAGTCACCAAACATGATATGTTGCTTCTAGAATATTATATAAATATATCAAGTATCTTTCATTTTATACCTATTGTCACCTCCCGCTACCACTCAAGTTAATAACCCAACTTGATTGCCAACCAATTTAAGCCACAATTTAAATGCAATTGACTTTTTGAGAGCACACAAAAATTCTATGGTACAATAAAATATACTGTAAAAAATTTCATTAAGATCGGATTTTATTTTGTTTTTCGGTATTTTGCGCACTACTGCTCACGACACAATTTTCAAGAATTTCTATATATGTACATAGTACATGTATAGTGTACAGCGTACATTGTACACACACACATTAATGCGCGTCTGCTTCGAATTCTGTCTTCACTGCGATTGTTTTCTGTGTTGCTATTTTAATTGTCTTTTTTTTCTCAATAACACTCAATGATTAGTGTGGATGTTGAGTAGAGGCAGTGGCAAGTGGTGCGGACCTTCGCGAATTCGAGCCCCACCGAGGAAAGTAAATATGCGGTCAGTTGCGAGTTCAAACCCTGCCAATGGAACTTTATTTTTTTTTAATTTATCTTTATTAATTTAAACGAGCTCCATTTGGTGTTGGAATAAGAGGGTTCAGGGTATTCCCTAGTCGGGAACTCCCGACTAGAACCTCTTTGTTACATTTTACATTTAAATTTTGAACAAAAACATTATACCCATTTTGAATGGGTTCAGGGTATAATAATATGAATTTTAAAAATTGATTAAAATGTATAAAAATATTAAAATTTAAATAAAAATATAAATATAAAAATTTAAAAATTTAAAATTCATTATAAGAATTGGTTTTTCTTTAGAACAAGTTTTTTTTTTCGTTTCATTTGGCTGATCAGGCCGATGTATTTTTTTTTTTTTTTTTTTTTTTTTTGTTTTGAATTCTAATTCATAAAGCAAATGTATATGTATTATTCATTGAACATTTTTAATCTATCCTTATGAACTTTTTGTTCTTTACCTTTAATTTTTTTATTATAATATTATCTCTATCTTCTATTCCTATTTCTTCATAGGGGCCTTAATAAAAGGTTCTAGTTTGTAACCAGTATTGTTTCTTAACAGAACCTTATCTCCTATTTTCATATTAAAATTTATAACCTTATTATCATAATATTCTTTATTCTTGGCCTTGTATTTTTTAAACATTATCCTAGCTCTTTTGTATGCCTGCTCTAATCTAAACTTTGCTTCTTTAGCATAGTCGTCTATATTATATATAGGGTCAATATTATCTATTTTATTAAATTATTTTGGCAAATTGCTCTGTTTGCCGAAAACTAATTCATATGGACAATAGTTATATTCCATAGAGGGGGTCGTGTTGAAACAATAGACAAAATATTGAAGCCATACATCCCAATCAGTTTTATCAACTGATACATAAGAACGTATGTATTCATTGAAAGTTCTATGACTTCTCTCTACTGTTCCTACTGTCTGGTGGCGGTGTGCTGTAGACGTTAAGTTGTCTATCTTAAAGTATTTGCCAAGGTCAGTAATAACAGAATTTTTATATTCAGTTCCCATGTCCGAAATGAAATTCTTCATTGGACCTTACTTCAGTATAAAAGATTCAAATATTGCTTTTGCAACGGTATTAGCTGATTTATTTGGTACTGGAATAGCTACAAGATATTTTGTTAAATCGCATATCAATGTGATTGCATATTCGTTACCATTTTTAGATTTTGGTAGCGGACCTATAGTATCCACTATCACTCTGTCGAACGCACTTATAGGTGTTTCTGTAAAGGTCAGAGGTGTTTTTGTACGTGCCATTGTTTTTGACTTTTGGCATTTAGGACATCTACTACTCTTTTATTTGACGCGTTATATTTTTCCAATAGTAGTGTCTTTTGATTTTCGTTAGCGTTTTAATCATGCCTGTATGACCTCCTTGAATTGGATCGTCATGGTATGTAGACAGTATAGCTTCTTTTTATACCCGTGCATAGGGTATTATAATTTTGTCGTGTAATGTGTAACGCATAGAAGGAGACATCTCCGACCCCATAAAATATAAATATTCTTCATCAGTATCAACAGCCGATAGTCGATATAGACGTGTCCGTCTGTCCGTCTGTCTGTTTCTATGCGAGCTAGTCTCTTAGTTGTAAAGCTATCTTTATGAAACTTTGCAAAAGTCCCATTTCTGCTGCACGCAGCACATATGATAAATCCAGCTGGAACGGACCACTATATCATATAGCTGCCATAGGAACGATCGGTCGAAAAGTAGGATCTTGAACAAACTCGGCATTTATTAGTTTTACTATGTTGCTCATATATGTGCAAAATCCTATTAAGATCGGACCATTATATCATATAGCTGCCATAGGAACGATCGGTCGAAAATTAAGTTGTTGTATGAAAATCTGCTTTATCAAGATATCGTGACCAAACTTGGCATTTATTAGTTTTACTATGCTCCTCATATATATACAAAATCCATATTATTATCATACCACTATATCATATAGCTGCTATTCGAACGATCGGTCGAAAACTAGGTTTTTGATTAAAAACATATTTGTTTATCAAGAAACCTTGACCAAACTCGGCATTAGCTATTTTCCCTGTGCTTCTTAGATACGGGCAAAGCACTATGAACATTATGAAAAGGATGGGTCTGCAAGGGTATTAGATCTTCGTGTGCGTGCCGCAGATAGCTTTTCTATCTCGTTCTTTTTCATTTTCTATTTGGCTTGAGTAGCGGCTTGAGTAGCGCTACTCTGTTTAAAAGTATCCATTGAAATGAATTCAAAGATTTTTTCGCTCGGTACCACTTTGAGTTGGCTGATTCCTAATATACCGGCTTCTTTTTCAAGCCTTTGAAAAAAAAAAATCCAATGTTCCATTGGTATAAAGGTCGCTAATCTCAATTCTTGCAACAATCTTTTTGCCACGCCTCAAAAGGCATAACATATTTGCTATGTGCAAGGTCACTATTTTTTGTACATCGTCATATATATATGGTCGAAAATGGGCTATTGCCCAATGAATTGCAGCTAACTCTTGTTTTGTGGTATTTTTGTTAGATTCACCTTTTGTGAATGAACGTGAAGCGTATGCTAATGGTAATTGCTTATCAGTTTGTGTTAAAACTGCTCCGCAAGCTTGTTTACTTGCATCCGTTATTATGCAAAATTCTTTACTAAAATCGGGATATGATTATATGATTTTCGAACACCCGATGACTATTAAGTCATCCATATACAAGAATGCGTGTGAAGGATCTAATCCAGAGAAAGCGATTGTCATCATTCTTTGAAAAGAATTTGGCGCTATTTTTAAACCGTAAGGAAATCATGTAAAACGATATGAGACGTTATATTTCTGGATTCTTCTTTTAATTGTATTGGTTGAAAACCGGACAATGAATCTAAACATGAGAAGTATTTTGCTCTGCCTAGTTGGTCAAGAATATCATCTATTCTTGGTAGCGAAAATTTGTCGAACAAGACGATAGTATATACACTTTTCTTTGGTACTAGAAGTATCGGACTATTATATTCTGATACAGAGGGTTCAAATATTTTATCTAGAATGAGTTTTTCGACTTGCTTATTTACTTCTTCTTTATGAGAATGAGGAATTCTGTAATTTTTAATGTACACTGGCTCAGTATCTTTTAGTCTTAATTCTTGTTTATAAAAATGGTTGGTCGTTATTGATTCGGTTTCGAGTCCGAATATGTCTGTGTACTTGGTGCAGAGATCTTTTAATTGTGGGGAAAGTTCTTTTTTAGTTTTTCCATCACCGTTTCTTGGCGATCTTTGCTAATTTCATGGACTGTTTCATAGTCACTTAGCTTTTCTATTTTAATGTAATTGAGGTTTATTATTTTTACTGAACTTGTGGTGTTTAATATTCGGAAAAAAGTTTGTTGATTATTGGAAATTGTATTTCCGATGAAGATACCTTTATCAATTTCTTAATTTGGAATGAAAATATTCTTTTCTGGTGAAGGAATTTTAAATTGGCGGACTACTTCAGAACGAGCTGGAAGGTATTGTAGCATTATTACCACAAGTGCGAATTATTGTTACATTTATTGGGTAATTTAAATTATTAGGCCGAAGTATTAGAGAATCACATGTTCGTCTGAAATCTAATTGGCAATTATACTTTTTAAAGAAGTCTATACCAATAATGGCATCGCTAGGTATTGGAAAATCTTCTCCGACTATGTGAAGTCATGTGGAATGACATATTTTCCGGTAGACCATTCTACGAATGCTAAACCTTTAGAAAAAACTGAACCTTCACCAATTCCAAATATTTGGGTTGATATGTTTGAATTAACATTTTCAAATGTATCAGCATTTTCTTTTAATAGGGATATGTCTGCACCAGTATCTAGCAATAGAGTAAATGCTTTCCTGTTTTTTCATTTTTTTTTTTTTAATAAAGATACTGAGGTTTAGATTGATAGTGTGTACAGTTTTATTTAATTGTTTTGAATATCTGAAGGGCCTTGCTGGTTTTCCGAATTACCTTGCTTAATTCTAACATTGTTATTTCGGTTGCTGTTGGCTTGGTTGTTACCTCGGTTGGAATTATTTCTTCCACGGCTGTAACCACGGGCATTTCCTCTGAACTGTCCTCTGCCATTGTTATTGTTAGTATAATTTACGTTATGATTACCGCGGCCATTGCCTCTACCTCTTTGGTAATTGCGATAATCATTGCCTCTATTATGTCTGCCTCGCTGATATAATACTGTGCTGGCACTTCCAGTCATTCCAGGGCTGCAATGAATATATTTACCCATTGCTGATATCGATTCTTTAGTCGAGAATTTCTTTGCATTATCCGAGTCTAGGCCATCGTCAATATAAGCTGCTGTGAATTGCTTACGCAAGTTATCAATTTCAGTTGTAAATTGAGCTGCTGTTTTGCCTTCTTGTTGGGCGTTTAACAGCTTTGCCTTAATCATGTCAGTGGATTCACCTTTGACGCAACCTTTTAATTTATTAATAATGCCGGAGATCGTTGTCTCGTCGTTGCATTTGAATAGTATTGTGCCAATTAGTTTTGACTTTATAGCTTATACAGCCAAATCCTCTTGGTTGCCATTTGTTCGTTCAGCAAGCCTTAAGGTTTAATGATTTAATGACAGTTTTTTACCGTCAAATTCAGGGATTGTAGACGAAATTTGTCTTACATATTCCCTATCTAAGGTTACCTGGACTGGCATGGTGGATTCTGTATGTTCTTCCAGTATCTCAATGTCGCTATCAATATTTATATCGGTAATTGGCTTAGACTCATTTAGATCTTGCAGCTGGTTTGGTTCAAAGTTTGCTGATAAAAATAGATCTTCTGGAACATTTATTTCGATATTCTGTCTAATACCAATGCTTTCCAATCTTGTATTCAGTGATTGTATGATTTTAAGACATTGTTTGGCAGGTTCTTGTGTTAGTTTATTTTTAATTAAATTCACTGCATGTACTATATTGTTATATTGTTTTATCAACATTTGTACATGGTATATTAGTGTTTCTACCTTTATAGGTATGCTTTTATTAATGCATTTATGTGACATGTCAAACTGATCTTTGAAGTCATTGATATTTTTCACTAATATACTCCATTCCATGTTATTATAATAAATGCCTATCGATGCAGTCACGCCGTTAGTATCGTTGCTGGTCCCAAATTGGGTGTTCTTCAGTAATTAATTTTACTGAGACATATGGCAACGTACTTAGGATTATTCCCTTTTCGATTTTTGAACAATGTACCAAGGGACTTGTAGTAGCATTGAACATTTCTATGTATTCATATTCGAAATCATATACTTTTATGAATTTGCTATGTAGTCGCAGTACGTTTAGTGCGCGAGTACGAAAATCTGGCTCATCTCTATACGTAAGCCTAAGTTTTGCGTCTATATCTGGCATATTCAAATTTGTTTTTATTTTATTTTAATGTATTTAGACCTTATCTTGTCCGTCTTCTCTACGAATATATCGTTTCTTAATTTTCTTTGTATGCATTGCATACACCTTCAATGCTAGCGACACAAGAGATACGACAGTGATTATAATTAGCAAATTATTCTCTAAATTTTCTTTGTGATCGATGACGTTAACATTATTGATTACATTTGCGGCTGATTTTTCAACCACAGACTCGTTTGAGCCCAGTTTAATTTAAATTTTGATTTTGATTTTTTGCAAATTTAAATGAATATTATATTTTATATATTATATCTTTTGTTGGTTTTTTTTTTTTGTAATTATATTTTTGTTTCTTATTTTTAATATTATATTTAGGCAGAAGGTCTTTGTGTTTGTGTCTATTATATAACCCCACTTCGATCAACGCAGTGATCTCCTCTCTAATATGTCGTACAACTTTTTAGGTTGTACTCTTACTGACGCACACAACATAGTGGGCGTCATTACAATGTATACAAATTGTAATATAATCTTAAATAATTCCGCTTCTTCTGCTGCTGCTGGAGTCATGCTGCTGATGTCGTGTTGTTCCAATTTTTTATTTGGCTGCCTTGGAGCGGTCAGCGTTGCCGGTGCAGGTCATCGCACAGCGCAGTCGTCAGGGCATCTCTTCATTGGTTTGAGCAGCGGTTCCTTTTTTAGCGGTGGAAGTTTTGCATGATTATTAATGGTTTTTATGTTTTGAGGAGAAGGTGTTTTTTGTGTTTTTAGTCGCTTTGCCTCTTCTGTGAGGAAATCTAGCTCTCTTGCTAGTCTGTTCGCGTGTTCCCAAGCCGGGGGCTTATTGCTATTATATAATAGCTGGCATATCTCAGCTTTGCGTTTTTTAATACGCAGCTGTATGCCGCCTCGATTTCTTTGTTTTTTAATTTCAACGCTTTCTTGATTGACGGCCGGGGCAATCATCTAATGTGATGCGTATGGACATTTGCGACACACTTTTTTTCAAAACACCTTACTCACTCAGTATACTTTGTTTTTCACCGCCGGGTTAATTTCTCTCGACGTATTTTGTTGTAATTTTATTTATTTTTTTTGCTTCCATGCGGTTGTAGCTTGTTACTGCTGGACGTCTCGTTGTTGTTTTAATTATTTGCTTCCCTCGTTTTGTGACAATTGTCACGGTCGCCATGTAATATTGCCATTATTACAATATTAAAAAAGTTCTTTTAAGCACGTCTGTGCTGGATAAGTTATTTCGTCAGAATGCTTTTATTCCAAGTTAAGGGCATATGCTTAACCTATTGATACATATATGTGCTTATGCTGTTATTGGTAAACAGCTGCAAAGAGAGAGAGAGAGAGAGCGGGTGTACTCATACATATGGGCCCTCACTCTCGAAGCGGCTAAAGTGCAAGATCAGCGGTTCTCCGTGGTCAACGGTCTCACGCTGTCTTGGCCTGCCGAAGCGGCATCATGTTAGTTATGTGCGCAGCTCTGTATGTATGTATGTACATGTGTATGTGCATACATATATACGATTATATTTATGCTATGCGCTTGAGTCTTTTATATTTATTTATACTTGCAAGAAAGTGTTACAAGTTGAGTTATGTACTATAAATACACTACAGGTGGTCTGTAAAAATATTCATGTCCCTAACCCCGTAAAGGAAGTGCAGCAGCTTAGCCAACGCCCAGTCGAATGCCGGCAATTTTCGTTTGTTAGTCGCGTAGTTTGCTTCCCTGTCTTTCATCGCGCGGTAAATAATTGTTATAGGGCGGCCATTTTGGGACAAAATAGCACCTATGCCGTAGGCAGAAGCGTCAGTGGTCAGATCAAATGTTTTTTGTAATCTGGGTACATAAATATAACGTCTTCCGAAGGTAATATGTTTCTCAGTTTGTTAAATGCTTTGTGTTAACATTCATCGAACTGTACTGGAATTTTCCTCGACCTGGATTTACTAACAGACCCGTTTTCCCCCTGTGTCGGAGATAGGTTTTGCGACTGCCGCGAAATCCTTGATAAAGCAATGGTAATAATCCCATGAACGACGTCACACCGAATACCGTTGGCTCAGGGTACTCCTGAACGGCTTTTACCTGCACAGGGTGAGATTTTGCGACGTTTTTTGTCACTATGAAAGTACTCGGCACTTTTTTTAAGGAGTTGTGAATTTTCGTGCGCCACACGCAATTTTCCATCTAAAAGGTTTTTCAACACCCAATCGACATGCCTGGTCCGACTCGGTCTCCGAGAAAACAATGACGTCATCTACATAAACGTAGCAGGACTCTCCGACCTGTTCCCTGAGAATATCGTCGATTAACCGCTGAAAAATGCTGGCCGCATTTTTCAAACCGAAAGCCGTTTTCTCACGATCTCATTCTGCCAGAGTGATCTGGTGGTAGCCTGACTTGAGTTCGAGCATCGTGAAATACTTAGCTTTAACCAGGCGTGCCAACATCATTGAGTTGCTCGGTATAGGGTATTTGTCGGCAACCGTTTTAAGATTGAGCTTCCTAAAGTCTATTACTAGGCGTTTATTCTTTCTGCCCATCCTATCTGTGCCTTTCTTATCCACCACCCATACCGGGTGGTGGTTGTTGTACGGTGATTTGAACTTCCAGATAATGCCGTTTTTCAAGAGATCATTGACCTCTGAGGCGACAAAATCTTCTACACCCGGGGTGTAGACCACATTCTCGTCCGTGGCCACAACGGCCTTGTTTTAGGACAACCTCGTTAGAGTCCGCGAAAGCCTTGTTGTTCCAGTTAAGCATTCGCAGGAAATCTGCCTGCACCAAAGGTGGTGCCTCAATTTCTTTGGTCCTCGTGTGGTACGGAGGCAAGAGCCTCCGAGGTCGCTCCAATTTTTAACATGCCCTCTTTTCGCGCGCCCACCGGCTTTAGCAGATCCAGGCTTATGATCCCATCAAAGGTGGACAACGAATCTAGTAGTCGTGCCAAAAAATGCACGGCGAGCATTTTTATATTCAGAACCCATTAAAAATGGTAAAAAGGGTATATTGTATTTGTGCAAAATGTAAATGTATGTAACAAGCAGAAGGAAGCATCTCCGACCCCATAAAGTATATATTTTCTTGATCAGCATCAATAGCCGAGTCGATCTAGCCATGTTCGTCTGTCTGTCCGTCCGTCCGTCCGTCCGCCCGTCCGTATGTATGAACGCAAGGATATCAGAACGTATAAGAGCTAGAGACTTGAAAGCTGTAGGTCCTCCTAGTTCCTACGCAGATCGAGGTTGTTTCCGATAATCGATAATTTACTCCGTTTCCAAGCAATCGATAAAAATCGATATCGACATCCTGTTTTTTGAGCAAATTGGATAAAAATTATGAGCTAGGGTCACCAAACATGACATGTTGCTTCTAGAATATTATATATATATCAAGTATATTTAATTTTATACCTATCGCTACCTCTCCGCTACCACCGAAGAGCTATAAATCAAGTTAATAACCCAACTTGTATTTCCAACCAATTTAAGCCACAATTTAAATGCAATTGACTTTTTGAGAATACACAAATATTCTATGGTACAATAAGATATACTGTAGAAAATTTCATTAAGATCGGTTTTTGTTTTGTTTTTCGGTATTTTGACTGCGCACTACTGCGCACGTGTTGCGACGCAATTTGCAAGAATTTATATATACATGTACAGTGTACATTGTACAAATTAATGCATTTACAAATGCAGTTTTATATGTTTTGATTATTTGTGTTAATAAATGCAGTTGAGTAAACTAAGAGCAGTGATTTCAGGAGCGGTACGCTGCGCTTTATTCATATCCAAACTTAGACTAATGAAATATAATTTTGGTTATAATAAGCAAAGCTAGCCTACGTCGCCGTCGCTGCCACGGAGCCGCCGTCGCTGTCGCAGAGTCGCCGTCGCTGCCCCCAAAAGTGCAGCGTTAGCGCCTCGTGTGTGGTGTCGGATGACCGTCGCGGCCGGCAACATAGTTGGGACATATCCGCCGCGATCATGACTCTGGTCGTTGACTTCCCCAGAACACTGGATCAGCAAATACCAATAGTCAGTTGTTAACTACTCCCTCTCTCGAAGACCGACCGTCCTCGGTCGCGTTGAAGTTTTCCAGTATCTGCGAGATTTTTCGGGAGTTTCGGCGTTTGATCACCAGCTGATGAAGCCAGTAGACCCCAGCTCCCACAGCACAAACTAACAACATTATGCTGAGGGAAATTGCCGATTTGTTTACGACTGCGACACTGTCTCTAACCCCCTTGATGTAGTTAAGGGTGTCCTCACTCAGACGATGAATGTAGGGAAGGCTGAGCAACGTGTCGTGACCACTGATGTTTAGTAACGGGGATGCCGCTACTGCCGGGAACGGATTTTTCACGCTCATGGCATAGGACGTGAAAGTGACAAGGCTTGTCCCATCTTCTTTCACTGAGGCGCAATCGTCATAGCTAAGTATTGCGCAGCGATCGTTTATGATGATAATGCCGTCGTCCAGTACGGTGACAAGGTCGAGTTGACTCGGCTGCGTTTGGCAGTGAGCCGTACCTCCTGCATGGAGGCCTTGCGCGCAGCTGCTGCTCTCGGACCGCTTGCAGAATGTGGCAGTTGCTGTTTGTGAACAATTTGCTACCGCTAAAATCTGGCCATCGCAATCAGCCACCAAATTGTCGTGAAGTTGAAGTACGGAGCCATTGTGGGCGACTGGAAATATGATTATCTTCCTGCATTGCTTGCTTATTATAGGGAACTGAGTTACGAAAGTTATTACATTGTTCTTATGTTCTACTTTAATATTAGATACTTTCAAAATATCTGTTATATCCCTGTGACTTGGTCAGTGAAAATATTCAGTAAATCAGAGTGATCAATTATTGTTGGATTTATTACATACATAAGGTTAAGGTAAGCATAAGGTTCCCTTTTTCTGTTATCATCATTCTGTTGCGTGTGCTTTGGGTTTCAAAAAGGTGACCTGTGTCGGCCTGCTTATCTTTTGAGGAATTTAGAATTTTTGTTACAGTGTCGGTCAGTTGGTTGATCTTTTCCTGTACTTTGGGATTTATTGAAATCTGCCTATTGCTTGCCGCGAACAGCTGCGTCTGCGTTAGTTTTACTTTCTTAAAGTCGTTTGCGTCCGGAGTGCCCGATACAACCTTAGGGGCTGTTCCCAAGAACTCGAGGCTTCTTACCTTACGATGGTGCACATCGAGGGCGGACAACATGTCCAGTACGTGTCCAGTGTTGACTTCCAGCAATTTCCTCATATGCGGAAATAGTCCCGTTAGTTTCATAGTTTCTTCAGTCATTGTCTCGTAGTCCGTGAGGTTGGTAGTGTGACGTAAGTAATCGTAGCTGTCCCATAGTAAGATATCCCCGTCCATAATTGGTATGTAGTCCGCGTGTGAGTACTCCGTCACTCGTGCCGTTGTCCTTGACATGATTGAAAGTATAGTGAACGTAATCCTAAAATGTTAAAACTACTGTTATGAAAACGGTAATGAAAGAATTGAGCTTTAAATTCAACGGAGGTTGTCCTTGTGGACCAGCCTCCACTCAATGAGGACCATTGTCCCCAAGTCCGCTTCAACCTTTTTTTCAATGCACAAGGGCGATAACTTGTTGCCTAGTCTGCGGTTCATCTTAACCAGGACCTTTTCACCTACTTCAAAGACTCTGTTCCGATGCCTTTAGTTATCCCTGGCATTCTGCTGAATTTAAGCCCTTTCTAACTTGCCTCTAACCTCGCGGGTAGATTCCGGCAGAGGGTTAAGCAATATGTCCTTAGGCTTTCTCTCAACCACTGAGTGAATGGAATTGTTATATTCGATAGTGGCCTGCAGGATGAGGTCGACCGTGTCAACTATACCCCTTTGTAGCTTTAAGCACCTAGCTATTTCCAGAAGAGTGCTGTGAAAGCGTTCTACCTGCCCATTAGACGTGCTATGAAGGGGAGGCGCGTTTACCACGCTGACGCCGTAATTGTTCAATAGCAGAGACCTGATAGTCTCTGACTTGAATGCGAGCTCATTGTCGCAATATATCTGCTTAGCCGAAGGGAAAATATTCATTAAAACTAGCAGGGGCGGTCTCGTGTCTTCTATCGTTCGAGAAGCTATAGGCTGGACCACCGCAAACTTTGAGAATTTGTCTACGCAAGTGAAAAAGAATTTTTTGTCTGTGGAGAAAATGTCGATATGTAACATTTCTCCTGTTTTTGAAGGAAGTGGCGGCTGGCCGAGTTCCTGCTTTTTTGGGTGTCTGTCGTGTTTAGCTTTTGTGCAAATCTTACAGTTAAGGACCACCTCATTAGCCAATTTGGTCATTTTAGGAAAATAGTATTCCGTCATGACCTGTTTCACATTCTCCTGAGCCGCCCTATGGGCTCGATTGTGTTCCTTAGTGATGATTTATCTTCTATCACTGACGTCGAACACGTCGGCCACGAAATTTTTGCAATACCAAAACTTCGTAGTCGGAAAGGCTCTTACCAACTCATGCTGGAAACTGGCCAAGATTGGGAGAGTACAATGAAACGCGTTAACCACATTCAGGTTAATGACGGTCTTTATTGTTTCGATAAGGGCGTGCCTATCGGTGAAATTTATTATGTGGCGAGTTTTTTCGCTGAAAAGTATGAAATTCCTCTTCAGGGGAAAGCGTGCCCATTCTAATACAATCTGGTTCCGGAAGCAGTTCAGGGGCTTCTCCGTCGAATCGATTGTGTGAGACAGGGACAATTCACTGTGAATTGTAGCCGCGTCAGATTCTGGCTAATCGCGATTGCCCTGCAGGGCGTTCACGTTTGGCGCGACAGTGCGTCAGCTACATGAGTCTCTTTGCCAGGCTTATAGAAAAGCTTGGCCCCTGTTTCATCAATGACGTCTTCCGACGCTAATATGTTCCTAAACCTCTGGAACGCGTTGCGCTGAGCATCGTTGAATTGTATAGGAACCTTTCTAGATCTGTACCTGCTAATGGATCCGTTTTCCCCGTTTAGGAAGTCAGAGATTGGTTTCGCTATTGCTGCAAAATGTTTGATAAAACAGCGGTAATAGCGTGCCAATCCCAAAAAGGATCTTACTTCAAACACCGTAGTCGGCTCAGCGTATTCCCGAATGGCTTTTACCTTTTCTGGATCTGATTTTGCACCATCTTTAGTCACTATAAAGCCGAGATACTCGACGCTTTCTTTAAAAAACTGTGACTTCTCGTGTGCCACACGCATGTTTGCGTTTAAAAGGCTCCCTAATACCCAGTCGACATGCCTGACTTGGTCCGACTCGTTTTCCGAAAACACGATGACGTCGTCTACATAAGCGTAGAAAGATTTTCCAATTTGCTCCCGCAGGACGTCATCTATGGTCCTCTGCAAAATGCTCGCTGCATTCTTCAAACCAAAGGAAAGTCGACAAAATTCGTACTTTCCACCATTGATCGAAAAGGCCGTCTTCTCACGGTCTTGCTCTGCCAGAGTAATCTGGTGATAACCTGATTTCAAGTCGAGCGTCGTGAAGTATTTGGCTTTACCCAGATTAGCCAGTATCATTGCGATACTTGGCATTGGGTATTTGTCGGCAACAGTCCTGAGGTTAAGTTTCCTAAAGTCTATCACCAGACGTTTTTTTTTATTACCTAACTCATCTGTGCCTTTCTTATCGACCACCCACAACGGATTGTTGTATGGTGATTTCGACTTCCTGATTATGCCATTTTTCAGAAGTTCGTTGACTTCCGCAATGACAAAATCCTCTACACCCCTAGGGTAGGGGTATAGTTTTGAGTAGACCACACTTTCGTCGGTCGTACGGATTGTGGCCACGACAGCCGTGTTGTAAGGTAGCGCCTCGTTGGAGTTCGCGAAAGCCTCGCTGTTTCGGTGAAGTACTCGCAGGAAATTTGCCTTCACCGCAGGTGGTGCCTCTACCTCTTTGTTTTTCGTGTGGTTTACGTTCGCACACTTGTGGTACTGCAACGTTTCCGAAGTCGCACCAAATTTTAACATACCTTTTTGTAGGCATAAAACTGCTCCCACCTGCTTTAGCAGGTCGAGCCCTATAATTCCATCAAAAGTTGATAAGCAGTCTAGTAGGAAAAACTAAGTGTCGCACCCAAGCATGGACAACTTGCATTTTTCAGCGATGTTGTTGGACCCATGGATAGAGTGGACAACGAAGAGGGACTCAACAGGGCCGACGCCTTTAAGGCGTTTGTGCGGCCTGACGTAGTTTTTTGCCGCACCCGTGTCGATTAAGAATTTCATATCTATCCCCGCTATTCTCCGTCGAATGAACGGTAGCAGGGACCTTCCCCTAAAAAATGAGCGCTATCGCTATTATAGTCTGGGCTGTGTTCGTCTTGTTGTTGGCTGATGCCTCTTGTGCCGCATCGGCATACCCTGCGCCATCAGCCTCGCTTGCCTGGATGTGGTATACCCTTTGCCTTCTTTGGCCCGTCGCGCGGTCCGAAACGGCATGGCGTTTATTTCCCTGACCTTGGCTGGCGTTAAACTTGGCCGAGCCTTGGGAATCGAAAAGTTTGTGGACTGTCTAAACCTGGAAGAAGAAGGGTCGACTTCCATTATTATCGGCCCCAGCTCTATCTGTGGATTGGCCGTTATGCTTCTTGAAATGAGGATTCTTGCCCTGGCTACCCTGAGAGAATTGGTTTTTCTCTTGTTGCTGTTGTTGCTGGCGCCCTTGTGGGCGCTGCTCTGGACGAACTCGCGTTCTCTTCTTGTCCCCTAGCAAAGCTTGTCGCGAAGGCATATCTCTCGTGATTAGCCTCGACCTCCTGGGCTAACGCTACTGCCGTCGGCTGATCCGAAGGGTGAGCCGAAAACAACACATCGGTTAGACTGCGTTTTAGTCCAGAGATGAATACGCGAAGTGCGTCACCCCTGAATTTTTCACACATGCCCGCCGCCAAATTGCTGGCATACGTCATATGGGCTTTGTTCGTAAGTAACGTGAGTTTTTCCTCAACCTCGTCGTAGTACTGTAGAATGGACAAGCCTCCCTGCCTAAGCGTACCCATTTCCTGTTAAATCACATGGATAGGCCGCTTGTCACTATAAGTAAAGTCCATCGTCGCTATGATGGCCTCAAAATTTAACGGCGTGTTAAAAGAGGCGAGAACCGCGTCTGCCGGGCCTCTCACTTTACTCCTAATGATTACGGTGGCTTGGTAATGACGTAAACTTCCGTTGTATTTTTTGAACATTTTATAGGCGGCATGCGCGGCCTGCCTCCAGGTCATGTAAGTGTCTTGGTTCCCATGGAACTCATTAAGACATTTTACCACGTCGAGCGGCTCGTTACATTCCACCCCGTCTATGATTTCAACTTCCTTATAAGCCTTCACTTCTGGCACTGAAAGTTGTGTGTTTCTTAACTTGTTTGACACCTGCGCAATCTGTTGTTGAAGCTCCTGCCTTAGCGCAGCTTCCCTATTCACGAATTCTTGCGATTGTGCTGCGAGTGCGCTCTGCACTGCGGCATCAATTATCATGAACAACTGCTCAGGATCCATGGCTAAATCTGTGTTTGTGTCTGGTTCAGTTGGAATAGCAGACCTTGATATCTGTAATGTAATCCTCCTATTAAACGAGCAAAAACATTATCTTCGCTGTCGTAGTGTCCCTGATCGTGTCGGAGTCAGAGTCACTCATTCGCAGCTAAACAAAATTCGAAGCAAAACCGTTCACAGAGTGATTTAAGATTTTTCGACTGACGTAAATAAAAAGAATTCCCAAAATAGGTTTCCTTTTGCTTACTTTTGTGGCAAATTTGGTTTAACGAAACTGGTGTTGTTTATGAAAGTGTTTTTTATATTATATTTCTTTGTATATTTCCTCTAAAAACTCTGTTATATGATATGTTTCATGCAGCGAACTAGCGCATCGGCTTGAAACTATATCCAATATGTTTATTCTCGCCTCACAAGTCACTTACATGATTCTGTTGAAACTATGGTTAATCTAGTAGACTACGATGAACTCCCTCGCTGCAGTCACAAGAGGTATTCTTCGTGGAGCGTCGTATTGTGGCTTTAATTTTGCGCGTAGTTCCTCTTGTAGGTTTATTACTCAAGTTACTTGTTGCCGCGGATTTTTTACTTTCGCGTTTGTTAATTGTTAATATTGTTTTTGTTGCCGCGAATTTTTTACTTTCGCGTTTTTTAGTTATTAAAAAATTATCCCACTTGCGGGTTTGTACGCTGGGCGCCAATTAGTGCATTTACAAATGCAGTTTTATATGTTTTGATTATTTGTGTTAATAAATGCAGTTGAGTTAACTAAGAACAATGATTTCAGGGGCGGTACGCTGCGCTTTATTCATTTCCAAACTTAGACTAATAAAATACAATTTTGGTTATAATAAGCAAAGCTAGCCTACGTCGCCGTCGCTGCCACGGATCCGCCGTCGCTGTCGCAGAGTCGCCGTCGCTGCCCCCAAAAGTGCAGCGTTAGCGCCTCGTGTGTGGTGTCGGATGACCGTCGCGGCCGGCAACATAGTTGGGACATATCCGCCGCGATCATGACTCTGGTCATTGGCTTCCCCAGAACGCTGGGTCAGCAAATACCAATAGTCAGTGGTTAGCTTACACACACACGTTCATGCGCGTCTGCTTCGAGTTCTGTCTTCACTGCGATTGTTTTCTGAGTGGCTATTTTAATTGGGGTTTTTCTTAATAATACTCAATTATTAGTGTCGATGTTGAGTAGAGGCAGTGGCAAGTGGTGCGGTGTGTCGCGAGTTCGAGTCCTACCGAGGAAAGTAATTATGCGGTCAGTTGCGAGATCAAACCCTGTCAATGGAACTTTATTTTTTTTTTAATTTATCTTTAATTTAAGAGCGTTTTGAGTATTCCCTACTCGGGAGCTCCCGACTAGAACCTCTTATTTGTTTTTTATAAAACCCGCGCGCCCAAAATTCAAGTAACAGTCGCGTTATTTGTCACTGATTTTTATTTTGTAACTGTTACAGTTGTCGCTGTGACACAGAAATAACACTATCGATCATCCCTACTAGGTCTACATAACGATTTTTTCGTAACATGCTCCAAGAAATTGTTTTCAGTAGTATCTACTTATAATGATTCTGGTAATAGTTACAATGTTTATTTTACCAATATAACACATTTTGATACTAAATACTCAAAGAAATTATGTTATCTGATGTGCACGCATTAGATGTCCAGTACTTATTTTGAAATGATACTCTTAGAGAATTCAGTAATTCAAGACAGAAATGTATATGCGCCAATAAGCCTCACAGCATAAATTTTAAGGTTATCTATATTTTTTAATTTTTTTAATGTTATCGTTTTATTCGTATTGCAATAAAAGCAAAAATTATTCCATTTTTATAATTTTTAAATTGTTGTTATCTTACTCTATGTAGCTTTCGATTACAATCTAGTTGTAGCATAACTAATCGATTTATAGTTAATGAACATCGATTATATTACTTCACTGTTTTCGTGTTAGACTTTGTGGTCAGAAAATTTTAAATTTAGCAAATGCTTATTAAACACTTAAACGTACACGAGAGTGAATAAATTGTTTAATACAAAAGTGTTTACCATAATAGATATATGTAGATACCGCGCGAATCAAACGTAAAATGTTTAAAAATTGCAACTTTCGACAAATAGTATGTAATGCGTACTGATGAGTGCGGCGCTGTGGCTGTTGCTGCGTACACAACGCGTAGAAAACACGCAATATTGTGTGCACTATTCAAACAAGTGCAAGCGAGATGGCTATTGCTACTAGAATCATTGTATACAACATCTTTCATACACTTACATACATACAAGGCAAGTAGCGCGCGAGCGCTCTTGTAGCCGACATTGCTCTAGCGACTATAGAGCATAAGGAAATAAAACAATTTAAAAAATATATAAAAATCTGTGGTGATTATAAATATGAGAAATGACATACCAAGTGTATATTAAACGCAACGAAACAATAAAAAATTTTAATATGGATAGAAAACTAATTATTTATACATATATGTGTGTACATAAGTACAAAAACTTATATATGTATATTATGTAGACACAAAATTAAAACAGTTTCGGTTTAAAACAAAGTCAATAATATGCATAAATTCAAATTCAAAAATACGTGTTTTTTGTTTAGTTAAGTACATAAGTGCAAGTATGAACCTTTCTGACGGAGTGATGAAAAGTGTAAAAGATGGTGGGTGGTGGATAGAGAAAGGGGGAATGATAATACTATGTATGTATTTATGTACAATTTACATATGTTTTAATGAACACGCAACATAAATATATATCATATGTTTTTTGTTCATATGTGTGTAAGTATAAATACATAAATAAATAAAATACAAACACTAAAAAAATTATTTATGACCGGTCACCTTCTATTATAAATGATATATTACATATTTTAGGAAATTGTCAAAAATTCATTAACGATTAGTGCATTTTACTCTACAACAAACCGTTTGGCTGGTATTTAAATCGTTATTAGGTGAAGAGGTAGTTTATATTGCATCTTTACTATGAAAGGTAAAGCACACATCGTTTCCTTATTATGATCACACCAATGGACTCATTATTTTCAATTTCGATGATTATAGCTTTAATGGCACTCACAGCATTAAAAGCTAAAATAGAAACAATAGACGATTATTGATACTATAGAAAGGCGCATGCACACAAAAAAAAAAAAAGAAAAGAAACAGCTAATAATACCTTATTGACATGGATGCCACTAATACAAACCCAACTGGAGCGCCGGTGTTAAAATCGCTTGCTGCCTCAAGCGTTCTACAGGAGTCACGCGCTCTTTTAACGCAACTCGACAGTGCAGAGGCAGCTAAAGCGGTTCTTCCTGTGAACGCGGCTATCACGAGTGCCAACAAAAATCAACAACAAGATGAGACGAACACACTTGGTACGATTGCAGTGGTAAGTGATCAACCAGTCACTTCAACACTTACGTCGATAACAATGCCAAACACAACGGCTGTGGGACTGAACCTGCCGCCACCTACACCGAATTTAAGTATTGCGGGATCTGCAACTGATGTTGATTTATTGAGTTGTTTGCTCCCAGCGCCGCCTTCATTTGTAAATGCTGGACTAATAGCAACGTCAACACCACCACCTCACACCTCTTCAGACCAAACAGCACCAGCAGCACTAACGCCTGCGCCATGTGCAAGTGATTTTGACTCTGACACGGAATTGTCAATCGTAGCAGCAACAGCTGCAACGGAAGTTGCGTCCACAGTAGACAACTCGACCACTTCCCCAATCTCAACCTTATCGTGCACACCAGTTCAAACTGCATTATTAGCAACCACAAACGGCCACATCAATAGCAACAACACCTCCAGTAGTTGTACTCAACTGAGTCTTAACACAAAACAGCAGCGCCAACAAAAACGTCGGCGTGAGCGAGCCCAGCGCCTGCAGGCAGAGCGCGATAGTCGATGCAATTTAAGTGCATTAAGTGGCACTCTAATTGCAGGATCTGTTGGTGTGGGCGTTAGCCTTGGTATTGGCGCTGCTACTGGTGGAAGCAGTGGCGGTATCATTGGTTCGGTAACTGCACCTACCATAATAATGGGTAACTCTAGCGCAGTGGCTCCTGGGAATAGCTTGCTATACAACCTCAATAGTGCTGGTAGTATGGGTGAAGATAGCAATAATTCTAATGGAAATTTTACTAGCAGTAGTAACGGTAGTAACAATTTACTACCACCTACGGACAGCATTGCATCACTGCTATTAAATCCGCCACATTCGCCCGAATGTAATTCTGGTCTTATGGCCACCCCTAGTGACAGCGAAGGTGAATCACTGGATGAAGATCTTCTTTCAACATCATCATCATCAACATTGCTGCTTCCGCGCGATAAGCCCCCACCAAGGCCGCCACCTCCAGTTCGCCGAAAATTGCCAAGATCACCTGTCCTAGAAGAGGAGATTATTGATGGATTTGCCATATTAGAGTTTAAAACTTACGAAGATCTTGAGGTAAGTTTAAAGACCTGTGGAGGGAAAAGAAATTATTACTATTTTATTATTTTCATCTTAATTTATGTGTATATATCTAATTTAAAACAGTTTGCTATTAAATTGGGTCAAAAACGCAAGGAAAAACGGCTTTCGGCATTGGAAGAACTGACGTGCACCTATAGCATAGAGGAGATGAAAATGCCGAAGATAATCGATACTGGCCAACCGCACACACTACGAACTACCAGTCTTTCCAGTCTCTCTATTGTAAGCAACAATAATTTAAAAGAAGTTAATCACCATCAACATCGCAGTGTCGGTGCTGTGATGGGGGGCACAACTGTGGCTACGTCTAACAGCAATAGTACTAACATTAACAATAATACAGCAAGTAACAACAATAGCAATACGGTATATACTGTGCCATTGGCAAGCATGTGTAACGCACCAGATACGGAAGCAGATAATTGGATAGAAGATCCATATCGACAACAGCAGGATCAGCTAAGCGGGAGTGCCAGTACTATTGGCATTGACATTAACAGCAATGCAAATCAAAATCAAATTAGTAATAATCAACATTTGAACCATTTAACCCAATCTAAGCAAACCGCATCCTCTGTCATCAACATAAACAATACGGCTATCCCAGGAAACGTAAATACTGTCACTGATAGCTGCCTTCTGGATAATGATAATGCAAAGCTATCCATTGGTTCGGTCGTGCCACACATAAATCTAAGTGATAATGGAAATGAAAGTAGTGGTAGCGAGAGTAAATCTCAAAATACCACCAAGAATGCTAACCAACCAAATAATATGGCAGCAGAATATATTAGCATTAAGAGCACAAAATCAACTGATGCTACCACATTAAACAGTCGTATAAAGGTGATTTCGTCCTCATGTCCAAAAATCAAAGTGAGTAAAGCAAAAAAAAAAAAATATTAATATTAACAATGTACTGAATACCAACAGAAGCTGAATGGTTTAGAATGCAGTGAAGCCGATGTAATTTCAACAGAAGCTATCGAAGCGGGACTTACGTTGGAAATTCAAGACTTTACGAACAGTTCAGCGAAGGTTGTAGGGGCCAGTCTTTTGCTTCAAAAGGATAACGATCTAAATGAAAGTTTTACCGATGTAAGTTTTAATTTAATTGATACCTATTTATAAAAATACCAATATTTTGTACTTTTTGGGCAGAATTTAAGTCACTGCACTAGCAACTTCAACGAAACTAATATCGTATGTATTTTCTGTACAACACTTTATCTTTCTATTCATATCGTATTTGTTTCAGTGTGATAAGACTAACGGCGGAAATAAGGTAAGTTTCAACCAACAGGTTATGCATTGTTATCCAAATAAATCCCATGATAGATTATATAGTATTCTGTTTTGGGATATATATATTTGTATATACTCTGAGACAGAACTATATACGCACCCAATTTTTCTAGTGTACTATTCTTAAGAATCCGGCGAGCGAAAAATGACAAATGAGGAACGAAAGAGAATGGAAAATAAATCATAAAAAGTACAAAACATCAACAGTTATGTGCTTACCGACTTTTTTCTCTTTAATTTTTTGTATTTCGGCTGGTGCAAAACAATAAACGCACTTTGATAATTTTAGTTATCTCGCCGGTTTTTAAAAAGCAGATTCGCTTAAATAATTCTTTGAATTAAATATTAAATGAAAATGAATTAAAATACACACATGCCGCATAGTTCATACTTTACCGACGAGGAAACATGAATATTAGGTGCTTTTAAAATGCGAGAAATTGCTAGGAAAATTAATCGTTCTGATGTCGTCGGAAATTTTTTGAATAGCTCTGAAAAATATGGCTTAAAAACAAAAGTTTTTAACCGAGATAAGCAATGTAAAACTAACCAAATTGTCATGACTGTAACCTCGATGTGCCCAGCTTAACCATTGCACTTGTCCAAAGTTATGGAAATACAAAATCTTACATCTACAAGAGTGCTAGACAGTCACAAGATAGCTTTAGAATTCGCAGGGAAAAACATGGCCTTAAATTTAAGTAATGTAATAATTTTTCTAAAGCGGCTTTACGGTTTTTGATGTATTTTTGATATTGCGCTAAAAGTAAAGCCGAAAATCGAATAAGTAATAAAAACGAAACGGCGAAGACATTGCTGTTGTTGTTATATATATATATATATATATATACATATATATGTGTCATGTTATATATATGTTATATGTATGTCTCTATATATAAAACTGTTTGTCTTGACTGATTGAAATCTTCCCGGTAGTTACCATATGTGATGAAGGTGCTTGTTAAGAAGGGGTTTCGGGAAAATCCACCCGCAAGTGTGGAAAATTCGCGAAAAAAATTATTTATACACCTTTGTGTACCATCCGATCGGCCTTAAACTCATTTCTGAAGATAGTTGTTCAAATTAATTTGAGGGGTGTTTCACACTTTTTGGAAAATCCATCCCTCCTTGGTGGAAATGGGGGTCAAAAATTTGGTGTGTGACGTTTCGCCCTCAAATTCATTATCAAAGATCTATATGAAAATTCATTTGAGACGGATTTTTCACTTTTCGCAGAATCCAATCTTCTTCGGTAGAAATGCGATTCATCGATTTTTTGGGTGAAGATTTAAGTTTTGTCCGATTTGCTTCAAACTTATTTTTAAAGCTCTACATAAGAACTTAATGTACACGTGTTTCATCGATTTGGGAAATTCCACCAACAACAGTGAAAATTGGCGGAAAACAAAAGCTTTTCCTTTACCACCCGGTTGGCTAAAAAACAACAAAGATCTTTTTTTAAATTAATTTGAGGGGTGTTTCGCACTTTTTGGAAAATCCACTCTCCTTCGCGCAAAGGGGGGTCAAAGATTTGGTGGGTGACGTTTCGCACTCAAGTTCATGTCCAAAGATCTACATAAAACAAATCATTTATGAAGTGTTTCACATTTTGCGCAAAATCCAAACTTCTTCGGTGGAAAGCGCAATTTAAAGATTTTTTTGTGAAGTTTTAATTTATTTTCCGATTTGCTTCAAAGCTCTGTATAAGAATTTA
This sequence comes from Drosophila littoralis, assembly GCA_018903485.1. Taxonomy (NCBI): domain Eukaryota; kingdom Metazoa; phylum Arthropoda; class Insecta; order Diptera; family Drosophilidae; genus Drosophila; species Drosophila littoralis. The sequence continues at coordinate 627,288 of JAEIGF010000016.1, read as the reverse complement.
ATGAAAACGTGTTTCAGCGATTTAAGAAATTCCACCCGCAACAGTGGTAAATTGGCGGAAAATGGTTGTATGAAAGTTGTTTGTTGACCATCCCATCAGTTTCAAAGCTTTTTGAGAACATTTACTCCACGCGTGCCACGGCCAAGGCGGGGGAGAGAATAATTAATATATATATATATATATATATATATATATATGTTTCATATGTTTTTATGTTATATAAATACAGTGTACCAATAAAGTCTTCGTTCACCATACTATTCTAGCTCTTAAGCTGCACACGAAATGCAAAAAAGGTAACTGTAGTTTTTGAATGTGTACATGGGCATTCTTGGCACATCTTGGAAGCAAGTTTCTGAACATTTGTTTAATACGTGGTTAGATAGTGCTTCAAAAAGCCTGGAAAATATTTAAGCATTGAGGAACGTCGGCTAATTTTAAATATGCATGTCAAGCAACAAAAATCTTATGCAGAAATTGTGAAAATTATATGTCGCAGTCGTTCCAACGTACAATCTGTCATTGCACTGTTCAAATATGAAGGGCGTGTGGAAAATAAGGCAATATCTGGCCGCCCACCAAGTCTGACAAACAGCGATCGGTTGGCTATTAAGCGAATGGTTGCCGCGGATCCATTTATAAGCGCAAATAATATAAGTTGAAAGCTTCTACGGTCAAGTCAGAAGCAGGTGCACCCAGAGACGGTTAGAAAAGCCGTAGTATATGCCGGGTACAAGTCACACACACCCAGACGAAAACCTTTTGTGAACTCCGTCAATAGAAAGAAACGCTTGGGCTTCGCAAAAGAGTACGTACTGTCATATTTTCGGACGAGTCTAAATATAACATATTTGGCTCAGGTGGATGGCTTCGAGTGTGGAGCAGATCCGGGGAGGCATGTAACCAAAAAAATACTATTAAAACAATTAAACATGGCGGTGGTGGAGTGATGGTAATATGAAGAAATAATTGAGGGAGTGATGGACTACTACATATTGATATATAAAAAATAAATTAAGGCAAAGCGTGGAAAAATTGGGCGTATCGAGCTAATTTTATTTTCAGCAAGATAATGACCCCAAGCATATGGCTTAAAATATGCGGATGTATCTGGCATATAATGCGCCACACTTACTCAAGCCACCCCAGAGTCCTGATTTGAATCCCATCGAATCCCATTGCTGGCACATGTTGAAAAAAAAGATCAGCAATTACCACGTTAACTCAAAAACCAAGTTGATAGAGGTGTTGAAGGACGAGTGGACGAAAATCGACCAATCCTACACCGAACAACTTGTTTGGTCAATGCTAAATTGGCTTAAGGCAGTCATTAAACATAGAGGATACCCTATTAAATATTAGTTTTAAGTTATTTACCTTTTAGGAATAATAAAGGACGAAGACTTTATTGGAGACAAAAACGTGTTTTTTTTGTTTTTTCTTTATAATTTTTATATTTTGTTAAATAAAGTAAAAAAAGCTGCATTAAAACTTTTTTTTCGCTCTTCTTCCAATAAGTTATTTTCGTTACCAAAGAACATTTTAGTATGGAAGACATTATTGGTACACTGTATGTTTTTATGTTTATCTCTATATATATAACTGTTTGTCCTGACGGGGTCTCGGGAAATTCCACCCGCAAGTATGGAAAAATCGCGAAAAATGTTTGTATGTAACTTTTTTGTTTACCATGCGATCGGCCTCAAACTCAATTTCAAAGTTCTTTGTTCAAATTCATTTGAGCGGTGTTTCACAATTTTCCAAAAATGTATTCCTCCTTGGTGGAAATGGGGGTCAAAGATTTTGTTTATGACGTTTCACCCTCAAATTAATTTTCAAGGATCTATATGAAAAATCATTTGAGACAAAATCTAAACTCCTTCGGTAGTAATGCGATTCCATTTTTTTTTTTTTTTTTGTGCAGTTTTAAGTAGTGTCCGATTTGCTTCAAACTCATTTTCAGAGCTCTACATAAGAACTTAATAAATACGTGTTTCAGCGATTTGAGAAATTCCACCCGCAAGTATGGAAATTCCGCGAAAAACGATTGTATGAAACTTTTTTGTTTACCATCCGAAAAATTCATTTTCAAAGTTCTTTGTTTAAATTCATTTGAGGGGGGTTTCGCACTTTTTGGAAAATCCATCCATCCTTGGTATAACTGGGGGTCAAAGATTTGGTGGATGACGTTTCGCGCTTAAATTAATTTCCATGGATCTATATGAAAAATTATTTGAGACGTGTTTCACATTTTTCGCAGAATCAAAGCATCCTCGGGGAAAAGTGCGATTCTAAGACTTTTTTGGTGAAGTTTCATGTTTAGTCCGATTAGCTTCCAACTTTTTTTTTCAGAGCTCTACATATGAACTATATAAGTACATGTTTCAGCGATTTTGTAAATTCCACCCACAACAGTGGGTAATTAGAGAAAAATGGTTGCATGATACATTTTTGTTTACCATCCGATCGGCCTCAAACTCAATTTCAAAGACCTTTGCTCAAATTAATTTAAGGGGTGTTTCACACTTTTCCAAAAATGTATTCCTCCTTGGTGGAAATGGGGGTCAAAGATTTGGTGGTTGTCGTTTCGCTCTCAAATTCATTTCCAAGGATCTACATAAGAAATCATTTGAGACGTGTGTCACATATTTCGTAAAATCTAAACTGCTTCGGTGGAAAGTGCATTTCAAAATTTTTTTTGGTAAATTTTAAGTTTTGTCCGATTTGCATCAAATTTATTTTCAAAGCTCCACATAACAATATGATGAATACGTGTTTCAGCGATTTGGGAAGTTCCACTTGCAACAGTGGTAAAAGGGCGGAAAACTTGTATATAAAAGTAGTTTTTATTACCGTCCGCTAAGTTTCAAAATAATGTTCAAAGCTTTTTGAGAACATTGATTTTATAACATAAGTGCCACGGGCAAGGCCGGGCTATACCCTCTAGTATATATATATGTGCTTCATATGTTTTTGTGTAATATATATATATTTCATACCTTTTTATACCCTGAACCCATTTAAAATGGGTAAAAGGGGTATGTTTTTGTGCAAAATGTAAATGTATGTAATAGGCAGAAGGAAGCATCTCCGACCCCATAAAGTATATATATTCTTGATCAGCATCAATAACCGAGTCGATCTAGCCATGTCCGTCTGTCTGTCTGTCCGTCCGTCCGTCCGTCCGTGCGTATGTATGAACGCAAGGATCTCAGAACCTATAAGAGCAAGAGACTTGAAATTTTAGCTGTAGGTTCTCTTAGTTCCTACGCAGATCGAGTTTGTTTTCGATAATCGATAACTTACTCCGTTTCCAAGCAATCGATAAAAATCGATATCGACATCCTTGTTTTTTGAGCAAATTGGGTAAAAAATACAAGCTAGAGTCACCAAACATGATATGTTGCTTCTAGAATATTATATATATGTCAAGTATCTTTCATTTTATACCTATCGCCACCTCCCCGCTACCACCTCAAAGAGGGTTCAGGGCATTCCCTAGTCGGGAGCTCCCGACTAGAACCTCTTGTTTTATCTTTAACTTTTGTATTATTAAACATATTTTCGTTTGGTAAAGTTAATAAATGAAAAAAAAAAAACTTCAATTGTACTTTTTTTGTTTCCCTTCTGCGACTTAGTAGTAACCTTACCAACGAATATTTTTGTCGCTGTAGAAAGACAATATTGGTACGCTATATGGTTTTATTTAAAAACAAAATCAAAAAGATTGAAAGTATAGGTTTTGGCAATTTACTAAACTTGTAGTCAGCGTGACAAAAATAACTTCCCCATACAAACGCGTCTGTATAGCGCTCGAAGTCGACCTTATTTGTTTAATAACTGAATGAGGATATCCGTTAAACTATAAATGTAAAGAAAATTTATCTAATCTGATTCCAAGAACAATTTTATACTATACAATAAGCGAATGAACTTTAATGCAATTGTTAATCTGGCATTAAATCTATTATTTCTATAGTTATTCTAGTTGAAACAAAAAAAAATGAATATTTTCAGAAGGCAAAAGTGGATTTAATTCGTCCAACGAATTAAAGTTAACATTTTTTATTTTAACTGAACTGTTCTTTTAAGATTCTGCCCTTTTATTAATACGTAACAATCAACTTGCAAAATAATCCTAGTTTTTTTTATAAATAACTATTAAATATAAAAACAAGTAAAAGTGCTCTAGTTGAGAATTTCGGAATAAGGGATGCTCTGAGCACAGTGCCTCACTGTCGTTACAAACATTCTAGCTCTCTTTTATATATGCGTACAGCCTATACTACAGCTGTGCTACGTCCCTTAACTCCACACTTACAAGAGCGCTCGCATTTAACATGGGTATTTATTGACCGATTTTTATCACATTCAAATGTTTGTAAATACCAACGCCCAATTCTCATTAAAAAAATTTGGATCGGTGCATTACAAGAGTCTACATACCAAACTTGGTGTCTATAGCTCTGATAATATACTCAAAATCAGGATTCTCATATCGCGTTTATTGATGTCATAGAAACAGGCAATTTATCTATGATTTAATGAAACTTGATTTATGCGAGCAATAAGAGTAATACGTTAGTTTTTTCCGTTGATTCAAGCTTTTTTTTATACGATGGACTTCAAACTCATTATGTAAAGTTTAAATTTAAACGTGAATTTTGAGATAGTATGGGTGGATTTATATTTTTCAGGAACGAGAATTGCTAAGATAAGATTTGAAAAACAAATGTTGCCACCGTCTTAGCCGGGAAATACCCGCTAGTATAATATATATATACAGTGTAATGTGCTTAGCTGCCTCAAGTACTTTGCACAGACATTAGAGGCAGCTATCCTAATAAGGCAGTTAACTTAATTGTTTTTTTTCTAAAAGTGAATCGATTTCATAGAAACCTCTATTTTTATTAAGTTGCACTGAATTCTTTTTAACAGTAATAAGTTAAATAAATAAATTTGATAGTTTTTATTAACTTTATATATTTAAATTACATTTAATACAATTTCAATACAGTTTATTGTATACATAAGAAAAACAAATCAAAAATGAACACATCTGATCATAGTTGGCGCAGTTAACTTACATGATATTCATAGAAATTGGCAAAAAATTACTGCCAATATGAGGCGCATAAGTGCAAAAGGCTGTTAAGTTAGATGCAGTTAACGTAATTATTTTCATACAAAATTAGCTCTTATTGCAGCGAAAAGTTAATTTCAGGCAGCTATCTTACCGATGCAGCTAAGTATCGAGGCAGCTAAGCAAATTATACTGTAATATACATATTTAAATCTTTCAATTATATTGCTATTTGGTGAGCTGCTGTAATAGTACTGCAATCCTCGTTGGGACAAAATTAAAGAGTTTTCGCTAGGTAAAAAGAGAGTTTTAGTTTAGTGAGATATCCACTTCACTATCCCAGAAATTCGTTGCTAGTAAGCCTAGTGACTTTAATCTTTGAATGCATACGTGCTGTGTATATTTGTGATTTAATTTTTCTAACCTAGCGCGGAAAATTGTAAAAATGTATGTTTAACAGATTTAAAACAAGATCCAAGATGGACAGATTAATAAGTCTCTCTTTTAAAAAAAAACAAAAATGAGTTGCAACTGTTTTGCAGTTGCTCTCATGTAAATAAATATACATACATCAAAATACATTTGTATGTGTTGTTATTCACTGTAGTGGCTTTTGCTGCCGAAAAAACTAATTTTCTAAGTTCTTGCGCGAACCAAGACCTATCCCAAATATGAATTCACTTAAGTACGTTGTGTACTCAAGTTACCTCAGTAGAAAATCAGTATTTTTAAGTCGATGTTAGCATTTAGATAATTTTTTAAAATTAAATGATGTATTATATTATTACTATTTTCCGACTAGAAGAACCTCATAGATTTACAACCAAGAATAACCATCTATCTAAAAAGCAACATCGACGTGCCAAACCCTTTCATTATTTCACAAAACTCCTTCCTTCGAAAGGAAATAAATGGTCTCAAGCAATCTTGGTCTCTGATTCAGTGAGAGAGTTGCTGACCCGACTAGAAACGAATGTGGGATCTCATGCGCAAAAAACGAGTGGCTACCTTTTTTGTTCTAGCTGTTCCATCTATATGTGTTATATTTAGAGGGAGGTTGAATGACATACTTTTCGAAAGTTATACTGAAAACATTTAACAATTTATGCTTTTTAAATAAAGCTAAGTATTGTTATTGCTATCAATTCTAAACAACATAAAAATTATCAATTGTGTGCAGCTTATGAATATATGTTTATATGGAATCTTCTATTCTGGCACTCTCCACTAAAGCATTCTTGTTGCTATTTAAATTCAATAACTGCGATATGCAAAAATAGTTTGTAAATAAAATACATAAATTAGAGGGAGAGGAAAATAGTCAATATCATCAAGTATTGAGATTGTATTTATAGGGTGGATTGTATATATATATATATTTATATAAATATTATAGGCATTATATTGTAACGTGAATTAAGCAAAGTGGTATCCCACTTAGCCCACAAATGAAGAAAGGAAAAACCCCACAGAAAAAAGTAATGCCAAAGCTTTTCTAAAATTTCATTATACCCAGAACCCATTGAAATAAGGTGAAAAATATATTTCTCTGATGCAAATGTATGTTACAGCACTTACCATTCAACGTGTTGTATAAATCCGTTTCTGTTTGACATACACAATGTGTTCAATTAAAGCCGGTAATCACCATGCTCCATCGTTTTTTTCTCTGAATATTTCAACTCATGTAATGTATATTGTGCGAAAAAACTAACCGTAACACTCTTAACCTTAACATAAAAAAATACATGGATATTCGAGACTCAAATTTTTTCAGCTGATTGTATGATCTATTTGTGGTTTTGTTGATTTTTGATGCTTGAAACGAAATTATATAAAGAAATAGCGGGTATAAACCAGCTTGCCCGTGCCACGGATAAAATAAATTTGCTCATAACGCTTTGAAAATGATTTTGAACCTAATCTAATCTGACGGTAAACAAATAACTTACATACAATCGTTTTCCGCCAATTTACCACTGTTGCGGATGGAATTTCCCAAATCGCTGAAACACGCTTTCATTAAATTCTTATGCAGAGTTTGAAAATAAGTTTGAAGCAAAATGGAAAATAAAATTAAAACTTTACCTTTACTTTACTTTACTTTAAAAAAATCTTTAAATTGCGCTTTCCACCGAACAAATTTTTTGAAAATTAGTTTGAGGCCGATCGGATGGTAAACAAAAATGTATCATGCAACCATTTTTCTCTAATTACCCACTGTTGTGGGTGGAATTTCCCAAATCGTTGAAACAAGTGTACATTAAGTTCTTATGTAGAGCTCTGAAAGTAAGTGTGAAGCAGATCGGACAAAACTTAAAATTTCATCAAAAAAGTCTTGGAGTCGCACTTGTGACCGAGGATGCTTTGATTCCGCGGAAAATGGGAAACACGGCCCAAATGATTTTTCATATAGATCCTCGAAAATGAATTTGAGCGCGAAACATCCCCCACCAAATATTTGAACTCCATTTCCACCAAGGAAGGATGGATTTTCCAAAAAGTGTGAAGGAGGACAGACAGACTGACATGGGTAAATAGACTAAATAAATTGTTCTTGCATAATTCACCTTTCCAAACATGGCTGATTTACGCCATTGACTGAGTTAAGAGCTTCTATTTAAAATAAAACCAATTTATATGGGCTGTTGCATGAATTAAGTTATTGCGTAAGGAAAGCCCACCTTACATTAAATAATTTATTTTATAATTTGCCTTTACAATTTGGCAATATATCTTTCACATAAAACATTCCTATCATAAATTAGCCACAATACTAAATGTCGATCGTAAATACAGAGCTTTTCTGTCCAATTTACTTTGAAAGTGAATTGATACAAATCGGCATCAACCAGCTTTGCTTAAGGACTCATTACGTTTCTCATGGTGAACGAAAAGCCAGTTAGCTGGCTTGACATTTGAAGAGCGAAAAGCCATGCTAGAAATTGGGCGTCCCAAGAGGCCGTTTCTCATCTTAGTGTGTATATTGTCCTTACCGCTACTCCCCTATTCCCCTTCACAACATCAACCACTATGTGTTCTTGTTGTTAAGTGTTTATCTTACGCACCATTCCTCACCTAAAGCACTGGACCGAGTTTTGATTAATGAAGCCAAACGCGTGTTCCTTGCTTCCAAGCCAGTAATGGGTATAGTCTATATCCTACTGGTCCAGGGCGACATTTTTACATAAGGAAATTTAATGTAATGCAAGGATTTTTAATTTTCGGATTGCCGAAGGTAGCTATTGTTTCCCTATTTTGTTATTTATTGCTATTATTTATTTACATTGAAGAATGTATATACATATAAACTGCGAGGGGTCGGTGGTGCCTTTATAACTTCATTGATTTTAAACAAAAACATGCAGACAATAATAAACAGACAAAACATACATATATAGCCAGAAATAAAATAGCTATGTCGACTGCGCTGTTGATACTGATCTAATGATCAGTACAGTTTGATATCGTTAAACTTTGTACATTCATTAGTTCATTCATTAGATATAGTGTAGGTGGTCGAAGTGCTAGCTGAAAAGCAGCGTATTTGCTTGACAATGTCTACATATGTTTAAGTCTTCGCTTCATTCAAAAATTTACAAATTAGGGATCTGCGTGTACAAAATATATGTAGTAACCAAAGCTACGAAATCGATATTTTCAAATTCACACAAAAAATATACCATTAGAAAAGTATATCAAGGCGTCATTTATTTAGTGTAAACTATATTTAAGCTGACTGGTGCGAGGTTAAGTTTTGTCATAACGACAAACAACAAGGTAAGCGCCAAGAATGAGCAGGGTATATAGCTTGTCCCATGTTTGCCATCAGCAGACGAAAGTGCCGACTCTGGAATGGCAAGGTCTTGTCGTCAGTCCGAAGCTGTAACCATTTGAGAATTATAAGCAACGCAAACACAACAAAGCTAGCAGGTCCTAAGTCTACTCTTGTATTCTTTCTTTTGAGGTATACACACACTTTTATGCGAAACAGCACCGTTATGGCTTATGGTTTTTATACCCTGAACCCATTGAAAATGGGTAAAAAGGGTATATTGTATTTGTGCAAAATGCAAATGTATGTAACAGGCAGAAGGAAGCATCTCCGACCCCATAAAGTATATATATTCTTGATCCGTCCGTCCGTCCGTCCGTATGTATGAACGCAAGGATCTCAGAACCTATAAGAGCTAAAATTGTAGATGTAGCAATCGAAAAATCGATATCGACATCCTGTTTTTGAGCAAATTGGGTAAATAATAAGAGCTAGAGTCACCAAACATGATATGTTGCTTCTAGAATATTATATATATGTCAAGTATCTTTCATTTCATACCTATCGCCACCTCCCCTCTGACACTGCACAGCTATAAATCAAGTTAATAACCCAACTTATATTGGCAACCAATCTAAGCCACAATTTTAATGCAATTGACTTTTTGAGAATACACAAATATTCTATGGTACAATAATATATAATGTAGAAAATTTCATTAAGCTTGGTTAAGAGGAATCCTAAGCTATATGTAACTGCGCAATTGGATGGCACAGGTAGCGAAAACATCAAGAATTTGTGTACACACACACACATTCATGCGCGTCTGCTTCGCATTCTATTTTTTGTTGCTGGTTTGTCTGTTGAGTAGAGTCGTCAGCAAGTAATACGGTCAGTTGCGAGTTCGAATCCTGCCAAAGGAACTTTTTTTTTTTTAATTTATCTTTATTCCTTCAAACGAGCGCGATGCGCGAACTGCATTTGGTGTTGGAATGGGAGGGTTCAGGGTATTCCCTAGTCGGGAGCTCCCGACTTGAACCTCTTACTTGTTGTGTATAAGATTTGTTGTAAAAAATGCGAGCTATCGACCGTGCGCGTTTATATTTTTTTATGATAATATTGTCGTTGTCGTTGAAGATGAAGCAATACAATTAGTGCAAACAGAAGAATTATTTTGGGCATCAACAGGTAGCCTGGTGTGTATCGACTGAGTCGATAAAAACATACATGTTCGTATTTATTTTCAGAAAGGAAAAAATTCTGGTTTCACAATTAAAAATAAGACATGTATTTCAAGTTATGTACAAATAAAAAAATGTTTGACTTCCGACTTCAAGAGGGTTCGACGCTTAACGTCCGGGCTACGCAAGCGTTTGGTCAGGGTCAGCTAAATAATACGTTTTATAGCATTGCAGTTGACATCAAACAGAGAAGCTAGTGAGAGAGCACCACGACTAAAGTAATCGTTACACAAGCTGACAAAAGCAACAAAATGGTTAGAAGGTATAAAATTAATTGTCATGACAAAATTATATTATTGAATAACAAGAAAACATGAAAACAATAAGGAAATACCTATTAATACAGCTAGTGAAGAAAAAAAATTTACAACTGACCCGCATACTTTTCAGACTGAAACTAAAATTATATTGCTCTGGAAAGTACGTCTCGAAAATATACGGGCTGCCAAAAAAAAATAAAATAAAATACCCACTGAGGCCGATTATAACGTGGAAATATGTTCCGTTTTATAATTAGGGAACAAACTAATAATATATCACTGAAAAACAATATACACACCGGAACATGATTAAAAACTCGACTACAAAACACAATAATAGACCAGGTTGAAATATATGTTTATTTTTATGTCTTATCGTTCTTTACAAACATCTTTATATATATAGAAAGCTAAAAAAAAATAGATAGCCTTTCAAAGGAATATATGCATATTAAGCACAAGTATATATATTTGGACGATATCATATGTATTAAAAAATAACAATACGTAAATGATATACAGTATAATGTGCTTAGCTGCCTTAAGTACTTTGCACGGACATTAGAGGCAGCTATCCTAAAAAGGCAGTTAACTTCAGCTATTTTTTTTTCCTAAAAGTTAATCCATTTTATAGTAACCCAAATTTTTTTTAAGTTGCACTGAATTTTATATAACAGTACTAAGTTAAATTAATTAATTTTGTAGTTTTTATTAACTTTATGTTTTTTATTTACATTTAATTTAATTTCAATACAATTTATTGTATGCATATGAAAAACAAATCAAAAATCAAATTATCTGATCAAAGATGGCGCAGTTAACTTACATGATATTCATAGATATTGCCAAAAAATTACTGCCGATATGAGGCGCTTAAGTGCAAAAGGCTGTTAAGTTAGATGCGCTTAACGTAATTAATTTCATACAAAATAAGCTCTCAGCGAAATGAAAATTTCAGGCAGCTATTTTACCGATGCAGCTAAGTATCGAGGCAGCTAAGCAAATTATACTGTAGTTAGTTACAACAAGAAGAAGTAAACATACTTTATTTATTTGGAATGCAGAACTAGTTGCATCTGGACGAACAAAACATTTTTATTCCAACAAATACCATTAAATTCCAAAATACCAACACTCTTCGACATTATTCGCAAAGAGTATACCTTAAGCGATGAACAACATGGACCTAACATATATTTAAAATAAGCAAGTGGCTGTAGTCGGGAGTTCCCTACTACGGGATACACTGAACCCTCTTCTACCAATACCAAACGCAAGTCACGCTAGTTTGCCTTAGTAGTAATAAAATTAAATTAAAAAAAAAAATATATAACCCTCAATAGGACTCGAACCCATTACAGACCGCACAAATTGCTAACGCCTCTTAACTTTTAGCGAGGAAAAAACTAATTAAAATATCAGCACATACACACAGAATAGAATACAATACCACCTCGATTGCAATGCTGTTGATTGAGTTCAATAAAAACGTACTCACGCTGATAAAAGTTGCTAAACAAAAATAACAGAAAATTAGCCACAATAAAAGAAATTTGGAACCATAAAAATAAAAAAAATAAAAAAACGCGTATGGATGTGTGTGTGTATATGTATACAAAACTTCTTGCAATTTGCGCTAGCTGCAGCAAACATGGTCAATATAAGAAATCAATATCTTTAATAACTTTTTCAACAGTAGATTTAATTGTTCTATAGAACATTCGTGTATGTAAAAAAAAAAAACAAGTAAGAGGTTCTAGTCAGGAGCTCCCGACTAGGGAATACCCTGAACCCTCTTATTCGAACACCAAATGGAGCTCGTTTGAATTAATAAAGATAAATTTAAATAAAATAAAGTTCCATTGGCAGGGTTTGAATTCGCAACTGACCGCATATTTACTTTCCCCGGTAAGACCTGAACTCGCGACAAACTGCACCACTTGCCACTGCCTCTACCCAACATCCACACTAATAATTGAGTATTAATGAAAAAAAAAAAACAATAAAAACAGCCACACAGAAAACAATCGCAGTGAAGACAGAATTCGAAGCAGACGCGCATGAATGTGTGTGTGTACAATGTACACTGTACACTATATATGTATGTACATATATAGAAATTCTTGAAAATTGCGTCGTGAGTACGTGTTGTGCGCAGTAGTGCGCAAAATACTGAAAAACAAAATAAAATCCGATCTTAATGAAATTTTCTACAGTATATCGTATTGCACCATAGAATATTTGTGTATTCTCAAAAAGTCAATTGCATTGAAATTGTGGCTTAAATTAGTTGGCAATACAAGTTGGGTTATTAACTTGATTTATAGCTCTGTTGGGGTAGCGGGGAGGTGGCGATAGGTCTAAAATGAAAGATACTTGACATATATATAATATTCTAAAGCAACATAATCAAGTGTGGGGACTCTAGCTCTTATTATTTACCCAATTTGCTAAAAAAAAAAACAGGATGTCGATATAGATTTTTATCGATTGCTTGGAAACGGAGTAAGTTATCGATTATCGGAAACAAACTCGATCTGCGCAGGCACTAGGAGCACCTACATTCAAGTCTCTAGCTCTTATAGGTTCTGAGATCCTTGCGTTCATACATACGGACGGACGGACGGACAGACAGACGGAAATGGCTAGATCGACTCGGCTATTGATGCTGATCAAGAATATATATACTTTATGGGGTCGGAGATGCTTCTGCCTGTTTTGCATTTGCATTTTGCACAAATACAATATACCCTTTTTACCCATTTTTAATGGGTTCAGGGTATAAAAAGGCATTAAAATTGTAACTTAAATTGCTAGTCAATACAAATTGGTTTATTTACTTGATTTATAGCTGTATGCTGGTAGCGGGGAGGTGGCAATAGACACTTGATATATATACAAATGCGAAAAAAATAATAGCACCACTACAACCCATTTTGTTCTTGATGAAAAAAAATGCTATTACTGCTCCGATTTTTTTGAAATTAGATTTTTTTTATATTGTTTAGAGTTCCCCATAAACAAAAACAGTGTTACCGTTCCTCAAATTTCCGTCTATATTTTTTTTTTGGGGATTATAAGAGCAAAGTCCCGAAAACGGCCGAAAAAAAAAATAGCACCATTAGCCTTTTTTATAGTGAATCCTCGTTATATCGCGGAATTGCCTTTGCATAATGCACGTGTTTATTAGTTTTGAGTAAGATATCATTGTTTCTTTCATAAAAGTTAATAATAATCATTAGAATGGGACATGGTAAGCATCACACTGCAGAGAAGCGCGATCTTATCCAAAAATTGATATTGGACCGAAAAACTTACAGAGAATTTGGTCCATTTGTAGGATACTCCAATAAAATGAATAAAAATGCCTTAAACTATCAAAAAAATACTGAAACACGCGGACGATAACGATCTATGACCCCTCTTCATGTCAAAAGACTGATTCGTCAGAACACCAAGGATCCCTGCAAGCCTGCTACCGAGCTTAAAAAAGACCTTAACATTAATGTGACGGACCAAACAGTTCGCTCATATCTTAGGCAAAATAACCTAAAAGAGTGCAAACCAAGAAAGGTACCACTTTTTAAACGCGACACCTATTCCTAAGCGCATGAAGTTTGCCAGGGATCATGCAAATTGGACATCTTAACAATGGAGGAATATTCTATGGTCAGATGAGTCCAAAGTGGCTATGTTTGGTGGAAAGGGATCTCGATCATCCCTTAGACGTCCAAGGAACACAGAATACAAACCCCAGTACACCACAAAAGCCATTAAGCATGGAGGATGTACGGTAATGTCATGGGCCTACTTTTCCTACTATGGAGTAGGTTCAATACATTGGATAAAACCCATCATGGATCAGCGCGTGTATGTGAATATCATGGAGGCAGTTATGCTACCCTTTGCAGAATACGAAATGCCCCTTGTACGGGTTTTTCAACAGGACAATGACCCCAAATACACCAGCAAGAAAGCAAAGGAATGGTTCAGGGCAAACTCTGGGAACGTTTTGGAGTGTCTTGCTCAGTCGCCTGACCTGAATTCCATCAAAAATCTGTGGTCCGACGTCAAGAAGACAGTTGCTGCTTCCAAACCAATTACTATCGGAGCACTTTGATGAGTCAAGTTTGATGAGTCTAGCCGTAAAATGCTAAGGGATTTGCTCAAAAGACACGATTTCGAAATCCATTTATATAGATTACATGGAAACGGGACATGTTATCGATTATTACAAAATCGTACTATGCAGGCACTAAGAGAACCTACGTTCAAAATTTCAAGTCGAACGGACAGACAGACTGACATAGATAGATCGACTCGGATTGATGCCGTTCAAGAATGTATATACTTTATGGGATTGGAGATGCTTCATTCTGCTTGTTGCATATATATGCACAAATACATTATATTCTTTGTACCCATTTTAAATGGATTAGGGTATAAAAACACTGCTCATGAAAAAAGTTATTCCAGACACTATGTGATAATATAATAACAGCAAAAGCGAACTTAAGCAACATTAAAAGAAGAAATCATAAAGAGAAGCATTATGATGACCAAGCACAGTAAATAATCGTTCATAGTGTAGAGCATTTTGCCATCAGGCGGGCGATTGTCAAAGTACTATCAGACACACTCCAAACATCTACACTTTTGATAGGAAGTGCCGATTATAAGGAGACACGCAATATGAAAATTGTCAACTGTGCGTTCACTCCACATAAAAACAAAAATACTTACAATGACAATGTGCAACAGAAAAAAAACAGCGCTTCCCACGTCTACAAATATGGAAGAAGAAAAAAAACACAACAAGGGACAGTATATAAAAAGGTTATGACGATACTATAATTAAGAGTTGTACTGTGTTTCTCACTCCTATGGCCTCATATGCCGACAACGTCTGCGCAATGGTCAGCGCCAGATCCCCAGTGGTTGCTGCAGATGCTGCGCAGAACTACCTGCACCTCCTTAGCTCCTGGGCTCGACGCTGGAACGTCAAATTAAGCCCTGCCAAAAGCACCACTGTGTGCTTCAAAATTAGAAGAGGAGTACCGCCAGCGCTAAGGCTAAACGGACTGACGCTAAACCAAGAAAGCGAAATAAAATACTTGAGCGTCACCTTTGATAAGCGTTTAACTTTCGCCAGTCACATTAGAGGTGTTGTGCAACGCTGCCGAAATAAACTGGCCAAGCTAAATTGGCTGCTCAACCCTCGCAGCAAACTTTCGCTTGCAGGCAAACGACTTGTCTACTTACAAGTTGTGGCACCCATCTGGCGATACGCCATACAGATCTGGGGCTTGGCTGCTCCTTCAAACCGGAAGACACTCCAATCCTTTCAAAACAAGGCTCTCCGCCGGATGGCAGGTGCGCCATATTACGTGCCAACAGCGTCCTCCACAGAGATCTGCAGATACCCTAGGTTGAAGACCAAATCAGGACCCACTGCGCCCTTCACAATTTTCGGCTAGCCACACACGCCAACAGGCCAACAGGCTAATAATCTCCAAGGTGCCCGCCCCATCAGGAGATTAAGGAGAAGGACATTTACCCAGATACTCCACCCCCAACTGCGGCCACCCATCCCTAGGGCGACGCGGCCTCCTCTTCTCAGGCCGACGACCTGATAAATAATATTATTGTAAACCATGAAAATCCATCCCTCCTTGGTATAAATGGGGGTCAAAGATTTGGTGGATTGGATCATTTGAAACGTGTTTCACATTTTTCGCAGAATCAAAGCTTCCTCGGGGAAACGAGCAATTCTATGATTTTTAAGTTTATTCCGATTTTATTTTTAGAGCTCTACATAAGAACGTAATAAATACGTGGTTCAGCGATTTGGGAAATTCCACCCGCAAGTATGGAAAATCGTGAAAACGATTGTATGAAACTTATTTGTTCACCATCCGATCGACCTTAAACTCAATTTCAAAAATCTTTGTTCAAATTAATTTGAGGCGTGTTTCACACTTTTCCAAAAATGGTTTCCTCCTTGGTGGAAATGGGGGTCGAAGATTTTGTGGTTGTCGTTTCGCCCTCAAATTCATTTCAGGGATCTACATAAGAAATCACTTGAGACGTGTTTCACATATTTCGTAAAATCTAAACTCCTTCGGTGGAAATTGAATTTCAAAGATTTTTTTGAGTTTTAAGTTTTGTCCGATTTGCATCAAACTTATTTTTAAAACCCTACGTAATAATATAATGAATACGTGTTTCAGCGATTTGGGAAATTCCACTTGCAACAATGGTAAAATGGCGGAAAACTTTTATACGAAAGTAGTTTGTTTACCGTTCGCTCAGTTCCAAAATCATTTTCAAAGCTTTTTGAGAACATTGATTGTATAACATACGTGCCACGGTCAAGGCCGGGCTATACCCGCTAGTAGTGTATATTAGATTGAGTAAGACGTCGAAAATAACCCGCATTTTACTTATTTTATTATTGTGAAAAATAACAAATTGAAGTAATAAATATACTACTTAATAATTGATGCCTGGCATTCAACTGTTGAACACTTTAATGGCTAATCACTCATAATGCAGTATTCCAGTTGATTGATTTTCATATGACAAACATTTACCCCAAGCACCTTTCACTTGAAGAGCAATGAAAAGATAAAGAGATAAAACAGACTAACTTAAAGGAATTTCTATAATGTATCATAGGACAATATAGGAGAATTTTCACAACTACATTCTCTTAAAGCTGATAAACAAATGACTTACTTAACATTGCTTTGATTTATATTTTAATAAAATTTCTAGAATGTTATATTGTATTAAAGCTCAGCGTTCGGCTGACAACCTTAGCAATCTTACTCTCACAGTTCATGCAATAATTAGAACAAACTACTGGGATGCCAAAAGTTAAAAAATAATTTGAACATCTTTTTAAAATTGCATACTTAGTTCTAAAACGTAAGGAAATTCACAGGATTGCCGACAGGGTAAATGATGTTAAAAGGTGTAAGTGGATGGCTTGACTTATTTTACCCCTTAACAATGTAACATGGGAAAACGGATAAATTAATTGTCCAAATGCTTGCAACCGTAAGAAGGGGAGGGGAGAGATAACACCATTAAACCGTGTTCAACATCAACAGCCGTGTGGATCTCACTACGTCTAAATCTCTTTGATTCGGAGCTCCTCGGACTTCTTGAAATCTTCAACAAGAGTCAGCATGTCTCGCTGACTGCAAGTCAATTTTAATTTCTTCTCGATTTCTCCAATGTACCGAACATTCTCTATACTCAGTCTTTGTAAGTATGGTAGACTTAATATTTCTTGGTGGCCTGTTATATTGAGGAAGGTTGATGCTGGGCCAGGAGATCCAATTATAATAATATAATATTTCATTACCTCAGTAAACAAGGACGTTTTCGTCGGGCAGGTTGAGGATGATGTTATTGTATTGTACTGCTATTTTTTTTACCCTCAACCCATTGAAAATGGGTATAAGGGGTATAATGCTTTTGTGCAAAATGTAAATGTATGTAACAGGCAGAAGGAATCATCTCCGACCCCATAAAAGATATATATATTCTTGATCAGCATCAATAGCCGAGTCGATCTAGCCATGTCCGTCTGTCTGTCCGTACGTCCGTCCGTCTGTCCGTAGAACACAAGGATCTTAGAACCTATAAGAGCCAGAGACTTGAAATTTTAGCTTTAGGTCCTCCTAGTTCCTACGCAGATCGAGTTGGTTTCCGATAATCGATAACTTACTTCGTTTCGTTGCTTTAGAATATTATACATATATCAAGTATCTTTCATTTTATACCTATCGCCACCTCCCTGTTACCCCAATAGAGCTATAAATCAAGTTAATAACCCAACTTGTATTGCCAACTAATTTAAGCCACAGTTTAAATGCAATTGACTTTTTGAGAATACACAAATATTCTATGGTGCAATACGATATACTGTAGAAAATTTCATTAAGATCGGATTTTATTTTGTTTTTCAGTATTTTGCGCACTACTGCGCACAACACGTACTCACGACGCAATTTTCAAGAATTTCTATATATGTACATACATATATAGTGTACAGTGTACATTGTACACACACACATTCATGCGCGTCTGCTTCGAATTCTGTCTTCACTGCGATTGTTTTCTGTGTGGCTGTTTTTATTGTTTTTTTTTTT
Organism: Drosophila littoralis; assembly: GCA_018903485.1. Taxonomy (NCBI): domain Eukaryota; kingdom Metazoa; phylum Arthropoda; class Insecta; order Diptera; family Drosophilidae; genus Drosophila; species Drosophila littoralis. Next base: position 608,767 of record JAEIGF010000016.1, on the reverse strand, counting down.
TCATTAATACTCAATTATTAGTGTGGATGTTGGGTAGAGGCAGTGGCAAGTGGTGCAGTTTGTCGCGAGTTCAGGTCCTACCGGGGAAAGTAAATATGCGATCAGTTGCGAGTTCAAACCCTGCCAATGGAACTTTATTTTATTTAAATTTATCTTTATTAATTCAAAGGAGCTCCATTTGGTGTTCGAATAAGAGGGTTCAGGGTATTCCCTAGTCGGGAGCTCCCGACTAGAACCTCTTACTTGTTTTAAATTTTTTTTGTAGAATCTTACTGTATGTTACTTTATTTAACTGTTGTTGCGTTTTTGTAATCATTTTTTCCTTTCCATTTTAAAATTCAATGAGCTTTTGTTGTCATCTTCATTCTTTCAAAATCATCAAAGTCTGGAATCCAAGCTTCTACCTTTGAAACAGGGCTTAATATTAATTAATGCATGACGTTAGCTGCACCTTAAGCTTTGATTCTCATTATACCTAAGGACGTATGTATAATGTTTTCCCTCAAAGTCTGGCAATGATTTTACAATGTCTAAAGTTTTACCGCACGGAACAGTTGTTTGAATTTCCCTGTTTTTGTAAGTTTCTACTTTTAGAGTTCCGACACTGATACTGCCTTATCATTGTCTTCAATCCTGGATTTGAGGCTCAAATTTCGCTTCTTGAGAGGCAAGCGCAATATTTAAATCGGTTTCTATTGCCATATTAAATTCTTTTTATTCGATTTCTAACACTTCGCACTGATCTTGTTTGCATTCTTTACTGTCTACTTTTTACAATTTTTCGAGCAAATCATCTATTTATTTTATTTTTATTTAGTTTTGCTACCTAAAGATTGGGAGCTTATCTTTGTAATTTGTTTGCAATATAAAAAGATAGGATATCAATGAGCAGTCTACTACTGTGCTCTTATTTAATTCCTATAAACTGCTAATGTCACTTTAGGGTTTGTTTTTGTGTCAATTTTCCATTTTCTGCCGTATAAGGTGGAGTTGTATACTGCTTCTGTTGGGATTTTTTTTCTGTCGCTGCCGTTGCCAAAAATGTTGTGCCACATGGTGTCGTATATCGGCCGGCAGCGTCCGCAACTTTGTTGCCGTTCTGTTCGAAGCCCGCAGAAGCCGCTGATGGTGCATCGCAACACGGCACTTACGCGTGCTTGGTTAGTGTCCCGCTGTTGTAATTAATGAGAGAGGTCAGGCATAGTAAGACATTAATTGCTGCAATGACAAATCAGTAAATTGAAAAAAAAGATTGAGTTATAATTGAGTTTTTTATTGTTTTTTCATTGAATAGAATCCAGAAAACTTGGTAGATTTTGTTTTCCCTTCAACGCCAACCCATGTGTCAAACGATGCGCTTCAACAATCATCGACGCGCAATTCAACGGAATATCGACCACCACAGACTACTCGAACGGAAAGTGTAGCTGCAAATGTGTGTGGCAACGATATACCGTTATTATCGCAAGATATAAGTACACTGTCAAACACTTTACCTGGTGTTGGAGCAAGTGGGTCTCTTACAGTTGCCGGCGAGAGTATTACCGAATCTGCTAGCTTACAACAAACCGTCAGTGTGGTACCAGCAACACTTTTGACGACGAAGTCTGCAACAGGTCATGGGAATAATAAAAAGCTTAGTGCGGGAACAGATAATTTATCGCATACCATACACCATCCAGCAGTCACATCTGCACAAGTAAGTTGGTTTTTTATTCTTTTAGTTCTTTGTTAAAATTGTTCAATACTTTCTAGATAACTAGCCTTAGTATTTCCTCTGGCTGCGAGTCATATCTTACATCAGAAGCTGGTCGATGCGGACTTGAACTGACGTCATCTGCAAATGCTCAAGGAATTACTCTAAGCAACAAAATGGTTACGTCACTTGGGATGGAAACTCCAGTGCAAAAGCCTACGATTCCTTTGGGTACTCCCCTAACTTCTGTCACAATAGCACCATTACATGGTTCATTCGGCGAGCGAACTTCCAATTTATTGCTTGCAGCCAACATTAAATCTAATGATAATTCAATGCTGAGCATGGATGGGCTAGCAACAGCTGCTTCCCTAGATTCACAGAAGACCACTAATAGCTCAGTACCCACGTCTACATCCTCAATTGCAAATGGATTCCTTTCTGGTCATACATCTGTTAGTTGTGCAACATCAAATGTTGGAAGTGTTCTATCGCATATCGCTCCACACTCGGGTAACAAGGTGCTTTCTGTTCCTATGACATTGCCACCTATTACGGCAGTTAGTTCTGGTGCAGCTGCGGGCTCTCTCATTGCAAAAACATCACTTAGTACAGGAAGTAGTCCAGTTGGGGCTGCAGGCTCTTCATTGGTATTTCATGGTGCACCCCCACTGATGCCTCATACGGGTGCAGGTCTACCTATGCTAATTCAAGCCGCACCATACCGTACTCCCTTTCCCCACTATTCAGCTTTATATACACCATATAATAACGTAGCACATGGACAATACCTGTCGCAAGTGATACCAATAGGGTCTTCTAATACCTCGTCGTCGCCTCAGCGTTCGGATGCTCGCAACAGTCGAGAGTCGGCGACAACATCATCTTTAAAAGCACCAGTAACAAGTGCTTCTACACAGCATCAGCACAGTGTCAGCGGCATCGGAGGAAGGCGACCTATTACGCCACTTGGTTATGTGATTTCCAATAATAATACAACCCAGGTATTAGGGTCAATGGCTACAACAACGGTAACGACAGTACCTTTGTTAAATTCGACGCACTCACGACACTTAACAGCTAACGCCGCAGGTGCGTTTGGGGTTACAACCACCGGATCAGCTATTGCAACATCACAATTGTCTACATCCTCCGGAATTTCAGTTGCGGCTACCCCACAATTACAACCATCTGCACCAATGCAAATGCTTCCACAAACTGGGTATCCAACCCACCTTCCTCAATTACTAAGCTCATATCCACAGTTCGCACCTTCAACGTCGACACAACAGCAGCCACTTTTACGTTGCACTACCACTTCTGCTAATGGCATAAGTAATACTTCAGTTCTTACTGTACAAAGTTTAATGACGGCGTTGCCATCGACGTCAATAACCGCATCTATAGCATCGTCATCTGTGATTCAAAAATTAGTTTCGCCCAAAAGCGGGAGCCCTAGCAGAGATCGGGACACAAGCTACAGGTATGTAAACTTAATAATAATTATAATTAATCTCATAAAACATACAATATCTACTAAACTAATAATGTCTCTATGTATACAACTGGTTGCCCTGATTGACTAAACAAAGACCAACACACAGTCCAAACAATAAGAGCTACCTTTTGGGTAACAAGTGAATACGGAGCCATTGAGGTGTCTGTAAATTTCGGTTCTATTTTTATTGCCATTCTTTTGACCACGGAATACTTTTTAATGTATGTAACATGTAAAGAATATGACAATACAAGTAGAACCGATATATATCTTTGGTTATATTCTTTTCTTACTTTGTAAAATAAAAAATTGATAGGTATGCGTTAACATTGGTGGAGCTGGGGAGTATGTTATTCCATAATAAGAAATAGAACATTTAACCAGCTTAGCTAAAAAGAGATGGGGTTGTCGTAGCGGGAAATCAATATTTTTTAAATTTTTTTTTCTACACCTTGAGAAATTTAATATATTTCGATCGAGTGAAAAATAAAGAATCTCCTTCTTAGATAGATATCTTTATAAACAAGATTTTAATTATCAACCGATTGTTTTCATCAACCAAAGAAAAGCCACTCAAGTTGCGATAAAGTATCTTTGTACACATTCTACTCTCATCCTCCATCCCTCTAATCTATTAATTACCTATTATCTTATCCACATCGAAAAATGTATCTGCCTCATTGTCCCTACTGCGGCCTTATCAATAAGTTAATTGAACACGGGCTTAGAAATTAATTTGTGCACTCATTGTTCATATAGATTTTTCTTTATATATAGTCTCTCTTTTAATTTATTTAAAAACGTGTCTTTCGATTTCATTGTGGATTCCTTTTTATTGATAAAAAAAATTAAATTTTTAAATTACAAAAGAAAAAAATCTATTATCATTGTTTACACATTTCCATTTCATAAGAAGTCTTTTATTATTGTTGTCTTTTTCTTTATAAAGACCAATAAATTGAACAAATAAATATATAGGCATATTTGCAAAGCACACTTGTATGCATTGCTGTTATTTTTCATACAAATATTGAACATCGTTTTCCCCTGCTATGAATTCGAATTTTTTTGCTTATGTCTCAAATGAACGCTTCTGTAGAAATTGCAGCTTCCTAGCACTTTCAGTTTGGGCTATGTGTTGATCAGCAGTCAGTCAGAAATGAATACATACACTTAAAATAAATCTATATATATATATTTATTTATTCGCAGCATTACAGCCGTGCGTCCAAGTAATGGTGTGTCGGTGTCAGGCGTACCACCAGGCATTACATTTGGCCCAGCATTTTGCGGCTTAGTGTCGTCGACACCCTATAGTGCCGTTTCTGCTTCGTCATCCACTACATTGTCATCAGCAACACATTCAGTTCTAGCAGTTGGCGGACATAGTATATCTGCATATACTACAAAGACAGGACTCTGGTTAAAGTATGATATTTCGAATGTCGTTCGATATATATTCTCTATACATAAAACTGTTTGTCCTAACTGACTGACTAATTAGTGATAAACGCCCAAACGAACCGTAAGAGCTAAGAAGCTGAAATTTTTACTGCAGTTGTCTTATGTGATGGAGGTGCACGCCAAGACGGGATTTTGAAAAACTCCAGACGTGAACTTTAGTATGAAACTTTTTTGTTTACCAGGCCGATCGGGCAACGAATTAATTTTCAAAGATCTTTGAGGGGTGTTTCACACATGTGCAAAGGAACTTAATGGATACGTGTCTGTGTGATTTTAGAAGTTCTATCGCAATTTTGGAAATTGGGCGCTTGGAAAATGGGGGTCAAAGGCTGAGTGAACGATTGCTTATTTTTCGACTTCAATAATTACCGCAAGACAGCGCAAGATCAAGATAGCGTTGATTCCAACTTTTGGTTACTTATTTGATGGACTGAACATATTTTCAAAAAGTCCCTTTATATAAAACTGTTCTATATAACTTTTTTGTTCACGTTCGAATCGGTTGCAAACTCATTTTTAAATATTTTTGTTCAAATTAATTTGAAGCGTGTTTCAGACTTTTCACACCACCCCTCATTGTTGAAAAATGCGGGTCAATTGTTGTATAAACGCAAGTTAAATTTTTGGCTTTAAGTTTCGTACCATGGGACTAAAATATTAATTCCAACTTATAGTTTTCAATTCGATGTGCTTTCAACTCATTTCAAATAGCTTTGGTAAATTCACCCTGAGATAGTACAGATGATAAAAAAGAATCATCTAACATTTTAAGCAAAAACATTGTTACGACCAATGCCGAGTAGTATTGTATATACCCGCTAGTATTGTATATACTTGAATAATTTATTATTGTATTGTAATATTCTTATATTCTTTCAGCCCTTCAGTTATGCAGACGGCGGCAATGACATGTACACCATCAATTCCCATTGTGACTAGTGGCAACGCTCGACCATTACCCTCACCACTGAACTCTGTTGCCACAGGGACACCTGCACGAGTAGCTGGAAATGCAATTTCACCTCAAGCGGTACATTCCACTGTTGGCAGTGGGCATGTTCCAATCCCTAATTTTCAGGCCACATATTTTGCTACGCCCCATGCACCATCACATTCATCTTCAGCTGCCACAATTTCCATTGCAGCAAGTAGCAACAGTTCAGTTTCTCATTTACCTTTAGTACCCCATACAACGGCTGTTATTGCAACGATGACCACAGCGACAACGACGACATCATCAATCAGTACAATGGGTAATACACAATCAAATGTACCAACGGTAACCACAGCAGTTACACCTACACCACACCCATTTTCCGCAGAATCTCTTTTCCAGCCAAGCAAAAGTATGAAAAGTCGCAAACTAGTATCTCTCTAGTGAAAATCTGAATAATTTTTTATATTATTTTTCGCTCTAAATAGATGATCAAGCGGACTTATTGCGACGCGAGCTTGACAGTCGCTTTTTGGATCGCTCTGGCTTAACCCAACCTCCTCCAGCGTCCTCGTCGACATATTTGCGGCAAGAATTGCACCATCATCAACATCAGCACACGCACCTGCATCAGCATTCTCAGCTTATGCCGGCGCCACCTATGTCAGCCACTACCACTGTACTGCCGCCCACGACACCCAATTCAGCACAGATTTTTCCACCACCACTATTTAAAGACATTCCCAAAGTAGCTGCAGTCGACCCGCAGTTTTATCGTGCTGGTATCGGACTACCTTCTGGATATCCGGGATATAATCCAACAGGTCTTTTGCATAGTGGTTTGGGGGGACCAACTCCATTTATGCCACCTAATCATTTGACTACATTTGCCCCAAAGGTAAGAACAAGTGGCTTAATTATCTTAAAATCTGTCGGGAAAGTTCGGACAATATAATAATATATAATGAAATTTTAAGGTATACGGCTCAAGGTCAATGCTGGTCATAACAAGCAGCAAGGAGAAGGTTTAAGTACGAAAATGAGCATGTTATCTCTATAGCTTTTTCACGACCTTCCTGGTTCTGTCATCAGCAAACTCTGCTATCGACTCTAGAATTGCAAGGCCTTGTCCTCAGTCCGAGCCTTTCTACTATTCATTTATGCATATACTGTTTGCTAAAAGGTATCACTCACTATCAGCAAAACAATGGACAATAGTTTTTTTTTGCCGTGGATAGTAAAAGAACCGGAAGGATGTACCTGTTCACTCTGGGTGTTTATACCTTGCTGTTATCTGTCGTTATGTCCTTCATTGAGCTTGAGCCGGCCAGCTTTAAATTTAGTTCATATCAAACAATTCAATAAAAACATTTTGACGCATTAATATGAAAGCTATAAATAAACAAGAACATTGCCGTCGGGTGCAACCAAGAGAGAGTCATTGACAACCGGGTAAATACATGGTAATTTCAGGGGCAAAATGGTTGGCATGGGTCTGCAGTTTGTCGTTGAATCGATTGCAGTGCCTATTGATCTGTAGAACAATACGAAGATCACTGTAGACACACCCAGTTATTTCTTTTGTGCTTCTTGACCGGTCTTGGTGAAATTGTCGGTTTAAATTGTGCTTTGAATTGTAAGTTTCAATAGCTGATACTAGAGGCTTCGTTTCAAATTTGGTGGCTAGCTCTTAAAATCTAAAAGATATGCTTAAAAATCTGAATTTCGATATCGATGTTTGCAAATGGGGAAAGTTATCGATGTTCGGAAACTTTCTCTTCGGTCGAAAATTCTTTAGGTTCTGAGATCGACGCGTTCATATGTATATACTGACAGACAAACGCACATGGCTAGTATTGTATCTTATATAATCTAACAATATCTGCTCACTATATTTTTTAAGATGGGTTGACGAAGATGGCATTTATTAGTTTCATTATGCATCTAGAACTTACTTTATTTTATAAACATCAGCCCACTTATTATAAAGATGCCAATAAAACTTATATAAAATAAGTTCTTTTAATCAGAACATTTTTAATATCAAGATTAAAAAGATTAACCAATCTCGTCATTTATTGGTTTTACTATATATTTCTAACATATGAACATCGGACCACTAATTCATATAGATGATATTTAAACTACATGGGAAACTCTTTAAAAAAACACCCTCAATTTAACAATTTGTTTTCGGCAATTTAAATTTAAAAGCGCTGTTTCTTTCAGGCCAAGAAAATTGCCATAGGCCGGATCATTGCAGCGTTTTCCGACTGATCTCAAGTAGCCCAAGTAGCCTCTGTATGTATTCTGCACGTCTAGCAGCTATCGATGATTTCCTCGCGATAAAACTCAATATTTGTTGACAGCAGCCGTAATTCGCTTGAGGAAATTGCAAAGCACTTTGCGCTTACCTCATTACCAAGGCCACAAAGATATTGTAACTACTGTCCCACAGACAATCTGGCAGGTCTGGGAACTACAGATATCTTCCTCAGCGCTAAGGGAAACATCGGTATACCAGTCAAAATTAAAAAACTATTCGAGCTTGTGGCCATTCATAGATGGAAACAAGCAACAGATAAATATTGAATCCCAAGACAAACCTGGCCGAATCGCTGTAGAAAACGCTCAATGGAATTGTTTTGGCTAGACTGATTAATATTGACTGATAGGCAGGTAGCCATCCCTATAGACTCGTAGCCCCCTATAACGGCTTATGCATAAAATTTCGTGATGATATATACAGACAGAGTCACATCGCTTTTGCATCTATCCAGCGTTCTGGAAAAAGAAAGGCACGGGCTATGAGGTTTAGCTAATTGTTTCATATATCGCTCTTTTGTTTTCTTTGAAACTGGATGTAGATCAGTCCACTGAGGAATCACAAGTACCCAATTTCGTAGATCGAGGGATAATTGCCCTCACCTAACGCACTAGCCAGCCTCACCTGAACTGCTCTAGCATTCCCTATAAAGGAACATCGTAATTTACCATCTCACTAACATTTCCTTGAATAATTCCATTTTTTATATGTATCGAGTCAATTCTAATCCCAACTGTTAGCAATTGGTGTTGGAATGACACCTTCTGGTCTGTACTTTCAAAGCCGTTTACAGGTCGTCGATAAACGAAATGTAACTTTTCCTTATGAAACCAATTGGTGCTCAGTTGGTTGCCAATTAAACCTTGGAAGTGTTGATAAAGACGAACACCACTCAACTCCATAATATAAATATCGTGTTACGACTAAAACTTTGTATTGGCACATTTTTTCTTTCCGAAAACTTTCCTTAACTTAAACCAATAAATAGATTGATTCAGGAGTTCTCGGAGTTTTTTGGAGCGACTGTTAACAAATTTTGTATTTATTTGTTCTCGTATAGAAAAGCCAGATCAAAAATGTTTTGCTTTTCATGACTTCAGGTGAATGATCGGACCTGCTTGAGTTATTCGTTGCTTAAATTTGTTCTGCAGTAAATTCATTATGATGGCGGTGACCTCCAACTTCAATCATCACTGATACTGTTTATCCAACTCCTTGGACTTTAATTTTATCTACTTTTCTTTTTTTTCGATTTATACCATCTCGTCAGCGGGGTTAAAGTGTGGCTGCGATTAGAAGATATCCTTTACGCAGATCTGTTTTTTATGTACCTACACGAATATGCACGATGCATTTTCCATTTCTTGCATACATTTAATTTACATCTCTTTTAAAATGTTAATTATAATAAATTTATAAAACTATAATAAATATTTTATATATAATAATGTATATAACGCTTTCTAAGTGTAAGTGATGACAAAAGTAAAAAATCAGATTTTTGTAAAGTTCACAATTTATATACTTATTGTATCTCTGTATATAAAACTGTTTATCCTGACTGACTGGCTGACTGATTGGTGATCAACGCACAGCCAATACCGTACGAGCCATGAAACTGAAATTTTCACTGTTATATGATGAAGGTGCACGTTTAGACAGGGTTTCGGAAAATTCCACCCGCAAGTATGGAAAAATCGCGAAAAACGTTTGTATGAAACTTTTTTGTTCCCCATCCGATCGGCCTTAAACTCAATTTCAAAAATCTTTGTTCAAATTAATTTGAGGCGTGTTTCACACTTTTCCAAAAATGTACCTCCTTGGTGGAAATGGGGGTCAAAGATTCGGTTGATGACGTTTCGCGCTCAAATTCATTTTCAAGGATCTATATGAAAATTCATTTGAGAGGTCTTTCACATTTTTCGCAGAATCAAAGCATCCTCGGGGAAAAGTGCGATTCTAAGACTATTTTGGTGAAGTTTTAAGTTTAGTCCGATTTGCTTCAAGTTGTTTTTCAGAGCTTTACATAAGAACTTAATAAATACATATATATCAGCGATTTTGGAAAGATTTTTGTTCAAATTAATTTGTGGGGTGATTCACACTTTTCCTAAAATGTATTTCCCGGTAGAAATGGGGGCAAAGATTTGGTGGTTGTCGTTTCGCCCTCAAATTCATTTCCAATGATCTAAATAAGAAATCATTTGCGACGTGTTTCACTTATTTCGTATAATCTAAACTCCTTCCGTGGAAAGTGCATTTCAAAGATTTTTTGGATGAGTTTTAAGTTTTGTCCGATTTGCATCAAACTTATTTTTAAAGCCCTACATAATAATATGATGAATACGTGTTTCAGCGATTTGGGAAATTCCACATGCAACAGCGGTAAAAGGGCGTAAAACTTTTATATGAAAGTAGTTTGTTTACCTTCCGCTCAGTTTCAAAATAATTTTCAAAGCTTTTTGAGAACATTGACTTTATAACATACGTGCCACGGGCAAGGCCGATATATGTAGTAAATATATACATTGCTAGCTTTACAAAAAAGTGATTTTTTACTTTTATCACAAGTAACACTTATAAATCTTTACCGCGTTGTAAGAAAATGAACATTTTTCTCTCTTTAATTTTCCTTTAATCAGAAAACTGGCCGTTGGAATGCTATGCATGTCCGAATTGCGTGGGAAATTTACTATCACCAAAACAAACAAAATTCTGAAAAAACGGTGTCCATTGTGGGTTCTAGCCTTAACCATAACGGTAGCAGTGTAAACTCTGGGACTTCTGGTGCAACTAGCAGCGCGCTCAGTATGAACACAGCTAGCGCGGGTACACCTGCAAACAACATAGCTGTTTCCGCGACCAGTGTGGTTGTGGCCAGTGGACCGGCAACATCACTAAGTATGAAACCCTCGCCTGCGTTGACCCTAAGTTCAACGTCACCGCACCTTTTACATCGGTCAAGTGAACTGACATCAGCTGCGTATGCCAGATCGCCATTTGAAGCTTCACCACTTGCTGCAAGTTTTCTAGGTGCACCACCTAGTCATATCGGTAAGCTGTAAATTGAACAATCAATAACTTCCACTGACCCTTTTTGTTATTAATATTGGATAGGTACAGCGGTTTCCCCCTTCGGCCGGTACGTGGGATCATTCGGATTTGCCGGTTTAACACATTTTGGACGGGATATTTCATTGGGTGGACATTTGGATACGTGGAGGTAAGATAATCTGTTAATTACAAGCGCAAAAATTTATTGGGCAAAGCTTATAACTGTCATACAAATTGGAAAATGAGGGAATTCATCAAAAAAAGAACCAAAACTTGGAATCAATGAGAATATTGAAGGAAAAATAAACTTTCGTTCATAAAACCTTTAATATTAAAAGGGGTATATTTTAGAGCACTAGATTTTGCGAAAACTGTAAAACACGTCTTGAATGAATTATTCTTGAATATAAAATATATTCCCTTAACTTCAAATAACTTTAAAACATTAAAAAAATTAATATGAAAAAAATTGTAGTGGCCGGTCGGAAGGTAAACAAAAGTAACATACAATAACGGTAGAATTTCTGATTCGGCAGAGTCCCGGTGGAATTATAAAGGGGGTACTTTCTGCGCAACACGAACAATTATCGCCCGCAATGTCGGAAACCGAACACGACATGCCGTTACTGCGGCCTGTCTCTTAAAGCAGCTGCAACTGGACGAAAAGAGGATCAGGCACACCGACAACGTCACGCCACTTGGTGCGACCCTAGACAGGCAAGGGAGCGGTTCCACCCCAACCTCTGATGTCAAGTTCCTTAAAACCATAGCTTTTTTAAACAACAGACACTGAGGCACAACGCGTAACACCAATGCGCGCAAATACCAACGCACATCCGAAAAGACCTGGTAGGCTTATAAAAGTCGCCTATTACGCGATCGACCAAGGACCCAAAGATCCGACAGTGGCCTTCGCTTCATGTGTCTCCATCATATGCCGTCTAGCAAGTAGCCGCCTAACCCGGCAGTTAGAATCAATGAGGCGGACCCTGTGCCGATTTGAGGGGTTAGAAATAGTTTTGCAAATCAGGTCAGTGAATAATGTCTCTTCGCCCAAAAAAAATGTATGACTCCCATCTTTCACTCAGCAAAGTTAATTTTACGAAAAATGTGAAGCACATGTCAAATGAATTTTCATAAAGACCCGTCGCAATGAGTTTACATCTGAAACCTTACCCAATAAATCTGTGACTCCTATATTCACTAACTGAATGTGATGACGATCATATGCTTCACAACCATGTCCCGTGATTTCTATACTTTGGGTAAAGTTTCTCAAAACCAACGACAATATTTCTAGCATGGCTTTTCATCTGGCTTTTCCCACTTCAAACGACATGCCAGCTGACTAGCTCTTCGCTCTCCAAAAGTCAGGCGAACGAATGCCGAAGTCGCGGCTCACATGAGCAACGAAGTCAGTTGCCAGCCTGCTTTCAGCAAAGATGGTCCGTGGTGCTCTAAGTCGCTTTGTTTTCGAAGTACATTGAAAGTACGACATTCGAAGTCCGAAAAAGTTGTTTACGAAAAGTTGTTTACGATCGATACATAGTACTTTCGCGATATGCATGCTTTATATGAATGATACATCACCCTATTACTGATAACGGGTTTGGTAAAAAATCAGTATTTTAAAATCGATGCAAATATTTATAAAATTAGTTCAAGTTAACTATATTATTATTATTTCCCAACTTAAAGAACCCCATAGACTAAATTACAATATAGACTTGAATTAATATTTTTAATTATAAACTTAATTTATATTTAAATCACGGTTTTGCTCATTGGCTGCTACAAGCCAGTCATGGGTAGGGTCAGATATGCTATATTTAAATCACGGTTTTGCTCATTGGCTGCTACAAGCCAGTCATGGGTAGGGTCAGATATGCTAATATTAACACTAACACTAACACTGTTATTTAATATTGGAAGACAATAACTATGCCACCAAAAATATAAATGGCGTAAATTAAATATTTTTTATTTATTTAAAAAAAACCAAAAATTCACTTTTATTTTTTAATTGGGGAATAAAAATAATAATAATTTATTTTAAGGAAATTATATAAATATTTGCATCGAGTTAAGAATACAGATTTTCTACCGAGATTCTTCTAACAACATTCAAATACTCTGTTTTGTATGTATATTTACACACATCCAAACATAATTGCTTGCACGTTTCTCATAGAGCCGAAGCAGAGAGTAGATTCTATTTTTAGCAGAGCTCGCAAATAACAGTCAATACATTTTTCAATGCGTTCTGCACACAAAAAAAAAAAACAGAAAACAAGTAAGAAATTCTAGTCTGGAGCTCCCGACTAGGTAATACGCTGAACCCTCTTATTCCAACACCAAATGCAGCTCGTTTGAATTAATAAAGATGAATTACAAAAAAAACCTTCCATTGGCAGGGTCCAGTCCGAACTTGCCACTGACCGCATTACTTGATGCCGACTCTACTTAGCAGCCACAACAACCTCGATAGTGCTCAAACTAGCGACAGACCGCACCACTTGCCACTGCCTCTACTCAAAAGCCACACCAATAATTGAGTCTCATTATCCCAACACCAAATGCAGATCGTTTAAATTAATAAAGATAAATTAAAACACGTAAGAGGTTCTAGTTGGGAGCTCCCGACTAGGGGATACCCTGAACCCTCTTATTCCAACACCAAATGCAGCTCGTTTGAATTAATAAAGATGAATTACAAAAAAAACCTTCCATTGGCAGGGTCCGGTCCGAACTTGCAACTGACCGCATTACTTGCTGCCGACTCTACTCAGCAGCCACAGCAGCCTTGGTAGGGCTCAAACTCGCGACAGACCGCACCGCTTGCACTGCCTCTACTCAACAGCCACACTAATAATTGAGTGTTATTGAGAAAAAAATCCATATAAAATAGCAGGACAGAAAACAATCGCAATGATGACAGAATTCGAAGCAGACGCGCATGAATGTGTATGTGTACATGTATACAGAAATTCTTGCAACTTGCGTCGCAAACACATGCGCAGTCAAAATACCGAAAAATAAAACAAAAACCGATCTTAATGAAATTTTCTACAGTATTTCTTTTTGTACCATAGAATATTTGTGTATTTTCAAAAAGTCAATTGCATTTAAATTGTGGCTTAAATTGGTTGGCAATACAAGTTGGGTTATTAACTTGATTTATAGCTCTGTTGGAGTAGCGGGGAGGTGGCGATAGTTATAAAATGAAAGATACTTGATATATGTATAATATTCTAAAGCAACATATCAAGTTTGGTGACTCTAGCTCTTATTATTTACCCGATTTGCTTAAAAAACAGGATGTCGATATCGATTTATCGATTGCTTGGAAACAGAGTAAGTTATCGTTTATCGGAAGCAAACTCGATTTGCGTGGGCACTAGGAGAACCTACAGCTAAAATTTCAAGGCTCTAGCTCTTATAGGTTCTAAGATCCTTGTGTTCATACATTCGGGCAGACGGACAGACGGAGCCCTACCGAGGAAAGTAAATATGCGAGTTCATCAAACCCTGCCAATGGAACTTTATTTTTTTTATTTTTTTTTCTTTTCTTTATTAATTCAAACGAGCTCCATTTGGTGTTGGAATAAGAGGGTTCAGGGTATTCCCTAGTCGGGAGCTCCCAACTAGAACCTCTTACTTGTTACCCATTATCAATGGGTTCGTCGATCGCTTTATTTCGTTGCGCTTATGTACTCTGTTTCGTGTTTCTGGTTGAGCAATGCACACTGTTCTGACAATGTGTGCCTGTCGAAGAGCATAACGAAAAAAGTGGAAGCGAAAAGTAGAAATTTTCTTTTGCGCCCAAGATCTGCCCATCCACATACATTTGTGTGTTTGTGTGTGTGTGTGCGTCTGTGTGTAGAGGTCGAAAATCAGAAATCCAAAAATCTTGTCCAATTTGCATCGGGGACAGGCAGTCAGGCAACCAACAGGCACACAAGCGCATAAATGCTTCTATTCATATACAAAATATGCAAGTGTGCGTGAATATAGCAAGTCCAAAGAATCGTAAATGCACACATTCCAACGCTTAGGTAGGTACCCATACCAACGATAACGAGCTAAAATGCATGAATTTCGTATCGACGTGGCAAACCCTTTTATTATTTCAAATTACTCGTCCCTTCAGAAGGGAAGAAATGGCCCCAGCAACATACACTGAATGTCCAGTCTATATGCTGTTTGGTTAGTGGTATTACAATAGGTCATAGAATTTCAACTTAATCTTAATCTTTCCATAAATTGTACATCCCATTAAAGGAGACATCTCCGACCCCATAAAAATAATTAACAGGAGTCTACTGGGGTATCCCAGTTTAAACCACGAAAGCCAAGTTACAGGAATTTTTTGTATACATTCAGTTCTGTTTTAAATTGTTGAGATCATGCGCATTTACAATACTAATGAACCGGACGGACAGGAGATAAAGAGGTGTACCGATCGTCAAACCCCTTGGGCCCTCGCTTCATGAAATTAAGCACGCTCTTTGTATTGTTTGCATAAGGTCGTATCGAGAGACTCGAATTTAAATGGTCAAAAATACATACAGATCACTGTAGTTGCCTTTTGGATTTCCATCCGCGTGCGTGTATTTTGTGAAACCATTAAGAGAATCCATAATATTTATGTGCCCTCTAAATTTTTTAAAATTTACACATCAGAAAATGACTATTAAAAAACAATAAGTTTAAAACATTTAGTTAAATTATTGCGTGCCACATATGGTGGTATTCTTGTGCATGTGCCCTTTACAGCTCCCTGAGCAGCTCCATGTCTATAATCTGATAATTTAAGGAAACTAATGATCGTACCTTCAAATTCAGTCCTAATATGTAATGTAAACCGGTTTGTTGCTCATATGCCTTTCAGGCACATTAAACCTGCGCTTTTCGAATGCATAACGTTATCATAAAGCTGAATAGTGTGCTTGATTGGTTCGCGGTAATCTGCATTTGATAAGCTTATTTATAGCAAACAGTTATACATTCCACCTTAACTTGTCAGATAATATGTAACACGTCTGCAAATATAAATTGCAAAGGATGTAAGTAACAAAACTAACAAGCAGCTTGAGGCTTAAAGTATGGACGAGGTCGAGAGAGTAATATCTTCTTATTGTTTGCCGCCGAAGATTGCAATTTGTTCTCGTTTTTCGATGAATATAAATGGTTGGTGGGGCTGTCGAGTAGAGGCGTTTGCAATTTTTGCGGTCTGTAACGGGTTTGATTCCTTTCCCAACATGCTTGTGGTTTTTTTTTTATAAGTTGCATACACATTACCCAGCTGTCTAAAGCTGTTTCTGCTACTACCCAAAATTAAAAGACAATTATTGGTTGAGATACAAATACCAATGCACACGTACAGTATTCATGCGCACAAGTACATACATACATACAATCGAAGTGAATGACCAGCCTATGATCTAACCTTCTGCACTCTTCTAAGTCATTTTTGTTTTTTTTCTAAGCATTGCCATGCTTGTGATTCTCACTGTCATTCTATCATCTTCTCCACTCGCTTTAATTTTTAAAAATTTTAATCAGTGCTGTTACCAAATATCATAAGCTTCTTATATAATTTTTGTATGTGAAACCCTTTATTTGATTTCCACGCTAAATTTTGTGGTTGTTGTTTCAATGCGCTGCGTTGTAGGAACGATAGACAAAGCAGCATAAAAAAATCCAGTGGCACAAATTGTAACCCGGTAAAATTTCATAACTCTAGCTCTTTTTTTTAGATTTATATCCATTTGCAAAGAATTTGTGGTGTGTTATACACTTTTTGGGAAATTTACCTCAACTGGGCGGAAATGGGAAATGTTGGGCGATATTTCGAATTCAAACTATTTCTATTAGGGATGGAAAAATGAATTTATAAAATTTGATGAAAAACTTGGCCTTTTTATTGTATTATGTAGGCAGTTAAACTGTTCTGTACTAGAGATCAGAAACAAAAAATTGGAGTGTACATTGGGGAGCCGTCAATCTTATAATGTGCATCAGGCCGTCTATCCAGAGGAAGTCAATATCTTTAGCTACATCGAGAATTATCAGTGTGCCATATTCTCTGAACTCAAAGAAAATACAGTGCGAAATCCGGAAATCCGAAGTTATGCGTTTGTCCAGTTGCTCCAAGCTGTGCTTTCGACTACTGGGAATCAAGCAATTTGGAACAGAGAATATTTCTAGATTGGAGACAAAGGGTCACTAAATACTCATAGCTCACAGCGGACTTTAAATTAGTACCTGAGTTCTTGCAAAAGAAACAAACTGACACATTTTTGCTCCAACATTTTAGTAATAACGACAAATCCGTTGTGTGCCTTATTAAAAACTCGTTTTACGTATGGTATACAATATATATTTCAAATTTCAAGTACTGTATAATGTGCTTAGCTGCCTTAAGTACTTTGCACAGTCATTAGAGGCAGCTATCCTAAAAAGGCAGTTAACTTAATTTTTTTTTTCCTAAAAGTGATTCGATTTCATAGTAAACTTTATTTTTTTTTAAGTTTCACTGATTTCTTTTTAACAGTACTAAGTTAAATAAATTTAATTAATAGTTTTTATTAAGTTTATGTATTTATACGTATTTATACATTTAATTCAATTTCAATACATTTTATTGTATACATATGAAAAACAAATCAAAAATCAAATCATCTGATTATGGATGGCGCAGTTAACTTACATGATATTCATAGAAATTGGCAACAAATTACTGCCAATATGAGGCGCATAAGTGCAAAAGGCTGTTAAGTTAGATGCGCTTAACGTAATTAATTTCATAAAAAATTAGCTCTTATTGCAGGGAAATGAAAATTTCAGGCAGCTATCTTACCGATGCAGCTAAGTATCGAGGCAGCTAAGCAAATTATACTGTATCTAGTTTCGAGGTCGACGCGTTGATGCAGACGGACAGAGAGACGGAGATACGCGCATGTCTAAATCGTCTCAGTTCGTCGTCTTGCTCAGGAATAACTATATTGCGACGGCCACGCATACTTCGTGCTGTTACATACATCTGCATAAAACCACTATGACTTTGTCTAACCATATTCAATGGGTTCAGTGGAAAAAATATAGTTCCACTGTCACTAGTTGTTTGTTGATCGTTATTTTACCGATATAGGCATTAAGATATGCGCATGCTCTTTTAGCAAAAGCGTATGCGCGTACGTGTGCGCGTACAAATAAGAGCCTCTAGTTGGGAGCTCTCGACTAGGGGATACCCTGAACCTTATTCTACAAATACCAAATACAGCTTGAGCTTCGATAAACATAAATTTAAAAAAGAATAAATTCCTTAATAGAAATTGATCCCTTAACCAACCGAACGACTTGCCATTGCTTCTACTCATTAGCCAAACCAAAAATAAAGAAACTAAAAAGCTTAAAGAAACTTATAAATACCGAGTTTGGTTAAGATAAGCTCAAGATCAAGATCTTGATACACAAAAAATACGAACCATGATTCCTATGGACATGATATAATAGTTCGATGCGGGGGCTGACATTTGATCTGCCACCAATGGAAATACTGATCTATACACTATAAACTAGTTATCATTAGAGTGGGGATTTCTAGTTCAATTTGCTGAATAAGTTCACTCGTTCATTTTCTGCACGTGAACTAAATCGGTAATTTAGATCACTCGTTCATTTATTCAATCGGTCATGAACGATGAATTCTGCTCAGCTATTCAGTCGGTCACGAACCATTCGCTTAGTTCAGTTATGCACTCGATCATGAACGATTCGTTTTGCTTAGCTATTCAATTACACGCGAACAATATTTTCTGTTTAGTTATTTTTCATGTTTTCAGTTGTAAAAAATATGATATACTTTTTACTTATTATACTGTACCATTGATAATAGATACTTACAAGTTGGAGGTTAAAACTCAACAAATAAATAGAAAACTTTAAATCCCGCCATCTCATTTATTTATTAACAACTGAACATCTCAAAAGAATGTATCGTTCATGACCGACTGAACGAGTACGGAATACATCGTTCATGACCGACTGAATAGGTGAACGAGTGAACTAAATGACCGATTTAGTTCACTAATCACTGAATAAGTTCAGTAGTTCATTTTAATGACCCGTTCAATCGAACTTGGTCTGAACTAAACGACACAACTCTAGTTTGCATAGAAACAGACCGACGGACATGTCTACACCAACTCGGCTGTTGATGCTGATCACGTTACACATTTCAAGACAAAATTAAAAAAAAATGCACAAATGATCTACTGTTTAAAGGGTCATCAAACGAAAACTTTGACACAACAATAATCCTAGAACCAGAACAACACTACAGGATAGAACATACACTAGAAATGATACATATATCAAACACTCCGAACAACAAACGACTAACCTACAAGCAAATACTGAAAATTGTGCTCATCAGATCAGAAGATCAGATGTGTTGCATCGCTTGTCTTGCTGATATAAATTCGTGTTAAGTAAAAATTTAAGGCATATAAGATCAATAGCTCGGGCTTAAAATACATAAATTTCAATTATATTTTTCAGAACTAGTTCAGTTCCTCGCTCTATGCCGTACCATCCTGGATCTACTGCTGGACCAAGCTGCTGGCCAATTAAATCCGATCCCGCCCTGGAAAATGCACGTCGTGAAGCAGAAGATCGAGAACGAGAGCGAGAGATGCGAGAACGTGAGCAGAGAGAGCGCGACCGGCAGAGACGAGAACGTGAAGAACGCGAACGCAAAGAAAAAGAAGAAAAATTAAAACGGGAGCAGCAGGAGCGTGAGAGAGAACGAGAACGCGAACGTGAGCGCAAAGAGCGCGAACGACGTGAAATAGAACGCCGCGAAATTGAACGTGAACGTTTGCTACAGCAACAGCGGATCAGCGAGAACAATAAGCAGGCGGCAACCGCGGCTTCTTCATCCACACCTCGTGATCGCTCACCTCATCGTAGCATTTGTGAAATTAATACTGAAATACGCATCAAAGAAGAACATCCTCGCACAAAAGACGAGCAAGATGTAATGCTTATGCGTGCTTCAGCGGCAGGGGATCCACGCTATCATCCCCCTTCGCTCGTAACTGCTCAGGCAAATGCAGCAGTTGCAGCTGCACATCATCATGCAAATTTCTTAGCTGCGGGGCGACATGGGTTACCGCCACCATCACACCTTACCCGAAATTTGATGCCAACTTCATTGGGTGTTAGTGGACCACTAGCCCATTTTGGTCCGCCTGGCCCGCCGTGGGGTATTGATCCATATCGTGATCCATACGCTCCTATTTTACGATACAACCCTATAATGGAGGCCGCTTTTCGTCATGAAGCAGAGGAACGTCAAAAAGCCTTAAGCATGTATGCAGCGCAATCGGCAGCTCATCTAAGAGGTAAGGAACCAAGTCCTATACCGCCACCGTCAGTGGGTCCTCTAGGTCCTGCCACACATCTTCGAATGCAGCCACCTTCAGGTGTAAATATAATTGCTTCATCAAGTGCACCACCGCCTTCACAAAATTCACAAACACAATTGGCTACAATTGGAATAGGGAAGGGACCACCGCCGCCTTCAATGAATATGGCAGTACAACACATAACTGGCGACTCCATGATTCATCCATCCGTAACAACTAAAAAGGAAGGTGAACAGAGTATGGGCTTAGTAGTTAATGCGCCTGGTTCAAGTGTTAACCATAGCAGTGTGCCTGGAAGCATTATGGGCATAACACCAGCGTCACCAATAACGCCAAGTCGATGATAACCTTCTAGGAAAATTATATAAAACTATTTTTAATAATAGAAATTTTAAAAATTTCAATTACTTCTATACCAATGTCAATAAAAATTTGTACTCATTTTCCCTAACTCTACATAACACCCCTAGCCTGAGGAAAAATCAAGATAGTAAGCGCGACGCTTTTGTAATATAAAAAAAAATTGAAAATATTTATTAACTTAATTTTAATGTGGTGAGATACAACTGTTTAAATAAAAAGCTAGGCTAAATATTTAATCTAATCAACATCAAGAAGGGTGGAAAAAAAAATTGTCCACTTCACTGTATTTTGTATTATGTGGGCTGTAAGTTTTCGCAACAAGTTGTTTCCCAACTACATCTATACGTAGCGAAAGACGGCACATACTATATACGTACTCGTATATGCAAATATAATACCTTAAGTTTATTTAATTCACCGATTACCTATTAGTTTAAACTAGATATTTAGGTTTGGTATGTTTTAATGCATTTGTATTATTTGTAAAATGTGAAATTTATGTCGACAAGTATTTAATTTGAGGAGAAAAATATACTCAGATGTACATACATGTACATGCAGACATACGTATAATAACCACATACTTAGTAATATAAAATACGCGAATAACTCATTAATTCAATTTCTGTATACTATAATATTGCAACCTGTGGAATCATACCATACCATTCCAATCGTGCATTATGTTTTTCCAAATGTAATTTCATGTATGCCGGTAATGTATATAATTTTGAAAAAGAAAATGATAATAGAAACATTGCTATTAACTGAGAAAAAGTGATTTTATTTTCCAAATTATGCTGTGTAAGTTGCCTATCTATCCATCTATCTATCTTATACTTTGAAAGGGCAAAGCTTACAATAAGGCAGGGGTTCGGAATATACTATCTATAAGAATTGATGGAAAAAAGTTTTCACTTTACGCAATTAGCACTACTCATTTCAAAGAATCTACAAAAATGATAAAGTTTGTGTTTTGTTATTTCATTGACCTTATTTATAAAGCTCGCCTAAAACTTAAATTTCTACGTGATTTCAAAATTGTGTGTTGCAAATTTTATAAAAATGATTAAATTTGCTTTAATATAAATATTATGTTGTGATATACACTTGGATATTAAAATTTTGTCAAGAAATGACTGCCCGACGCGTATTAAATGTATATTTTTCAGACAGGAACTAATCTGTCTTCTTTAATGGAAATTCCACCTCAAATTGCAAATTTTTAAATTGAAATTAGATCTGCTCTTATCATATTTCCAAAATGGAGTTAAAAAGTTTGGTGTATGAAGTTTCTGGTTCAAACAGTTTTTTTATTTTTTAAAAAATTAATTTTCAATGTGTTAAGGGTATAATTAAAAGATTAAAAGATAATCGATATATATATACTTTTCTAGAAGCTACATGTCAAGTTTGGTGACTCTAGCTCTTATTATTTACCAAAATTGCTTAAAAATCGGGATTTCGATATACATTTTTATCTATTACTTGGAAACGGGGCAAGTTAGCGTTTATCGGAAACAAACTCGATCTGCGCAGGCACTAGGAGCACCTACATCTAAAATTTCAAGTCTCTAGCTCTTATAGGTTCTGAGATCCTTGCGTTCATACATACGGACGGACGGACGGACAGACAGACGGACATGGCTAGATCGACTCGGCTATTGATGCTGATCAAGAATATATATACTTTATGGGGTCGGAGATGCTGCCTTCTGCTTGTTACTTACATACATTTGGATTTTGCACAAAAACATAATACCCCTTTTACCCATTTTTAATGGGTTCAGGGTATAAAAAGAGAATCGATTACATCAACTGACGTGTTGTATAAATATGCATTTAGTTGACTTATAAAAAAAGGTTTACAAATTAAATTTGTCTGGTTACGCAGGCAAAGCAGATGTAGCGACCTCGCAACTAAAAAGAGCTGAGCATATTACTATAACGTTGCTCTGCGAAGCAACTGCTATTCTTAGATACATTTTATCCTTGTTTACATTGTTTTGGCGCTTTTCTCTTTTATAATTATTATTCATTTGTTGTTCTTTTATTGTCTAACATTGAAACAAAACAAAGTGGTGAGAGCTTAGAAACCTGACATTTCGATTTTGCGCGGTTTATGTACTTTTGCCGTTGTCTCGTTATTTAGCTTAAGTTACCGAAGTTCTTAAAGCTATTTTTTTTGAGCGATATACATACACCGTTGTTACGTACCTCCACTAGCTAGCTCACACATACTTTGATCAAGGCTGGTAACGTACACAGAAAATAACGCTTCTAGTGCAGAGCCCTCTGCAAATAGAGTGACTTTCCTTTAGCGCAATATATTTCAATTTATGAAAGATTGCAATCCCTACAAAATGCTTTAACTAACACTTGTCTGAGTGCGGTCTTAGTGTTAGGCTGGTGCAGATCGAACGGCTTCTGTCCTCATCTGAAACCAGCCAAAAAGAATTAAACTTAGAAGAATTTGGTAGCCAATTACGCGATGACGAAATTTCGGTTCGTAGTAAAATCTCAAAACTCGGGGCTTCAATATTGCCTGCTCAATAATTCATGACCAAACTGTGCTGCCCGCGGAGACAATTAGGGGGGCTAAGGCCTACACTGAATGAGCCGAATTTTATTCTATTTTATCTTTTATTTTATCTATTCTATCTTTTATTTTCACACACGTTATATTAAATTATCCTTATTTAGAAGGTATCGAAAGGCTGCAGCATCTTTGATCGTACCTGAAGGATCCAGCGTTGAATGCAATTCAATCACTGGAACTCACAAGCGATAAATATAGCATAGTAATTAATTTATTGAAGAAAAGGTTTAATAAGTGACGTTTTTCAAGAACACATACTTACATATTGGGGCTCAGCAGGGTGGGAGGTGAATCGGACCTGGCACTAACGGAGTTGTCCGACTAATTCAAATCACACGTTTGAGGTTTAATATCATGGGCAACACGGAACAGATCGCTTGATGTATCATTTTACAGATTATTCCGTAAATGTTGCTCTGGCAAGCTTACCCCAAGCTATCAGGTGGAAAAAATCAGAACAATTAACACAATTAGATCGGTATTCATCGCCACTAGCCGTGACCCCCATGTCTGCGTTTTCAATTTCCTCTTCATGGGATATATAATTGTTAAAATTTTGGAAACTTAACTCCTGCTTTACGGCGTAGGGAATGAAAACGACTTGCATTGATCCTGAATTGTCTAAAAGGCGCTATCAACTGCGATTATGGACCTCTGGATGCTGTCGGACCTGCGGAGCGAACTATCATTCCCTACTGCATTTTAATAATTTTACTTTGTCTGCGGGCCACCAGACTGCGCCAGCTGGTTCATCGTCAATTGCTTCGTTCTCTGATTCGTCGCCATCTTTCTCCCGTTGCCTAGTATTTAAGCAGTGAAGTTGCCCTTGTGGCTACTGCTTTTGTGTTCATCAAAAATCCATCCGGCACATTGACACCTTGTCGTGCCCTTTTGGATTTGGGTTCTTAGATTAATCTGATAACAATTCAACGTCCCTCACAGCCCTCGTAGCGCCTACCATAATTAAAAGTCAACCGAGCAAACTGAAACATTCCCGCTTACATACGACCTGCAGTCCCTTCATTCCTCAAACTACAATGCGTCTCTTTTATGAGCTTCTCTGTGTGGGGAATATTTGGATCAAGGTTATATGTCGCCTGTCGTTTTGTAAATATTTTCTTCCTCACCACTGCGTCTTTAAAGAGAACGCTTCATCGACAAAGTTGCGAGTCATTTTCGACGACTCAGCAGATACCTTATTAGGATATTCATTAAATGAACTATTGGTGGCTGGTCCTGTTATTCAGAGCTCTTTGTGTCATATCTATCCTCGCTTTCGTCCGTTCCTGATCGCCCTTACAGGAGATATTCAAAAAATGTATCGGTTCTCTAATATATTCTGTGGCGAGACTTGCCAGAACAGGATGCTACGATTTTTAAGCTGGAGACAGTTACATATGGAACAAAGCCAACTGGAAATTATTTTGGGGGGTGACTGAAATCTATAGGCAAAGAAAATTCTCAATCAGGCTGCTGGAATTCTGGTATATGGAGGTTTCAAGCTGCGAATGTGTTAACAAGTAATGCTGCTGTACTGGAAGGGATACCAAAAGAGGACAGATTATCTTCCCTTAAGGTTGATGACATAACCAGTTTTGGATCGGTTGCTGTCCGCTTATAGGGCCGGTTATTGCTAAGGCTAAGATTTGTTTCGCAGCAAATCTGGAAGGAATAGCTGGGGTGGGACGTCTTATGTCAACACATGCAGGAGACTTAGATGCTCGAGGCTGCGACGCCAGCACCGAAGCGTATGGGGCCTGTGTCTACATAATTATTCGACGACCTCAGGCCAGTGGTCAGCTGTTGTGTTCCAAATCTCGTGTAGCTTCTCTTAAAACAATTACAGTATGCGTAATATATCTTCAACAACCGTTTTGGTCTCGCTGGCGTGATAAGTATTTAACTCAGCACTCCAAAACCAGGCCTATGCGTCAACAACCTATTCCTTGTGAGCAATGAAAATCTTTCCCCTCTAAGGCGGCCACTGGCGAGAATTACAGAGTTAATTTTGGGAAAGAATGGAGTCGCTCGCGAAGCCATCTTGCTAAGGAGAGCTATACGAACTGCCCATCAAGGCCTCAGTTGAAAACCCCCGTCGGAGAATGTCTAGTTACGCAGCCAAAACAGCTGAAGCGACCTTGCAACTGATAAGTGCGGGGCATCTAACCTTTAACGTTGCTCTGCAAAGTAAATGTTATGATTAAATATCTTTTATCCTTGTTTACATTGTTTTGGCGCTTTTCCCTTTTATGATCATTTTTTGTCCTAGCATTACCTCATGTTAAGACCTCGATGCTGCGCAGCGAGTAAGTTAAATTCGTTCGCTTCGTACATTTGATACGCATCGTCCACCATCATAATTCTAACAATTTGATTGTCACTTTGTTGCAATCGGCACGTAACAAATCGGGTTCACTTGCCTCTGTAAAAACTATTATAAATTGATAAAATATAAAAGTTTAAATCGAGTCTTCCTTCTTCCCGTAATTTGAATCAAATAAACAAAAATCTCGGAAACATATAAAATAAAATATGGTAGTTAATTTATTTCTATTGTTAAAGCTATTGAAAAAGCTGAACTTTATTCTAATATCACCAAGGGCAACTCGTGCTACGCGCTTAATTTTACTCGAATGTGTAACGAACCGAACCACTACTACTAATATAACTTGACATCTGGATTTAAGGTTTGGAGCTCTTAAGGCAGTGTACGATCTTTTTAAACGATCTAAAAAATGCATATAACAAAAAAGTACGCATTTGTGTTGGTATCATATACATAGCAATAGCCTTTAGTGGTTGTACAAAATGAACAAGAAAAAAATGTCCTGTAAAATGATACAATTTTAAGACTTAATATTACTAGCCATGGTTATAAGAATAACGCAACCAATTATGTTATAAGAATAATGGAACCAACACATTGACGAGAGGAAAAATGCTTTCGTGTAATTTTTTTGTAGATGGGGCGAGGAGATGTTGCCTAATAAGTGGCTAAAATGAGGGAGACGAAATTAAGGATTTTGTCTCAAGTAGGGCGGGTACGCCTGGGTTCGGAACCGGGATCCTCTCTGAGGAAAACTTAAGTGAGTATTAATTTTTTCTTATTAGAGTCCCATTGTTGCATTTATTTCCATTCTCAGCTGTTTATTTAGTTCATTTTTTTAAGCTCGCTGTAGTGTTGTATAAGCCCGTTCGCTACAGATGTTTAGTGTAGCTGTGTCAATGTTGATTGTGCGGTCTAAGCACGTTTGTAACAATATTACGCCCAATTTAGAAGAAGAACATGGCTTGAAATTGGAGCTGTCTCTAAAAAAAAATGATTGCGCAGCGTGTAGGTGGATCCGAAAAGCGCGATGGAGGCAGATCTCGCCCGAATATTCATGTTGGCGAAGCGTTTGGGACTGTACATCATAGCCTGGTGGTATGCGCAAAGATAAAACCTGTGATAAAATGTGATACAAGGGTAGTTTTCTTTGGTGTTATTTATGACTTACTATTTGTTTTGTTTCATTCTGTGTCTACGTTGGATGTGTGCTCTCACACAGCATACCCCAAGAGTGGCCAGAAGTGCGACAGAAGCCAAATAGTCTGCAAGGTGGCATTTCTTGGATGCGTTCGTCAGTCAAACAGACGACAAACAAATATATCGTGAGTTATTTTTTATCGATAGTGAGCTGTCGTGGATATTTATTTATTATACCCTTGCAGACAAGGAGACATCTCCGACCCCATTAGGTATATATATTCTTGATCAGTATCAACAGCCGAGTCGATAGCCATGTCCGTCTGTCTGTTTCTATGCGAACTAAACTCTCTCAGTTTCAAAGCTATCTTTATGAAACTTTGCAGAAGTCCCTCTTTCCGTCATACGCACCACATATGTCAGAACCAGCTGGATCGGACCACTATATCATATGGCTGCCATAGAAACGATCGGTCGAAAATTAAGTTGTATGGAAAACTATTTTGTCATTCAAGATACTTTGACCAAACTCGGCATTTATTAGTTTTACTATGCTCCTTATATATATGCAAAATCCAATCAACATCGGACCACTATATCATAAAGCTGCCATAGGAACAGTCTGTCGAAAATTATGTTGTTGTATGAAAAAAAATGTTGTTTATCAAGATATCTTGATCAAACTCGGCATTTATTAGTTTTACTATGCTCCTCATATTTGTGCAAAATCCAATCAACATCGGACCACTATATCATATAGCTGCCGTAGGAACGATCAGTTTAAAATTAAGTTGTTGTATGGATATCTTTTTTGTCATTCAAGATATTTTGATTAAACACGGCATTTAAAGATTTCACTATGCTCCCTTCATTTTTGCAAAATTTTATTTACATCGGACTACTTATCATATAACTGCCATAGGAACGATCGGTCGAGAACTAGGATTTTGATTAAAACCCTGTTTTGTTTAACAAGATATCTTGACCAAACTCGACATTAACTATTTTCCCTGTGCTTCTTAGATACGGGCAAAGCACTATGAGCATTATGAAAAGGTTGGGTCTGCAAGGGTATTAGATCTTCGGCGTGCCGAAGATAGCCTCTCTTTCTCGATTTTAATTGCCGATGAACTTTCGAGGAATTCCGGAGAGATAGATCCCGGCAATCTGGTTGAGCTAGAGAAGGAATTAGTACAAAAAGTTTAAGCCTAGAGCTACCAAAATCCCCGAAAGACTCCGTGGTCAGGACAGCAGCGAACGATTGCGCTGGCCCATTAGACGTATCGACACTCTTTACCGTCCGGCATCAGCGAGTCCATCCGGAAATAGATACGGATGGGCTTCATGGAGCTGATGAAGGGCATCATCAATGTACTTAGGTCACGAGGTGGCAACGCCGGAGAGCCCAATTCTACGCCAGTGCCACCGAGACCCTTCGTGCAGCACTCGCAAACAAGCGTCATCCCGAAAGACCGCAACTTTCAGCCGGAAGACTGGAGTTCCCACAGAGGCAATTTCAATGACCGTGGAGGAGGAGGGAGTCTTGCTCGGTTTTTACCTGCTCTTAAGTGGCAGTGCCCGTTAATGGATTTGAATGGTTTGCACTTTGGACCGGTTTAGGGGCTACCTGTGTAGAGAGCGGAGGATATTCTGGTACCAGTGAGGGAAGAAGGACACTCAGTGCTCGCAGTGCGATAACTGGCCGTGAAACTTCAGAGGGAGCTCGATGATAGCGGGTCAGACGCAAAGAAGCAGGAGAGGGGCACCTGTCAAACCACATATAAGGCAAGGAGATCAATATGAATATTATATTTATATTTTTGATAAGGATAAAAATAAGGACATGAAAAGGGTAGCGTATGAAGAACGGGATGTGGAAGCCCTTGGGAAAAATATAAAAGGGCTGTTGGACACGGGGGCCTCCATCAGTCTGCTGGGAAGAGGATACCGTCGAATGTAAGGACAGCGGCAGGTGCCCGTCGTCCTCCCTATGAAATAAGGTAGTTGAGAGGAGGAAATCAATGAAACGCACTTTATCTCTAGCGTCGATCTAAAGTTTGCGTTGGGCAGATCGAGGTAGAGGAGAAAGGTGGACAGGGTGATCCTGGCGACTTTGAATTCGAACGTATTCGCTCGCTTGGATAATTTCGGCAGATTTTCAGTCGCATCTCAAATATCCGAAATTGGTGACCGAGAGCTTGAAGAGCGCAAATCTGACCATAGGCATCGAGAAATCCAAGTTCTGTTTTCGTAAATTAAATTTTTTGGGTTTTATTATAGGGGTGCTATCGTCGCTTTGTAAAAACTGCGCCAAAAACTTGAAAAGGACCTGGTCAATTACACGGTGGCGGAGAAGAATAGGTGGAAATTATGCCGTTCACTGTGATCATCGTCCGGAAATTAGAAATCTGCATGGAGACTTAGGCACAGAATTATAAGATGTAGGTCGGAATTGGAGAAGAAGTACGCATTGATCGTCCCTTTCAGAAGATCTACGTCGATTTTCCGAGCAAATATCCTCGATGTAAACGGGGGCATGTGTCACTTCTCGAAATTTACGATCCTGAAGGCCATGAGAGAAGCCCCCTTTAAGTTGTTGAATTCCTGGCACATAATATTTTTTTAAGTTTGGCGTGCCTGAGGTGATTCGGATAATGGTCGGGAGGTCATCTCCAAGTCCTTTGACGTGATGGTCAAGCCATTTTGGATTACTCATTTGTGCACGCCCGTGTACTCACGCCAGAGCAACTTCGTCGAACGTGTGAGCCGAATGGTACTGTCTGTGTGCATCAAATCGTATTTAGATCAGATACCTACCCACGCAAAATTTTAATAATTAAATAATTGCTGTGTAGAATCTTCATTCTTCTCTTATTCTTTTCTCATTTCTTTATTTCACAACTTTTCTTTAGTGCTGCCTCCTCTTCTTTTTATTGATGTTGTCTTATTTCCAACATCGATACATTCACTTATTTTATCGGTACATACATCGCTTAAATCTAATACTTAAGTATTTATTACAATCTTTACATTCGGCCGACCTGACATTAATCGACCTCGATTTACATAGTAGCGGATAATACTATGTTTACACTTCTAGCCCATGGTTTAGCCCGTGCAGGCTCTAAGACACGCCGATATGGTAATTGAGTTTGGCAGTTGTCAATGTCCACTACTTCGTAACGATCATTTTCAAAATTTATTGATACCAGGCGTTGTATCCACATTACGAATTGTAACATAATTGCCTACTCTATACTTTAAAGGAGCTCTATGTTTTTCCTATACATGTCCTTATTTCTCAATTGCGATTGAGCAATATTTTCACCTTCCATCTTCCTCATAGACCCCAAATCTCGCTGCTCTATGCTATTGATCCTAGTATCAAAATATTCGGCAAGCTCATCTACAATGGGTAATTTTTGGTCGACTCCAAATAGTAGCATACTAGGCGTTTTCCGCGTACTACTGAGGACGGCGTTGTTAATGGCATATTCTACTCTATACATTAACTAATGCCAATCCGACTGAAGCAGCGGTTCCGAAAACTTTCCAAGCATGGGAGTTAATACACGGCTCACTCGCTGCACTTGACCATTGGCCTGTGGCGCGCCCGTTGCCACCTTAATATGCTCTATGTCCCGTTCTTTGAAAAATGTACTAAGCTCTAAAGAATACACGTGCCACGGTCCGATATTATTCTTTTAGGGCGACTATAGAACTCAAAATATTTCGTCAATGAGTTTCTGGCCTCTCGTGTACTTGTGCTATTCACCGGAAAGAGTTTCACAAACTTTGTAAATGCGTCCACTATCACTAACAAGTTTTTTAGAGTTTATACCCGGTGAGGCCCCTAGGTGATCGATATTTAGGGTATGAAAGGGTACACAAGGTTTGGGTATACTATGCAGCGTCCTGTTATGAATAGTCTTTGGAACCGAATGCAATATACACTGCAAGCAATTTCTAATTAAGTTTTCTACCTTAATGCGCATAGAGGGGATGCAATACAATACTTTTTCAGATTATTAACACACTTGTCTGCTGCTAAGTGTCCCAATATCTCATGTGCTACTCGAATTAATTGATCTTCCATACTGGAGGGAGCATACAGCCGCTAGATAGCTTTTTCATATATTTTGTACACAACATCATCTACTAATTCGAAACCAAGAACATCAGCATTCTCTAACAACTCACTGGTTCCTATTGCGCCTGGGTCTCTCATCTGCTCAATTTGCAATATTAAATCAATGTCTTCACGCCTACCATGCTAACAATTGGCAAAGCTTGCAGTACTGATTCTTCTAAAAACTCAATTTCTTCAATATGTCTGCTACTTACTTTTTACTCTACCTCTTTAACATTTCGTTGCCTCTCGCTCCAGGCCTCTTTACTATCTTTCATATGATTATTGTTAAAGATTTCACTCAAATCATCACTATGATCATCACTACATTTGTCTTTGTTCGCATATCTATGGTTATCTCTATGCTGATCTCTACGGCTAATTCTATGCTCACCACCACATTCTTAATTATGGCTTTCACTACGGGTTTCTCTATATATGTTACTATGCTCATCATTTACTAAATCAGCTTGTTTACTAAATGCGTGCGACATGTTACTCCCGGGTCTATGCTCGATATGGTAGTCATAATTTTCCCATTCCAGAGATCAACGAGCAATATTTGGATTAAAAGCTTTTTGACTAAGAGTTTGCACTAAGGAATTGCAATCAGTGACTATCTTAAAGGCTCTATGCTCTAGATAAACCCTGTAACGGCGTAATGCAAGAGTTTCAAGTTCAAAGCTATGATATCTGGACTCAGCAGCTAAAGTCAGCTTGCCAGAATAAACTCTGTTTCTCTATTGGGACTGAATATTGCCAGTACCTGAGCATTTGCCAATGCTGATTTAATAGCGTTAAATGCCTCTAGTTGCTCATTGTAAAGAGGGAAAGAACTTCTTCAATAGTTCTATCTATGATGGTAGATGAAAACACAAAACGGCGGAAGTACGAAAAAAAAAAAAAAAACCCAAGCATTAGTGCAAGCTCATAAGATTATGAGGTATAGGATACTTTCTTAAGGCCTCCAAATGGGTATCATTTGGTGCTATGCCGTTTTTATTAACTCTATATCCCAAGAATTCACATTCCTTTTCTAATAATATACACTTCTTTAGGTTTATTTCTAGATTATATTCACTTATTCGATCCATCAGTTTACCCAAAATATCTAGATGCTCCTCTACAGTTTTTGTCGCCACTACAATATAATCCATATATGCTACAATTTACTAAACTCTAATAAGATCCCTAAACATATCAAAAATAAACCTCTGAAAAATAGCTTGTCCGTTTCTAAGGCCAAATGGCATCCGTAGGTATTCGTACTGACCTTGGGGAGTTACAAAGGACGTGTTCTGCACAGATTTTTCTTCTACCGCTATTTGGTGAAATCCTTGTTGGAGATCATCAACCGCAAAACATTGCTTATTTTCTAGATACTCTAAGCAATCCTCAATAAGATGTAGTGGGAAATTGTCACGAAGCGTAAGTTTTTTCAGGCCTCTAATCAACACAGATACGAATTTCTCTCGATTTCCTTTTCACTAAATCAATAGGAGATGCATATGGAGCAGCACTGGAAAATGAATCAAAGTTGTCGCTTTGATCGCATGTTTGACTATCATTGTTACACATCGGCTGCAATGGAGTGGTGTCTGAACTTATTTTCTTAGTCGATAGATTACTTATTTTCCTATTATCAATAGTTTTGGTGAACAAAGATTGATTATTATCATTCGTGCCTTACATTTTATAATGATAAACTAATTCAATATTCATATTTATCAAAGAATCACGGCCTAATAACACTTTGTTACTACATAAAATAAATAAAATCAAATATTTTTTCGCGACAAAATTAATAAGGCCTTTAATCTGCCTTTTAATGGGGATAATTTTCGCTCCTAATCCATATTATTTTTAAAGGCATGGTCTTAATATTAAAGATTTTGAAACTAATTATTCATCAATGAAACTTAATGGACTGGAATAAAATCACAAATATTATGTCTCTGCTCACCAGGCGCTATTCATAAATCAGGCTCCCTCGGGTCTTTTGGGCTGCTTACAATTAGATATCCGATGCCTCAACTGACGGCAGTTAAAGTACCTTGTTTCTTGTTGAACCAAAGATGTCCTCGGCTTAGGATTTCCGCTGCCTTCAGCTCGAGCAATAGCAACTGCTTCTTGAAACTGATCATAAATTAGGTGTTTTTTACGCAATTCATGTCCTTCCATGTTAATATTCCAGTATTGTGCATAAATAATTGGGCAGATCCGGCCAGCAAATGTTTAGCGTAAATAAATCGCTTCATCGACTTTACGTTGTAGATGTCTATAATATCCTCGAAATCACGTGTCCACATTGACACAGGGTAGTTATCGCCACCAGAGAAAGAGCGTACCAAAGCTTTAACATCTTTGATATTCAAAGCATATTTTTGCGCTGTACTGCCATCTGCAGCTCGGCAACTCGCTTTCTAGCAGAAAAAGTTTTCCAAACGGTCCAAATGTTGCATTTCGGTCTCATAGTTTTTCGTTATTCCGCATAATCAGCATTTGCGTCGTTCGAGTTTTGTGCTCTACAAAACGGTTGGTCTGCCATTTTGTTTCTTTCCAGAATTTTATCGCAGGCCGGCGCCAAGTTGTCGACGTTGCTTTCCCCGAAATCTGGTAGCAAGGGCACATTCTCCACTAGTTGTTTTGGAGCCTCCGCATCGATGAAGTTGTCCACCTTTTCCATATTTAAAATTTGATTTACTGCCGCACGCAATTGTTGCATTGACGCACTTTCACTAATGTGTCCGCCAAAAGTTTTTAATATAGCAGTAAGTTCTGATTTGGTTTTACAAACGATTTCCCTATATTGCATTGCTCGAATAATCAGCGAAAGATCTATCCACACCTGATAGGAGAATGTCTAGTTACGCAGCCAAAACAGCTGAAGCGACCTTGCAACTGATAAGTGCGGGGCATCTAACCTTTAACGTTGCTCTGCAAAGTAAATGTTATGATTAAATATCTTTTATCCTTGTTTACATTGTTTTGGCGCTTTTCCCTTTTATGATCATTTTTTGTCCTAGCATTACCTCATGTTAAGACCTCGATGCTGCGCAGCGAGTAAGTTAAATTCGTTCGCTTCGTACATTTGATACGCATCGTCCACCATCATAATTCTAACAATTTGATTGTCACTTTGTTGCAATCGGCACGTACCAAATCGGGTTCACTTGCCTCTGTAAAAACTATTATAAATTGATAAAGTATAAAAGTTTAAATCGAGTCTTCCTTCTTCCCATAATTTGAATCAAATAAACAAAAATCTCGGAAACATATAAAATAAAATATGGTAGTTAATTTATTTCTATTGTTAAAGCTATTGAAAAAGCTGAACTTTATTCTAATATCACCAAGGGCAACTCGTGCTACGCGCTTAATTTTACTCGAATGCATAACGAACCGAACCACTACTACTAATATAACTTGACATCTGGATTTAAGGTTTGGAGCTCTTAAGGCAGTGTACGATCTTTTTAAACGATCTAAAAAATGCATATAACAAAAAAGTACGCATTTGTGTTGGTATCATATACATAGCAATAGCCTTTAGTGGTTGTACAAAATGAACAAGAAAAAAATGTCCTGTAAAATGATACAATTTAAAGACTTAATATTACTAGCCATGGTTATAAGAATAACGCAACCAATTATGTTATAAGAATAATGGAACCAACACATTGACGAGAGGAAAAATGCTTTCGGGTAATTTTTTGTAGATGGGGCGAGGAGATGTTGCCTAATAAGTGGCTAAAATGAGGGAGACGAAATTAAGGATTTTGTCTCAAGTAGGGCGGGTACGCCTGGGTTCGGAACCGGGATCCTCTCTGAGGAAAACTTAAGTGAGTATTAATTTTTTCTTATTAGAGTCCCATTGTTGCATTTATTTCCATTCTCAGCTGTTTATTTAGTTCATTTTTTTAAGCTCGCTGTAGTGTTGTATAAGCCCGTTCGCTACAGATGTTTAGTGTAGCTGTGTCAATGTTGATTGTGCGGTCTAAGCACGTTTGTAACAATATTACGCCCAATTTAGAAGAAGAACATGGCTTGAAATTGGAGCTGTCTCTAAAAAAAAAAATGAAGCAGTCAACGCCATTATACAAAGAAGTTTTCTTGGCTTTAAGATTCACTCACCTGATGTGTTATGTGGCACGAGTTGGTGGCTCATGATTGCGCAGCGTGTAGGTGGATCCGAAAAGCGCGATGGAGGCAGATCTCGCCCGAATATTCATGTTGGCGAAGCGTTTGGGACTGTACATCATAGCCTGGTGGTATGCGCAAAGATAAAATAACCTGTGATAAAATGTGATACAAGGGTAGTTTTCTTTGGTGTTATTTATGACTTACTATTTGTTTTGTTTCATTCTGTGTCTACGTTGGATGTGTGCTCTCACACAGCATACCCCAAGAGTGGCCAGAAGTGCGACAGAAGCCAAATAGTCTGCAAGGTGGCATTTCTTGGATGCGTTCGTCAGTCAAACAGACGACAAACAAATATATCGTGAGTTATTTTTTTATCGATAGTGAGCTGTCGTGGATATTTATTTATTATACCCTTGCAGACAAGGAGACATCTCCGACCCCATTAGGTATATATATTCTTGATCAGTATCAACAGCCGAGTCGATAGCCATGTCCGTCTGTCTGTTTCTATGCGAACTAAACTCTCTCAGTTTCAAAGCTATCTTTATGAAACTTTGCAGAAGTCCCTCTTTCCGTCATACGCACCACATATGTCAGAACCAGCTGGATCGGACCACTATATCATATGGCTGCCATAGAAACGATCAGTTTAAAATTAAGTTGTTGTATGGATATATTTTTTGTCATTCAAGATATTTTGATTAAACACGGCATTTAAAGATTTCACTATGCTCCCTTCATTTTTGCAAAATTTTATTTACATCGGACTACTTATCATATAACTGCCATAGGAACGATCGGTCGAGAACTAGGATTTTGATTAAAACCCTGTTTTGTTTAACAAGATATCTTGACCAAACTCGACATTAACTATTTTCCCTGTGCTTCTTAGATACGGGCAAAGCACTATGAGCATTATGAAGAGGTTGGGTCTGCAAGGGTATTAGTTCTTCGGCGTGCCGAAGATAGCCTCTCTTTCTCGATTTTCATTGCCGATGAACTTTCGAGGAATTCCGGAGAGATAGATCCCGGCAATCTGGTTGAGCTAGAGAAGGAATTAGTACAAAAAGTTCAAGCCTAGAGCTACCAAAATCCCCGAAAGACTCCGTGGTCAGGACAGCAGCGAACGATTGCGCTGGCCCATTAGACGTATCGACACTCTTTACCGTCCGGCATCAGCGAGTCCATCCGGAAATAGATACGGATGGGCTTCATGGAGCTGATAAAGGGCATCATCAATGTACTTAGGTCACGAGGTGGCAACGCCGGAGAGCCCAATTCTACGCCAGTGCCACCGAGACCCTTCGTGCAGCACCCGCAAACAAGCGTCATCCTGAAAGACCGCAACTTTCAGCCGGAAGACTGGAGTTCCCACAGAGGCAATTTCAATGACCGTGGAGGAGGAGGGAGTCTTGCTCGGTTTTTACCTGCTCTTAAGTGGCAGTGCCCGTTAATGGATTTGAATGGTTTGCACTTTGGACCGGTTTAGGGGCTACCTGTGTAGAGAGCGGAGGATATTCTGGTACCAGTGAGGGAAGAAGGACACTCAGTGCTCGCAGTGCGATAACTGGCCGTGAAACTTCAGAGGGAGCTCGATGATAGCGGGTCAGACGCAAAGTAGCAGGAGAGGGGCACCTGTCAAACCACATATAAGGCAAGGAGATCAATATGAATATTATATTTATATTTTTGATAAGGATAAAAATAAGGACATGAAAAGGGTAGCGTATGAAGAACGGGATGTGGAAGCCCTTGGGAAAAATATAAAAGGGCTGTTGGACACGGGGGCCTCCATCAGTCTGCTGGGAAGAGGATACCGTCGAATGTAAGGACAGCGGCAGGTGCCCGTCGTCCTCCCTATGAAATAAGGTAGTTGAGAGGAGGAAATCAATGAAACGCACTTTATCTCTAGCGTCGATCTAAAGTTTGCGTTGGGCAGATCGAGGTAGAGGAGAAAATCATGACGCATCAATTTTGCAAGCTCTTGGACAGGGTGATCCTGGCGACTTTGAATTCGAACGTATTCGCTCGCTTGGATAATTTCGGCAGATTTTCAGTCGCATCTCAAATATCCGAAATTGGTGACCGAGAGCTTGAAGAGCGCAAATCTGACCATAGGCATCGAGAAATCCAAGTTCTGTTTTCGTAAATTAAATTTTTTGGGTTTTATTATAGAGGGTGCTATCGTCGCTTTGTAAAAACTGCGCCAAAAACTTGAAAAGGACCTGGTCAATTACACGGTGACGGAGAAGAATAGGTGGAAATTATGCCGTTCATTGTGATCATCGTCCGGAAATTAGAAATCTGCATGGAGACTTAGGCACAGAATTATAAGATGTAGGTCGGAATTGGAGAAGAAGTACGCATTGATCGTCCCTTTCAGAAGATCTACGTCGATTTTCCGAGCAAATATCCTCGATGTAAACGGGGGCATGTGTCACTTCTCGAAATTTACGATCCTGAAGGCCATGAGAGAAGCCCCCTTAAGTTGTTGAATTCCTGGCACATAATATTTTTTTAAGTTTGGCGTGCCTGAGGTGATTCGGATAATGGTCGGGAGGTCATCTCCAAGTCCAAGAAGTGATGGTCAAGCTATTTTGGATTACTCATTTGTGCACGCCCGTGTACTCACGCCAGAGCAACTTCGTCGAACGTGTGAGCCGAATGGTACTGTCTGCATCAAATCGTATTTAGATCAGATACCTACCCACGCAAAATTTTAATAATTAAATAATTGCTGTGTAGAATCTTCATTCTTCTCTTATTCTTTTCTCATTTCTTTATTTCACAACTTTTCTTTAGTGCCGTCTCCTCTTCTTTTTATTGATGTTGTCTTATTTCCAACATCGATACATTCACTTATTTTATCGATACATACATCGCTTAAATCTAATACTTAAGTATTTATTACAATCTTTACATTCGGCCGACCTGACATTAATCGACCTCGATTTACATAGTAGCGGATAATACTATGTTTACACTTCTAGCCCATGGTTTAGCCCGTGCAGGCTCTAAGACACGCCGATATGGTAATTGAGTCATTTGGCAGTTGTCAATGTCCACTACTTCGTAACGATCATTTTCAAACACGCGACCGACCTTATATGGACCACGATATTTCGGAGCAAACTTTTTATTGATACCAGGCGT
The DNA here is from genome assembly GCA_018903485.1 of Drosophila littoralis. Taxonomy (NCBI): domain Eukaryota; kingdom Metazoa; phylum Arthropoda; class Insecta; order Diptera; family Drosophilidae; genus Drosophila; species Drosophila littoralis. The sequence goes on along the minus strand of JAEIGF010000016.1, from coordinate 570,508 downwards.
TGTATCCACATTACGAATTGTAACATAATTGCCTACTCTATACTTTAAAGGAGCTCTATGTTTTTCCTATACATGTCCTTATTTCTCAATTGCGATTGAGCAATATTTTCACCTTCCATCTTCCTCATAGACCCCAAATCTCGCTGCTCTATGCTATTGATCCTAGTATCAAAATATTCGGCAAGCTCATCTACAATGGGTAATTTTTGGTCGACTCCAAATAGTAGCATACTAGGCGTTTTCCGCGTACTACTGAGGACGGCGTTGTTAATGGCATATTCTACTCTATACATTAACTTATGCCAATCCGACTGAAGCAGCGGTTCCGAAAACTTTCCAAGCATGGGAGTTAATACACGGCTCACTCGCTGCACTTGACCATTGGCCTGTGGCGCGCCCGTTGCCACCTTAATATGCTCTATGTCCCGTTCTTTGAAAAATGTACTAAGCTCTAAAGAATACACGTGCCACGGTCCGATATTATTCTTTTAGGGCGACTATAGAACTCAAAATATTTCGTCAATGAGTTTCTGGCCTCTCGTGTACTTGTGCTATTCACCGGAAAGAGTTTCACAAACTTTGTAAATGCGTCCACTATCACTAACAAGTTTTTTAGAGTTTATACCCGGTGAGGCCCCTAGGTGATCGATATTTAGGGTATGAAAGGGTACACAAGGTTTGGGTATACTATGCAGCGTCCTGTTATGAATAGTCTTTGGAACCGAATGCAATATACACTGCAAGCAATTTCTAATTAAGTTTTCTACCTTAATGCGCATAGAGGGGATGCAATACAATACTTTTTCAGATTATTAACACACTTGTCTGCTGCTAAGTGTCCCAATATCTCATGTGCTACTCGAATTAATTAATCTTCCATACTGGAGGGAGCATACAGCCGCTAGATAGCTTTTTCATATATTTTGTACACAACATCATCTACTAATTCGAAACCAAGAACATCAGCATTCTCTAACAACTCACGGGTTCCTATTGCGCCTGGGTCTCTCATCTGCTCAATTTGCAATATTAAATCAATGTCTTCACGCCTACCATGCTAACAATTGGCAAAGCTTGCAGTACTGATTCTTCTAAAAACTCAATTTCTTCAATATGTCTGCTACTTACTTTTTACTCTACCTCTTTAACATTTCGTTGCCTCTCGCTCCAGGCCTCTTTACTATCTTTCATATGATTATTGTTAAAGATTTCACTCAAATCATCACTATGATCATCACTACATTTGTCTTTGTTCGCATATCTATGGTTATCTCTATGCTGATCTCTGCGGCTAATTCTATGCTCACCACCACATTCTTAATTATGGCTTTCACTACGGGTTTCTCTATATATGTTACTATGCTCATCATTTACTAAATCAGCTTGTTTACTAAATGCGTGCGACATGTTACTCCCGGGTCTATGCTCGATATGGTAGTCATAATTTTCCCATTCCAGAGATCAACGAGCAATATTTGGATTAAAAGCTTTTTGACTAAGAGTTTGCCCTAAGGAATTGCAATCAGTGACTATCTTAAAGGCTCTATGCTCTAGATAAACCATGTAACGGCGTAATGCAAGAGTTTCAAGTTCAAAGCTATGATATCTGGACTCAGCAGCTAAAGTCAGCTTGCCAGAATAAACTCTGTTTCTCTATTGGGACTGAATATTGCCAGTACCTGAGCATTTGCCAATGCTGATTTAATAGCGTTAAATGCCTCTAGTTGCTCATTGTAAAGAGGGAAAGAACTTCTTCAATAGTTCTATCTATGATGGTAGATGAAAACACAAAACGGCGGAAGTACGAAAAAAAAAAAACCAAGCATTAGTGTAAGCTCTTAAGATTATGAGGTATAGGATACTTTCTTAAGGCCTCCAAATGGGTATCATTTGGTGCTATGCCGTTTTTATTAACTCTATATCCCAAGAATTCACATTCCTTTTCTAATAATATACACTTCTTTAGGTTTATTTCTAGATTATATTCACTTATTCGATCCATCAGTTTACCCAAAATATCTAGATGCTCCTCTACAGTTTTTGTCGCCACTACAATATAATCCATATATGCTACAATTTACTAAACTCTAATAAGATCCCTAAACATATCAAAAATAAACCTCTGAAAAATAGCTTGTCCGTTTCTAAGGCCAAATGGCATCCGTAGGTATTCGTACTGACCTTGGGGAGTTACAAAGGACGTGTTCTGCACAGATTTTTCTTCTACCGCTATTTGGTGAAATCCTTGTTGGAGATCAACAACCGCAAAACATTGCTTATTTTCTAGATACTCTAAGCAATCCTCAATAAGATGTAGTGGGAAATTGTCACGAACATAAAGTTTTTTCAGGCCTCTAATCAACACAGATACGAATTTCTCTCGATTTCCTTTTCACTAAATCAATAGGAGATGCATATGGAGCAGCACTGGAAAATGAATCAAAGTTGTCGCTTTGATCGCATGTTTGACTATCATTGTTACACATCGGCTGCAATGGAGTGGTGTCTGAACTTATTTTCTTAGTCGATAGATTACTTATTTTCCTATTATCAATAGTTTTGGTGAACAAAGATTGATTATTATCATTCGTGCCTTACATTTTATTATGATAAACTAATTCAATATTCATATTTATCAAAGAATCACGGCCTAATAACACTTCGTTACTACATAAAATAAATAAAATCAAATATTTTTTCGCGACAAAATTAATAAGGCCTTTAATCTGCCCTTTAATGGGGATAATTTTCGCTCCTAATCCATATTATTTTTTAAGGCATGGTCTTAATATTAAAGATTTTGAAACTAATTATTCATCAATGAAACTTAATGGACTGGAATAAAATCACAAATATTATGTCTCTGCTCACCAGGCGCTATTCATAAATCAGGCTCCCTCGGGTCTTTTGGGCTGCTTACAATCAGATATCCGATACCTCAACTGACGGCAGTTAAAGTACCTTGTTTCTTGTTGAACCAAAGATGTCCTCGGCTTAGGATTTCCGCTGCCTTCAGCTCGAGCAATAGCAACTGCTTCTTTAAACTGATCATAAATTAGGTGTTTTTTACGCAATTCATGTCCTTCCATGTTAATATTCCAGTATTGTGCATAAATAATTGGGCAGATCCGGCCAGCAAATGTTTAGCGTAAATAAATCGCTTCATCGACTTTACGTTGTAGATGTCTATAATATCCTCGAAATCACGTGTCCACATTGACACAGGGTAGTTATCGTCACCAGAGAAAGAGCGTACCAAAGCTTTAACATCTTTGATATTCAAAGCATATTTTTGCGCTGTACTGCCATCTGCAGCTCGGCAACTCGCTTTCTAGGAGAAAAAAGTTTTCCAAACGGTCCAAATGTTGCATTTCGGTCTCATAGTTTTTCGGTATTCCGCATAATCAGCATTTGCGTCGTTCGAGTTTTGTGCTCTACAAAACGGTTGGTCTGCCATTTTGTTTCTTTCCAGAATTTTATCGGAGGCCGGCGCCAAGTTGTCGACGTTGCTTTCCCCGAAATCTGGTAGCAAGGGCACATTCTCCACTAGTTGTTTTGGAGCCTCCGCATCGATGAAGTTGTCCACCTTTTCCATATTTAAAATTTGATTTACTGCCGCACGCAATTGTTGCATTGACGCACTTTCACTAATGTGTCCGCCAAAAGTTTTTAATATAGCATTAAGTTCTGATTTGGTTTTACAAACGATTTCCCTATATTGCATTGCTCGAATAATCAGCGAAAGATCTATCCACACCTGATAGGAGAATGTCTAGTTACGCAGCCAAAACAGCTGAAGCGACCTTGCAACTGATAAGTGCGGGGCATCTAACCTTTAACGTTGCTCTGCAAAGTAAATGTTATGATTAAATATCTTTTATCCTTGTTTACATTGTTTTGGCGCTTTTCCCTTTTATGATCATTTTTTGTCCCAGCATTACCTCATGTTAAGACCTCGATGCTGCGCAGCGAGTAAGTTAAATTCGTTCGCTTCGTACATTTGATACGCATCGTCCACCATCATAATTCTAACAATTTGATTGTCACTTTGTTGCAATCGGCACGTACCAAATCGGGTTCACTTGCCTCTGTAAAAACTATTATAAATTGATAAAATATAAAAGTTTAAATCGAGTCTTCCTTCTTCCCGTAATTTGAATCAAATAAACAAAAATCTCGGAAAAATATAAAATAAAATATGGTAGTTAATTTATTTCTATTGTTAAAGCTATTGAAAAAGCTGAACTTTATTCTAATATCACCAAGGGCAACTCGTGCTACGCGCTTAATTTTACTCGAATGCGTAACGAACCGAACCACTACTACTAATATAACTTGACATCTGGATTTAAGGTTTGGAGCTCTTAAGGCAGTGTACGATCTTTTTAAACGATCTAAAAAATGCATATAACAAAAAAGTACGCATTTGTGTTGGTATCATATACATAGCAATAGCCTTTAGTGGTTGTACAAAATGAACAAGAAAAAAAATGTCCTGTAAAATGATACAATTTTAAGACTTAATATTACTAGCCATGGTTATAAGAATAACGCAACCAATTATGTTATAAGAATAATGGAACCAACACATTGACGAGAGGAAAAATGCTTTCGGGTAATTTTTTGTAGATGGGGCGAGGAGATGTTGCCTAATAAGTGGCTAAAATGAGGGAGACGAAATTAAGGATTTTGTCTCAAGTAGGGCGGGTACGCCTGGGTTCGGAACCGGGATCCTCTCTGAGGAAAACTTAAGTGAGTATTAATTTTTTCTTATTAGAGTCCCATTGTTGCATTTATTTCCATTCTCAGCTGTTTATTTAGTTCATTTTTTTAAGCTCGCTGTAGTGTTGTATAAGCCCGTTCGCTACAGATGTTTAGTGTAGCTGTGTCAATGTTGATTGTGCGGTCTAAGCACGTTTGTAACAATATTACGCCCAATTTAGAAGAAGAACATGGCTTGAAATTGGAGCTGTCTCTAAAAAAAAAAAATGAAGCAGTCAACGCCATTATACAAAGAAGTTTTCTTGGCTTTAAGATTCACTCACCTGATGTGTTATGTGGCACGAGTTGGTGGCTCATGATTGCGCAGCGTGTAGGTGGATCCGAAAAGCGCGATGGAGGCAGATCTCGCCCGAATATTCATGTTGGCGAAGCGTTTGGGACTGTACATCATAGCCTGGTGGTATGCGCAAAGATAAAATAACCTGTGATAAAATGTGATACAAGGGTAGTTTTCTTTGGTGTTATTTATGACTTACTATTTGTTTTGTTTCATTCTGTGTCTACGTTGGATGTGTGCTCTCACACAGCATACCCCAAGAGTGGCCAGAAGTGCGACAGAAGCCAAATAGTCTGCAAGGTGGCATTTCTTGGATGCGTTCGTCAGTCAAACAGACGACAAACAAATATATCGTGAGTTATTTTTTATCGATAGTGAGCTGTCGTGGATATTTATTTATTATACCCTTGCAGACAAGGAGACATCTCCGACCCCATTAGGTATATATATTCTTGATCAGTATCAACAGCCGAGTCGATAGCCATGTCCGTCTGTCTGTTTCTATGCGAACTAAACTCTCTCAGTTTCAAAGCTATCTTTATGAAACTTTGCAGAAGTCCCTCTTTCCGTCATACGCACCACATATGTCAGAACCAGCTGGATCGGACCACTATATCATATGGCTGCCATAGAAACGATCAGTTTAAAATTAAGTTGTTGTATGGATATCTTTTTTGTCATTCAAGATATTTTGATTAAACACGGCATTTAAAGATTTCACTATGCTCCCTTCATTTTTGCAAAATTTTATTTACATCGGACTACTTATCATATAACTGCCATAGGAACGATCGGTCGAGAACTAGGATTTTGATTAAAACCCTGTTTTGTTTAACAAGATATCTTGACCAAACTCGACATTAACTATTTTCCCTGTGCTTCTTAGATACGGGCAAAGCACTATGAGCATTATGAAGAGGTTGGGTCTGCAAGGGTATTAGTTCTTCGGCGTGCCGAAGATAGCCTCTCTTTCTCGATTTTAATTGCCGATGAACTTTCGAGGAATTCCGGAGAGATAGATCCCGGCAATCTGGTTGAGCTAGAGAAGGAATTAGTACAAAAGTTCAAGCCTAGAGCTACCAAAATCCCCGAAAGACTCCGTGGTCAGGACAGCAGCGAACGATTGCGCTGGCCCATTAGACGTATCGACACTCTTTACCGTCCGGCATCAGCGAGTCCATCCGGAAATAGATACGGATGGGCTTCATGGAGCTGATGAAGGGCATCATCAATGTACTTAGGTCACGAGGTGGCAACGCCGGAGAGCCCAATTCTACGCCAGTGCCACCGAGACCCTTCGTGCAGCACCCGCAAACAAGCGTCATCCTGAAAGACCGCAACTTTCAGTCGGAAGACTGGAGTTCCCACAGAGGCAATTTCAATGACCGTGGAGGAGGAGGGAGTCTTGCTCGGTTTTTACCTGCTCTTAAGTGGCAGTGCCCGTTAATGGATTTGAATGGTTTGCACTTTGGACCGGTTTAGGGGCTACCTGTGTAGAGAGCGGAGGATATTCTGGTACCAGTGAGGGAAGAAGGACACTCAGTGCTCGCAGTGCGATAACTGGCCGTGAAACTTCAGAGGGAGCTCGATGATAGCGGGTCAGACGCAAAGTAGCAGGAGAGGGGCACCTGTCAAACCACATATAAGGCAAGGAGATCAATATGAATATTATATTTATATTTTTGATAAGGATAAAAATAAGGACATGAAAAGGGTAGCGTATGAAGAACGGGATGTGGAAGCCCTTGGGAAAATATAAAAGGGCTGTTGGACACGGGGGCCTCCATCAGTCTGCTGGGAAGAGGATACCGTCGAATGTAAGGACAGCGGCAGGTGCCCGTCGTCCTCCCTATGAAATAAGGTAGTGGAGAGGAGGAAATCAATGAAACGCACTTTATCTCTAGCGTCGATCTAAAGTTTGCGTTGGGCAGATCGAGGTAGAGGAGAAAATCATGACGCATCAATTTTGCAAGCTCTTGGACAGGGTGATCCTGGCGACTTTGAATTCGAACGTATTCGCTCGCTTGGATAATTTCGGCAGATTTTCAGTCGCATCTCAAATATCCGAAATTGGTGACCGAGAGCTTGAAGAGCGCAAATCTGACCATAGGCATCGAGAAATCCAAGTTCTGTTTTCGTAAATTAAATTTTTTGGGTTTTATTATAGGGGGTGCTATCGTCGCTTTGTAAAAACTGCGCCAAAAACTTGAAAAGGACCTGGTCAATTACACGGTGACGGAGAAGAATAGGTGGAAATTATGCCGTTCACTGTGATCATCGTCTGCATGGAGACTTAGGCACAGAATTATAAGATGTAGGTCGGAATTGGAGAAGAAGTACGCATTGATCGTCCCTTTCAGAAGATCTACGTCGATTTTCCGAGCAAATATCCTCGATGTAAACGGGGGCATGTGTCACTTCTCGAAATTTACGATCCTGAAGGCCATGAGAGAAACCCCCTTAAGTTGTTGAATTCCTGGCACATTATATTTTTTTAAGTTTGGCGTGCCTGAGGTGATTCGGATAATGGTCGGGAGGTCATCTCCAAGTCCTTTGAAGTGATGGTCAAGCTATTTTGGATTACTCATTTGTGCACGCCCGTGTACTCACGCCAGAGCAACTTCGTCGAACGTGTGAGCCGAATGGTACTGTCTGTGTGCATCAAATCGTATTTAGATCAGATACCTACCCACGCAAAATTTTAATAATTAAATAATTGCTGTGTAAAATATCTAGATGCTCCCCTACAGTTTTTGTCGCCACTACAATATAATCCATATATGCTACAATTTACTAAACTCTAATAAGATCCCTAATACATATATCATATCAAAAATAAACCTCTGAAAAATAGCTTGTCCGTTTCTAAGGCCAAATGGCATCCGTAGGTATTCGTACTGACCTTGGGGAGTTACAAAGGACGTGTTCTGCACAGATTTTTCTTCTACCGCTATTTGGTGAAATCCTTGTTGGAGATCAACAACCGCAAAACATTGCTTATTTTCTAGATACTCTAAGCAATCCTCAATAAGATGTAGTGGGAAATTGTCACGAACATAAAGTTTTTTCAGGCCTCTAATCAACACAGATACGAATTTCTCTCGATTTCCTTTTCACTAAATCAATAGGAGATGCATATGGAGCAGCACTGGAAAATGAATCAAAGTTGTCGCTTTGATCGCATGTTTGACTATCATTGTTACACATCGGCTGCAATGGAGTGGTGTCTGAACTTATTTTCTTAGTCGATAGATTACTTATTTTCCTATTATCAATAGTTTTGGTGAACAAAGATTGATTATTATCATTCGTGCCTTACATTTTATTATGATAAACTAATTCAATATTCATATTTATCAAAGAATCACGGCCTAATAACACTTCGTTACTACATAAAATAAATAAAATCAAATATTTTTTCGCGACAAAATTAATAAGGCCATTAATCTGCCCTTTAATGGGGATAATTTTCGCTCCTAATCCATATTATTTTTTAAGGCATGGTCTTAATATTAAAGATTTTGAAACTAATTATTCATCAATGAACCTTAATGGACTGGAATAAAATCACAAATATTATGTCTCTGCTCACCAGGCGCTATTCATAAATCAGGCTCCCTCGGTTCTTTTGGGCTGCTTACAATCAGATATCCGATACCTCAACTGACGGCAGTTAAAGTACCTTGTTTCTTGTTGAACCAAAGATGTCCTCGGCTTAGGATTTCCGCTGCCTTCAGCTCGAGCAATAGCAACTGCTTCTTGAAACTGATCATAAATTAGGTGTTTTTTACGCAATTCATGTCCTTCCATGTTAATATTCCAGTATTGTGCATAAATAATTGGGCAGATCCGGCCAGCAAATGTTTAGCGTAAATAAATCGCTTCATCGACTTTACGTTGTAGATGTCTATAATATCCTCGAAATCACGTGTCCACATTGACACAGGGTAGTTATCGTCACCAGAGAAAGAGCGTACCAAAGCTTTAACATCTTTGATATTCAAAGCATATTTTTGCGCTGTACTGCCATCTGCAGCTCGGCAACTCGCTTTCTAGCAGAAACAAGTTTTCCAAACGGTCCAAATGTTGCATTTCGGTCTCATAGTTTTTCGTTATTCCGCATAATCAGCATTTGCGTCGTTCGAGTTTTGTGCTCTACAAAACGGTTGGTCTGCCATTTTGTTTCTTTCCAGAATTTTATCGGAGGCCGGCGCCAAGTTGTCGACGTTGCTTTCCCCGAAATCTGGTAGCAAGGGCACATTCTCCACTAGTTGTTTTGGAGCCTCCGCATCGATGAAGTTGTCCACCTTTTCCATATTTAAAATTTGATTTACTGCCGCACGCAATTGTTGCATTGACGCACTTTCACTAATGTGTCCGCCAAAAGTTTTTAATATAGCAGTAAGTTCTGATTTGGTTTTACAAACGATTTCCCTATATTGCATTGCTCGAATAATCAGCGAAAGATCTATCCACACCTGATAGGAGAATGTCTAGTTACGCAGCCAAAACAGCTGAAGCGACCTTGCAACTGATAAGTGCGGGGCATCTAACCTTTAACGTTGCTCTGCAAAGTAAATGTTATGATTAAATATCTTTTATCCTTGTTTACATTGTTTTGGCGCTTTTCCCTTTTATGATCATTTTTTGTCCTAGCATTACCTCATGTTAAGACCTCGATGCTGCGCAGCGAGTAAGTTAAATTCGTTCGCTTCGTACATTTGATACGCATCGTCCACCATCATAATTCTAACAATTTGATTGTCACTTTGTTGCAATCGGCACGTACCAAATCGGGTTCACTTGCCTCTGTAAAAACTATTATAAATTGATAAAATATAAAAGTTTAAATCGAGTCTTCCTTCTTCCCGTAATTTGAATCAAATAAACAAAAATCTCGGAAACATATAAAATAAAATATGGTAGTTAATTTATTTCTATTGTTAAAGCTATTGAAAAAGCTGAACTTTATTCTAATATCACCAAGGGCAACTCGTGCTACGCGCTTAATTTTACTCGAATGCGTAACGAACCGAACCACTACTACTAATATAACTTGACATCTGGATTTAAGGTTTGGAGCTCTTAAGGCAGTGTACGATCTTTTTAAACGATCTAAAAAATGCATATAACAAAAAGTACGCATTTGTGTTGGTATCATATACATAGCAATAGCCTTTAGTGGTTGTACAAAATGAACAAGAAAAAAAATGTCCTGTAAAATGATACAATTTTAAGACTTAATATTACTAGCCATGGTTATAAGAATAACGCAACCAATTATGTTATAAGAATAATGGAACCAACACATTGACGAGAGGAAAAATGCTTTCGGGTAATTTTTTGTAGATGGGGCGAGGAGATGTTGCCTAATAAGTGGCTAAAATGAGGGAGACGAAATTAAGGATTTTGTCTCAAGTAGGGCGGGTACGCCTGGGTTCGGAACCGGGATCCTCTCTGAGGAAAACTTAAGTGAGTATTAATTTTTTCTTATTAGAGTCCCATTGTTGCATTTATTTCCATTCTCAGCTGTTTATTTAGTTCATTTTTTTAAGCTCGCTGTAGTGTTGTATAAGCCCGTTCGCTACAGATGTTTAGTGTAGCTGTGTCAATGTTGATTGTGCGGTCTAAGCACGTTTGTAACAATATTACGCCCAATTTAGAAGAAGAACATGGCTTGAAATTGGAGCTGTCTCTACAAAAAAAAAATGAAGCAGTCAACGCCATTATACAAAGAAGTTTTCTTGGCTTTAAGATTCACTCACCTGATGTGTTATGTGGCACGAGTTGGTGGCTCATGATTGCGCAGCGTGTAGGTGGATCCGAAAAGCGCGATGGAGGCAGATCTCGCCCGAATATTCATGTTGGCGAAGCGTTTGGGACTGTACATCATAGCCTGGTGGTATGCGCAAAGATAAAATAACCTGTGATCAAATGTGATACAAGGGTAGTTTTCTTTGGTGTTATTTATGACTTACTATTTGTTTTGTTTCATTCTGTGTCTACGTTGGATGTGTGCTCTCACACAGCATACCCCAAGAGTGGCCAGAAGTGCGACAGAAGCCAAATAGTCTGCAAGGTGGCATTTCTTGGATGCGTTCGTCAGTCAAACAGACGACAAACAAATATATCGTGAGTTATTTTTTATCGATAGTGAGCTGTCGTGGATATTTATTTATTATACCCTTGCAGACAAGGAGACATCTCCGACCCCATTAGGTATATATATTCTTGATCAGTATCAACAGCCGAGTCGATAGCCATGTCCGTCTGTCTGTTTCTATGCGAACTAAACTCTCTCAGTTTCAAAGCTATCTTTATGAAACTTTGCAGAAGTCCCTCTTTCCGTCATACGCACCACATATGTCAGAACCAGCTGGATCGGACCACTATATCATATGGCTGCCATAGAAACGATCAGTTTAAAATTAAGTTGTTGTATGGATATCTTTTTTGTCATTCAAGATATTTTGATTAAACACGACATTTAAAGATTTCACTATGCTCCCTTCATTTTTGCAAAATTTTATTTACATCGGACTACTTATCATATAACTGCCATAGGAACGATCGGTCGAGAACTAGGATTTTGATTAAAACCCTGTTTTGTTTAACAAGATATCTTGACCAAACTCGACATTAACTATTTTCCCTGTGCTTCTTAGATACGGGCAAAGCACTATGAGCATTATGAAGAGGTTGGGTCTGCAAGGGTATTAGTTCTTCGGCGTGCCGAAGATAGCCTCTCTTTCTCGATTTTAATTGCCGATGAACTTTCGAGGAATTCCGGAGAGATAGATCCCGGCAATCTGGTTGAGCTAGAGAAGGAATTAGTACAAAAAGTTCAAGCCTAGAGCTACCAAAATCCCCGAAAGACTCCGTGGTCAGGACAGCAGCGAACGATTGCGCTGGCCCATTAGACGTATCGACACTCTTTACCGTCCGGCATCAGCGTGTCCATCCGGAAATAGATACGGATGGGCTTCATGGAGCTGATGAAGGGCATCATCAATGTACTTAGGTCACGAGGTGGCAACGCCGGAGAGCCCAATTCTACGCCAGTGCCACCGAGACCCTTCGTGCAGCACCCGCAAACAAGCGTCATCCTGAAAGACCGCAACTTTCAGCCGGAAGACTGGAGTTCCCACAGAGGCAATTTCAATGACCGTGGAGGAGGAGGGAGTCTTGCTCGGTTTTTACCTGCTCTTAAGTGGCAGTGCCCGTTAATGGATTTGAATGGTTTGCACTTTGGACCGGTTTAGGGGCTACCTGTGTAGAGAGCGGAGGATATTCTGGTACCAGTGAGGGAAGAAGGACACTCAGTGCTCGCAGTGCGATAACTGGCCGTGAAACTTCAGAGGGAGCTCGATGATAGCGGGTCAGACGCAAAGTAGCAGGAGAGGGGCACCTGTCAAACCACATATAAGGCAAGGAGATCAATATGAATATTATATTTATATTTTTGATAAGGATAAAAATAAGGACATGAAAAGGGTAGCGTATGAAGAACGGGATGTGGAAGCCCTTGGGAAAAATATAAAAGGGCTGTTGGACACGGGGGCCTCCATCAGTCTGCTGGGAAGAGGATACCGTCGAATGTAAGGACAGCGGCAGGTGCCCGTCGTCCTCCCTATGAAATAAGGTAGTGGAGAGGAGGAAATCAATGAAACGCACTTTATCTCTAGCGTCGATCTAAAGTTTGCGTTGGGCAGATCGAGGTAGAGGAGAAAATCATGACGCATCAATTTTGCAAGCTCTTGGACAGGGTGATCCTGGCGACTTTGAATTCGAACGTATTCGCTCGCTTGGATAATTTCGGCAGATTTTCAGTCGCATCTCAAATATCCGAAATTGGTGACCGAGAGCTTGAAGAGCGCAAATCTGACCATAGGCATCGAGAAATCCAAGTTCTGTTTTCGTAAATTAAATTTTTTGGGTTTTATTATAGGGGGTGCTATCGTCGCTTTGTAAAAACTGCGCCAAAAACTTGAAAAGGACCTGGTCAATTACACGGTGACGGAGAAGAATAGGTGGAAATTATGCCGTTCACTGTGATCATCGTCCGGAAATTAGAAATCTGCATGGAGACTTAGGCACAGAATTATAAGATGTAGGTCGGAATTGGAGAAGCAGTACGCATTGATCGTCCCTTTCAGAAGATCTACGTCGATTTTCCGAGCAAATATCCTCGATGTAAACGGGGGCATGTGTCACTTCTCGAAATTTACGATCCTGAAGGCCATGAGAGAAACCCCCTTAAGTTGTTGAATTCCTGGCACATAATATTTTTTTAAGTTTGGCGTGCCTGAGGTGATTCGGATAATGGTCGGGAGGTCATCTCCAAGTCCTTTGAAGTGATGGTCAAGCTATTTTGGATTACTCATTTGTGCACGCCCGTGTACTCATGCCAGAGCAACTTCGTCGAACGTGTGAGCCGAATGGTACTGTCTGTGTGCATCAAATCGTATTTAGATCAGATACCTACCCACGCAAAATTTTAATAATTAAATAATTGCTGTGTAGAATCTTCATTCTTCTCTTATTCTTTTCTCATTTCTTTATTTCACAACTTTTCTTTAGTGCCGTCTCCTCTTCTTTTTATTGATGTTGTCTTATTTCCAACATCGATACATTCACTTATTTTATCGATACATACATCGCTTAAATCTAATACTTAAGTATTTATTACAATCTTTACATTCGGCCGACCTGACATTAATCGACCTCGATTTACATAGTAGCGGATAATACTATGTTTACACTTCTAGCCCATGGTTTAGCCCGTGCAGGCTCTAAGACACGCCGATATGGTAATTGAGTCATTTGGCAGTTGTCAATGTCCACTACTTCGTAACGATCATTTTCAAACACGCGACCGACCTTATATGGACCACGATATTTCGGAGCAAACTTTTTATTGATACCAGGCGTTGTATCCACATTACGAATTGTAACATAATTGCCTACTCTATACTTTAAAGGAGCTCTATGTTTTTCCTATACATGTCCTTATTTCTCAATTGCGATTGAGCTTGCCAGAATAAACTCTGTTTCTCTATTGGGACTGAATATTGCCAGTACCTGAGCATTTGCCAATGCTGATTTAATAGCGTTAAATGCCTCTAGTTGCTCATTGTAAAGAGGGAAAGAACTTCTTCAATAGTTCTATCTATGATGGTAGATGAAAACACAAAACGGCGGAAGTACGAAAAAAAAAAAAAAACCCAAGCATTAGTGTAAGCTCTTAAGATTATGAGGTATAGGATACTTTCTTAAGGCCTCCAAATGGGTATCATTTGGTGCTATGCCGTTTTTATTAACTCTATATCCCAAGAATTCACATTCCTTTTCTAATAATATACACTTCTTTAGGTTTATTTCTAGATTATATTCACTTATTCGATCCATCAGTTTACCCAAAATATCTAGATGCTCCTCTACAGTTTTTGTCGCCACTACAATATAATCCATATATGCTACAATTTACTAAACTCTAATAAGATCCCTAAACATATCAAAAATAAACCTCTGAAAAATAGCTTGTCCGTTTCTAAGGCCAAATGGCATCCGTAGGTATTCGTACTGACCTTGGGGAGTTACAAAGGACGTGTTCTGCACAGATTTTTCTTCTACCGCTATTTGGTGAAATCCTTGTTGGAGATCAACAACCGCAAAACATTGCTTATTTTCTAGATACTCTAAGCAATCCTCAATAAGATGTAGTGGGAAATTGTCACGAACATAAAGTTTTTTCAGGCCTCTAATCAACACAGATACGAATTTCTCTCGATTTCCTTTTCACTAAATCAATAGAAGATGCATATGGAGCAGCACTGGAAAATGAATCAAAGTTGTCGCTTTGATCGCATGTTTGACTATCATTGTTACACATCGGCTGCAATGGAGTGGTGTCTGAACTTATTTTCTTAGTCGATAGATTACTTATTTTCCTATTATCAATAGTTTTGGTGAACAAAGATTGATTATTATCATTCGTGCCTTACATTTTATTATGATAAACTAATTCAATATTCATATTTATCAAAGAATCACGGCCTAATAACACTTCGTTACTACATAAAATAAATAAAATCAAATATTTTTTCGCGACAAAATTAATAAGGCCATTAATCTGCCCTTTAATGGGGATAATTTTCGCTCCTAATCCATATTATTTTTTAAGGCATGGTCTTAATATTAAAGATTTTGAAACTAATTATTCATCAATGAACCTTAATGGACTGGAATAAAATCACAAATATTATGTCTCTGCTCACCAGGCGCTATTCATAAATCAGGCTCCCTCGGTTCTTTTGGGCTGCTTACAATCAGATATCCGATACCTCAACTGACGGCAGTTAAAGTACCTTGTTTCTTGTTGAACCAAAGATGTCCTCGGCTTAGGATTTCCGCTGCCTTCAGCTCGAGCAATAGCAACTGCTTCTTGAAACTGATCATAAATTAGGTGTTTTTTACGCAATTCATGTCCTTCCATGTTAATATTCCAGTATTGTGCATAAATAATTGGGCAGATCCGGCCAGCAAATGTTTAGCGTAAATAAATCGCTTCATCGACTTTACGTTGTAGATGTCTATAATATCCTCGAAATCACGTGTCCACATTGACACAGGGTAGTTATCGTCACCAGAGAAAGAGCGTACCAAAGCTTTAACATCTTTGATATTCAAAGCATATTTTTGCGCTGTACTGCCATCTGCAGCTCGGCAACTCGCTTTCTAGCAGAAACAAGTTTTCCAAACGGTCCAAATGTTGCATTTCGGTCTCATAGTTTTTCGTTATTCCGCATAATCAGCATTTGCGTCGTTCGAGTTTTGTGCTCTACAAAACGGTTGGTCTGCCATTTTGTTTCTTTCCAGAATTTTATCGGAGGCCGGCGCCAAGTTTTCGACGTTGCTTTCCCCGAAATCTGGTAGCAAGGGCACATTCTCCACTAGTTGTTTTGGAGCCTCCGCATCGATGAAGTTGTCCACCTTTTCCATATTTAAAATTTGATTTACTGCCGCACGCAATTGTTGCATTGACGCACTTTCACTAATGTGTCCGCCAAAAGTTTTTAATATAGCAGTAAGTTCTGATTTGGTTTTACAAACGATTTCCCTATATTGCATTGCTCGAATAATCAGCGAAAGATCTATCCACACCTGATAGGAGAATGTCTAGTTACGCAGCCAAAACAGCTGAAGCGACCTTGCAACTGATAAGTGCGGGGCATCTAACCTTTAACGTTGCTCTGCAAAGTAAATGTTATGATTAAATATCTTTTATCCTTGTTTACATTGTTTTGGCGCTTTTCCCTTTTATGATCATTTTTTGTCCTAGCATTACCTCATGTTAAGACCTCGATGCTGCGCAGCGAGTAAGTTAAATTCGTTCGCTTCGTACATTTGATACGCATCGTCCACCATCATAATTCTAACAATTTGATTGTCACTTTGTTGCAATCGGCACGTACCAAATCGGGTTCACTTGCCTCTGTAAAAACTATTATAAATTGATAAAATATAAAAGTTTAAATCGAGTCTTCCTTCTTCCCGTAATTTGAATCAAATAAACAAAAATCTCGGAAACATATAAAATAAAATATGGTAGTTAATTTATTTCTATTGTTAAAGCTATTGAAAAAGCTGAACTTTATTCTAATATCACCAAGGGCAACTCGTGCTACGCGCTTAATTTTACTCGAATGCGTAACGAACCGAACCACTACTACTAATATAACTTGACATCTGGATTTAAGGTTTGGAGCTCTTAAGGCAGTGTACGATCTTTTTAAACGATCTAAAAAATGCATATAACAAAAAAGTACGCATTTGTGTTGGTATCATATACATAGCAATAGCCTTTAGTGGTTGTACAAAATGAACAAGAAAAAAAATGTCCTGTAAAATGATACAATTTTAAGACTTAATATTACTAGCCATGGTTATAAGAATAACGCAACCAATTATGTTATAAGAATAATGGAACCAACACATTGACGAGAGGAAAAATGCTTTCGGGTAATTTTTTGTAGATGGGGCGAGGAGATGTTGCCTAATAAGTGGCTAAAATGAGGGAGACGAAATTAAGGATTTTGTCTCAAGTAGGGCGGGTACGCCTGGGTTCGGAACCGGGATCCTCTCTGAGGAAAACTTAAGTGAGTATTAATTTTTTCTTATTAGAGTCCCATTGTTGCATTTATTTCCATTCTCAGCTGTTTATTTAGTTCATTTTTTTAAGCTCGCTGTAGTGTTGTATAAGCCCGTTCGCTACAGATGTTTAGTGTAGCTGTGTCAATGTTGATTGTGCGGTCTAAGCACGTTTGTAACAATATTACGCCCAATTTAGAAGAAGAACATGGCTTGAAATTGGAGCTGTCTCTACAAAAAAAAAAATGAAGCAGTCAACGCCATTATACAAAGAAGTTTTCTTGGCTTTAAGATTCACTCACCTGATGTGTTATGTGGCACGAGTTGGTGGCTCATGATTGCGCAGCGTGTAGGTGGATCCGAAAAGCGCGATGGAGGCAGATCTCGCCCGAATATTCATGTTGGCGAAGCGTTTGGGACTGTACATCATAGCCTGGTGGTATGCGCAAAGATAAAATAACCTGTGATAAAATGTGATACAAGGGTAGTTTTCTTTGGTGTTATTTATGACTTACTATTTGTTTTGTTTCATTCTGTGTCTACGTTGGATGTGTGCTCTCACACAGCATACCCCAAGAGTGGCCAGAAGTGCGACAGAAGCCAAATAGTCTGCAAGGTGGCATTTCTTGGATGCGTTCGTCAGTCAAACAGACGACAAACAAATATTTCGTGAGTTATTTTTTATCGATAGTGAGCTGTCGTGGATATTTATTTATTATACCCTTGCAGACAAGGAGACATCTCCGACCCCATTAGGTATATATATTCTTGATCAGTATCAACAGCCGAGTCGATAGCCATGTCCGTCTGTCTGTTTCTATGCGAACTAAACTCTCTCAGTTTCAAAGCTATCTTTATGAAACTTTGCAGAAGTCCCTCTTTCCGTCATACGCACCACATATGTCAGAACCAGCTGGATCGGACCACTATATCATATGGCTGCCATAGAAACGATCAGTTTAAAATTAAGTTGTTGTATGGATATCTTTTTGTCATTCAAGATATTTTGATTAAACACGACATTTAAAGATTTCACTATGCTCCCTTCATTTTTGCAAAATTTTATTTACATCGGACTACTTATCATATAACTGCCATAGGAACGATCGGTCGAGAACTAGGATTTTGATTAAAACCCTGTTTTGTTTAACAAGATATCTTGACCAAACTCGACATTAACTATTTTCCCTGTGCTTCTTAGATACGGGCAAAGCACTATGAGCATTATGAAGAGGTTGGGTCTGCAAGGGTATTAGTTCTTCGGCGTGCCGAAGATAGCCTCTCTTTCTCGATTTTAATTGCCGATGAACTTTCGAGGAATTCCGGAGAGATAGATCCCGGCAATCTGGTTGAGCTAGAGAAGGAATTAGTACAAAAAGTTCAAGCCTAGAGCTACCAAAATCCCCGAAAGACTCCGTGGTCAGGACAGCAGCGAACGATTGCGCTGGCCCATTAGACGTATCGACACTCTTTACCGTCCGGCATCAGCGTGTCCATCCGGAAATAGATACGGATGGGCTTCATGGAGCTGATGAAGGGCATCATCAATGTACTTAGGTCACGAGGTGGCAACGCCGGAGAGCCCAATTCTACGCCAGTGCCACCGAGACCCTTCGTGCAGCACCCGCAAACAAGCGTCATCCTGAAAGACCGCAACTTTCAGCCGGAAGACTGGAGTTCCCACAGAGGCAATTTCAATGACCGTGGAGGAGGAGGGAGTCTTGCTCGGTTTTTACCTGCTCTTAAGTGGCAGTGCCCGTTAATGGATTTGAATGGTTTGCACTTTGGACCGGTTTAGGGGCTACCTGTGTAGAGAGCGGAGGATATTCTGGTACCAGTGAGGGAAGAAGGACACTCAGTGCTCGCAGTGCGATAACTGGCCGTGAAACTTCAGAGGGAGCTCGATGATAGCGGGTCAGACGCAAAGTAGCAGGAGAGGGGCACCTGTCAAACCACATATAAGGCAAGGAGATCAATATGAATATTATATTTATATTTTTGATAAGGATAAAAATAAGGACATGAAAAGGGTAGCGTATGAAGAACGGGATGTGGAAGCCCTTGGGAAAAATATAAAAGGGCTGTTGGACACGGGGGCCTCCATCAGTCTGCTGGGAAGAGGATACCGTCGAATGTAAGGACAGCGGCAGGTGCCCGTCGTCCTCCCTATGAAATAAGGTAGTTGAGAGGAGGAAATCAATGAAACGCACTTTATCTCTAGCGTCGATCTAAAGTTTGCGTTGGGCAGATCGAGGTAGAGGAGAAAATCATGACGCATCAATTTTGCAAGCTCTTGGACAGGGTGATCCTGGCGACTTTGAATTCGAACGTATTCGCTCGCTTGGATAATTTCGGCAGATTTTCAGTCGCATCTCAAATATCCGAAATTGGTGACCGAGAGCTTGAAGAGCGCAAATCTGACCATAGGCATCGAGAAATCCAAGTTCTGTTTTCGTAAATTAAATTTTTTGGGTTTTATTATAGGGGGTGCTATCGTCGCTTTGTAAAAACTGCGCCAAAAACTTGAAAAGGACCTGGTCAATTACACGGTGACGGAGAAGAATAGGTGGAAATTATGCCGTTCACTGTGATCATCGTCCGGAAATTAGAAATCTGCATGGAGACTTAGGCACAGAATTATAAGATGTAGGTCGGAATTGGAGAAGCAGTACGCATTGATCGTCCCTTTCAGAAGATCTACGTCGATTTTCCGAGCAAATATCCTCGATGTAAACGGGGGCATGTGTCACTTCTCGAAATTTACGATCCTGAAGGCCATGAGAGAAACCCCCTTAAGTTGTTGAATTCCTGGCACATAATATTTTTTAAGTTTGGCGTGCCTGAGGTGATTCGGATAATGGTCGGGAGGTCATCTCCAAGTCCTTTGAAGTGATGGTCAAGCTATTTTGGATTACTCATTTGTGCACGCCCGTGTACTCACGCCAGAGCAACTTCGTCGAACGTGTGAGCCGAATGGTACTGTCTGTGTGCATCAAATCGTATTTAGATCAGATACCTACCCACGCAAAATTTTAATAATTAAATAATTGCTGTGTAGAATCTTCATTCTTCTCTTATTCTTTTCTCATTTCTTTATTTCACAACTTTTCTTTAGTGCCGTCTCCTCTTCTTTTTTATTGATGTTGTCTTATTTCCAACATCGATACATTCACTTATTTTATCGATACATACATCGCTTAAATCTAATACTTAAGTATTTATTACAATCTTTACATTCGGCCGACCTGACATTAATCGACCTCGATTTACATAGTAGCGGATAATACTATGTTTACACTTCTAGCCCATGGTTTAGCCCGTGCAGGCTCTAAGACACGCCGATATGGTAATTGAGTCATTTGGCAGTTGTCAATGTCCACTACTTCGTAACGATCATTTTCAAACACGCGACCGACCTTATATGGACCACGATATTTCGGAGCAAACTTTTTATTGATACCAGGCGTTGTATCCACATTACGAATTGTAACATAATTGCCTACTCTATACTTTAAAGGAGCTCTATGTTTTTCCTATACATGTCCTTATTTCTCAATTGCGATTGAGCTTGCCAGAATAAACTCTGTTTCTCTATTGGGACTGAATATTGCCAGTACCTGAGCATTTGCCAATGCTGATTTAATAGCGTTAAATGCCTCTAGTTGCTCATTGTAAAGAGGGAAAGAACTTCTTCAATAGTTCTATCTATGATGGTAGATGAAAACACAAAACGGCGGAAGTACGAAAAAAAAAAAAACCCAAGCATTAGTGTAAGCTCTTAAGATTATGAGGTATAGGATACTTTCTTAAGGCCTCCAAATGGGTATCATTTGGTGCTATGCCGTTTTTATTAACTCTATATCCCAAGAATTCACATTCCTTTTCTAATAATATACACTTCTTTAGGTTTATTTCTAGATTATATTCACTTATTCGATCCATCAGTTTACCCAAAATATCTAGATGCTCCTCTACAGTTTTTGTCGCCACTACAATATAATCCATATATGCTACAATTTACTAAACTCTAATAAGATCCCTAAACATATCAAAAATAAACCTCTGAAAAATAGCTTGTCCGTTTCTAAGGCCAAATGGCATCCGTAGGTATTCGTACTGACCTTGGGGAGTTACAAAGGACGTGTTCTGCACAGATTTTTCTTCTACCGCTATTTGGTGAAATCCTTGTTGGAGATCAACAACCGCAAAACATTGCTTATTTTCTAGATACTCTAAGCAATCCTCAATAAGATGTAGTGGGAAATTGTCACGAACATAAAGTTTTTTCAGGCCTCTAATCAACACAGATACGAATTTCTCTCGATTTCCTTTTCACTAAATCAATAGGAGATGCATATGGAGCAGCACTGGAAAATGAATCAAAGTTGTCGCTTTGATCGCATGTTTGACTATCATTGTTACACAACGGCTGCAATGAAGTGGTGTCTGAACTTATTTTCTTAGTCGATAGATTACTTATTTTCCTATTATCAATAGTTTTGGTGAACAAAGATTGATTATTATCATTCGTGCCTTACATTTTATTATGATAAACTAATTCAATATTCATATTTATCAAAGAATCACGGCCTAATAACACTTTGTTACTACATAAAATAAATAAAATCAAATATTTTTTCGCGACAAAATTAATAAGGCCTTTAATCTGCCCTTTAATGGGGATAATTTTCGCTCCTAATCCATATTATTTTTAAAGGCATGGTCTTAATATTAAAGATTTTGAAACTAATTATTCATCAATGAAACTTAATGGACTGGAATAAAATTACAAATATTATGTCTCTGCTCACCAGGCGCTATTCATAAATCAGGCTCCCTCGGGTCTTTTGGGCTGCTTACATTTAGATATCCGATGCCTCAACTAACGGCAGTTAAAGTACCTTGTTTCTTGTTGAACCAAAGATGTCCTCGGCTTAGGATTTCCGCTGCCTTCAGCTCGAGCAATAGCAACTGCTTCTTGAAACTGATCATAAATTAGGTGTTTTTTACGCAATTCATGTCCTTCCATGTTAATATTCCAGTATTGTGCATAAATAATTGGGCAGATCCGGCCAGCAAATGTTTAGCGTAAATAAATCGCTTCATCGACTTTACGTTGTAGATGTCTATAATATCCTCGAAATCACGTGTCCACATTGACACAGGGTAGTTATCGTCACCAGAGAAAGAGCGTACCAAAGCTTTAACATCTTTGATATTCAAAGCATATTTTTGCGCTGTACTGCCATCTGCAGCTCGGCAACTCGCTTTCTAGCAGAAACAAGTTTTCCAAACGGTCCAAATGTTGCATTTCGGTCTCATAGTTTTTCGTTATTCCGCATAATCAGCATTTGCGTCGTTCGAGTTTTGTGCTCTACAAAACGGTTGGTCTGCCATTTTGTTTCTTTCCAGAATTTTATCGGAGGCCGGCGCCAAGTTGTCGACGTTGCTTTCCCCGAAATCTGGTAGCAAGGGCACATTCTCCACTAGTTGTTTTGGAGCCTCCGCATCGATGAAGTTGTCCACCTTTTCCATATTTAAAATTTGATTTACTGCCGCACGCAATTGTTGCATTGACGCACTTTCACTAATGTGTCCGCCAAAAGTTTTTAATATAGCAGTAAGTTCTGATTTGGTTTTACAAACGATTTCCCTATATTGCATTGCTCGAATAATCAGCGAAAGATCTATCCACACCTGATAGGAGAATGTCTAGTTACGCAGCCAAAACAGCTGAAGCGACCTTGCAACTGATAAGTGCGGGGCATCTAACCTTAAACGTTGCTCTGCAAAGTAAATGTTATGATTAAATATCTTTTATCCTTGTTTACATTGTTTTGGCGCTTTTCCCTTTTATGATCATTTTTTGTCCTAGCATTACCTCATGTTAAGACCTCGATGCTGCGCAGCGAGTAAGTTAAATTCGTTCGCTTCGTACATTTGATACGCATCGTCCACCATCATAATTCTAACAATTTGATTGTCACTTTGTTGCAATCGGCACGTACCAAATCGGGTTCACTTGCCTCTGTAAAAACTATTATAAATTGATAAAATATAAAAGTTTAAATCGAGTCTTCCTTCTTCCCGTAATTTGAATCAAATAAACAAAAATCTCGGAAACATATAAAATAAAATATGGTAGTTAATTTATTTCTATTGTTAAAGCTATTGAAAAAGCTGAACTTTATTCTAATATCACCAAGGGCAACTCGTGCTACGCGCTTAATTTTACTCGAATGCGTAACGAACCGAACCACTACTACTAATATAACTTGACATCTGGATTTAAGGTTTGGAGCTCTTAAGGCAGTGTACGATCTTTTTTAAACGATCTAAAAAATGCATATAACAAAAAAGTACGCATTTGTGTTGGTATCATATACATAGCAATAGCCTTTAGTGGTTGTACAAAATGAACAAGAAAAAAATGTCCTGTAAAATGATACAATTTTAAGACTTAATATTACTAGCCATGGTTATAAGAATAACGCAACCAATTATGTTATAAGAATAATGGAACCAACACATTGACGAGAGGAAAAATGCTTTCGGGTAATTTTTTGTAGATGGGGCGAGGAGATGTTGCCTAATAAGTGGCTAAAATGAGGGAGACGAAATTAAGGATTTTGTCTCAAGTAGGGCGGGTACGCCTGGGTTCGGAACCGGGATCCTCTCTGAGGAAAACTTAAGTGAGTATTAATTTTTTCTTATTAGAGTCCCATTGTTGCATTTATTTCCATTCTCAGCTGTTTATTTAGTTCATTTTTTTAAGTTCGCTGTAGTGTTGTATAAGCCCGTTCGCTACAGATGTTTAGTGTAGCTGTGTCAATGTTGATTGTGCGGTCTAAGCACGTTTGTAACAATATTACGCCCAATTTAGAAGAAGAACATGGCTTGAAATTGGAGCTGTCTCTAAAAAAAAAAATGAAGCAGTCAACGCCATTATACAAAGAAGTTTTCTTGGCTTTAAGATTCACTCACCTGATGTGTTATGTGGCACGAGTTGGTGGCTCATGATTGCGCAGCGTGTAGGTGGATCCGAAAAGCGCGATGGAGGCAGATCTCGCCCGAATATTCATGTTGGCGAAGCGTTTGGGACTGTACATCATAGCCTGGTGGTATGCGCAAAGATAAAATAACCTGTGATAAAATGTGATACAAGGGTAGTTTTCTTTGGTGTTATTTATGACTTACTATTTGTTTTGTTTCATTCTGTGTCTACGTTGGATGTGTGCTCTCACACAGCATACCCCAAGAGTGGCCAGAAGTGCGACAGAAGCCAAATAGTCTGCAAGGTGGCATTTCTTGGATGCGTTCGTCAGTCAAACAGACGACAAACAAATATATCGTGAGTTATTTTTTATCGATAGTGAGCTGTCGTGGATATTTATTTATTATACCCTTGCAGACAAGGAGACATCTCCGACCCCATTAGGTATATATATTCTTGATCAGTATCAACAGCCGAGTCGATAGCCATGTCCGTCTGTCTGTTTCTATGCGAACTAAACTCTCTCAGTTTCAAAGCTATCTTTATGAAACTTTGCAGAAGTCCCTCTTTCCGTCATACGCACCACATATGTCAGAACCAGCTGGATCGGACCACTATATCATATGGCTGCCATAGAAACGATCAGTTTAAAATTAAGTTGTTGTATGGATATCTTTTTTGTCATTCAAGATATTTTGATTAAACACGGCATTTAAAGATTTCACTATGCTCCCTTCATTTTTGCAAAATTTTATTTACATCGGACTACTTATCATATAACTGCCATAGGAACGATCGGTCGAGAACTAGGATTTTGATTAAAACCCTGTTTTGTTTAACAAGATATCTTGACCAAACTCGACATTAACTATTTTCCCTGTGCTTCTTAGATACGGGCAAAGCACTATGAGCATTATGAAGAGGTTGGGTCTGCAAGGGTATTAGTTCTTCGGCGTGCCGAAGATAGCCTCTCTTTCTCGATTTTAATTGCCGATGAACTTTCGAAGAATTCCGGAGAGATAGATCCCGGCAATCTGGTTGAGCTAGAGAAGGAATTAGTACAACAAGTTCAAGCCTAGAGCTACCAAAATCCCCGAAAGACTCCGTGGTCAGGACAGCAGCGAACGATTGCGCTGGCCCATTAGACGTATCGACACTCTTTACCGTCCGGCATCAGCGAGTCCATCCGGAAATAGATACGGATGGGCTTCATGGAGCTGATGAAGGGCATCATCAATGTACTTAGGTCACGAGGTGGCAATGCCGGAGAGCCCAATTCTACGCCAGTGCCACCGAGACCCTTCGTGCAGCACCCGCAAACAAGCGTCATCCTGAAAGACCGCAACTTTCAGCCGGAAGACTGGAGTTCCCACAGAGGCAATTTCAATGACCGTGGAGGAGGAGGGAGTCTTGCTCGGTTTTTACCTGCTCTTAAGTGGCAGTGCCCGTTAATGGATTTGAATGGTTTGCACTTTGGACCGGTTTAGGGGCTACCTGTGTAGAGAGCGGAGGATATTCTGGTACCAGTGAGGGAAGAAGGACACTCAGTGCTCGCAGTGCGATAACTGGCCGTGAAACTTCAGAGGGAGCTCGATGATAGCGGGTCAGACGCAAAGAAGCAGGAGAGGGGCACCTGTCAAACCACATATAAGGCAAGGAGATCAATATGAATATTATATTTATATTTTTGATAAGGATAAAAATAAGGACATGAAAAGGGTAGCGTATGAAGAACGGGATGTGGAAGCCCTTGGGAAAAATATAAAAGGGCTGTTGGACACGGGGGGCCTCCATCAGTCTGCTGGGAAGAGGATACCGTCGAATGTAAGGACAGCGGCAGGTGCCCGTCGTCCTCCCTATGAAATAAGGTAGTTGAGAGGAGGAAATCAATGAAACGCACTTTATCTCTAGCGTCGATCTAAAGTTTGCGTTGGGCAGATCGAGGTAGAGGAGAAAATCATGACGCATCAATTTTGCAAGCTCTTGGACAGGGTGATCCTGGCGACTTTGAATTCGAACGTATTCGCTCGCTTGGATAATTTCGGCAGATTTTCAGTCGCATCTCAAATATCCGAAATTGGTGACCGAGAGCTTGAAGAGCGCAAATCTGACCATAGGCATCGAGAAATCCAAGTTCTGTTTTCGTAAATTAAATTTTTTGGGTTTTATTATAGGGGGTGCTATCGTCGCTTTGTAAAAACTGCGCCAAAAACTTGAAAAGGACCTGGTCAATTACACGGTGACGGAGAAGAATAGGTGGAAATTATGCCGTTCACTGTGATCATCGTCTGCATGGAGACTTAGGCACAGAATTATAAGATGTAGGTCGGAATTGGAGAAGAAGTACGCATTGATCGTCCCTTTCAGAAGATCTACGTCGATTTTCCGAGCAAATATCCTCGATGTAAACGGGGGCATGTGTCACTTCTCGAAATTTACGATCCTGAAGGCCATGAGAGAAACCCCCTTAAGTTGTTGAATTCCTGGCACATAATATTTTTTTAAGTTTGGCGTGCCTGAGGTGATTCGGATAATGGTCGGGAGGTCATCTCCAAGTCCTTTGAAGTGATGGTCAAGCTATTTTGGATTACTCATTTGTGCACGCCCGTGTACTCACGCCAGAGCAACTTCGTCGAACGTGTGAGCCGAATGGTACTGTCTGCATCAAATCGTATTTAGATCAGATACCTACCCACGCAAAATTTTAATAATTAAATAATTGCTGTGTAGAATCTTCATTCTTCTCTTATTCTTTTCTCATTTCTTTATTTCACAACTTTTCTTTAGTGCCGTCTCCTCTTCTTTTTATTGATGTTGTCTTATTTCCAACATCGATACATTCACTTATTTTATCGATACATACATCGCTTAAATCTAATACTTAAGTATTTATTACAATCTTTACATTCGGCCGACCTGACATTAATCGACCTCGATTTACATAGTAGCGGATAATACTATGTTTACACTTCTAGCCCATGGTTTAGCCCGTGCAGGCTCTAAGACACGCCGATATGGTAATTGAGTCATTTGGCAGTTGTCAATGTCCACTACTTCGTAACGATCATTTTCAAACACGCGACCGACCTTATATGGACCACGATATTTCGGAGCAAACTTTTATTGATACCAGGCGTTGTATCCACATTACGAATTGTAACATAATTGCCTACTCTATACTTTAAAGGAGCTCTATGTTTTTCCTATACATGTCCTTATTTCTCAATTGCGATTGAGCAATATTTTCACCTTCCATCTTCCTCATAGACCCCAAATCTCGCTGCTCTATGCTATTGATCCTAGTATCAAAATATTCGGCAAGCTCATCTACAATGGGTAATTTTTGGTCGACTCCAAATAGTAGCATACTAGGCGTTTTCCGCGTACTACTGAGGACGGCGTTGTTAATGGCATATTCTACTCTATACATTAACTTATGCCAATCCGACTGAAGCAGCGGTTCCGAAAACTTTCCAAGCATGGGAGTTAATACACGGCTCACTCGCTGCACTTGACCATTGGCCTGTGGCGCGCCCGTTGCCACCTTAATATGCTCTATGTCCCGTTCTTTGAAAAATGTACTAAGCTCTAAAGAATACACGTGCCACGGTCCGATATTATTCTTTTAGGGCGACTATAGAACTCAAAATATTTCGTCAATGAGTTTCTGGCCTCTCGTGTACTTGTGCTATTCACCGGAAAGAGTTTCACAAACTTTGTAAATGCGTCCACTATCACTAACAAGTTTTTTAGAGTTTATACCCGGTGAGGCCCCTAGGTGATCGATATTTAGGGTATGAAAGGGTACACAAGGTTTGGGTATACTATGCAGCGTCCTGTTATGAATAGTCTTTGGAACCGAATGCAATATACACTGCAAGCAATTTCTAATTAAGTTTTCTACCTTAATGCGCATAGAGGGGATGCAATACAATACTTTTTCAGATTATTAACACACTTGTCTGCTGCTAAGTGTCCCAATATCTCATGTGCTACTCGAATTAATTGATCTTCCATACTGGAGGGAGCATACAGCCGCTAGATAGCTTTTTCATATATTTTGCACACAACATCATCTACTAATTCGAAACCAAGAACATCAGCATTCTCTAACAACTCACGGGTTCCTATTGCGCCTGGGTCTCTCATCTGCTCAATTTGCAATATTAAATCAATGTCTTCACGCCTACCATGCTAACAATTGGCAAAGCTTGCAGTACTGATTCTTCTAAAAACTCAATTTCTTCAATATGTCTGCTACTTACTTTTTACTCTACCTCTTTAACATTTCGTTGCCTCTCGCTCCAGGCCTCTTTACTATCTTTCATATGATTATTGTTAAAGATTTCACTCAAATCATCACTATGATCATCACTACATTTGTCTTTGTTCGCATATCTATGGTTATCTCTATGCAGATCTCTACGGCTAATTCTATGCTCACCACCACATTCTTAATTATGGCTTTCACTACGGGTTTCTCTATATATGTTACTATGCTCATCATTTACTAAATCAGCTTGTTTACTAAATGCGTGCGACATGTTACTCCCGGGTCTATGCTCGATATGGTAGTCATAATTTTCCCATTCCAGAGATCAACGAGCAATATTTGGATTAAAAGCTTTTTGACTAAGAGTTTGCACTAAGGAATTGCAATCAGTGACTATCTTAAAGGCTCTATGCTCTAGATAAACCATGTAACGGCGTAATGCAAGAGTTTCAAGTTCAAAGCTATGATATCTGGACTCAGCAGCTAAAGTCAGCTTGCCAGAATAAACTCTGTTTCTCTATTGGGACTGAATATTGCCAGTACCTGAGCATTTGCCAATGCTGATTTAATAGCGTTAAATGCCTCTAGTTGCTCATTGTAAAGAGGGAAAGAACTTCTTCAATAGTTCTATCTATGATGGTAGATGAAAACACAAAACGGCGGAAGTACGAAAAAAAAAAAAAACCCAAGCATTAGTGTAAGCTCTTAAGATTATGAGGTATAGGATACTTTCTTAAGGCTTCCAAATGGGTATCATTTGGTGCTATGCCGTTTTTATTAACTCTATATCCCAAGAATTCACATTCCTTTTCTAATAATATACACTTCTTTAGGTTTATTTCTAGATTATATTCACTTATTCGATCCATCAGTTTACCCAAAATATCTAGATGCTCCTCTACAGTTTTTGTCGCCACTACAATATAATCCATATATGCTACAATTTACTAAACTCTAATAAGATCCCTAAACATATCAAAAATAAACCTCTGAAAAATAGCTTGTCCGTTTCTAAGGCCAAATGGCATCCGTAGGTATTCGTACTGACCTTGGGGAGTTACAAAGGACGTGTTCTGCACAGATTTTTCTTCTACCGCTATTTGGTGAAATCCTTGTTGGAGATCAACAACCGCAAAACATTGCTTATTTTCTAGATACTCTAAGCAATCCTCAATAAGATGTAGTGGGAAATTGTCACGAACATAAAGTTTTTTCAGGCCTCTAATCAACACAGATACGAATTTCTCTCGATTTCCTTTTCACTAAATCAAAAGGAGATGCATATGGAGCAGCACTGGAAAATGAATCAAAGTTGTCGCTTTGATCGCATGTTTGACTATCATTGTTACACATCGGCTGCAATGGAGTGGTGTCTGAACTTATTTTCTTAGTCGATAGATTACTTATTTTCCTATTATCAATAGTTTTGGTGAACAAAGATTGATTATTATCATTCGTGCCTTACATTTTATTATGATAAACTAATTCAATATTCATATTTATCAAAGAATCACGGCCTAATAACACTTTGTTACTACATAAAATAAATAAAATCAAATATTTTTTCGCGACAAAATTAATAAGGCCTTTAATCTGCCCTTTAATGGGGATAATTTTCGCTCCTAATCCATATTATTTTTTAAGGCATGGTCTTAATATTAAAGATTTTGAAACTAATTATTCATCAATGAAACTTAATGGACTGGAATAAAATCACAAATATTATGTCTCTGCTCACCAGGCGCTATTCATAAATCAGGCTCCCTCGGGTCTTTTGGGCTGCTTACAATCAGATATCCGATACCTCAACTGACGGCAGTTAAAGTACCTTGTTTCTTGTTGAACCAAAGATGTCCTCGGCTTAGGATTTCCGCTGCCTTCAGCTCGAGCAATAGCAACTGCTTCTTGAAACTGATCATAAATTAGGTGTTTTTTACGCAATTCATGTCCTTCCATGTTAATATTCCAGTATTGTGCATAAATAATTGGGCAGATCCGGCCAGCAAATGTTTAGCGTAAATAAATCGCTTCATCGACTTTACGTTGTAGATGTCTATAATATCCTCGAAATCACGTGTCCACATTGACACAGGGTAGTTATCGTCACCAGAGAAAGAGCGTACCAAAGCTTTAACATCTTTGATATTCAAAGCATATTTTTGCGCTGTACTGCCATCTGCAGCTCGGCAACTCGCTTTCTAGCAGAAAAAGTTTTCCAAACGGTCCAAATGTTGCATTTCGGTCTCATAGTTTTTCGTTATTCCGCATAATCAGCATTTGCGTCGTTCGAGTTTTGTGCTCTACAAAACGGTTGGTCTGCCATTTTGTTTCTTTCCAGAATTTTATCGGAGGCCGGCGCCAAGTTGTCGACGTTGCTTTCCCCGAAATCTGGTAGCAAGGGCACATTCTCCACTAGTTGTTTTGGAGCCTCCGCATCGATGAAGTTGTCCACCTTTTCCATATTTAAAATTTGATTTACTGCCGCACGCAATTGTTGCATTGACGCACTTTCACTAATGTGTCCGCCAAAAGTTTTTAATATAGCAGTAAGTTCTGATTTGGTTTTACAAACGATTTCCCTATATTGCATTGCTCACCTGATAGGAGAATGTCTAGTTACGCAGCCAAAACAGCTGAAGCGACCTTGCAACTGATAAGTGCGGGGCATCTAACCTTTAACGTTGCTCTGCAAAGTAAATGTTATGATTAAATATCTTTTATCCTTGTTTACATTGTTTTGGCGCTTTTCCCTTTTATGATCATTTTTTGTCCTAGCATTACCTCATGTTAAGACCTCGATGCTGCGCAGCGAGTAAGTTAAATTCGTTCGCTTCGTACATTTGATACGCATCGTCCACCATCATAATTCTAACAATTTGATTGTCACTTTGTTGCAATCGGCACGTACCAAATCGGGTTCACTTGCCTCTGTAAAAACTATTATAAATTGATAAAATATAAAAGTTTAAATCGAGTCTTCCTTCTTCCCGTAATTTGAATCAAATAAACAAAAATCTCGGAAACATATAAAATAAAATATGGTAGTTAATTTATTTCTATTGTTAAAGCTATTGAAAAAGCTGAACTTTATTCTAATATCACCAAGGGCAACTCGTGCTACGCGCTTAATTTTACTCGAATGCGTAACGAACCGAACCACTACTACTAATATAACTTGACATCTGGATTTAAGGTTTGGAGCTCTTAAGGCAGTGTACGATCTTTTTAAACGATCTAAAAAATGCATATAACAAAAAAGTACGCATTTGTGTTGGTATCATATACATAGCAATAGCCTTTAGTGGTTGTACAAAATGAACAAGAAAAAAATGTCCTGTAAAATGATACAATTTTAAGACTTAATATTACTAGCCATGGTTATAAGAATAACGCAACCAATTATGTTATAAGAATAATGGAACCAACACATTGACGAGAGGAAAAATGCTTTCGGGTAATTTTTTGTAGATGGGGCGAGGAGATGTTGCCTAATAAGTGGCTAAAATGAGGGAGACGAAATTAAGGATTTTGTCTCAAGTAGGGCGGGTACGCCTGGGTTCGGAACCGGGATCCTCTCTGAGGAAAACTTAAGTGAGTATTAATTTTTTCTTATTAGAGTCCCATTGTTGCATTTATTTCCATTCTCAGCTGTTTATTTAGTTCATTTTTTTAAGCTCGCTGTAGTGTTGTATAAGCCCGTTCGCTACAGATGTTTAGTGTAGCTGTGTCAATGTTGATTGTGCGGTCTAAGCACGTTTGTAACAATATTACGCCCAATTTAGAAGAAGAACATGGCTTGAAATTGGAGCTGTCTCTAAAAAAAAAAAATGAAGCAGTCAACGCCATT
Organism: Drosophila littoralis; assembly: GCA_018903485.1. Taxonomy (NCBI): domain Eukaryota; kingdom Metazoa; phylum Arthropoda; class Insecta; order Diptera; family Drosophilidae; genus Drosophila; species Drosophila littoralis. The sequence continues at coordinate 538,185 of JAEIGF010000016.1, read as the reverse complement.
ATACAAAGAAGTTTTCTTGGCTTTAAGATTCACTCACCTGATGTGTTATGTGGCACGAGTTGGTGGCTCATGATTGCGCAGCGTGTAGGTGGATCCGAAAAGCGCGATGGAGGCAGATCTCGCCCGAATATTCATGTTGGCGAAGCGTTTGGGACTGTACATCATAGCCTGGTGGTATGCGCAAAGATAAAATAACCTGTGATAAAATGTGATACAAGGGTAGTTTTCTTTGGTGTTATTTATGACTTACTATTTGTTTTGTTTCATTCTGTGTCTACGTTGGATGTGTGCTCTCACACAGCATACCCCAAGAGTGGCCAGAAGTGCGACAGAAGCCAAATAGTCTGCAAGGTGGCATTTCTTGGATGCGTTCGTCAGTCAAACAGACGACAAACAAATATTTCGTGAGTTATTTTTTATCGATAGTGAGCTGTCGTGGATATTTATTTATTATACCCTTGCAGACAAGGAGACATCTCCGACCCCATTAGGTATATATATTCTTGATCAGTATCAACAGCCGAGTCGATAGCCATGTCCGTCTGTCTGTTTCTATGCGAACTAAACTCTCTCAGTTTCAAAGCTATCTTTATGAAACTTTGCAGAAGTCCCTCTTTCCGTCATACGCACCACATATGTCAGAACCAGCTGGATCGGACCACTATATCATATGGCTGCCATAGAAACGATCAGTTTAAAATTAAGTTGTTGTATGGATATCTTTTTTGTCATTCAAGATATTTTGATTAAACACGACATTTAAAGATTTCACTATGCTCCCTTCATTTTTTGCAAAATTTTATTTACATCGGACTACTTATCATATAACTGCCATAGGAACGATCGGTCGAGAACTAGGATTTTGATTAAAACCCTGTTTTGTTTAACAAGATATCTTGACCAAACTCGACATTAACTATTTTCCCTGTGCTTCTTAGATACGGGCAAAGCACTATGAGCATTATGAAGAGGTTGGGTCTGCAAGGGTATTAGTTCTTCGGCGTGCCGAAGATAGCCTCTCTTTCTCGATTTTAATTGCCGATGAACTTTCGAGGAATTCCGGAGAGATAGATCCCGGCAATCTGGTTGAGCTAGAGAAGGAATTAGTACAAAAGTTCAAGCCTAGAGCTACCAAAATCCCCGAAAGACTCCGTGGTCAGGACAGCAGCGAACGATTGCGCTGGCCCATTAGACGTATCGACACTCTTTACCGTCCGGCATCAGCGAGTCCATCCGGAAATAGATACGGATGGGCTTCATGGAGCTGATGAAGGGCATCATCAATGTACTTAGGTCACGAGGTGGCAACGCCGGAGAGCCCAATTCTACGCCAGTGCCACCGAGACCCTTCGTGCAGCACCCGCAAACAAGCGTCATCCTGAAAGACCGCAACTTTCAGCCGGAAGACTGGAGTTCCCACAGAGGCAATTTCAATGACCGTGGAGGAGGAGGGAGTCTTGCTCGGTTTTTACCTGCTCTTAAGTGGCAGTGCCCGTTAATGGATTTGAATGGTTTGCACTTTGGACCGGTTTAGGGGCTACCTGTGTAGAGAGCGGAGGATATTCTGGTACCAGTGAGGGAAGAAGGACACTCAGTGCTCGCAGTGCGATAACTGGCCGTGAAACTTCAGAGGGAGCTCGATGATAGCGGGTCAGACGCAAAGAAGCAGGAGAGGGGCACCTGTCAAACCACATATAAGGCAAGGAGATCAATATGAATATTATATTTATATTTTTGATAAGGATAAAAATAAGGACATGAAAAGGGTAGCGTATGAAGAACGGGATGTGGAAGCCCTTGGGAAAAATATAAAATGGCTGTTGGACACGGGGGCCTCCATCAGTCTGCTGGGAAGAGGATACCGTCGAATGTAAGGACAGCGGCAGGTGCCCGTCGTCCTCCCTATGAAATAAGGTAGTTGAGAGGAGGAAATCAATGAAACGCACTTTATCTCTAGCGTCGATCTAAAGTTTGCGTTGGGCAGATCGAGGTAGAGGAGAAAATCATGGCGCATCAATTTTGCAAGCTCTTGGACAGGGAGATCCTGGCGACTTTGAATTCGAACGTATTCGCTCGCTTGGATAATTTCGGCAGATTTTCAGTCGCATCTCAAATATCCGAAATTGGTGACCGAGAGCTTGAAGAGCGCAAATCTGACCATAGGCATCGAGAAATCCAAGTTCTGTTTTCGTAAATTAAATTTTTTGGGTTTTATTATAGGGGGTGCTATCGTCGCTTTGTAAAAACTGCGCCAAAAACTTGAAAAGGACCTGGTCAATTACACGGTGACGGAGAAGAATAGGTGGAAATTATGCCGTTCACTGTGATCATCGTCCGGAAATTAGAAATCTGCATGGAGACTTAGGCACAGAATTATAAGATGTAGGTCGGAATTGGAGAAGAAGTACGCATTGATCGTCCCTTTCAGAAGATCTACGTCGATTTTCCGAGCAAATATCCTCGATGTAAACGGGGGCATGTGTCACTTCTCGAAATTTACGATCCTGAAGGCCATGAGAGAAGCCCCCTTAAGTTGTTGAATTCCTGGCACATAATATTTTTTTAAGTTTGGCGTGCCTGAGGTGATTCGGATAATGGTCGGGAGGTCATCTCCAAGTCCTTTGAAGTGATGGTCAAGCTATTTTGGATTACTCATTTGTGCACGCCCGTGTCTCACGCCAGAGCAACTTCGTCGAACGTGTGAGCCGAATGGTACTGTCTGCATCAAATCGTATTTAGATCAGATACCTACCCACGCAAAATTTTAATAATTAAATAATTGCTGTGTAGAATCTTCATTCTTCTCTTATTCTTTTCTCATTTCTTTATTTCACAACTTTTCTTTAGTGCCGTCTCCTCTTCTTTTTATTGATGTTGTCTTATTTCCAACATCGATACATTCACTTATTTTATCGATACATACATCGCTTAAATCTAATACTTAAGTATTTATTACAATCTTTACATTCGGCCGACCTGACATTAATCGACCTCGATTTACATAGTAGCGGATAATACTATGTTTACACTTCTAGCCCATGGTTTAGCCCGTGCAGGCTCTAAGACACGCCGATATGGTAATTGAGTCATTTGGCAGTTGTCAATGTCCACTACTTCGTAACGATCATTTTCAAACACGCGACCGACCTTATATGGACCACGATATTTCGGAGCAAACTTTTTATTGATACCAGGCGTTGTATCCACATTACGAATTGTAACATAATTGCCTACTCTATACTTTAAAGGAGCTCTATGTTTTTCCTATACATGTCCTTATTTCTCAATTGCGATTGAGCAATATTTTCACCTTCCATCTTCCTCATAGACCCCAAATCTCGCTGCTCTATGCTATTGATCCTAGTATCAAAATATTCGGCAAGCTCATCTACAATGGGTAATTTTTGGTCGACTCCAAATAGTAGCATACTAGGCGTTTTCCGCGTACTACTGAGGACGGCGTTGTTAATGGCATATTCTACTCTATACATTAACTTATGCCAATCCGACTGAAGCAGCGGTTCCGAAAACTTTCCAAGCATGGGAGTTAATACACGGCTCACTCGCTGCACTTGACCATTGGCCTGTGGCGCGCCCGTTGCCACCTTAATATGCTCTATGTCCCGTTCTTTGAAAAATGTACTAAGCTCTAAAGAATACACGTGCCACGGTCCGATATTATTCTTTTAGGGCGACTATAGAACTCAAAATATTTCGTCAATGAGTTTCTGGCCTCTCGTGTACTTGTGCTATTCACCGGAAAGAGTTTCACAAACTTTGTAAATGCGTCCACTATCACTAACAAGTTTTTTAGAGTTTATACCCGGTGAGGCCCCTAGGTGATCGATATTTAGGGTATGAAAGGGTACACAAGGTTTGGGTATACTATGCAGCGTCCTGTTATGAATAGTCTTTGGAACCGAATGCAATATACACTGCAAGCAATTTCTAATTAAGTTTTCTACCTTAATGCGCATAGAGGGGATGCAATACAATACTTTTTCAGATTATTAACACACTTGTCTGCTGCTAAGTGTCCCAATATCTCATGTGCTACTCGAATTAATTGATCTTCCATACTGAGGGAGCATACAGCCGCTAGATAGCTTTTTCATATATTTTGTACACAACATCATCTACTAATTCGAAACCAAGAACATCAGCATTCTCTAACAACTCACGGGTTCCTATTGCGCCTGGGTCTCTCATCTGCTCAATTTGCAATATTAAATCAATGTCTTCACGCCTACCATGCTAACAATTGGCAAAGCTTGCAGTACTGATTCTTCTAAAAACTCAATTTCTTCAATATGTCTGCTACTTACTTTTTACTCTACCTCTTTAACATTTCGTTGCCTCTCGCTCCAGGCCTCTTTACTATCTTTCATATGATTATTGTTAAAGATTTCACTCAAATCATCACTATGATCATCACTACATTTGTCTTTGTTCGCATATCTATGGTTATCTCTATGCTGATCTCTACGGCTAATTCTATGCTCACCACCACATTCTTAATTATGGCTTTCACTACGGGTTTCTCTATATATGTTACTATGCTCATCATTTACTAAATCAGCTTGTTTACTAAATGCGTGCGACATGTTACTCCCGGGTCTATGCTCGATATGGTAGTCATAATTTTCCCATTCCAGAGATCAACGAGCAATATTTGGATTAAAAGCTTTTTGACTAAGAGCTTGCACTAAGGAATTGCAATCAGTGACTATCTTAAAGGCTCTATGCTCTAGATAAACCATGTAACGGCGTAATGCAAGAGTTTCAAGTTCAAAGCTATGATATCTGGACTCAGCAGCTAAAGTCAGCTTGCCAGAATAAACTCTGTTTCTCTATTGGGACTGAATATTGCCAGTACCTGAGCATTTGCCAATGCTGATTTAATAGCGTTAAATGCCTCTAGTTGCTCATTGTAAAGAGGGAAAGAACTTCTTCAATAGTTCTATCTATGATGGTAGATGAAAACACAAAACGGCGGAAGTACGAAAAAAAAAAAAACCCATGCATTACTGTAAGCTCTTAAGATTATGAGGTATAGGATACTTTCTTAAGGCCTCCAAATGGGTATCATTTGGTGCTATGCCGTTTTTATTAACTCTATATCCCAAGAATTCACATTCCTTTTCTAATAATATACACTTCTTTAGGTTTATTTCTAGATTATATTCACTTATTCGATCCATCAGTTTACCCAAAATATCTAGATGCTCCTCTACAGTTTTTGTCGCCACTACAATATAATCCATATATGCTACAATTTACTAAACTCTAATAAGATCCCTAAACATATCAAAAATAAACCTCTGAAAAATAGCTTGTCCGTTTCTAAGGCCAAATGGCATCCGTAGGTATTCGTACTGACCTTGGGGAGTTACAAAGGACGTGTTCTGCACAGATTTTCTTCTACCGCTATTTGGTGAAATCCTTGTTGGAGATCAACAACCGCAAAACATTGCTTATTTTCTAGATACTCTAAGCAATCCTCAATAAGATGTAGTGGGAAATTGTCACGAACATAAAGTTTTTTCAGGCCTCTAATCAACACAGATACGAATTTCTCTCGATTTCCTTTTCACTAAATCAATAGGAGATGCATATGGAGCAGCACTGGAAAATGAATCAAAGTTGTCGCTTTGATCGCATGTTTGACTATCATTGTTACACATCGGCTGCAATGGAGTGGTGTCTGAACTTATTTTCTTAGTCGATAGATTACTTATTTTCCTATTATCAATAGTTTTGGTGAACAAAGATTGATTATTATCATTCGTGCCTTACATTTTATTATGATAAACTAATTCAATATTCATATTTATCAAAGAATCACGGCCTAATAACACTTCGTTACTACATAAAATAAATAAAATCAAATATTTTTTCGCGACAAAATTAATAAGGCCTTTAATCTGCCCTTTAATGGGGATAATTTTCGCTCCTAATCCATATTATTTTTTAAGGCATGGTCTTAATATTAAAGATTTTGAAACTAATTATTCATCAATGAAACTTAATGGACTGGAATAAAATCACAAATATTATGTCTCTGCTCACCAGGCGCTATTCATAAATCAGGCTCCCTCGGGTCTTTTGGGCTGCTTACAATCAGATATCCGATGCCTCAACTGACGGCAGTTAAAGTACCTTGTTTCTTGTTGAACCAAAGATGTCCTCGGCTTAGGATTTCCGCTGCCTTCAGCTCGAGCAATAGCAACTGCTTCTTGAAACTGATCATAAATTAGGTGTTTTTTACGCAATTCATGTCCTTCCATGTTAATATTCCAGTATTGTGCATAAATAATTGGGCAGATCCGGCCAGCAAATGTTTAGCGTAAATAAATCGCTTCATCGACTTTACGTTGTAGATGTCTATAATATCCTCGAAATCACGTGTCCACATTGACACAGGGTAGTTATCGTCACCAGAGAAAGAGCGTACCAAAGCTTTAACATCTTTGATATTCAAAGCATATTTTTGCGCTGTACTGCCATCTGCAGCTCGGCAACTCGCTTTCTAGCAGAAAAAAGTTTTCCAAACGGTCCAAATGTTGCATTTCGGTCTCATAGTTTTTCGTTATTCCGCATAATCAGCATTTGCGTCGTTCGAGTTTTGTGCTCTACAAAACGGTTGGTCTGCCATTTTGTTTCTTTCCAGAATTTTATCGGAGGCCGGCGCCAAGTTGTCGACGTTGCTTTCCCCGAAATCTGGTAGCAAGGGCACATTCTCCACTAGTTGTTTTGGAGCCTCCGCATCGATGAAGTTGTCCACCTTTTCCATATTTAAAATTTGATTTACTGCCGCACGCAATTGTTGCATTGACGCACTTTCACTAACGTGTCCGCCAAAAGTTTTTAATATAGCAGTAAGTTCTGATTTGGTTTTACAAACGATTTCCCTATATTGCATTGCTCGAATAATCAGCGAAAGATCTATCCACACCTGATATGTAAAATATTCAGTCTTCTCTTATATCTTTATTTCACAACTTTTCTTAATGTCCATTCAGTTCAACCGCTCAAACATTAATGCCGTCTCCCCTCCTTTTTATCGATATTGTCTTATTTCCAACATCGATTCATTCACTTATTCTATCGATACATGCATCGCTTAGATCTAATACTTAAGTATTTATTACAATCTTTGTTGGCTGGCTCGAAGTCCGGGTTTGTAAAAACAAACATTAAAACAATTTTATTTAATTTTTGTTTCCGATATATTTCGGTTGCACATCGGCAAACCGTCTTCAGGGCACTAGCACCAAGATACAAAAAACAATTAACAATTAGATTACATCAAGATAAACATTAATTTGAACATTTTACATACATTATTTTACACGTCTGCGCTTTTTGACGTGGAGATTTAAACTGAGGCTGTAGTCTGTGTCTTGTAGTTTAGTCGTTTGTTGGTGGGTGTGCTAATTATGTGTAGCATTTCCAATGTGTGACGTTTGCTGTAGTGTTGTTCTTGTTGTAAGATTATTGTTAACTCAAAATTAATCATTCTTTTTATAAGCCTAGTGCTGTATTGATTATCATACTCATTGGGAAGTTTGAGTTGAAGTTGAGTAATCTTCCGGAGGCTATGGGTTTCTTATACCAATTGATTTTGAGTGTGTTGTCCAATCAGCTAACTATAGAGTCTAAAAATGGTAAAAGGACGGGAAATTACCAATGAGTATGATAATCAATACAGCACTAGGCTGTTTTAAAAGAACGGTTAATATATCGGATACAACATACCACAAAGAAATTGAACATGAAATTAAGAAGCTCTTGACGAAAATGACTTCCCACAAAACGTAATCAAAACTTTATTAAAAAGTCGACAAATTGAAAGGAATAAGCCAAGAGAACCTGACAAAAATTACAAATCCCTAATATATGAACCGCGACTATCAGAACGCCTCACTAACTCAGACTGTTACAACAAAGAAGAAATAAAAGTAGCACACAAGCCTACGAACACATTACAGATGTTCTTCAACAAGATAAAATCTAAAATCCCCATGATTGACAAAAGCAACGTCATTTACCAAATACCATGTGGCGGGGAAAACAACAACAGGTGCAATAGTGTTTACATAGGTACAACAAAATCGAAACTAAAAACAAGGATCAGTCAACATAAATCGGACTTCAAATTAAGACATCAAAATAATATACAGAAAACAGCACTAATGACCCACTGCATGAGAAGCAGTCACACGCCAAATTTTGAGGAAAGAATAATCTTACAACAAGAACAACACTACAGCAAACGTCACACATTGGAAATGCTACACATAATTAACACACCCACCAACAAACGACTAAACTACAAGACCGACACAGAAAATTGCGCTCACTTGTACAGACATATTTTAAACAGCCAAACAGCCTCAGTTTCAATCTCCACGCCAAAAAGCGCAGACGTGTAAAATAATGTATGTAAAATGTTCAAATTGTTAATTGTTTTTTGTATCTTGGTGCTAGTGCCCTGAAGACGGTTTGCCGATGTGCAACCGAAATATATCGGAAACAAAAATTAAATAAAATTGTTTTAATGTTTGTTTTTACAAACCCGGACTTCGAGCCAGCCAACAAATATTCTTAAATATGGAAAGGTCGCCAAAACCATAAATTAATATTTATTACAATCTTTACAGCTGTTTAATTAATTTTTGCGCTTCTAACCTGCTTTTTATTTCTAAATTTTGCATTTTTTTTTGCTTTATTTAAAAAGCTTTATAACTTTTGCAATGTGTTATTCTGTTGTGCAGCGTAAGTTTATAAATTATTTCATTTATTTAACGCGGCGTCAGTTGTTGTTAATGTTTTTTTTTTTTATTCTTTTGTTTTGGCGCTTTCCTGTGCATACACTTATTTGTGCGTGTGTTCGATGGTGCATATTTCTGCTTGTGCGTCGCGCGAATATTTACAAACATTTTTTGACCGTTTGTTTGCTCTATTTTTGTGCGCTGTTTTTTGTGTCGCTCTGCGCTCTCGCAACTTCTGCTTACCCTTAAATATGTCGTGCTGTAAGAAACGTTCAAGCAGGCTAAAGATTCCCCAAAGTAGCACACACTGGCTGTGTGAGAATATGATGCATGCTAAATGTGCAGGTCTGACTGGGCGTGATTGCGACAAGATCGTTGCCATGGGCAAGAAGGGTTAAATTAATTTATCCAGAATTTATAGTTCAGTGAGAAATCAATTTTTAAAAGTTAATAATGTTGCTAAGCCGCTCTCGAGTAACTTTGTCTCAAGTTTCTCCACCGGCTAGAGTCTAGCAACTTGATCGCCTTCTCCTAGCGATTGTCCGAAAAGTAGTCCCAGTAGACCATGTATTTGAACCTGCTCCAGTCAGTGAAACTACTTTAGCACCGTCAGCTTCTGACAGTTAGACCTGCGCGCTATCTAGCCCAGATTGTTAAAAGCAATCACGTTGTCTTTTCGCACACACCAACTGTTTTTATTTTTATTTAAGCCCCATTGTTTTATTTTTAGCCCCATCAGCTCCTATTTTGACTGTTGTTTCCCTCGTAGGCAAGTTTTCGTGTATCGGCTTTCGCCTGACAGCACTTGTTGTTCATTGACCAATTGTATTGCTGGCAAATCTTCTGCAAGCGTGTCAAACAACTTAATTTAATTCCTCTTCACCTCGAGAAATAGCATCATCATTAAAGCAATGTTTCACCTGATTCGTGCCCAATCAATTCGTGCCAACCAAAAAACCTTTCCCGGTCACCCTTCCGATCCCTTTGATACAAGGTACCTTTACTGCCGCAAAAAACGAACTTCGTCTTCCGACCGAGTTTCTATTCATTTTCAGAATGTCAGAGGTCTCATTTCCAAACTTAAACATATTTTATATTATATATATTATTGCTAGCACTTTCTTCGATTCGGATATAATAGTATTTGCAGCAGCATGGTTAAATTCAACCATATCTGATTTTGAAGTTTTTTCAAACTATTTTATTGTGCATAGAAATTATCAGCCGACTTTAGGTGGGGTATAAATTTCCGTTAAAGCCGCTCTCCAGTCAGAACCTTTCTGTTTTAGTACGCTTACTTACGCTGAGACTGTTTCAGGTGACTTTACTGTTACGGAGCGAAGTGAAAATGTCTATTGTCACTAAGTCCTACTGGATCTCGAATTTTTCTGTAAGCAGCGCTAGCTTGTTACACTGGAAGCGCACCGTAAGAATTAGTTTGTACATACAGAAGTCGATACCACGCTGCTGCACAATTTGCCTTTTCGTCGAGGTTCACGTTTTGTGCTTGCAGCTGAGCAGAAGTGTAAGAGAAGATAAGCGCGTGCGGAGCACGAATGTAGGTCTCATAAACTTGTTAAATATAGATAATAAAGATTTCAGCAATCGTACGTAGTGTATTTAATCATATCGTATCGTACATCGAATCGAATGTTGTTTCTTTTCGACGCTAGAAATCCCTGCCAAATACATACGCGCCCGGCGCGAGTCTCGGCGCCAACATTCTGAAATATTCTCTGCTGCAGAGAGTGTCTGAGGTATTTTCTGCTACGGCGGAGATTTCTGCGAAGCAAGCGACTCTCAAAGTCACAACCTGAGCTGCGTATAGAGACACGTGTTGCCATAACCTCAAAGCGGACTTCACAGTATTGGTGTGGCGAGATGGCTGACGGTTATGAACAAGATGCAAGTGCGAGAAGGACGACAAGTAGTAATCAACCCGGTGGAACTGCAACGCTTGTAACGGCATGGTCAACGGGACAGGTTGCCGGTTCGCCTGTCCCTGCTGGAGTTCAAGATAAAGTCGCCAGTGTAGAAAAGGGTAGCGGAGCAGCAAACATACAAATTTATAGCGGCTGTCCGTCTACGTCGTCTGCCGCTTCTGGTCCAAGGGAAAGTTCAAAACCGACGCAGCAAAGAACTTCAACCCTTTGGGATACCAGAACGTGATCTGCAAGCAGAAACAGGTTGCGGCTAATTGGAGGTGGCGGTGTTTAACCAGGCTACGGAGCCCAGTACTGTCGCGTACATGGGCCACACAGGTGCGGTAGTAAAGATGAGCACACGGGCCAAGGTAGCAACAATCGGGCTAAGTCCATGGAGTCTGCCGTTATGTTTCATGGCAGGTCCGCAATTAAGACACTGTTTCGATATGTTCTAATCACGCTCTATAGTAAATCAGAAATCGTGCGCGCATATGCATTAGTGGATGAAGGAGCTGAGTGTACGCTAATAGAACGAGCGCTTGCAGACGAGTTGGACCTAGGTGGTCCGGCGACCCAGCTGTGTCTCAAATGGACAGGCGACGTAACCAAGAACGAACCTGAGTCTATGTCTGTGGCTGTGAACATTTCAGCTCCAGAACATAATGCGGTACAGGATGGTTGAAAAACGTGCGAACCTGGACTTACCAGTTGCTTAAGTCTCGGAAGTATTTATCTATGCTTCCCATCCTGCCGTATAACAACGTAAAGGCTCAGCTTATTATCGGCTTGGACAACATCAAAATAACCGCACCCCTGGAGATACGAGAAGGTGAAAACGACGACGTCATTGCAGCGCGAAGCAGACTAGGATGGGCTGTATATGGCCGCCCTATGGTGGGTGAAAGCACCACGCCTCGTCTGCTACATATTTGCCAGTGCAGTGCGACACGTGGGATGGATGAGGCTCTGAAGAGCTATTTTGCCCTGGAGTCACTAGGTGTGAGCGTCTCCTCAAATCCGCTGAGATCCAAAGAGGACGAACGCTCTATGCAGATAATGGAGGCAAAAACAACTTATCTGGAAGACGAAAAGCGCTGGCAGACTGGCCTGCTATGGCGGTTTAATCGCATTCATATGCCAGACTCTTACCAGATGGCGGTTAAGCGCCTTAAATATCTAGAGGCAAAGATGTTCAAGGACCCACCACAGGAGTTCATGATGAACACGATGCACGACTATGAACAGAAATGATATATCTGCCGGCTGAAGGATAGGGAGTTAGTAGCTAACACGACGTCGTGGTTTCTTCCTATCTTTACAGTCACCAATCCGAACAAGCAAAAGACACGCTTGGTATGGGATGCAGCCGCCAAATAGCCGCCAAATAGATACACTAGCATCTTTGATGGGCGTGCTAATACGCTTCAGAGAGCGCCCTATCGCCGTATCCGGCGACATACGAGAAATGTTTCATCAGGTCAAGGTGCGCCGAGAAGACCAATCGGCTCAGAAGTTTCCTTGGCGTAATGGAGATTCGTCACGCTCTCCCGAAACGTACGTTATGCAAGTCATGACGTTCGGAGCATCCTGTTCGCCAGCCGTAGCAAATTACGTCAAGAATCGCAATGCCGAGCGGTTCGTAGCGGAGCATCCGGATGCCGTAAAGGCGATTTGTGAAAACACATTTGTAGACGACTGGCTGCATTCGGTAGATTCAGAATCCCAAATGATGCATGTTAGTAAAAAGGATTCATGCTAGTGGCGGTTTCGAGATGCGCCACTGGACATTAAATTCAAAGCAAGTTATGCAGGCGCTGGAAGACGACTGTGAGGGCTTGGACAAGCGTATCAGCGCTCAGGATGAAGCGCAAGAAAAGGTCCTGGGCCTGTGGTGGCTACCTGGACAAGATTTGTTGACGTTTGTGGTAAAGCCGAACTTGCTTGCGAAAGCATTTAAGGAGCGCCCAACTAAAAGACGCGTTCTAAGCGTGGTCATGTCTATTTTCGACCCGCTCGGGCTGCTTCTTTAATATACGCGCCAAGATCATCCTTCAGAACATATGGCGATCCAACATCGGATGGGATGACGACCTTACCAAAGAAGAAGAAGTGGATTGGCGACACTGGCTAGATCTTGTTTCAAAGTTGAATACCGTCCGCATTCCACGGTGTATGAAGTGGGTGAGCCGAACCCAGACCATACAGATGCATACATTCGTGGACGCCAGTATTAATGCTTATGCAGCAGTTGTATTTTTGCGGGCTGAACATGATGGCCAAGTACATTGCAGTTTAGCCGCCTCGAAATCGAGAGTAGCACCCTTGACGCCCGTGTCTATACCTCGTATGGAACTAATGGCCGTAGTCTTAGGCCTGAGACTGGCCAAATGTATCCAAAAGGAAATGTCGGTACGCATACATAGACGAACATTTTGGACAGATTCAAAGGACGTGCTCTACTGGATCCAGTCCGATGCTCGAAAGTTCCAACAATTCGTAGCGCTTCGCATCGTAGACATTTTAGAAGAATCAGATGTGGACAGCTGGCGTTGGGTCCCATCAGCTCAAAACGTGGCAGACGATGGCACAAAATTGACCAAAACGCCCGAAATTCACGGCTCAACCAGGTGGTTCAATGGACCACCATTTTCGTATCTAGAAGAATCGCAGTGGCCACACACAGAAAAAGGCCCGGCAATAAACATGTTATACCATGCTGAAGAACAAGCCAATCACACGACCTCTTGGGGATGTATCCTGTCGGATCTGCAGCGCTTCAGCAAACTGGAAAATTGAGAGCCGTACAGCTATGCGTACTGGATTTAATATGGATTGTTACTAAGAAGACCAAATTGGACGGACGATTAGAGCTGCAGAAGATGCTGCTCCTTAAACGCAGCAAAGAAATGGATGTGATTATTATTCGGATATGCCAAGAAGAGGAGTTTTATATTGAGATTACCTCCTTAAATTCGGGGCGCCGCCTAACCGATCGCAAAAGCCTGCTCTTCGAGCTCTCTCCTTATATAGATGACTCGGGCATTCTACTTATTAAGGGACGGATAGACAATATGGAAGGAGTTGAAGTCTGCGTAAAACGCCTGATAATTCTGCCAAGACGACATCGATTGACGTATCTGCTTGTTGAGTTTTATCACCGCAAATATCATCACCTGCACAACGAAATCGTCGTAAATGAACTACGTCAGCAGTACTGGGTTTGTAGCTTGCGAGCTTTGGTGAGAGAAGTCTCCAGTGCTTGCATACCTATGCGTTCTGAAGTCGTTCGTGGCCAGACGCGGCTGCCCCCGCCGAATGCTGTCGGACAATGGCACAAATTTCAGAGGCGCTAGCAGAATATTAAAAGATGAAATCGAACGTATATTGCCGGCGCTGATCGAGCGACAATACCCGGAACTGGAGTTTACCTTTATTCCACCAGGATCAGCCCACATGGGAGGATCGTGGGAACGAATGGTGCGTTCTACAAAGTGAATACTGTCGGAGATTCTGCCGCACTCTGGGCTACGAGAGGAGGTGCTACGAGCAGCATTGCCAGACGTAGAAAGCATGCTCAACTCAAGACCGCTCACTTATGTTCCCTTGGAGACTTCTGAGTCTGAAGCCCTGACTCCGAACCATTTTCTTATAGGTCATTCAAGCGGATTGCGCGAGAGAGGCTTACGGGAGCGGGACGGAGCTAGCTTGAGACGAGGCTTCCGAGTCGCCAGCGAATTGTCTAACCAATTTTGGAAGAGATGGTTGAGCGAGTATCTGCCCACACTCACCAGAAGCACTAAGTGGTTTCAACCGCCAATCGAACCAATATCAATCGACGACATCGTCATAACAGTGGACGATGGTGCTAAACGAAATTGTTGGGCAAGAGGAGTGGTACGTGCACCGTTCGAAAGATGTGCAGGTCCGAAACGCCGTGGTGCGAAACGCCGATGGAATTATTACTCGCCCCGCCGTCAAGCTAGCTAAGCTTGACAATAAAGTTGGTAACACACTGCACGGACGTTCATGAATTATAGGGTGGGGAATGTTACGGGGCGAAGTGAAAATGTTTATTGACACTAAGTCCTACTGGATCTCGCATTTTTCTGTAAGCAGCGCTCGCTTGTTACACTGGAAGCGCACCGTTCGAATTAGTTTCTACATACAGAAGTCGATACCACGCTGCTGCACAATTTATCTTTTCGTCCAGGTTCACTTTTGTTTTGTGCTTGCAGCTGAGCAGAAGTGTAAGAGAAGATAAGCGCGTGCGGAGCACTAATGTAAGTCTCATAAACTTGTTAAATATAGATCATTAAATAATGAAAGATAATAAAGATTTTAGCAATCGTACTTAGTGTATTGAATCGTATCGTATCGTACATCGAATCGAATGTTGTTTCTTTTCGACGCTAGAAATCCCTGCCAAACACATACGCGCCCGGCGCGAGTCTCGGCGCCAACATTTACCATCACGCGTTTTTTATATATCATGCTCCTATGTTCCTCCTTCTTCTGATATTTAAATGTATGCGTGATAATGACCTATTTATAGTGTTGGGTGATTTTAATTTACGGAGCATTTCTTGGTTATTATTCAGTGTCGAAAATTATCTTGTACCCTCAGCGCAGCAAGAATTTATAAATTGCATGCTAGCCTTTTTGTTGGCTTAAATCAATTAAATTTATAATCTGAATAGAAACCTTTGATCTTGCATTTGTCAACGATTACCTTATTACTAATGTATAGGTCCACTCCTTTATCTCTTCTTGAGGATGTATATCACCCTACTTAAGAGGTTGCAATGTTCAATTGCAATGTTCTTATTTCTCCTGAATCAGCTACCAATAAGCCCCGCCGTTGCTTTTGCCTAATCGCTCTGTACTCCCGATGTTTGTATTTCAAACTCACTCTTCTCTTATTCGAATTTTGCCTGGGCTTAATATTCCATAGCCAAGCCGAACTACTTTTTCTGAATTCTCAGTGCTATGAGAATTATCTTACCCGCTGCAAAAGACAATTTTCCCAAAATCCGCGACAGTTTTATAATTTTGTAAGTTTGATGCGTAAATCTTCAAGTTTTCGTTTTCTTCGGGATAGATGAAACTTGCAATGATTTTTTTTTCAATCCAATAAGAATTCTTTCCCTTTTAATATCACTTTCTCTAGTTCTATACTTGTTCCTATTATTTCCCATTCCTCTCTCCTTTCTGCTATAAATTCTTTAAAGTCTTCGTACTCTACTGGGCCTGACAATATTCTTAGATGTCTTCTGAAGGAGTGTAGTTCTTCCCTTTTTCGTCCCATGCTAAAGCTTTTGAATTCATCCCTTGAATCTTCTCTTTCCTTTTCTTTGAAAAGAATCTAATATCACCCCTTTCCACAAGAAATGTGAAAAGTTTGATATAAAAAATTATAGGGTCTTATCCCTTATCCTGAATTTTCTGCTGATCGTAAAAATAACTGGTTTTTCCTAGGCAAAACAATTCGTTCCTAAAAAAAAAAGAACGCTGTGTCCGCTTTGAAACGTTTTCTATATTGAATTAATCCTAAATTGCATGTTGTTTATGGTAAGTGAGCTAAAAAACAATTTGGTTCAGGTTGTGGATTCAGAGTCAAACTTCTGTGCAGCATTGCTGACGGCTGTATACCCTTCATAGGTGAACGTGCCTCTCCCTTGCATACTGCAATCGCATGTTGTCACTTGTAGGATGAGTTCCCGCTTAAAGCTGGAGGTCATGAAGAGTGTTAGAGTGTTCTAGAGTCGAATGTCGCCTAGCCGGTTACAGGACGGATCATTGCTCTCGGGAGCACGATCCTCCAAGCAATTTGGACAGTATAATTCGCATAAATCGTTCTTACTTTCGCGGCGCATGCACTCCTCCGATTAGGAGTCCTGGAGTCAGAGCCAACAGATCAGTAGGACCTTCCGATATTAGAGAAATCGGTCTTGAACTCAGGCATGCTTCAACTTTGGAATGAAGCGTGGAGAGCTCTTCGAATGTGTATTTGAAAGACAAAAGTTTAGCCATTGTCGAAATGCGTTTGAGCTCGGCACCCTTGTCGTGCAAATGCCGCTAGGATTTTCTCCGTAGTCAGTTCAGTGTATGGCTTTGGTGCTAAAGCAGATAAAGGCGCACACATAACACTTAGTGAAGGGTCAGGCATGACCTGTGTAATTTTCAATTTCGAAAAGGTAGAGTAAGGTCAGGCACGACCTGTGTAATTTTCAATCTCGAAAAGGTCCTCAAAATCGATTCCTGGTTAAGTGAACGACCGACAGGTAAGTTGCCCATGAGCTCCGTTTGTAATTTTTTTGGTTGGATTTCGTAGATTTTGCGGGAGTTTATTTAACCAAAACATTAAACTTTCGGATTCAGTACTATGATCGTAGTAGACGCATCATCAGCTGATTGCCTCCATGTAGGTAATGCGTAATCGAGAACGAGAACAAGAGACGTCAATATGCACACGTGTACGATATTATTATCGGATGTCACTCATCGTAGCTAAGTATTTTGGAAGTTTCTACACGGCCACATGCTCGAAAGATTCCCTTGCTATTGAGGAAGGGTAGTTTGCTAGAAGTGAACGGTTTTTACAGCTTCAGAAAGTTAACTCTGATGAGCATTCTTGTTTTTGGATGAGGTAGCCGTGTTAGCGAGGCTTACTTTAAACAGGGGTTTGGTTGGAAATAACCATTGATTTCGATGTAGAAGTAACCACTCTGACCCATGCCACCACAGTTCTTTGTTTATTAACTCGTGTGGTGGGCACCTCTACTTACTAGGTCAGCTGGATTGTACTCGGTTCTTACATGGGCAATCTTCGCCACTATATTTGCTACAAATGTAGTCCATACGCTTGGGGGCCTATGATGTCAGACTACTGTGGAATCTCCCTAATGGAACCACTCATATCCAGGGACTAAAAAATATGGCCATAATTAGACATCGCTGTGCATTGCTGTCGAGGCAGAGACAAACTTCATGAGCACGCTCATTATCATCTTTAGGCTAGATGCCATTAAAGACATAACCTTGTCAAAACCCGATAGTGCGCCCAAATAGTCGTCTTAGCTTTCTAATATAACTTAGAAACCTGTCTTGAGCAGGCGGGCTAGTCAGAAATGAGGTCAAGCTTGAATCCCATCGGGGAGAGGCCGGCAAGACAGAGGGAAACTGACTTTCCATGCGGTTGAAAGCATCTAGCGTTAACTCACTATAGCTGAACTCAACAGCCTCCAGACTGGAGCCACTGTTGGTGCACATACTCTTCTTCAGATGAAGCTTGGCATTTATATCCTTCATGTGCCTAGTTATCCCCTGCACTCTTGGCACATTTAGGTGGCAGGGAGCAGGAACAAACTCCAACGGAAACGGTACGCATGGCACCAGAGTGCGGAGGAAAGTCCACAATTTTCACGACGTGATGGGGCAGCACTTTCATGACATACAATTTTCCATTGTATGTATCAGATTCCAATTAAACGTACAATGTGTTGCGATTGTACTTACCGTTCTCACCGGAGAGCTGTTTTATTATATTAGGTCGCAATTTTTAAACGTCCGTTGAGCTGGACATGTGACTGCATCTGTTCACGGGGGTGGCTTATTGAACTTTTTGGCACCAGACAAGAGAGGTGCAGGTAACAATAGACCTGGCCATCAAGTGATACAACAAGTTGTGAGGCGGCCACTAGGGTAGCCACCCCACAATTTATAATTATATATATATATATTATATCGTAATCCATAAGCATTGTATAGTATATAAGCATTGCATTAGTAATAAGTTAAGGGCAAGGAGTCAAGTTTGAATTTAACCGCCGGCCGCCGCTGCAACCGTGCGTTGCTGATCGGTTGCTCAACACTGCCTTCGAGAGCGCAGCTTCAATTCGGCGGCGAAGAGCGAAAGCTCCGAGGTGAAGTTGCGAAAGCTCG
The DNA here is from genome assembly GCA_018903485.1 of Drosophila littoralis. Lineage (NCBI taxonomy): Eukaryota > Metazoa > Arthropoda > Insecta > Diptera > Drosophilidae > Drosophila > Drosophila littoralis. Next base: position 519,545 of record JAEIGF010000016.1, on the reverse strand, counting down.
CGGCGAAGTTAAGCAACCGAGGCAAGCGCATGGCTCGCTAGCGAGTGAGCCGGGACTTTGGAAATAACGATCATGGTGAGTAGACGTGCCGAAAAGGAGTGTGAGAAAAAAAACGTGAAGTGCATAGCGGAGCGCTAGGGCTCCAAGACAGTGCGGCAGGGCCTTAGGCTAGGAAGTTCGTTAGGGTAGAATATAACAAAATTTGTGAATAAAGTGAATGCAGTCGCAATAATTAACTGAAATGCAGACCTTCGTAATCTCGGGCGGTTATATTTGTGCTAAACATCGGAAATAGCCGATGTTCACCCTAACCTAGGGGGGAAAGTGTAGTTGGTGCGTGGCCAAGGCTCGGTAGTATAGTTGGTGCGTGGCCAAGGCCCGATAGAGTAGTTGGTGCGTGGCCAAGGCCCGGTAGTGTAGTTGGTGCGTGACCAAGGCCCGGTAGTGTAGCTGGTGCGTGGCCGAGGCCCGATAGAGTAGTTGGCGCGTGGCCGAGGCCCGATAATGCAGGTGGTGCGTGGCCAAGGCCCGATAGTGTAGTTGGTACGTGGCCAAGGCCCGATAGCGTGGGCGGTACGAGGGTCCGGCCCGCTAGAATAGGTAGCACGAGGCTGCGGCCCGGTATGGTAGGTAGGATAGTGGTAGTGCGAGGCATACTTTGGTCGAGACATTCATTCCCCCCCTTTAGCTCTCTGTCCCAGCGAACTTTTAAATGTCTTGTAACTCGCTGGACCTGGTAAGACTGAGATTCGTACCCCGGCCAGTAGCTCCTTTACATGTGGCGCCCGAGCAGGGACCTAGAGGCATTTAGGGGCGTGGCATAGTTGCGGATTAGAGCCCCGCAAGTATAACCAAATAGGTGTTTCTTAAAAAAAAAAAAAGGTGAGGCGACAAGATGAACACCTGCAAGAGTTAGGCAACCAGAAATGTGCACAGAAGTCGAGCTCAGCAACAAGAAAAAAAAAAGGAGAGACAACGGCCGGCCCAAAAGTACAGCGCGCGCGCGCCAGACGGGCGACATCGAGACCATGCTTGCACACGTGTGCACAAACGCGCGCCGCAGTGGACGTCGGCGTCGAAGGGCCGTTAAAGTGTCTCGGTTGTACAGTGGGACGAATTCAGTTCACGCGCGGTGAAAACTGAATTCGTCAGTACAGTCGGCGAAGGCGATGACGTCGGTTGTGCAGTGAACAAAGTAATAAATAACAATAATAAAGTAATATAAAACCAAAAAAAAAATTAAAAAATAAAAAAAAAAAACAAATAAAATAAATAAAAATAAAGGATAATGAACAAGGACTAAACAAAAAATATTAAAAAAATTTTTTTTAAAAGAACATCGAGTGAGTTAATTTTTTTTTTTACATTTTTTTTTATGAGAATAAATATTTAAGAAAAGTAAAATAATAAGACGAACAAAGACTAAAGTGAACGATGGTCAAAAGTTTAAAAGAGCTTTAGGTGCATTTTTTTTTTTATTTTTTTTGTTGTTCGCCGGGAAAAAAAAAAAAAAAAAGGCCAGCATAAGGAAAAAACAATAGAGACAAAGACAAAAGTGAAGAAAATAAACCTACGGAACGAGAATTGCCTAGACACCAAACACAAAACTCGAGCGAGAGTCTAGAAGAGTTGAAGTTGAGCCCAGAGTGAGTAGTAAAAACTCAGAATGGATACAGGTGAGTGCCAAAATCCGGGTGTAGGCGTGCGCTGGATCCACCAGCGACGCAAAGAAGAACTGGTGGCGATCGCCCACGAGTTCGGGCTGGAAAAGGAGGGGCGCGTGGAGGAGCTGCGTGAGCGACTATCCACTTTCGTGCAGGGTGGCGGCCATACACCCGAGATTTGGGCTCGGCTTGCAATGGGCACTACGATACGCTGCGGCAATGCGGAGCTGGTCCTAGAGGCGGTGACGTCTCCGGCCGCGGTGCCTGGAACCGGGGAGAGCCGAAAGAAGGCCTCACACGCCAAGGAGCGGGAGTGCCTGCTCGGCAACAGAGTGGAGAGAAGTCGAAGGAAGGCCTCCCAGGTCATGAAAGGGGAGCACCTGCTCGGCAACAAAGTGGAGAGAAGTTGAAAGAAGGCCTCACGCGTCAGGGAACGGGAGTGCTTGCTCGGCGACTGCCGGAAAAGGACAAGGAGAAGGAAGCGAAAGATGGGTCTCACTCGGGATTGGACCGAGAGCTCGAGGAGCCCAAAAGGCGGCGCGTAGACCTGCTAGGGCAGAGCTACGCTGGTCACACAATCGGCAGGGCAGAAGTGTGCCAGAGAACGGAGGGATTAGGAGCAATGGCTCGAATCCACACGGGCACAGTGAATCAGGAGCGGCTGCCAGAGTCGAGCGATCGAGGAGCCCTATTTGGAGCCGGAGTGGTGCCTGGAGGAGGCGAGACGAAGGTCGAGCCCAGCGTCGAAGAGGCAGAGTGGCCAGCGGATTTGGATCCGGAACTTAGAGAGTTCCTGGAGTCGGAACTGACACTCTTCGAGGGGCTGCAGGGAGTCTCGCACATCGCGGAGCACAGGATCAGGCTTAAGGACGATAAGCCACTAAAGCAGAGATATTACCCGAAGAACCCGGCCATGCAAAGAGTAATTGATGAACAGGTGGACGAGCTGATCCAGGCAGGTGCCATCGAGCCGTCGCGTAGTCCACACAGCGCCCCAATCGTCTTAGTCAAAAAGAAGACTGGCGAGTGGCGCATGTGTATCGACTATCGACAACTCAACGCGCATTCCGTCCCAAATGCTTATCCTGTTCCCAGGATTTATCACATCCTTGAGCGGTTGCGTCACGCCCGGTTCATCTCCACTCTGGATTTGAAGCACGGGTACTGGCAGATACCGATGGCAGCCGATAGTCGGGAATGTACGGCGTTCACAGTCCCCGGAAGAGGTATTTTCCAGTGGCGGGTGATGCCATTTGGTTTACACTCGGCGTGTGCGACCTTCCAGCGAGCCTTAGACACGGTAATAGGGCCGGAAAAGGAGCCTCATTCGTCCGCCTACCTAGACGACATCGTGGTAAAGAGCAGAATGTAGAGAATTTGGGGGAGGTGTTCGGCCGGTTAAGAGCGGCCAATCTTAGGCTGAATAGGAAGAAGTGCAGTTTCTTCCGGGAGAGGTTGGTCTACCTAGGACATGTCATTTGTGGGGAAGGAATACGTACCGATCCAGAGAAGGTGGAGGCGATACGTAACCTGAGGGCCCCGACAAATTGTAAGGAGTTGCGGCAATGTCTCGGGATGGCGTCATGGTACAGGCGTTTCGTTCCCAACTTCGCGACTCAGGTACAGCCGCTAACAGCGCTCTTTAAGAAGGGGCGGAAATGGGCATGGGATCAAGAACAGGAGGAGGCACTGCGTCAATTGAAGGATAACTTGACGACTGCCCCTGTGTTGGCTTGTCCAGACTTTTCCGCCAGATTCGTAATACAGACTGACGCGCGCGAGTACGGTCTCGGTGCAGTGCTGACGCAGACGATAGAAGGGCAGGAGCGGGTTATAGCGTACGCGAGCAGAAAGTTGCTGAAGGCCGAAGTGAACTATTCCGCCACCGAGAAAGAGTGCCTGGCAATCGTTTGGTCGATACGGAAGTTGCGTTGCTATCTAGAAGGGTACCGGTTCGACGTGATAACGGACCACCTGGCACTCAAGTGGCTTAATTTAATCGAGAGCCCGTCGGGAAGGATCGCGCGATGGGCATTGGAACTGCAACAATTCCAATTCGACGTTCACTACCTACGAGGGAAGCCACGACGTTGAGGCCGACGCACTATCAAGGCATCCTCTAGAGACCTGTCAGCAAGCAGTGGTGGACGAGCCACCCTGCAAATGGGTCGCGAGGATGCGTGCCAGGATCGCCGAAGAGTCAGCCAAGTTCCCGGACTACGCAGAAGAAAATGGGCAGCTATATAGGCATTTAGGCCACCGGACGGACGACGAAGATTACATCCCTTGGAAGCTATGCGTGGCCAGTGGTCAACGGCAGAGGGTATTGGCGGAATGCCATGATGCCCCCACGGCCGGGCATCAAGGCGTGAGGAAAACAGTGGCGAGGCTAGCCCAAAGGTACTACTGGCCGGGTATGTTCCATGACGCCGCCAAGTACGTGAAGTGTTGTTCGTCGGGCCCCTCCCACGGTCGAAACATGGCAACACCATGTTACTGGTGTTCCATGATGCTTTCTCGAAATGGGTGGAGCTGGTCCCTCTCAGGAGAGCCACGGCGGCACACCTGCAAACGGCGTTCCGGGAGAGGATTTTGAGCCGATTCGGGGTGCCCAAGAAGTTTGTGTGTGACAACGGGGTACAGTTCACAAGCCGGAGTTTCAAGGCTTTTCTGGAGTCCTTGGGTGCAGAGATCCAGTACACCGCCCCTTACTGTCCGCAAGAAAATCCTACCGAGAGGACCAACAGGACCGTGAAGACCATGATAGCGCAATTTATCGAGGGCCACCAGAGTTCGTGGGACGAACTCTTCCCCGAGATATCGCTGGCAGTCAATACAAGCGTGGCGGATTCGACCGGATTTAGTCCCGCTTTCCTGGTGCAGGGTAGAGAGCCGCGGTTGCCCGCTGCTCTGTACGATCAGGTAACTCCGGGGTCAGCAACTAGTGCGTTCGACCCTAGGACAAAGGCGGATAGGTTAAAAGAAATCTTTTATATCGTTCACAGCAATCTCCAGCGCGCATCGAAGGACCAGGGCAGACATTATAACTTGAGAAGACGAGGGTGGCGGCCATTGTTGGACTCGATGGTCCTGTTGCGGCAGCACCAACTGTCCAACGCCGCCGAGGGCTTCGCTGCGAAATTGGCACCCAAATTCGATGGCCCCTATCGGGTCATCAAGTTCGTGTCACCTAACCTTGTGCGCCTAATGAGGCAAGGTGAACGGAAAAGGAGGGTGGCCAATATCTCGCAGCTGAAGCCGTTTTACCGAGAGACGACGGAGGACGAAGGGGAAGACCCCGGGAACATGGGTGCCCACGAGCAGGCGGAGAGTGCGAGCGACACCCGTCGCCCAACTTAGCCATTGTACTAAATTTAGTTTATTAGTCACAAGTGAATAGCGTAATCAGAATAGGCTTAGTTTAATGTGAGCTGCACTGTTAACATAAACAACGAATAAGTAATAAGTTAGTCGAGGAAGTCGTTGTAGTGTGTATATGCCTAAAAGTAACACCCAGTATTCATATATAAAGTATGTGGCACTTTGTTGCATACAATAACAAATATAAATTAAACAAACCCAGAGCCACTCTATGTATTGGCTCTGGCTCATATTACGCAGCGCGAGTCACTAGCCCCGCACGCTGACCATTTATGTTTACGCTGCATATCCCACGCTCCGTCTGAGCGCATTCCATGAGCAACATATATGCTCACTAACGCAGGCATATGCAAGCTACTCACTCTCCCTCTCTTTGTAGCTGTTAACCAATAACAGCATAAGAACATATATGTATCATAGGCTAACATTGACTTTGGATAAAAGCATTCATATAAAACAACCTAACCAGCACAGACGTGCTAAAATGAACTAGACTTTAAATATTCGTAATAACAATATTACATAGCGACCGTGACAGGTGTCACGCAACGTGGGAAAAATAAATAAACGACAACAACAACTGTGGCAGGTGCAGCAGCACGACAACAACTACAAAAACAGCGGCGGAAAATAACACAATCATAAATTTCTGAGTGAGTATGGTGTGGCTTTTGTGCATATTATGTCCTTACGCACCACTCTTGATGAGTACAGGGCGCGCCAACTTCTAGCCAGAGAATCGGCTAACAAAGAAGTTAAGATAAAAAAAAAGAAACCAAGAAATCGTGGTGGCTTACGGCTGCGCATACAGAAGCGCAAAGCCAAAATTATTAAAGTGTTATATAATAACACAAAGCTCCCGACTTGGGAAAACGCCAAGAAACTAGCCGATGAGCTAGATTTCTTAGAGGCGGAAGAGCGCAAGCACAAAACACAAGCCGATACACCTGCTCCTCACCCAATAAGAAATTTATTAAAAGCCTATAAACCAACAGAAGAAATGCCGCTACCTATGATGAAGAAAAGATGTCCTGACGACTGCGCTGGACCGCTCCAAGGCAGCCAAATAAAAAAGAAGAGAAGGGAACAACACGACATCAGCAGCAGCAGAAGAAACAACATTATTTAAGATAATATTACAACTTTATATAATTTGTAATGACGCCCACTGTGTTGTGTGCGTCAAGGTAGAGTACAACCTAAAAAATTGTACGACACATTAGAGAAGAGATCACTGCGCTGATCGAAGTAGTATTATTATATACTAATATACACAAAAGAAAGGCCTTCTGCCTAAATATAATAGTAAAAATACTAAGCCCAATTTTCAATTTTCAAATATAAAATATGATGTTCATTTAAAATTTGCAACAATTAAAAAAAAAAAAAATTTTTAATTAAAATGGGCTCAAGCGAGTCCAAGGTTGAAAAATCGGCCGCAAATGTAATCAATACAGTTAAAATCATCGATCATAAAGAAAATTTAGAGAATATTACAATTTTGCTAATTATAATCACCGTCGTATCTGTTGTATCGCTAGCATTGAAGGTGTATGCAATGCATACAATGAAAATTAAGAAACGCTATATCAGTAGAGCAGACGGACTAGACAAGGTCTTAATAAGTAATATCAATTGCAATCAGTAACGACGTTTAAAAATATATACGAGAGATACAAATATATATATATATATATACAAGAAATGCCCACTAAAAAAAAAAAAACAAGTAAGAGGTTCTAGTCGGGAGCTCCCGACTAGGGGATACCCTGAACCCTCATATTCCAACACCAAATGCAGCGCGCGCTTATAGATAGAGAGTAGCGGGGAGGTGGCGATAGGTATAAAATGAAAGATAATCGATATATATATACTTTTCTAGAAGCTACATGTCAAGTTTGGTGACTCTAGCTCTTATTAGTTACCAAAATTGCTTAAAAATCGGGATTTCGATATACATTATCGATTACTTGGAAACGGGGCAAGTTATCGATTATCGGAAACAAACTCGATCTGCGCAGGCACTAGGAGCACCTACGTCTAAAATTTCAAGTCTCTAGCTCTTATAGGTTCTGAGATCCTTGCGTTCATACATACGGACGGACGGACGGACGGACAGACAGACGGACATGGCTAGATCGACTAGGCTATTGATGCTGTTCAAGAATATATATACTTTATGGGGTCGGAGATGCTTCCTTCTGCCTGTTACATACATTTGGATTTTGCACAAAAACATAATACCCCTTTTACCCATTTTTAATGGGTTCAGGGTATAAAAATAACTTCATAGATAAAGAACTATGGAATGGAGTGAATTAGGTAAACAAATAAATAACTTTAAAGATAAATTCGAAAAATCCTATAAGTGTGTTAATAAGAACACATCTATAAGAGTAGAAACGCTAATTCACCACATAACTATAGTAATCTTAAACTATAATAATATAGTTAAACTTTTCATAAGTAAAAAAGGCTTACAGATCAGCATAGAAATCAATGCCAAAAAATAATAAAATCACTTGCGACTAGATTATTAAATATTAGCACAAGGCATAATATTAACATAAACATCCCAAAAGATTTAAAATTGATGGCAACTTTTGACTCAGAACAGATATTAGACCTTAACGAATCTAAACCAACACAAATTAGTGACACTGATATTGAAGCTGATAGCGACATTGAGCCACTTGAATTATCAGAACCAAACATGACGGACCAAGTAGCCTTAGATAGGGAATATGTAAGACAAATATCGTCTACAATTCCAGAATTTGATGGTAAAAAACTATCACTAGCTAGATTTCTAACGGCTTTAAGACTTGTAGAACGTACTAAAGGTACGCAAGAAGACTTGGCCGTAGAGGTTATAAAATCTAAAATAATTGGCCCAATTTTGTACAAAGTACAAAATGAGACTTCTATTATCGGTATCATAGCTAAACTAAATACCAATATCAAAGGCGAGTCCACTGACTTTATTAAAGCAAAATTGCTGAATATAAAGCAAAAAGGAAAGTCAGCTTCGCACTATACGACTGAAATTGACAGTTAGCGAAAGCAACTCGAAGCAGCCTATATTGACGATGGCCTGTACTTTGATAACTCCGAAAAGTTCGCAACAAAAGAAACAATATCAGCTATGACCAAAAATTGCGAATACGAGAAACTTCGCATAATACTAGAAGCCGGCAATTTCACTACTTTCAATGATGCTATGGGTAAATATATCCAATGTAGCACTGAAATGACTGGAAGCCCGAGTACAATATTGTACTATAAAGGGAAAAATGATCGTGGAAATTACAACCGAAATAACCCAAGAGTTAGAGGCAATGGCTGCGGTAACGGTAATTTCGACAACAATAACAACGGTAACAATAGGGGTAATTTCAGAGGAAATTACCGAGGTAGCAACCGAGGAAGAAATAATTCACACCGAGGTGGCAACCAAAACCAAAATAATAACAATAGAGGTAATGTCCGAGTAACTCAAGGTAATTCGGAAAACCAACAAGACCCCTCAGATGTTCAGAGCCAATAAATGGCACAATAAAAACCATCAACCTCAACTTCATCATATTTGTAAAGAATTACAATGAAAGAACAGGTAAATCCTTTACACTGTTGCTTGATACTGGTGCAGATATATCTATATTAAAAGAAAATAGATATATTTGAAAACGTAAACGAAAGAGTTACTACCCAAATATCGGGAATAGGCGAAGGTACAATTTTTTCATAAGGCTTGGCCTTTATAAAACTTACTACAGGTAAATACATAATTCCGCACAACTTCCATTTAGTCGATCAAAATTTCCCAATACCTAGTGATGGCATACTAGGCATAGATTTCATAAAACAATATAATTGCCAATTAGATTTCACTCAGAGTGGCGACTCACTAATTCTTCGCCCAAACAACTTAAATTATCCGATTAAATTACAAATACTTCATACTTGTGACAATAATGCCACAGTAAAAAATAAAATAAAATATGAAACCTTAAATGATTATGAAATATTAAAAGAAACTAACGAAGAAAGAGACAACTTCGTTATGAATAAATTAATTAAAAACTTTCCGCCTTTATTCAAAAATCAATTAAAAGATTTATGTACCAGATATACAGACATATTCGGATTAGAAACCGAATCAATAACAACAAATAATTTTTACAAACAAAAGCTTAGACTTAAGGATGATGAGCCCGTATATATAAAAAATTATAGGAGTCCTCATAGCCAAGTACAAGAAATTCAAGCCCAAGTACAAAAATTAATAGACGATACAATAGTCGAACCATTAGTCTCAGAATATAATAGCCCACTCTTACTAGTCCCGAAGAAGTCTCTTCCGGACTCCGAAAAAAAAAAATAGCGATTGGTAATTGACTATCGTCAAATTAATAAAAAGTTATTGTCCGACAAATTTCCACTACCTAGAATTGATGATATTCTAGATCAATTAGGTAGAGCAAAATATTTTTCACGCGATTACCATTTGGCTTAAAAATAGCCCCAAACTTATTTCAGAAAATGATGACAATAGCATTTTCTGGTCTAGAACCATCGCAAGCATTCCTTTATATGGATGATCTATTAGTAATCGGTTGTTCCGAGAAACATATGGTCAAAAACTTAGCTGATGTTTTCGACAAATGTAGGAAATTCAACCTGAAACTACATCCGGAATAATGTTCGTTTTTCATGCATGAAGTCACATTTTTGGGACACAAATGCACTGATAAACGAATCTTGCCAGACGAAAAAAAATACGACCTGATAAAAAAGTTACCCAGTCCCACACGATGCGGACAGCGCAAGACGATTCGTTGCATTTTGCAATTACTATAGGCGCTTTATAAAAAACTTTGCAAGATCCTTTACTAAAGGAGAAAGTAACAAGAGTACAACTGAACAAGAGTTAACAGCTATTCACTGGGCAATAACACACTTTCGACCATATATTTATGGTAACCATTTCACGGTAAAAACGGATCACAGACCACTAACTTATCTATTTTCAATGGTCAATCCAAGTTCAAAATTAACACGTATGAGGCTTGAATTGGAGGAATATAACTTTACGGTAGAATATCTGAAGGGTAAAGACAATTACGTAGCAGATGCGTTATCGAGAATAACCATTAAGGAGCTACAAAATATAACAGGAAACATAATGAAAGCCACTACAAGACAAACAAGTAGACAAGAATCCTGCGCAGGAGAAACAGAAATAGAATTGCCTACCAAGTCATTAACAATGACGAGGTACGAAAAGTAGTGACCTTGCATGTAAACAATATGACATGTTTTTTTAAACATGGCAGAAAAATTACAGCAAGATACGATGTTAGCGATTTATATACTAATGAAACCATTGATTTAGATCAATTCTTTCAAAGGCTTGAAACGCAAGCCGGTATATATAAAATCAGCCAACTCAAAGTGGCACCGTGGAAAATATCTTTGAACACGTTTCAATGGATAATTTCAAGAAAATGGGCAATCAAATATTAAAATCTTTAAGAGTAGCGCTACTCCACCCGGTGACCCAAATAAATTCTGAAAAAGAAAAAGAAGCTATCTTGTCTAAACTACATGATGATGCCATACTAGGAGGACATACAGGCATTATAAAAACCTTGGCCAAGGTCAAACGACATTATTTTTGGAAAGGTATGTCTAAACAAATAAAAGACTACATCCGAAAATGTCCAAAATGCCAGAAAGCAAAAACTACAAAGAACACAAAAACTCCTCTAACAACAACAGAAACACCAATATCCGCTTTCGACAGGGTAATTGTTGACACAATAGGTCCATTACCTAGATCAGAGAATGGGAACGAGTTACACTCATTTGTGATTTAACGAAATACCTCGTCGCCATTCCGATCCCAAATAAAAGTGCAAACACTGTCGCTAAAGCTATATTCGAATCTTATATTCTGAAGTATGGTCCAATGAAGACGTTCATTACGGACATGGGTACGGACTATAAGAATTCAATTATAAACGATTTGTGCAAGTATATGAAAATAAACAACATAACATCAACTGCACATCACCAGACAGTTGGAACAGTAGAAAGAAGTCACAGGACTTTTAACGAATACATACGATCATATATATCAGTTGCTAAAACTGATTGGGACGTATGGATCCAATACTTCGTATACTGTTTTAACACGACCCCCTCTATGGCACACAATTATTGTCCATATGAGCTAATTTTTGGTAAAACACCCAATTTACCAAAAGATTTTAACAATATAAATAGAATAGACCCACTATATAATGTAGAAGATTATGCTAAAGAAGTTAAGTTTAGATTAGAAATAGCATATAAAAGGTCTAGAATAGTGCTTCAAAAACATAAAGCAAAAAGTAAGGAACTCTTTGATAAAAAAGTTATAGATTTTCAAGTAAAAATAGGAGATAAAGTCTTATTAAGAAACGAAACTGGCCATAAATTGGATCCAGTATATGTAGTCCCATACACAATAGTTAACATAGAAAATAGGGATAACATTCTAATTAAAGATAACAAAAATAGGACCCAAAAAGTTCATAAGAATAGACGTAAAATTTTTAACGAATAAAACATATAAATTTTCTTTATGAATTCGAATTCAAAAAAAAAAAAAAATAAAGATACATCGGCCTGATCAACCAACAAAAGAAAAATCAATCCGTAATAAAAACAAATTATTATAATGAATTTTACATTTTTATATTTTGAAATTTTTACATTTTTATAAATCTTAAATAATTTTTTTTTAAATTCATATTATTTTAATCATTTTTACAACTTAAAAAAAAAAAAAAACAAGTTTGTTCCTTTAATAACTACAGTTCACTTAATAACTACACATTTATAATGTTACGTTATTTCTTTAAAAAGGGAGGTGTAGTGTGTATATGCCTAAAAGTAACACCCAGTATTCATATATAAAGTATGTGGCACTTTGTTGCATACAATAACAAATATAAATTAAACAAACCCAGAGCCACTCTATGTATTGGCTCTGGCTCATATTACGCAGCGCGAGTCACTAGCCCCGCACGCTGACCATTTATGTTTACGCTGCATATCCCACGCTCCGTCTGAGCGCATTCCATGAGCAACATATATGCTCACTAACACAGGCATATGCAAGCTACTCACTCTCCCTCTCTTTGTAGCTGTTAACCAATAACAGCATAAGAACATATGTATATGTATCCATAGGCTAAGCGCATAACATTGACTTTGAATAAAAGCATTCATATAAAACAACCTAACCAGCACAGACGTGCTAAAATGAACTTGACTTTAAATATTCGTAATAACAATATTACATCGTCACCATGAATACCGCCGGGGAAGCGACGGTATCGTCCACCCCACAATTTATAATTATATATATATATATTATATCGTAATCCATAAGCATTGTATAGTATATAAGCATTTTATTAGCAATAAGTTAAGGGCAAGGAGCCAAGTTTGAATTTAAACGACGGCCGCCGCTGCAACCGTGCGTTGCTGATCGGTTGCTCAACACTGCCTTCCAGAGCGCAGCTTCAATTCGGCGGCGAAGAGCGAAAGCTCCGAGGTGAAGTTGCGAAAGCTCGCGGCGAAGTTAAGCAACCGAGGCAAGCGCATGGCTCGCTAGCGAGTGAGCCGGGCCTTTGGAAATAACGATCATGGTGAGTAGACGTGCCGAAAAGGAGTGTGAGAAAAAAAACGTGAAGTGCATAGCGGAGCGCTAGGGCTCCAAGACAGTGCGGCAGGGCCTTAGGCTAGGAAGTTCGTTAGGGTAGAATATAACAAAATTTGTGAATAAAGTGAATGCAGTCGCAATAATTAACTGAAATGCAGACCTTCGTAATCTCGGGCGGTTATATTTGTGCTAAACATCGGAAATAGCCGATGTTCACCCTAACCTAGGGGGGACAGTGTAGTTGGTGCGTGGCCAAGGCCCGGTAGTGTAGTTGGTGCGTGACCAAGGCCCGGTAGTGTAGCTGGTGCGTGGCCGAGGCCCGATAGAGTAGTTGGCGCGTGGCCGAGGCCCGATAGTGCAGGTGGTGCGTGGCCAAGGCCCGATAGTGCAGGTGGTGCGTGGCCAAGGCCCGATAGTGTAGTTGGTACGTGGCCAAGGCCCGATAGCGTGGGCGGTACGAGGCTCCGGCCCGCTAGAATAGATAGCACGAGGCTGCGGCCCGGTATGGTAGGTAGGATGGTGGTAGTGCGAGGCATACCTTGGTCGAGACATTCATTCCCCCCCTTTAGCCCTCTGTCCTAGCGAACTTATAAATGTCTTGTAACTCGCTGGACCTGGTAAGACTGAGATTCGTACACCGGCCAGTAGCTCCTTTACAAAGTTTATGTACTTAAAGCTGCACATTTTACCAAAGAACTGTCGACAGACCCAGAAAACATGAGTAGCTTTAGTTAACGTACTCTATATCGCCTAAAGCAAGGCAAAATCCCACTGAGACAACATCGCTTCGATCGAAGCAGAACTACAGTCTACAGTCAACGCATGCCGTTGGTGTGGGCAGTGTTAAGCTGGATCTAAGTGGATGCATTATTTTTAGTGCAGATAAACAGTTGAATTAAACATTATACATTATATATTGATAAGTGATGACAAAACGAACTATTACAATAGTGTTTCGGGGCGAAATATCACATCATGACAAGTTGTAGAAATTCCAAGTCTTTGACGATGCGATAGGGCCTAACATCTATATTAAATAAGAGCTAAATCGAATAATAATTATTTACAGAGATTTGTCATACTTTTTTCCAAAGATGAGCAAAGACAACAGACTCAAGGAATAGGTTAAAACGCGTTAGTAATGATGGATAAGACTTGTTACAAGGGGAGTTAGAGTTAGCAGAGGTCGCAGTGAGGATGAAAACAACTTCGACTGCTTGGTATGGCAGCTCGGAATAAGTAAATACAAAATTTAAATTTGTTTATAGACTAAAATAAATTGAGCCCTCAGATATTGTACATTTTTAGCCTAAATAACACGAACCTCACAATTATCATACACGAGAAAGCCCGATTTGCAGTATCACTACCCGTGAACATATTGATAATTTTTTCTATTCGCCTTTTTTTTAAGAAATAACCAAGAGAATAACAAATGCGCTATGTTTTGGGCGAATGTGCTGATATCAGCAGGTAACTATAGTAGGTGCGAGTCCTCAGCAACTAAATGTGTTCTATATTGCCACTCAATCATGGCGAGGTGACTGTGTTGATACCAATTCAATGCATTGAGTGAGCCTCACTCAGTGTGAGAGAGTCACTCAGCGAGACAGACTTACTCAATGAGAGAGATTCACTCACTAATACGATCCCAAATACGCTCAGCACTCTCCTTAAGGTCTCCACTCCACCTCCATAACTCCAACCAACAAATACATAAGTAAAATTACTTCAAATTCAGAGTTTATTATATGCAGCCGAATTTCTCTAATAAAGTGCCATTACAAGAACCATTGGTTTTTCTTCAATCACAACCTGACGCAACCACAAACATTGGTCCTTCGAGTCGGATATGTCGTTCGCACATACACAAGTTTTTTTTTGGCAAAGGTGAGTCATTACAAAACTTCTTTCCCGTATATTGTTGCATTTGACGTTATCGGCAGCGTCGATAGCAGCCTAGTTGGGCGCGTTCTTTATTATCGGCCACGCCGATATCTTTTGTCATAGGGGCAGAGTATCGGGGTGAAGCCGGGCAGACAGCGGCGCTCAATTTATTGAAGAGTGGCAACGCCGGGCTTTCGATCCACGGCGCCAGAAGGGGCGATTGCTATTGGCTTCCCGATTCGCTCCCAAAGAGATTATAGGGAGAGTGGATCGCATGCCTTTGGATATGCCCTTGGCCTTCATTTGGGCCGTTGACCCAAAAAAATGAAGCTGTGCAGGTGAGCAGCAACGGTGCCCGCCTCGCAAATGTATGCGCGTGCCGAAATTCGGCACCGATGATGTTGCTGTCCAAATGTACAGCCGGGAGTTCGACTTTGTTAACGTTCAACGACGTGCGTGCCGTGCTCGGGAGCGAACTAAACAATTTTAGGAAATGTTCCTCACAGGCAACTAAGCCGATATGCGCAATTGAATATAACGAGGCTTTTTTTTTTGGTTTAATAATGAAATTTTAATTAAAACCTTGTGGCGACAAAAGATAAAGTGAGCCACATACATCTAAGGCCACAAAGCAAAGACAGTAACATTTCCGGGCAAAACCCGACCTGAAAGCGGCCATCGAAGTGACACACACGACAGACCCAGATCGGCCAAAGAAGAAAAGGACACACAAAAAATAACAATCAAAGTGTCAGCTCAAGAGCCACGCAGAGGACGACTGCCTGTATCTCCCGGCTCACTAGCCCGCCATCTGTGGCCCGGCCAACCTCACCGACACGAGACGGATACCAACCAGAGAGCACTTCGACGATTACCAACGTTTTTTTTACCCCGTCGCGGACATCGAGGGTCGACCAGGAGCCGCAGCGGCCACGGGCGAGGCCACGCCCATAATACCGAGTGAGTCCGTTCCGAGACCGTTTTCCGCCCCTGGCTAGAAACAGAGGCCAGAGAGCCCGGATAGTTGTCCGATGCAAGGGTCATTTTTTTTCCTGCTGCCCTGCAACTCATAAAATAAAGCATTAGATAGAATTAAATTTCGCTTCTATCATAGTACCCAAGGCTATTTAAAGAAATTCATATCATTGATATACCGAAGGGAAACGGGACAAGATCTATTGCCGCGGACCGTAACAAGAAACTTCGATTATTAAATGCGTGCACGAGCAATACACACATACATATGTATGTATGTAAATAAAAAATTAATTATTTTACTATCGCTCTTTACCAACCCCAGAGAGCTCTTTAGGCAGGGTAAGGTACTTTAAGCGATTTAGTATCTTTGCACGCCACATATATAATCATTTTGGCAACTATATAAATATATACATATCTACATTTTTTTTTTTTGAGTATTTTGCTCCCCATTGGTGCAAAGATAAAATTTAAACTCACTTTTGGCCACAGCTTCCGGCAGTGTTCTTTCGCCCAGATCCGGTGTTGTCATATGCCTTGTACATATAACTCCTATAAAATTGAAGTTTTAGCAATTAGTGTCTATTTCAACAATAATATTTATAAGATAAAACGAAGCGGAATACGCACCTGTCAGAGTGTCAGAAAAGTCAACTTGCATGAAACTATAAACAACGGAATGGAGATATCCTGCAAGCAAATAAGAAATAATATTAATTGCTAATAGCGATAAGAAACGCAACCAATTATATACCGTACCTGAAGAGAGAAATGTCCGGCTAAATTTGCATTGATGGGTAGAGTTGGCATAACAGCCGGCACGGGCTGATGTAGGCCATCTAGTGGCTAAAATGAGGGAGACGAGTGAAGGTGATCGTCTTATGGTATGTGACACTTTGTTGCAATGCTGAGCGGTTTAACAGCATGTTGGTTGCGACAGTTCTCGTGCAAGACACTTGAACTGCTGCAATAGCAGTATCTCAGATACATGTTGCTAACATATAAGCAAATCATTGTATCCATTTAGCTTAGCTTAATCTTTTGAAAATAAAGATACTTAAGCTGAAGCGGATAAAATTTATACTACTACAACATATGTATATACATAACAACCAAACATTGGTAACAAAAAACAACAAGTTAACAACAATAAATAATAATGTGCAAAAAAATATATATATATGTACAAAGCCAAAAGCAACAAATAATAATGTGCAAAAAAAAAATATATATACAAAGAATTAAACGTTTTGAATAATGTAGCGTCAGGGCACACGCCCACACATCGCTGTAAGCGCGTATCAAACCAAACTACTTGTTCGATGCGGCCTTTTGGTCGCAGCAACGTGAGCGGTTCGTTACGTTAGAACAGCGATGGTGGCAAACGGTTGGTGCATAACCAGCCTCCGTGTGGCTAAGTGACAACCGCGAGTTGCATCGAACGCTGGACGCGGATCAGTTCACTGTTGAATAGGTCAGTGAAGCAAGTCGAGCAAACGCATCGACACGCTGGACGCAACTCGAACTGGTCCGATTAGGTCACTAAAGCGAATAAAATTCACAATCACGTCACAAGATTTACGCTGCCAATACTATTAGGGCAATCAAAAATAAAACATTTTTTTTAATTTTTCCAACAAATACAAGAAATAAATGAACAAAATAAACGCACATACACATGCTTTATGTCCATTTTCTATTTACAAACCATGCAAATTAATGTTGTACAACAACCGAAACAGATCTTACAAATATTTTTACAAAATATATAAGAAAAAGTAATACTGTCACAAACAATTCCAGATACTAACATATACAACAAAAAGGAAGAGAAGCCTACACAGCCATAATACACCCCACACACATATTGATATAAATAATTTCTATAACAACACTCATTACACTACACACACAACTACACATAAATATTGTTAAGCTTAGTTAAGTAAAATAATTTAAGACCTTTCAAACAACATTAAATCTAGCATAACTAACCTAAGATAAATGACCAAGAACCAGACTCCAAATTTAAATATACACACCCATCAAAATTAGATGTCTACTATTGGGAAAGTTAAGAAACTTATCCCAAACACTAGGAGTAGGGGCAGGATTAGCACTAGTTTATTAGATATTCGGGAAGATCCCGACTAACAACTGCAGACAGTGACTAGAATACCCTCAACACCGTCAATGACGTCGACTTCTAGTTCTTCTCCACCCAACGAAGCTGCGATAACAGCAAACCATATGGACTTAGTTTCGTCTTTGAGAATTCCTAAAAAACTTAGCGACTTTATTAATAATGTTGAGGAAATCCCTCTTCGAATTAGAGGAACGGATAAGACCCCATATGGACAAATGCTCCTTAGGGCAATTAGACAGAAAATCGAAGGCAAGGCTGATGATGCGGTCCACACATCTGGAGCCGGCCTTGATTGGAATGAGATAAAAGATGCTCTAATCTTGCATTGCTCCGATAATCGAGACGAATAAACTCTTATATTCGAATTACATAACCTCGCTTTTTCTCAATACCCAATACAAATTCTATTTGAAAAAATTTGCGAAATCAGAACAGCCCTCTTCAAACTAACAGATACAAAAGAATGCGAACCGATATTGATTAAAACAAAGAAAGAATTGTTCGCACATACTTGCTTAAATACGCTCTTAGCCGCATCACTGGCGACGTAAACACTAACGACGTCGTTTCACCCATAAACAAGAACAACGCTAACCCAATTCATATTTCTAACAAATCTTTAAGAGTATTTAATATACAGACTGTATTCAAAGTTGGAACACAAGCTGAAATATTGACTTCTGTGCCTTTCAAAAACAAAATCAGAAGAACGATATCAGAAACACATTTCGATAGGTACAAAATGACTTATATCTTAAAAAAGATCCTTAGACCTAACTAATCATGCTCTATTTTTGCTCATGACGAAATCTTTAAAACTATTGAAATGACATTAAAAGAATACTTCCTACCAACCCAATTTTATTAGATGCGTCACCCTACTCAGAGCCATAACTGACCCAAAAGAACAAGAAATAGAAATACGCCAATATCATGTGGCTAACATCCACAGGGGAATAGATGAAACAGTAGCTCACTTAAGAAGATTCATATAGTTCATATTATTAAAGACCAAAACTTCGCATATTATTAATGACTGCGACTCTGACAAACACTCAAGTACGACAGGCAACCACAGAATCTAAAATATTCAGAAACAGAAGCCCCGTCATGCCCTATGCAGATTATATACACAGACATTTATACGATTAACGGTAAAACCATCTTGACTATCATTGTGAAATTTTCAAAATCTGCTTCAGGCTATACAATCCCGGCCAGAGATAGTTTAAACATAGTTAAATCTATGATAAAATTCCTCTCTACATTCGGAATCCCAAAACAACTTGCGATCAAGGTTCTGAATTCACAAAAAAAACTTTTTAAAGATTTTTGAGAACAATATAACATATTAGTGCATTTTACTTCATTTCAGCAATCTTCGAGAAATTCCCCAGTGGAAAGACTCCATTCGTCTCTAACCGAGATATACAAAATAATGTTAAGCAAAAGAAAAACAGAAAAACTCACCTGCGACCACGAAGACATTTCGAAACGCTGAGAACAAACAATATTTCAATCCACTCAACAACAAAATACACACCCTACGAGATTTTCCACGGAAGACCGCACATACTTACTCAGAACGCTTCCCCTAATAACGATTATGCCCAAAACCTTAATGAATCTACACCGACATAAAAGAAAGCATAGAAAATAAAATACAAGATAGAATAACAAAAATTAACAAAAACAGTGATACCCCAAAAACCCTCAAGGAAGGCGACACAGTCTTTAGAAAAGAAAATAATAGAAATAACTTAACGCCTAGATTCACTAAACATAAATTCAAGCAGGGCAAAGGTCCAACTTTTATATCACACAAGAATCAAAAGATTCACAAATCGAAAATTAAACAAAGGACAAAATAGTAATTACAGTCATACTTTAGAGATTCTGCTGTGTAACAGCACAGAATAAAAGTACAAAAGTACAAAAGCTAGAGGAACACGACAGACTCGCAAGAATAAGACTGAGGAATGTAAGAGTTATAATATCATATAAGCCTTTTACATAAAATCAATACACAAAACCTGTTAGAAAACACAGAAAAATTCGAAACAACATTAAATGAATTAAGACAAGTAAAACTTTCAGGAGAAGTTATAGACAGTTAAAAAGCAAAACTAGACCAACTAAGAATCAAAATAAATGCATGCTGGCTAGTATAATAAAAATATGAACTGGAAATATGGACGCAAAAGACGCCTAATCTATTTGCTGATAAATTTAATGTTATTAAAGAAAACGAAAACCAAATTACAGAAAATGTTAACAATAATATTTAACCAAGAAACTATACTAAGATTTAAAAATATAACTGAGCACATAAATCAAGAACAGGCAATAATTAACAATTTTATTAAAAACTACAAAATAATACATACAAAACACTAAATGTAGAACACAATGCAATGCATCTACTCCAGTACATTACTAGAATAAATTTCAATATAGATGTACTGTACAATCATATACATAGATAATATAGCAGAGAGTATTCTGCTAACAAAACTAAATAAAATAACTAAATTTATATTATCCGAAAAAGAAATTAGATTTATAAACGAATTCATATCCAACCAAAATGTTATGTTAGAATCGGATGAACACTTATACAGATTATTAACCTTGGAAACCTACATCAACGAATTTAACAAAACATTCCATTTAAAAATTCCCATATTCAACACACAAATGTATAAGTTAGCACACATTGTTCCTCTACCGCTACACCACACTAAATTCCTAATTGTACCCAACTATATATTGTACAACCAAAACGGTAAAATTTTGTATTGCGAAGACAATTGTCCCAAAATCCATCAGACTTATATATGCGAAAACACACTTGCTCATACCAACTTGGTCAACATCCACTGTCTTAAGGGCATACTCTACGACCAAACGGCAACGTGTGATATCAAGGATGCCGGCCATCAAGAGGTCATCAAAGAAATGGAACAACGGCACATCTTTATTTTTAACACCATGAAGACCAACGTCACATCTTCATGCCTTCAATATCAACGGCTTATTATACGATGACACTGTAATGGATTTCGAACAAAGGACAGAACTGTCCGTAGAATCGTTCAAACAACACGTTCGAAGACATAAATCTACAAAAACTCCACTTACAGACCTTGTCATGCCGAAATGACTTAATTGTCATTAAGACGACAGCGATAAACCACCCCTTCACACTCTACATACTGTTTTCTTTATTGGCGGTATCTACAGTATGCATCTTGACACTCAGAAGAAGAAACATCATTTTCACCCCGGTGGAGCCTTCAGCGATTTGCGTTCCGGCCATTCCATCGATATGGCCGTCCCTTCATTCTAGGGGGAGAGGAGTTACCGAATCTACTACACAGGGTATAGTAGACCGTGAACCGGTCATTGCCCACACAAGACCAGCACAGCTTAGTGACACTTTGTTGCAATGCTGAGCGCTTTAACAGCATGTTGGTTGCGACAGTTCTCGTGCAAGACACTTGAACTGCTACAACAGCAATTTCTCAGATACATGTTGCTAACATATAAGCGAATCATTGTATTCATTTTTGGAACAAGGGACTACACCCAGAGAAACCGATGAGCCAGCCGGAGCGGCCCACCGGGAAACAAGCAGTACCGTAACAATATGGCGCCCAAATTGAAGAAGCACTGTTGATCAAAGAAAAATAAATAAGATACTAATGAAGGTACGTAGAAAATGACTCCCTTGACTTTAGGATCCACACCGCTGATGTCTTATGTGGCACGAGTTGGTGGCCCATAATCGCGCAGCGGGTAGTGGAATCCGAGAAGCAGGACGGAGGCGGATATTATCAGGATAGCTAGTATCCAGCATAAGAAGTCTTTCTTGTAGTGGTTGATGGAGGTATGTATGTCACGTTCGCAATTTGGCGTAACATTCGCGACCGTCCATCATAGCCTGATGGTAGCCACAACGAAAAAGGCATCTTGTGATCAAAAAAGGTGATGTTAGGGTAGTCTTTGTTAGAGTTTTTATTGTGAGCTTCGAAGACAGATGACCCAGGACGATATTCTTTCGATCCTGTGCCGCATCTGTCACACAGCATACCCTAAGGGTGCCCAGAAGTGTGACAGAAACCAAATAGCCCACAAGGTAGCGACGAACGCTTCAATGTTGTCCACTGTCCAGTGCGTAGATAAGTTAGCCTGTGGTAGGATTTGTCTTCTCTCCCCCCCAAGTATTTAAATTTTATTGGAAAAAAAGACATAAACAAATTATTGTTGTTAATTTTTCTGTTGTCGATATTTTTTTGATTTTTTAATTTTTATTCATTATTAGTAAGATTTGTTAGTGGGTGTTTATTTATGTATTTATTTAAAAGGAATTATTTGTGAAGTCTTTTTTTGTATCAGGGATTAGTATGGCTAAGTAACAGGTGTGTGATTGAGGTTCTGAAGGTGACGGAGCGTCAGCACTGCCACCGCCACGTTCGGCAGGAGGTCTAGTTAGAACGCCGATGAATTTCCGAGGATTTGCTGAGCGACAGATCCCGGCGGAGGGTCATCTGGTAGACTTGGTTGTAATTGGCGCAACAAGATAAGCCTCCACGGAACCTGCAGTTCCCAAAACCGGCGAAGGACTCAGTACTCACATCGGCAGCGATCGCGGCGATGGCTCAAGCCCACCGAACACATCTTCATACTCTACCATCTGGCATCAGCGAATCCATCCGCGAGGAGATGCGAACAGGCTTCATGCAGATGATGAAGGGCATCATTGATGTGCTTAGGCCACCATGGAGCAACGCCGAAGAGACTACCAATTATTTATAAAGAGATACACAAAGGAGGAACATTAAGGGGCTTACCATACGAAGAACGTGTTCGGGCATACATGTCGGCCCGAAATAGAATTTTTGGTAAGCGACAGTTCGATGGGATGACGCTGGCCACCCGAAGAGTGATTTAGGCTAGGGCGCGCTTCCGCAGACGCAGGATGACGAGGCGCCAGGTCATTGAAGCTGTGAAACGGGAGGATAGCCTAAACCCGCGCGTATTCGCCGAAGTGGAGGTCGCTGCGATCCAAATGAAAGGAGCCTCAGTCAGTCTGCTGGGACGAGGATGGCAGGACTTAGTGGAGGAATTGGGATGGGAAGGGCAGCCATACGCATCGATGGTAAGGACGGCGGCGGGTGCCAATCGCCCAATTTTAGGCCGCATCGTTCTGCTTGTGAAATACGGGAGTAAGAAAGAAGTGATAGTATTTTACATGTGCCCGGACCTACGACACGAACTATACCTGGGAATCGACTTCTGGCGAGCCTTCGAGATTGCCCAAGAGTTGCTCGGCCCGGCCATAAAGTCCGAGGCACCGCCAGCGGCATCAGCGGTAACGGTAGCGAACCCAGAAGTGGCTTATTACAGAGACGACGACGACCGCGTGACCGATCCGGAAATGTGGAACCTGAACATCGAGCAGAAGAGTCAGTTAAAAGGCGTGAAACGCAGATTTCTTCAAGCCTTCAAAGGAAGCCTAAGGGAAACTCTCCTGTTGCAGCATCGTATACAGCTGATCGAGGGAGCTGAACCCGTGAAGTATAGGCATTATCCGTTGTCACCGGTGAAATAGGATAGCGTGTGGGCAGAGGTGGATATAATGTTAAAGTTAAGTATCATCGAGGAGACTGACAGCCCCTGGAGCATCCGGATATCGGTGCTGATGAGGCCTGGGAAGAACAGGTATTGTTTGGACGCCAGGAAATTGAACAGTGTGACGGTAAAGGACGCTTACCCGCTTCCATACATCTAGTGCATCTTGTCGCGCATCGACGAGACTCACTTTATCTCTAGCGTCGACCTTAAGTTCGCGTTTTGGCAAATCGCGATGGAGGAGAAGAGCAGGGCATATACGGCGATTACTGTGCTAGGGAGGCAGCTGTACCAGCTCCGCCATATGCCATTCGGTCTCTGCAACGCCGCTCAACAACTATGCAGGCTCATGGAAAAGGTAATACCGGCGAGCCTGAGGTCAAACGTGTTTGTATACCTGGACGATTTACTTATAATATCGGCAGGCTTTCCGACGCATCTGAGATACCTGGAATAGGCATGGGGAAGTCGAAATTCTGTTTTCGCAACCTAAACTACTTGGGTTTCATCATAGGCGGGGGGACATTACGCATGGATTCGGGAAGAGTGGAGGCGATCCGGAACATCCCGAACCCAAGTACGGTCAAGGATCTACGAAGCTTGCCAGGTACGGCGGTGTGGTATCGCCGATTCAAAAAGAACTTCGCCGAGATTTCAGTACCGTTGACTGATGCCCCAAAGAAAAGAACGGGTAAATTTGTGTTGAGCGACCAAGCCATGGATGCCGTAGCTTGAAGTTAGCCCTCATCACAGCTCCGGTGTTAGTTCACGCGGATTTTAAACTACCCTTTTTTATCCAATGCGACGCATCTCAATACGGAGTAGGAGCCGTATTGTTCCAGCAGGACGACGAGCAACAGGAAAGGCCGATCGCATTCTTCTCGGCCAAACTCAACAAGCACAAGTATAACTATTCGGGGACGGAGAAAGAATGCCTAGCCGCCAAACTGGCCATACGTCGATTCCGACCATACGTGGAGATGATGCCGTTCACGGTAATCACCGATCATGCGAGCCTGCAGTGTCTGATGCATCTTAAAGACTTGAGCGGGATATTGGTCAGGTGTCTCTGGAACTGCAAGGAGCCGACAACGTCGTGCCCACACGTTGTCCAGAAGCGTAGAAGAGGTTGAGTTGGCCCCGAAGGATCTGTTGGGATTTCAGACCGTGGGCTGGTGAAGGAGGTGATGAGCCAACAACAGAAATTGCGGGATTTGAAAGTGCGCGGAGGACTCCAGATCAAGAGGACGGTGCACGAGAGCCTTGAAGATGAGGTCGAAGGCACGAGTTGGAAGCTATGGGTGCCGGAGTCGCTGACTGCAGGACTCATTCAACGAGCACACGCGGACGAGACGTCAGCTCATGGAGGCATAACAAAAAACGCAGCACGCGCTGCGCCGGCGATTCTATTGGCCCAACATGGCTATACAAGTCAGGGACTATATGCGGAAATGCGACATTTGCAAGGAGACCAAGTCACAAAACTACCGGATGCAGATCGGAATTGGGGAGGAAGTGCGCACCGACCGCTCATTCCAGAAGATATACGTCGACTTCTTGGGAAAGTATCCACGGTCGAAATGAGGGCATGCGTGCATATTCATCGTCGTGGACCACTTTTCAAAGTTTACCTATTTAACAGCCATGAAGGAAGCCACTGCGGCGGAAGTCAACTTCCTAGTCCACGAGGTGTTCTTTAAATTTTGGCGTGCCGGAAGTGATTCACTCGGATAATGGGCGGCAATTTTATTCGCGTTTGGCATTACGCATTTGCGTACCCCGGTCTATTCGCCTCAGAGTAACTCCGCCGAACGCGTGAACCGCACAGTGCTGTCTGCGATAGGAACCTACTTGGGCGAGGATCACAGAGAATGGTACGCATAATTACCAGAGGTAGAAGTGGCCATCCGGAATGCGGTGCACAGCACTACAGGGGTGACTCCGTTCTTCGCGGTGTTGGGCCAGCACATGTATCTTGGCGAATCACAGCATTTCGGACATGGATGCAAAGGACAGACTGGCTATAATCCGAAATCAGGTCTACGAAATCAGGTCAACGCGCGCGCCAACTCCATCTGGAACCGGGTTAGGTAATCTGGAGGCGCAACTTCGCACTCGGCAGCTTTGGGAAAGCCTTCAATGCCAAGTTCGCACGTAAGTTAGAAGATCTGCTCACCTCTTCGCCAAGCGTTAACGGCGGCAACGTCGTCCTCTTTGGTCAGCGGCGCCAGCACAGAGTAGTTGACGTGGGTGTGGCCTACGTTGGGCATCCTTATTAGCCGGCTGGGTCAAGCTAGGAAATGCGCACGCAGATTCCTTGTAACGGTCGGGTTCGCGTTAACAATTATCTGCGTGGTGATGTTGCATTTGACGTTATCGGAAGCATCGATAGTTTGCCTAGTTGGGTGCGTTCTGTTATCTGCCACGCCGATATTTTTTTTTGTCATAGGGGCAGAGTTTTGGGGTGAAGCCGGGCAGACAGCGACGCACAATTTATTGAAGAGTGGCAACGCCGGGCTTGCGATCCACGGTGCCAAATTGGGGCGATTGCTATTGGCTGCCCGATTCGCTCCCAAAGAGATTATAGGGAGAGTGGATCGCATGCCTTTGGATATGCCCTTGGCCTTCATTTGGGCCGTTGACCCAGAAAAATTCAACTGTGTAGATGAGAAGCAACGGAACCCGCCTCGCAAATGTATGCGCGTGCCGAAATGCGGCACCGATGATGTTGCTGCCCAAATGTACAGCCGGGAGTTCGACTTTGTCAGCGGACAACGGCGGGCGTGCCGTGCTCGGGAGCGAATTAAAGTTTTCCATTTTTTATGCCGGCCCCATACTAATTTGTTCGAGAAGTTCCCATCAGGCAACTAAGGCGATATGTACAACTGAAAATAACGAGGCTTTTTTTTTTAGTTTGATAATGAAATTTTACTTTAAACATTGTGGCGACAAAAGATAAAGTGAGCCACATACATCTATATATATATATATATATATATATATATATATGTACATAAGACTCTCTCTCTCCCGATTATGCTGATAAGACAAAATATGTATGAAGCCGCTCCGCTGCTGGCGGTCTTAGCCATAAGAATATATTGAATAAAACAATTCTAAAAACACAGTCAAACGGCACAGACGTGCCAGCGTATTAAATTGGATATTACGATATTGGGATGTTACAACATTACATGGCGACCGTGACTAAGGTCAAAACAGACCTGGACATGGAAGGACAGCAGCAACAGCAGTAACAACAAGTAACGGCAGTAACAACAGCAACGGCAGTAACAAAAGAAACAGCAGCAACGGCAGTAACAAAAAACAACAGAAACAACAGCAGGAACAACAAATTACAAGGAAACCAAAAAAAAAAAACGCAGTGAGTAGAGTGTGATGAGTGCAAAGCGAAGCGGTGTGGTAAAAAGACTTAAGGCCAGAAAGGCAGAGTTGTTGAAGCTGTTAAACAGCAAAAATGTCATAAGTTGGGACAACTCGGTCAAATTACATGCCGAAGTTGAATACATAAAAAACTTACTTTCAACACGAAAAAGTCACGCACACATCCACCTACCCTGTTATCAAAAATATTGCAAAGCAAAAATTAATCCTGTTGTGAATGATATACTTTTGAATAATCTTTTTATTTCATTTAGGAGCAGCGAAGGTGCCGCTTCCAACGTTCAGTTGAATCTGATTTTTAAATTTTTCCTTAGGTTCTAAGTAAGCCTAAGTCTCATCGCTGCGCTGCCCACAGTTGGACAGCAGAGAGACGGTTATGTATATTCTATATGTTATATGTACATATTTAATTATGCTCTCTTAAGCTGGAGCGCTAGGGTATATGCATGCCCTTGAGTTCGGTCAAGTGGTCGGCGCGTCTAACAGAATGCTGACACTTGCACATTCTGTGAGCGCGCCGATCGACTCATATTTCGGCCACTTGGTTTATGACCGGGGTTTTGTTTATATAAACACTGCAACAAAGTGTTACAGTGTGTTCACTTTAAGTACTCTTGGTACAGTAGATATTCAATATATATGCATACTACATCTCCCTCCTGTTGAAAAATAACGTAATATTATGAAGTTATTTTATAAGTATACTTTGCTTAAAAGAATAATTTTTAATTAACAAAGGAAAATTTTTATTTTATTTTGTTTGTTATTTTTTTTTTTTTTTTTGTATATATATATATTTCAAGAAAATGAAATTACAAATAATATTCGTATGTAAAGAAGAAATTTTTTTTTTTTTTTAGCATGGCCATACTTAATACAATTATGAGATAAACATTTTTAACCTATCCTTATGAACTGTTTGTTTTTTGTTTTTATTATTCGTTATTATAATGTTATTTCTATCTCCTATTTCCGATACTTTATACGGACCAGTATATTTATAATCTAGCTTATGACCTGTTACATTTCTTAATAAGACTTTATCATCTATTGATATATCTATGTTGTTTGTTTTCTGATCATATAGGATCTTATTATTTTTCTTATTTTTTTCTATCATTATTCTGGCTCTTTTGTATGCTACTTCTAGTCTATATTTACTTTCCTTAGCATAGTCATCTATATTATATATGGTTTCTATATTATCCATACTATTAAATTGTTTTGGTAAATTATTTGTTTTACCAAATACTAACTCATATGGACAGTAATTATGTGCCATTGAGGGGGTCGTGTTGAAGCAGAAAACGAAATATTGAAGCCATACGTCCCAATCAGCTTTATCAACCGATATATATGAGCGTATGTATTCATTAAAAGTTCTATGACTACGTTCTATTGTTCCAACGGTCTGGTGGTGGTGTGCCGTAGATGTTATATTTTTTTTTAATTTTTAGGTATTTGCATAAATCATTTATAATTGAATTCTTATATTCTGTTCCCATGTCCGTAATGAACGTCTTCATTGGACCGTACTTCAGAATAAATGATTCAAAAATTGCTTTAGCGACAGTGTTCGCGTTCTTATTTGGAACTGGTATGGCAACTAAATATTTAGTTAGATCACATATTAGAGTGACTGCATATTCATTGTCATTTTCTGATTTTGGTAGTGGACCAATAGTGTCTACTATCACTCTGTCGAAAGCATTTATTGGCGTATCAGTTATTATTAATGGGGTCTTATTGTGCTTGGTTATTTTAGCTTTTTGGCATTTTTGACATTTTCGTATGTACTCAGTAATATCTCGAGTCATACCTTTCCAAAAATAATGTCTTTTGACCTTTGCCAAGGTTTTTGTAATGCCGCTATGACCTCCTTGTATTGGATCGTCATGGAATTTAGACAGTATAGCTTCTTTCTCTTTTTGCTTTTCTATAAGGGTCACCGGGTTGAGTAGCGCTACTCTTAATGTATTCAATATCTTATTGCCCATTTGTTTGAAATTATCTATTATATGTTCAAAGATATTTTCCCACGGTGCCATTTTGAGTTGGCTGATTTTGTTTATACCGGCTTGCGTTTCAAGCCTTTGGAAAAATTGACCTAAGTCTAGGATTCCATTGGTATATAAATCGCTAACATCGTATCTTGCAGTAATTTTTCTACCATGTTTAAATAAACATAGTCTATCTTTACATGCAAGGTCACTACTTTACGTACTTCGTCATTGTTTATGACCTCATATACGTTGGGCTTATTGGGCAATTCTATTTCTTTGTTATCCGCGCGGATTTTCTGTCTATTTTGATATCTAGTAGTGACTTTCATTATATTTCCAGTAATGTTTTGTAGATCTTTAATGGTTATTCTTGATAACGCATCAGCTACATAATTGTCTTTTCCCTTTAGATATTCAACTGTGAAATCATACTCTTCTAATTCTAGCCTCATACGTGTCAGTTTAGAACTCGGATTAATCATTGAAAATAAATATATTAATGATCTGTGATCTGTTTTGATTGTAAAGTTTCTTCCATAAATATATGGTCGGAAATGTAATATTGCCCAATGAATTGCAGCTAATTCCTGCTCAGTTGTACACTTATTACTTTCTCCCTTAGTGAAAGCTCTTGATGCGTATGCAATGGGAAGTTGGAGTCCGTTATGGTTTTGAGTTAAAACCGCTCCACACGCTTGCTTACTTGCATCAGTAATTATACAAAATTCTTTGCTGAAATCAGAATATTGTAGCAAAGTAGGTTCCATCAGTTTTGTTTTTAAATATTGGAATGCGTTTTGGCATTCATCTGTCCATTCAAAATGAACATTCTTTTTACATAATCTTGTTATGTGCCGTGAATATTCGGCGAAATTTTTTATGAAACGTCTATAATAATTGCAAAATGCTATGAAACGTCTAGCGCTGTCCGCATTGTGCGGCTTAATATGACATCATATTTCTTGTCGTCCGGAAGTATTCCTTTATCTGTGCATTTATGACCGCGAAAAGTCACCTCATGCATAAAAAATGAACATTTTTCTGGATGTAACTTTAGATTGTATTTCCTACATTTCTCAAAAACGTCTGTTAAGTTTTTAAGCATATGTTTTTCGGAACAACCTATAACTATTAAGTCATCCATATAAAGGAATGCTTGTGAAGGTTCTAATCCAGAGAATGCTATGGTCATCATTCTCTGAAATGAATTAGGCGCTATTTTTAGTCCGAAAGGTAATCGCGTGAAGCGATACGAGCCATTGCTCGTTGAAAATGACGTTATATCTCTTGAACTTTTTTCGAGTTCAATTTGATGTTATCCTGACATTAAGTCAAGACATGAAAAATATTTTGCTCGTCCAAGTTGATCCAAAATATCATCAATTCTTGGGAGTGGAAATTTGTCGGACAGTAATTTTTTATTAATTTGACGATAGTCAATCACTAATCGCCATTTCTTTTGCTCTGAACCTGGAGATAGTTTTTTAGGGACAAGTAATAATGGGCTATTATATTCAGATACAGATGGTTCAACAATCCCGTCGGTGATCAATTTTCCGACTTGTTTCTGTATTTCGTTCACCTGACTGTGTGGGCTTCTGTAATTTTTTATATACACTGGTTCATCATCTTTTAATCTCAGTTTTTGTTTATAAAAATTATTTGTGCTTATTGGTTCAGTGTCCAATCCGAATATATCATTATATTGGGTGCATAGGCTTGAAAGCTGTGATTTGAATTGTGGAGGAAAGTTTTTTGAAAGTTGAGATAATACAGACTTTTCTCTATTTTCAAGATTAGTTTTGACTACTTCGTAGCTCGAAAGTGATTCATACGCTAAATTGTTTGTACTGACTACTTGATCTTTATTTGTTGTATTGAGTAGTCTTATAAAAGCGTTTTTAGATGTTGCTATGGTACTTGCTATGTAAATACGATGCTTAATTTCTTGATTTGGAATCAATACACTGTCTTCTTTTGAATTTAGTTGGATTTTTCTAATAACTTGGGATCTTGCTGGCAGAAGTATTGAGTTGTTGCCAGAACTGTATGTTATTGGAACATAAATTGGAAATTTTAAGTTATTAGGTCTAATTATAAGCCAATCTTCAGATGGCTTGAAGTCTAATTGACAGTTGTATTTTTAATAAAATCGATTCCTAATATGCCATCACAAGGAATAGCGAATTGTAAATCCACGATATGAAAATCGTGTTGGATTATGTACTTAGTGGTCTGTATCTCAATAGAAGTTAACCCCTTGGATTTGGTTACCTCTTGACTTATTCCTTTTATTTCTATAATATAATTATCTTGTATGTGATGAAAGACATCAGAATTTTCTTTAACTTTGAAATGTCTGCACCTGTGTCTACTAAAAAGACAAGTTCTTTTCCTGTAGCCACATGGTTGAATGATACAAACATATTCTGACTGAGATTAATGGTATGAACCTTTGCATTTTCTATTGTTTATTTATTTTGTTTTTCTGGCCTCCGCGTTTGCCCATTACTCGCACTCTACTCACTCAGACTTTCAGTTTTTTCTTTCAATCTCCCGCGCTGGCGTAAGGGACGGATTGCCTCTCACACTTGTTGCTTGTTGTTGTTGTCATCCAGCCCTCTCACTCTTGTGTTTTATTCCATCGTTGACGGACTGCCACTCGTACTTTTAGACTGCTGGTCATCACTTGTAACACTTTTCATAGTTGTTGTTGTTTTGTATAGTTGTTGTTGTTTTGTATACATTTTTTTTTTTTTTTTTTTTGGATTATGTCACGGTCGCCATGTTGTGAATGATATACTTTTGAATAATCTTTTTATTTCATTTAGGAGCAGCGAAGGTGCCGCTTCCAACGTTCAGTTGAATCTGATTTTTAAATTTTTCCTTAGGTTCTAAGTAAGCCTAAGTCTCATCGCTGCGCTGCCCACAGTTGGACAGCAGAGAGACGGTTATGTATATTCTATATGTTATATGTACATATGTAATTATGCTCTCTTAAGCTGGAGCGCTAGGGTATATGCATGCCCTTGAGTTCGGTCAAGTGGTCGGCGCGTCTAACAGAATGCTGACACTTGCACATTCTGTGAGCGCGCCGATCGACTCATATTTCGGCCACTTGGTTTATGACCGGGGTTTTGTTTATATAAACACTGCAACAAAGTGTTACAGTGTGTTCACTTTAAGTACTCTTGGTACAGTAGATATTAAATATATATGCATACCACCAAAATTAAAGGAGATTCCGAATCAGAAAAAGACCTGCCCGAATGACTGCGAGGGACCTCTATTTACACCACATTGCCGATACACCTGTGCAGCCAGCACCGGTGCCCCTTCAAAGAAGTAACAACCTGTGCAGCCAGCATCGATTCCGTCTGACACACCAAGTCAGGCCAAAGACAAGTGAACCGACAGCGCTTCCAAGAGCACATATTATATATTATTAAAAACTAATGTACAATTGAGCGACATTAAAGTTGCCCGATTAGCGTGTGGCCTGCAAGTCACACAAACACTAGGCAGGAAATAATGTAAAAATATATGTCTATAGAAACAAATGAAATAAGTAAATCGGTGGAAAATTTTGAAAATTTTGCCAAAATGGGCATTGTAGACGTAACAACTGTAGACTCGACAGCTAATGTAATAAACAAAGTCGAAGTCAATAACACCGACCTAAAGTTAATAACAATACTTATTGCTATTATTTTCATAATAATCATAGGACATCTATTATATAAATTGTATAAACTGCATAATAAATGCATTAAGAAGCGATATCAAAGCCAGGCAAACGACCTGGATAAAATTTAAAATAAAATTACTAGTAATCAGCAACAAAGATTGCTTAAAAACATTACTGAAAAAAAATTAATTAAACATATATAACTATTTGATTGAAGATTTATATATGTTTTTGCACATTTTAATAATTTATTTTAAAATGAAATGGAATGGCAAAACATTAATGCCGCATTAATTAAAATAAAAGAAAACTTTGATAAATCATACAAGTGTCTAGCACAAAATAGGAATATTTCAAACGAGACTATAAGTAGACACGCAGCAATACTAGTTGCATGTTTTAACCAAGCTCGTTCCCTGATACACGACAATAAAGAAAAGTTAAATACCCAGCATTGGTCGTATGTATCAAGATTTTTGCATAGATTAAAAACAAACCTAAATAGCAATAAATCAAAATATTCACTAGACATAACTATACCTTCGATTTTCAATACTCCAGTATTAGTCGAGGAAGAAACAAACACAGACTTAGAGACAGTAAGCGAATCTGAAATCGCAAGCGGTTCAGATAAACATATAAAAGAAGAAGATCTAAGCGATCTTACGATACCAGCGGTAATCACACTAGCCGAACTATCTGAGTCTGAACCAGAGTCTATTACTGAAGTAAAAACTCTAAATATGGCTATGTCACAAGTAGAATTTCTTAAGCTAGCCTCTTCACTCATACCTGAGTTTAGTGGAAAGTCTGAGAATCTACAAAGTTTCATTGATGCTCTTAGTTTAGTGGATTCACTAAAAGGAACACATGAAACTACAGCAGTCAGCCTAATAAAAACTAGACTCAAAGGCCATGTTCGAAACTTAATCAATACTGAACAAACAATAGTGTCCATAATAGACAAACTCAAAACCGGTATAAAAGGCGAATCAGCTAAAGCATTATCCGCTAAATTGTTCAATCTGCAGCAAAAGCAAAAGTTGAACAGTTGACAAGGGTTTTGCAATCAGCACATATGATTAACGGTGTATCGCAAGAATATGCCGAAGAACTGAGCCTACAAGTTGCTGTAAAATCAATCATAGCAAACAGCACAATTGACGAAGTTAGGTCTGTAATGAAATCACGAAATTTCAATACAATGAGTGAGATTACAACTGTGTTCGTCGATAGTTGCACAGACGCAGTAGGACACCCAAATACAGTCCTATATGCTGCGCAGCAACAAAGATATAGACCTAACCGAGGGTATAACCGCGGAAACTACCGTGGAAATTACCAAAATAATAGTAATAGAAATAATAATAATAATAATTATAATAATGATGGCAACAATAGAAATAGAGGCCAATATAGAGGAAACTCTAGAGGCCGTGGTAACTCAAACAGAGGCCACAACAATAATAATGGCAATAACAATAATGTGAGAACTGCCCAGAATGCTTCGGGAAACTCACAACAGCCCTTAGGTACACAGCAATAGACAGTAAAAAGATTCATTCGATTAATCTTAGTGTAAATATATTCGTAACATTCACAAACGTAGCTACAGGCAAGAAATTAATATTTTTGATAGATACTGGTGCAGACATATCTCTTTTAAAAGACAATTCAGACACTTTTAATGATATAAACATGGACAACAAAATAAATATTCAGGGAATCAATCAAGGATTAATTCAATCTGAAGGACTGACATCCTTAGAAATACAAACAACTAAATATATAATTCCACACAACTTCCATATTGTCGAACCAACTTTTTTTATACCGTGTGATGGAATTTTAGGAATAGATTTCATTAAAAAATATATTTGTCAACTAGATTTCACACCTTCAAAATATCTGCTCATAATAAGACCAGACAATCTAAACTATCCTATATATGTTCCCATAAATTACAGCTCTGGTAACAATACAATAGTGTTACCAGCAAGATCCGAAGTTGTCCGAAAAATTGAGTTAACTTCAAATGAAGATAGCATTTTAATTTGTAACCAGAAAATTCAACCTGGTATATATGCAGCAAACACAGTCGTAACAACTGCAAATGCATTCGTCCGTTTACTAAACACAACTAGTACCGATCAAATGATTAATATAAATAAGTTGAATTATGAACCATTAGCAAATTATGATATATGCGAAATAAATAATGAAACTAGAACGAGCGATGTTATGTCAAAGTTAACTACAAATTTTCCAAAACTATTTAATAAATAATTAAAAGAACTTTGTTGTAAATACACAGACATATTCGGACTTGATACCGAATCAATAACAACCAATAATTTTTATAAGCAGAAACTAAGATTAAAAGATGATGAACTGTATATATAAAAAATTATAGAAATCCTCATAGTCAAAAAGACGAAATTCAAGCTCAAGTTGATAAACTAATTAAAGATAGAATAGTTGAACCTTCAGCCTCAGAATATAACAGTCCACTGTTACTAGTACCAAAGAAATCCATAGATAACGAAAAGAAAAAATGGCGATTAGTAATTGACTATCGCCAAATTAATAAAAAATTACTATCCGATAAATTTCCACTTCCTAGGATCGATGATATCTTAGATCAACTAGGTAGAGCAAAATATTTCTCTTGCCTTGACTTAATGTCAGGATTCCATCAGATTGAGCTAGACGAAAACTCTAGAGATATAACATCCTTTTCAACGAGCAATGGCTCTTATCGCTTCACTCGATTGCCATTTGGTTTGAAAATAGCGCCAAATTCATTCCAAAGTATGATGACTATTGCATTCTCTGGACTTGAACCATCACAAGCATTCCTTTATATGGATGACTTAATAGTAATTGGTTGTTCCGAAAAACACATGCTTTACAATTTAATTAGTGTTTTTGACATGTGTAGGAAACACAACTTGAAGCTACATCCTGAAAAATGTTCATTTTTCATGCATGAAGTAACATTGTTGGGACACAAATGCACAGATAAGGGAATCTTGCCAGATGACAAAAAGTTTGATGTCATATTAAATTATCCAGTTCCACATGACTCTGATAGCGCTAGACGTTTTATAGCATTTTGTAATTACTACAGACGATTCATCAAAAATTTTGCCGATTATCCTAGGCATATAACAAGATTAAATAAAAAGTATTTTCCATTTGAATGGACTGATGAATGTCAAAATGCTTTTGAATATCTTAAAGCTCAATTAATAAAGCCTACTCTGTTACAATATCCAGATTTTACAAAAGAATTTTGTATAGCTCACAATGGAACTCAACTTCCGGTAGCTTACGCATCTAGAGCATTTACCAAAGGAGAAAGTAACAGGAGTACGACGGAACAAGAGTTAACAGCTATTTATTGGGCAATCACCAAATTTAGACCCTATATCTACGGAACTCATTTCATAGTAAAAACAGACCATAGACCACTAACATTTTTGTTTTCAATGACAAACCCCAGTTCTAAATTAACGCGTATGAGACTTGAATTAGACGAGTATAATTTTACAGTAGAGTACCTAAGAGGCAAAGATAATTTTGTAGCCGATGCATTGTCACGGATAACAATATCCGAACTAAAAGACATACAAAACAAAGTCCTGAAAGTCACTACCAGGTATCAAAGTAGACAAAAATTCTGCGCAGAAAATAATAAAGTAGAGATGCCAAGGCAATCTACCGAAACAGCTTCTCAGCCCAACGTATACGAAGTCATTAATAATGATGAAGTACGTAAAGTAGTGACCTTGCATATAAAAGATATGCTGTGTTTCTTTAAACATGGTAAGAAAATTATAGCCAGTTTTGATATTGCAGATTTATATACTAATAATGGAAATATTGATTTAGGACAACTATTTCCAAGGCTCGAAAAAGAAGCCGGTATATTAAAAATCAGCCAATTGAAAATGGCACCGTGGGAAAATATCTTTGAAAAGTTTCAATAGATAATTTAAAAATTATGGGCAATAAAATATTGAACACATTGAGAGTAGCGCTACTCAACCCGGTGACCACATTAACAAATGTTAAAGAGAAAGAAGCTATCTTGTCTACACTACATGATGATCCAGTACAAGGAGGTCACACAGGCATTGCAAAAACCTTGGCCAAGGTCAAAAGACATTATTACTGGAAAGGTATGACTCGTGATATAACAGAGTACATCCAGAAATAACAACAAATATTAAGACCCCTTTAACAATTACTGAAACCCCGATGAAGGCTTTTGACAGAGTGATAGTGGATGCAATTGGTCCACTACCAAAAATCAGAACAAGGCAATGAATATGCAGTCACGCTCATATGTGACTTGACTAAATATTTAGTTGCTATACCTGTCGCAAATAAAAGCGCAGCAACTGTTGCAACAGCAATATTTGAATCATTTATTCTCAAGTACGGTCCAATGAAGACGTTCAGTTCGGACATGGGAACGGAATATAAAAATTCAATTATAAATGATTTATGCAAATACCTAAATATTTAAAAATAAAGAGTATAACATCAACTGCACATCATCATCAAACTGTTGGAACAATAGAAAGAAGCCACAGAACATTTAACGAATATATACGATCCTATATACATATCAGTAAATAAAACTGATCGGGACGTATGGCTTCAATATTTTGTTTACTGCTTCAATACAACCCCCTCTATGGCACATAATTATTGTCCATATGAGTTAGTATTTGGTAAGACTAATAATCTACCAAAGTATTTTAACATCATAAGTAATATAGAACCTATATATAACATAGACGACTACGCTAAAGAAAGTAGGAATAGATTAGAAGTATCATACAAAAGAGCAAGAAATATGCTCGAATTAAATAAACAGAAAAATAAGGAATTATATGATTTAAAAACTAGGAACATAACTCTATCAATAGGAGATAAAGTTTTACTAAGAAATGAAGTAGGCCATAAGCCAGATTTTAAATACACAGGGCCCTATAGAGTTGAAAAAATAGAAGATGATGATAATATAGTTATTTCCGGAAATAAGAGCAAAAAACAAACAGTTCATAAAGATAGGTTAAAAATCTTTAATTCATAAAAGACACACAAAAAAAAAAATGAATTATACAAGGTATGCAAAGATATATATACAGATTCAAAAAAATATTTTAAAATACACTAAATACATTATAAATATATTACAAATATAATAAATCTTCAAATTTAAAAAATAATTTGTAATATAAATTAAATTTAAGTAAAATAACTCCACTTAGTTACGTTATTTTTCAAAAGGAGGGAGATGTAGGATGTGCATATATTGAGGGTACACTGTACCAATAAAGTAACATCGGTTAAGCATAAATAAGTATATCAGCAACACATTGTTGTAGTACACAAACAAAACCATTTCAAGTGAGCGTGTAATATGATCGCCCGCTTATGAGCTAAGTTAAGTCAGCAGTCACACGCTGACCACTTGTAACATATATATATATACATATATATATATGTACATAAGACTCTCTCTCCCGATTATGCTGATAAGACAAAATATGTATAAAGCCGCTCCGCTGCTGGCGTAACCGGCAGCGCAGCTATGCGGTCTTAGCCATAAGAATATATTGAATAAAACAATTCTAAAAACACAGTCAAACGGCACAGACGTGCCAGCGTATTAAATTGGATATTACGATATTGTGATGTTACAACATTACAATATAATCATTTTGCCAACTATATATATATATATATATATGTATTCATCATAAGTAATGTCCGAATGGTGGGTTTAAACTTGGCCCCATACTTAATTATTCTAGAAGTTCCTAACAGCTTTTTGGTTTAATAATGAAATTTTAGTTAAAACATTGTGTCGACAAAAGATAAAGTGAGCCACATACATCTAAGGCCACAAAACAAAGACAGTAACATTTCCGGGCAAAACCCGACCTGATAGCGGCCATCCAAGTGCCGCACACGACAGACCCAGATCGGCCAAAGAAGAAAAGGCCACAAAAAATATAACAATCAAAGTGTCAGCTCAAGAGCCACGCAGAGGACGACTGGCTGTATCTCCCGGCTCACTACCCCGTCATCTGTGGCCCGACCTACCTCACCGACACGAGAGGGATCCCAACCAGAGCGCACTTCGACGATTACCAGCGTTTTTTTTACCCCGTCGCGGACATCGAGGGTCGACCAGGAGACGCCCATTATACCGAGTGAGTCCGTTCCGAGATCATTTTCCGCCCATGGCTAGAAGCAGAGGCCAGAGAGCCCGGATAGTTTTCCGATGCAAGGGTCACATTTTTTCCTGCTGCCCTGCAACTCATAAAAGAAAGCATTAAATGCAATTAAATTTCGCTTCTATCATACTACCTAAGGCTATTTTAAAATTTTCGTATCATTTATACACCGAAGGGAAACGGGCCAAGATCCATTGCCGAGCAGTACACACATACATATATGTATATATAGATAAAAAATTACATTATTTTACTATCGCCCTTTACCAACCCCAGAGAGCTCTTTAGGCAGGGTAAGGTTGTTTAAGCGATTGAGCATCTTTGCACGCCACGTATATAATCATTTTGGCAACAATATATATATATATAAATATTCATAATAAGTAATGTCCGAATGGTGAGTTTAAACTTTGATTTTTATTGGGAGCAGAACCGATCCGCTCTCTCCGAATATAGCAAGTAAACTAAACTCTAGTACAAATTCATTTGCTTAAGACTAACATCACGTGGAATCAAAATCATAGCGGCCACGCAAAAGTTCTGTGTTTGCCGGCTATGCAACGACTTCCGGCACAATACTTGGTCAGCAAATTGTATTCGGAGTCATATTACCGACAATGCAATCGATTGCGCAACAGATAGCTCTTGCGATGAACGATACCCGGTGGGCCTGGTCTTCATTGATTTGCTCCCTGAACTGTTGAATTGCCTCCACATTACGTTCATTTAAGAGATGAAGATGTGGGAGACTTAGTACGTCTCGGCTGGCCGTGATGTTCAACAGTGGGGAGTTCGCCGACCCTGGGACTCAATCCAAGATGTTATTATGATTTATAAAAAGAGTCCCATTTACATTAGCACGGTCAGCGAATGTAATCAGGTGTGTGCCTTGGAGCCAGGTCTTAGAACAATTATCTACTAGTTTATCGTTGAGAATTATCATCCCTTCGTTCACCTGAGTAATCGACTCCTAGTTGCTAGGCTGCGTTTCGCAATGAGGCACTCCTCCGGCGTGTAATTCTCTGGCTCATGAGCTTTCTTTTGACAATCTGCAGAACGTCGCTCCAGGGGATACGGTGCAGTTTTCAAGAGCGTAAACGTTTCCATCACACTCCGCCACGGTGTTGTCTGTTACTCGTAATATGAAGCCCTCATGAATGACGGGGAAAGTTGTAGCTTGTCTTACAAGCTAGCTTAGCTTTTGGAACTTAATAATGAAGTATAAAGCGTTATTAGATTGCAGTTCCTTAACGGACGAAACGGACAAAGGTTCTGCTATGGGGGTTTCGGTGGACTCCTCAAGCCAAACTGATTTCAAGATTTCAATATGGTCTAATATATTCAGGCTTACAATGTTTGCTTTTGCTAACCATATTGCAAGCATTAAAATTTGCATTTCCATCATTAACATCCTATTTCTAGCCAATAGCGTTTCATACAAGTGTTCAGTATCCACTTGTGTGTCCTTTCCGGCCTTGAGAATTTGATTGACGGTGATTGTGAGCTGATTAACTTGGTCCTGTACCTAAGTATTTATCTCTATTTGCCTATTGCTTTCTCGTATTAACTGTAGTTCTGTAAACTTTATTTTTTTTTTAAATCGTTGACATCCGGAGTGCTTGCTACGACTTTCAGCATGGACCCTAAGAAGTCAGAACTTCTGGCCACCCAACGCTTCCAGCAGGTGAGCTTTTTCATGTGTGATTGTGGGAACATGTCAAATAAATTGACCGTTTCCTCCACCACCCGGGCGTATTCCGAAAGATTCGACGAGTGTTTAACATAGGCGAAATCCTCCCACACCTGGATTCGTCCATCCATTATCGCGATGTACTTAGCGTTTGAATAGTTGACGTTCTCCCTAGCTCTGAGCGCCGTCTGGGCGTCTCTGATCCTGTTTTGTATTTTCTCTTGTGGCTTATATGGGTGCGCCTTAAGCACATCAACTGGTCTTTTGTCGATGACCGAATGGATCGACTTATTGTACTCAGTTGTACGGTGTCACTTATACCTTTATCGATCTTTAGGCATCTGGCTAGCTCTAACAGAGTGCTGTGAAAGCGCTCAACTTGTCCATTCGAGATGCTATGCAATGGTGGTGCATTTGAAATGTTGACCCCATAGTTGCTTGCAAGCATAGCCACGATTGTTTCTGAATTCAATGACGGTTCATTGTCACAGTTAATAGATCTGGCTTTTGGGAAAAAATTCATCAGTTGCAGTAAGGCTGGCTTCAGATCCACAATGGTTCTTGAAGGGACCGGATGGACAACAGCAAATTTCGAAAACTTGTCGATGCAAGTGAGAAAAAATTTCCTGTCAGCGGAGAAAATGTCTATGTGCAACATCTCTCCTACATGTGAGGGGATCAGCGTCTCGCCAAGCTCCTGTTTCTTGGGGTGTCTATCATATTTAGCCCTAGAACCGTTCTGCTATTCTGTATTATTTCATTGGTTATCTTTGACATCTTTGGGAAATAGTACTCGGAGGGTACCTGCTTAATGTT
The DNA here is from genome assembly GCA_018903485.1 of Drosophila littoralis. Classification (NCBI taxonomy): domain Eukaryota; kingdom Metazoa; phylum Arthropoda; class Insecta; order Diptera; family Drosophilidae; genus Drosophila; species Drosophila littoralis. Next base: position 478,282 of record JAEIGF010000016.1, on the reverse strand, counting down.
TTCCTGTGCAGACCTATGGGCCCTATTATGCTCAGTTGTGGGGATTTCTCTTCTTTCTTCAACTGCAAGTACGTCCACTACACGATGTTTGCAGTGCCAGAACTTCGAGGCCGGGTATCTTCGAACCAATGCGTCTTGTATCATTGCAAGCGTATGCAAATCACAGTGGAGAGAATTTAGGCATTTGGGTGAAACTACATCTTCGAGTTCCTCTAGCAATGATTCAATGCAAGTATAGTTGATCAAGTAACGTTTTTTATTCCCAAACAGAATGAAACTGCGTTTTAAGGGGAAGCGTCGATAGTTTGCCTAGTTGGGTGCGTTCTTTATTATCGGCCACGCCGATATCTTTTGTCATAGGGGCAGAGTATCGGGGTGAAGCCGGGCAGACAGCGGCGCTCAATTTATTGAAGAGTGGCAACGCCGGGCTTGCGATCCACGGTGCCAAATGGGGCGATTGCTAATGGCTGCCCGATTCGCTCCCAAAAAGTTTATAGGGAGAGTGGATCGCATGCCCTTGGATATGCTCTTGGCCTTCATTTCGGCCGTTGACCCAAAAAAATTCAACTGTGTAGATGAGCAGCAACGGAACCCGCCTCGCAAATGTATGCGCGTGCCGAAATTCGGCACCGATGATGTTGCTGCCCAAATGTACAGCCGGGAGTTCGACTTTGTCAGCGGTCAACGGCGGACGTGCCGTGCATGGGAGCGAATTAAAGTTTTCCATTTTTCATGCCGGCCCCATACTTAATTATTCTAGAAGTTCCTGACAGGTTTTTTGGTTTAATACTGAAATTTTAGTTAAAACATTGTGGCGACAAAAGATAAAGTGAGCCACATACATCTAAGGCCACAAAGCAAAGACAGTAACATTTCCGGGCAAAACCCGACCTGAAAGCGGCCATCCAAGTGCCGCACACGACAGACCCAGATCGGCTAAAGAAGAAAAGGCCACACAAAAAATAACAATCAAAGTGTCAGCTCAAGAGCCACGCAGAGGACGACTGGCTGTATCTCCCGGCTCACTACCCCGTCATCTGTGGCCCGACCTACCTCACCGACACGAGAGGGATCCCAACCAGAGCGCACTTCGACGATTACCAGCTTTTATTTTTACCCCGTCGCGGACATCGAGGGTCGACCAGGAGACGCCCATTATACCGAGTGAGTCCGTTCCGAGATCATTTTCCGCCCATGGCTAGAAGCAGAGGCCAGAGAGCCCGGATAGTTTTCCGATGCAAGGGTCACATTTTTTCCTGCTGCCCTGCAACTCATAAAAGAAAGCATTAAATGCAATTAAATTTCGCTTCTATCATACTACCAAAGGCTATTTTAAAATTTTCGTATCATTTATACACCGAAGGGAAACGGGCCAAGATCCATTGCCGAGCAGTACACACATACATATATGTATATATAGATAAAAAAATTCATTATTTTACTATCGCCCTTTACCAACCCCAGAGAGCTCTTTAGGCAGGGTAAGGTTGTTTAAGCGATTGAGCATCTGTGCACGCCACGTATATAATCATTTTGGCAACAATATATATATATATAAATATTCATAATAAGTAATGTCCGAATGGTGAGTTTAAACTTTGATTTTTATTGGGAGCAGAACCGATTCGCTCTCTCCGAATATAGCAAGTAAACTAAACTCTAGTACAAATTCATTTGCTTAAGACTAACATCACGTGGAATCAAAATCATAGCGGCCACGCAAAAGTTCTGTGTTTGCCGGCTATGCAACGACTTGCGGCACAATACTTGGTCAGCAAATTGTATTCGGAGTCATACTACCGACAATGACCGGGAGTGAGTGAACTCTAGTTAACTACTCCCCCCTCAAAACTGAGGCCGCCCTCGGCCGACCCTATACCAGCAATCACTTCTCTCAGCTGCTCTGCTGACTTCCTCTTCGTGGTGATTCGCCAAAGTGTCAGCCCAATGCAATCGATTGCGCAACAGATAGCTCTTGCGATGAACGATACCCGGTGGGCCTGGTCTTCATTGATTTGCTCCCTGAACTGTTGAATTGCCTCCACATTACGTTCATTTAAGAGATGAAGATGTGGGAGACTTAGTACGTCTCGGCTGGCCGTGATGTTCAACAGTGGGGAGTTCGCCGACCCTGGGACTCTATCCAAGATGTTATTATGATTTATAAAAAGAGTCCCATTTACATTAGCACGGTCAGCGAATGAAATGAGGTGTGTGCCTTGGAGCCAGGTCTTAGAGCAATTATCTACTCGCACTTCTGCTAGTTTATCGTTGATAATTATCATCCCTTCGTCCACCTGAGTAATCGACTCCAAGTTGCTAGGCTGCGTTTCGCAATGAGGCACTCCTCCGGCGTGTAATTCTCTGGCGCATGTGCTTTCTTTTGAAAATCTGCGGAACGTCGCTCCAGGGGATACGGTGCAGTTTTCAAGAGCGTAAACGTTTCCATCATACTCCGCCACGGTGTTGTCTTTTACTCGTAATATGAAGCCCTCATGAATGACGGGGAAAGTTGTAGCTTGTCTTACAAGCTAGCTTAGCTTTTGGAACTTAATAATGAAGTATAAAGCGTTGTTAGATTGCAGTTCCTTAACGGACGAAACGGACAAAGGTTCTGCTATGGGGGTGTCGGTGGGCTCCTCAAGCCAAACTGATTTTAAGATTTCAATATGGTCTAATATATTCGGGCTTACAATGTTTGCTTTTGCTAACGATATTGCAAGCATTAAATTTTGCATTTCTATCATCATCATCCTATTTCTAGCCAATAACTTGTGTGTCTTTTCCTGCCTTGAGAACTTGATTGACGGTGATTGTGAGCTGATTTACTTGGTCCTGTACCTAAGTATTTATCTCTATTTGTCTATTGTTTTCGCGTATTAACTGTAGTTTTGTAAATTTTATTTTTTCTAAATCGTTGGCATTCGGAGTGCCTGCTACGACTTTCAGCATGGACCCTAAGAAGTCAGAACTTCTAGCCACCCTATGGTGTACGCCCAACGCTTCCAGCAGGTCCTGCAGGTGAGCTGTGTCCACCTTTAGGAGCTTTTTCATGTGTGATTGTGGGAACATGTCAAATAAATTGACCGTTTACTCCACCACCCGTGCATATTCCGAAAGATTCGACGAGTGTTGAACATAGGCGAAATCCTCCCACACCAGGATTCGTCCATCCATTATCGGGATGTACATAGCGTTTGAATAGTTGGCGTTCTTCCTAGCTCTGAGCGGCGTCTGGGCGTCTCTGATCCTGTTTTGTATTTTCTCTTGTGGCTCATATGGGTGCGCCTGAACCACATCAACTGGTCCTTTTGTCGATGACCGAATGGATCGACTTATTGTACTCAGTTGTACGGTGTCACTTATACCTTTATCGATCTTTAGGCATCTGGCTAGCTCTAACAGAGTGATGTGAAAGCGCTCAACTTGTCCATTCGAGATGCTATGCAATGGTGGTGTATTTGAAATGTTGACCCCATAGTTGTTTGCAAGCATAGCCACGATTGTTTCTGAATTCAATGACGGTTCATTGTCACAGTTAATAGATCTGGCTTTTGGGAAAAAACTCATCAGTTGCAGTAAGGCTGGCTTCAGATCCACAATAGTTCTTGAAGGGACCGGTTAGACTCACCAATGCGCGCTTTCCATCTTTTAATCTTCGCATTTGGATTGGATTCCGAAACTGCGAAGGTCAAGGGTCGATGGTCAGTGAAGACGTTAATGTCTTTCACCCCATACAAATACTGCCTTAATTTGGCAAGTATACAAACCATTCAATGGCCAATAGCTGTCTCTCATTTGTTGCGTAATTAACCTCACAGTCCTTCAATGTTCTCGACATTTGCAAGGAGACCAAGGCACAAAACTACCGGATGCAGATCGCAATTGAGGAGGAAAGTATCCACGGTCGAAACGAGGTCATGCGTGCATATTCGTCGTCGTGAACCACTTTTTAAAGTTTACCTATTTAAAAGCCATGAAGGAAGCCACCGCGGCGGAAGTCGTCAACTTCCGCGTCCACGAGGTGTTCTTTAAATTTGGCGTGCCGCAAGTGACTCACTCGGATAATTGGCGGCAATTTATTTCGCGTTTGTCATTACGCATTTACCCCAGTCTATTCGCCTCAGAGTAACGCTGCCGAACGCGTGAACCGCACAGTGCTGTCTGCGATAACAACCTACTTGGGCCAGGATCACAGAGAATGGGACGCGTACCTACCAGAGGTAGAAGTGGCCATCCGGAATGCGGTGCACAGCACTACAGGGGTGACTCCGTTCTTCGCGGTGTTTGGCCAGCACATGTACCTTGGCGGATCGCAGCATTTCGGACATGGATGCAAAGCACAGACTGGCTATAATTCGAAATCAGGTCTAGGAACACCTGCACACCGTGTACGAGCGCAGTCGTCAACGCTACGATCAACGCGCGCGCCAATTCCATCTGGAACCGGGTCAGGAAGTCTGGAGGCGCAACTTCGCACTCAGCAGCTTTGGGAAAGTCTTCAATGCCAAGTTCGCCCAGAAATTCCTCAAGAGCCGCGTCGTCCGAGCCGTAGGTACCACCGCCTACGAGTAAGAAGATCTCCAGGGACGTTTGCTAGGCGTTTTTCACGAAAAAGATCTACGAGTATAAGCGTAATTTGCTCACCTCCTCGCCAAGCGTTAACGGCGGCAGCGTCGTCCTCTTTGGTCAGCGGCGCCAGTACAGAGTAGTTGTCGTGGGTGTGGCCTACGTTGGGCATCCTTATTAGCCGGCTGGGTCAAGCTAGGAAATGCGCACGCAGATTCCTTGTAACGGTCGGGTTCGCGTTAACAATTATCTGCGTGGTGATGTTGCATTTGACGTTATCGGCAGCGTCGATAGTTTGCCTAGTTGGGTGCGTTCTTTATTATCGGCCACGCCGATATCTTTTGTCATAGGGGCGGAGTTCGGGGTGAAGCCGGGCAGACAGCGGCGCTTAATTTATTGAAGAGTGGCAACGCCGGGCTTTCGATCCACGGCACCAGAAGGGGCGATTGCTAATGGCTGCCCGATTCGCTCCCAAAGAGATTATAGGGAGAGTGGATCGCATGCCCTTGGATATGCCCTTGGCCTTCATTTGGGCCGTTGACCCAATAAAATGCAACTGTGTAGATGAGCAGTAACGGAACCCGCCTCGCAAATGTATGCGCGTGCCGAAATTCGGCACCGATGATGTTGCTGCCCAAATGTACAGCCGGGAGTTCGACTTTGTCAGATCGGCCACAAAAAAAATAACAATCAAAGTGCCAGCTCAAGAGCCACGCAGAGGACCACTGGCTGTATCTCCCGGCTCACTACCCCGTCATCTGTGGCCCGACCTACCTCACCGACAGGAGAGGGATCCCAACCAGAGCGCACTTCGACGATTACCAGCGTTTATTTTACCCCGTCGCGGACATCGAGAGTCGACCAGTAGACGCAGCGGCCACGGGCGAGACCACGCCCATAATACCGACTGTGTCCGTTTTCCGCCCCTGGCTAGAAGCAGAGGCCAGAGAGCCCGGATAGTTGTCCGATGCAAGGGTCATTTTTTTTCTTGCTGCCCTGCAACTCATAAAATAAAGCATTAGATAGAATTAAATTTTGCTACTATCATAGTATCTAAGGTTCTTTTAAAAGATTCATATCATTTATACACCGAAGGGAAACGGGCCAAGATCTATTGCCGCGGACCGTAACAAGAAACTTCGATTATTCAATGCGTGCACGACCAGTACGCACATACATATGTATATATATAGATCAAAAATTACATTATTTTACTATCGCCCTTTACCAACCCCCGAGAGCTCTTTAGGCAGGGTAAGGTTGTTTAAGCGATTTAGCATCTTTGCACGCCACGTATATTGTAGTATGTGCATATATTGAGGATACACTGTACCAATAAAGTAACATCGGTTAAGCATAAATATATCAGCAACACATTGTTGCAGTATACAAACAAAACCATTTTAAGTGAGCGTGTAATATGATCGCCCGCTTATGAGCTAAGCTAAGTCAGCAGTCACACGCTGACCACTTGTAAGACTCTCTCTCTCCCGATTATGCTGATAAGACAAAATATGTATAAAGCCGCTCCGCTGCTGGCGTAACCGGCATCGCAGCTATGCGGTCTTAGCCATAAGAATATATTGAATAAAACAATTCTAAAAACACAGTCAAACGGCACAGACGTGCCAGCGTATTAAATTGGATATCACGATATGGTGATGTTACAACATTACATGGCGACCGTGACTAAGGTCAAAACAGACCTGGACATGGAAGGACAGCAGCAACAGCAGTAACAACAAGCAACGGCAGTAACAACAGTAACAACAGCAACGGCAGTAACAAAAACAACAGCAGCAACGGCAGTAACAAAAAACAACAGAAACAACAGCAGGAACAACAAATTACAAGGAAACCAAACAAAAAAAAAAACGCAGTGAGTAGAGTGTGATGAGTGCAAAGCGAAGCGGTGTGGTAAAAAGACTTAAGGCCAGAAAGGCAGAGTTGTTGAAGCTGTTAAACAGCAAAAATGTCATAAGTTGGGACAACTCGGTCAAATTACATGCCGAAGTTGAATACATAAAAAACTTACTTTCAACACGAAAAAGTCAAACACCAGCCACGCACACATCCACCTACCCTGTTATCAAAAATATTGCAAAGCAAAAATTAATCCAACCTTCACCAAAATTAAAGGAGATTCCGAATCAGAAAAAGACCTGCCCGAATGACTGCGAGGGACCTCTATTTACACCACATTGCCGATACACCTGTGCAGCCAGCACCGGTGCCCCTTCAAAGAAGTAACAACCTGTGCAGCCAGCATCGATCCCGTCTGACACACCAAGTCAGGCCAAAGACAAGTGAACCGACAGCGCTTCCAAGAGCGCATATTTTTTTTTTCCATTGCACTGCGTTGCATATTTTTTTTCCCATTGCACTGCGTTGCATATTTTTTATACCCTTGCCCCATAAAGTATATATATTCTTGATCAGCATCAACAGCCGAGTCGATATAGCCATGTCCGTCTGTCTGTTTCTATGCGAACTAGTCTCTCAGTTTTAAAGCTATCTTAATGAAACTTTGCAGAAGTCCCTTTTTCTGTTGCACGCAGCACATATGTCAAAACCAGCTGGATCGGACCACTATAGCATATAGCTGCCATATTTTTTTGTATAAAAAACATTTTGTTTTTCAAGATATCTTAACCAAACTCGGCATTTATTAGTTTTACTATGCTCCTCATATATATGCAAAATCCTATTAAGATCGGACCACTATATCATATAGCTGCCATAGGAACGATCGGTCGAAAATGTAGTTCTTGTATGAACAAATATTTTGTTTTTCAAGATATCTTAACCAAACTCGGCATTTATTAGTTTTACTATGCTCCTCATATATATGCAAAATCGTATTAAGATCGGACCACTATATCATATAGCTGCCATAGGAACGATCGGTCGAAAATGTAGTTCTTGTATGAAAAAACATTTTGTTTTTCAAGATATCTTAACCAAACTCGGCATTTATTAGTTTTACTATGCTCCTCATATATATGCAAAATCGTATTAAGATCGGACCACTATATCATATAGCTGCCATAGGAACGATCGGTCGAAAATGTAGTTCTTGTATGAAAAAACATTTTGTTTTTCAAGATATCTTAACCAAACTCGGCATTTATTAGTTTTACTATGCTCCCCATATATATGCAAAATCGTATTAAGATCGGACCACTATATCATATAGTTTTTGTATGAAAAAACATTTTGTTTTTCAAGATATCTTGACCAAACTCGGTATTTATTAGTATTACTATACTCCTCATATATAGGCGAAATTCTATTAAGATCGGACCACTATATCATATAGCTGCCATAGGAACGATCTGTCGAAAAGTAGCCTCTTGTATGAAAAACATTTTGTTTTTCAAGATATCTTGACCAAACTCGGCATTTATTAGTTTTACTCTGCTCCTCATATATATGCAAAATCCTATTAAGATCGGACCACTATATCATATTATTAAGTTTTTGTATGGAGCATTTTTTGTTTTTCATGATTTTGCGATTAAACACGGCATTTAAAGATTTCACTATGCTCCAAACTCGGCCTTAACCATTTTCTCGGCATTAAAAGGTTGGGTCTGCAAGGGTATTAGATCTTCGGCATGCCGAAGATAGTCCTTCTTTCTCGTTTTTATATATTATAAAAAACTAATGTACAATTGAGCGGCATTAAAGTTTCCCGATTAGCGTGTGGCCTGAAAGTCACACAAACACTAGGCAGGAAATAATGTAAAAATATATGTCTATAGAAACAAATGAAATAAGTAAATCGGTGGGAAATTTGGAAAATTTTGCCAAAATGGGCATTGTAGACGTAAAAACTGAAGACTCGACAGCTAATGTAATAAACAAAGTCGAAGTCAAAAACACCGACTTAAAGTTAATAACAATACTTATTGCTATTATTTTCATAATAACCATAGGACATCTATTATATAAATTGTATAAACTGCATAATAAATGCATTAAGAAGCGATATCAAAGCCAGGCAAACGACCTGGATAAAATTTAAAATAAAATTACTAGTAATCAGCAACAAAGATTGCTTAAAAACATTATTAATTAAAAATATATAACTATTTGATTGAAGATTTATATATGTTTTTGAACATTTTAATAATTTATTTTAAAATGAAATGGAATGGCAAAACATTAATGCCGCATTAATTAAAATAAAATAAAACTTTGATAAATCATACAAGTGTCTAGCACAAAATAGGAATATTTCGAACGAGATTATAAGTAGACACGCAGCAATACTATATAGTTGCATGTTTTAACCAAGCTCGTTCCCTGATACACGACAATAAAGAAAAGTTAAATACCCAGCATTGGTCGTATGTATGAAGATTTTTGCATAGATTAAAAACAAACCTAAATAGCATTAAATCAAAATATTCACTAGACATAACTATACCTTCGATTTTGAATACTCCAGTATTAGTCGAGGAAGAAACAAACACAGACTTAGAGACAGTAAGCGAATCTGAAATCACAAGCGGTTCAGATAAACATATAAAAGAAGAAGATCTAAGCGATCTTACGATACCAGCGGTAATCACACTAGCCGAACTATCTGAGTCTGAACCAGAGTCTATTACTGAAGTAAAAACTCTAAATATGGCTATGTCACAAGTAGAATTTCTTAAGCTAGCCTCTTCACTCATACCTGAGTTTAGTGGAAAGTCTGAGAATCTACAAAGTTTCATTGATGCTCTTAGTTTAGTGGATTCACTAAAAGGAACACATGAAACTACAGCAGTCAGCCTAATAAAAACTAGACTCAAAGGCCATGTTCGAAACTTAATCAATACTGAACAAACAATAGTGTCCATAATAGACAAACTCAAAACCGGTATAAAAGGCGAATCAGCTAAAGCATTATCCGCTAAATTGTTCAATCTGCAGCAAAAGCAAAAGTTGAACAGTTGACAAGGGTTTTGCAATCAGCACATATGATTAACGGTGTATCGCAAGAATATGCCGAAGAACTGAGCCTACAAGTTGCTGTAAAATCAATCATAGCAAACAGCACAATTGACGAAGTTAGGTCTGTAATGAAATCACGAAATTTCAATACAATGAGTGAGATTACAACTGTGTTCGTCGATAGTTGCACAGACGCAGTAGGACACCCAAATACAGTCCTATATGCTGCGCAGCAACAAAGAGATAGACCTAACCGAGGGTATAACCGCGGAAACTACCGTGGAAATTACCAAAATAATAGTAATAGAAATAATAATAATAATAATTATAATAATGATGGCAACAATAGAAATAGAGGCCAATATAGAGGAAACTCTAGAGGCCGTGGTAACTCAAACAGAGGCCACAACAATAATAATGGCAATAACAATAATGTGAGAACTGCCCAGAATGCTTCGGGAAACTCACAACAGCCCTTAGGTACACAGCAATAGACAGTAAAAAGATTCATTCGATTAATCTTAGTGTAAATATATTCGTAACATTCACAAACGTAGCTACAGGCAAGAAATTAATATTTTTGATAGATACTGGTGCAGACATATCTCTTTTAAAAGACAATTCAGACACTTTTAATGATATAAACATGGACAACAAAATAAATATTCAGGGAATCAATCAAGGATTAATTCAATCTGAAGGACTGACATCCTTAGAAATACAAACAACTAAATATATAATTCCACACAACTTCCATATTGTCGAACCAACTTTTTTTATACCGTGTGATGGAATTTTAGGAATAGATTTCATTAAAAAATATATTTGTCAACTAGATTTCACACCTTCAAAATATCTGCTCATAATAAGACTAGACAATCTAAACTATCCTATATATGTTCCCATAAATTACAGCTCTGGTAACAATACAATAGTGTTACCAGCAAGATCCGAAGTTGTCCGAAAAATTGAGTTAACTTCAAATGAAGATAGCATTTTAATTCGTAACCAGAAAATTCAACCTGGTATATATGCAGCAAACACAGTCGTAACAACTGCAAATGCATTCGTCCGTTTACTAAACACAACTAGTACCGATCAAATGATTAATATAAATAAGTTGAATTATGAACCATTAGCAAATTATGATATATCCGAAATAAATAATGAAACTAGAACGAGCGATGTTATGTCAAAGTTAACTACAAATTTTCCAAAACTATTTAATAAACAATTAAAAGAACTTTGTTGTAAATACACAGACATATTCGGACTTGATACCGAATCAATAACAACCAATAATTTTTATAAGCAGAAACTAAGATTAAAAGATGATGAACTGTATATATAAAAAATTATAGAAATCCTCATAGTCAAAAAGACGAAATTCAAGCTCAAGTTGATAAACTAATTAAAGATAGAATAGTTGAACCTTCAGCCTCAGAATATAACAGTCCACTGTTACTAGTACCACTAACCAAATAACATATAGACCGGACAAACCGTACTTTTGAGGGTGACATTCGAAATTTCTGCGGCTGGTCCAAACTCGCCTTCGTTTTTGTTCGGGTTCGAGAGATGCCCGCATGCTCTCAGAGCAAGAGCGTAAAAATACATATGGCCTGTGTCGGGGAACGGCAACGCTGTCTTTTACTCGCTCACTCTACAAGAAACTGCTGTGGCTTACTCTCATCCATATGATTTGTGCGATAGAACGGCATCGCTGTTTTTTATCTCGCTCCCACTACAGGAAGCTGCTTTGGCTTACTCTCAATGCTCTTTCAATTTGTCTATGTACCGTTTAAATGTTTGTGTGTGTATTTGTCCGGTGGCATTTCTTACCTTTTGAGGGGACGAGTAATATGAAATAATGAAAGGGTTTGCCAAGTCGATGCGAAATTCTTTCTTTTTAGCTCGTTCTTCTTCGAAAGGGTACATAAGCGTTGGCATGTGTGCATTTAAAAGTTTTTGGACTTGCTATTCACGCATACTTGCGTATTTTGTATATGAATAGAAGCATTTATGCGCTTGTGTGCCTGTTGGTCCCTGCCTGCCTGTCCGATGCAAATTTGGCAATATTTTTGGACTTCTGAATTTCGAGCTCTGCGCACACACACAGAGACACAAATGTGTGTGAATGGGCTGATCATGGGCGCAAAATTTAAAAATATCATTATTGGCACGCGTCTGACGCGCGCCCTTCTTTTTTATGATTTTGGTTTTGAATTGATGAATGAATCTTGACCCCTTATTACCTGCAGCAGCCCGTTGGGCCGAAAGGGTCAACTTTTGGCAAACACCTGCACCTGCATATGTAGGTCAAGTGACTGATCACTTAAATAATTTTAGGAAATTTGTGTAAAAAATAAACTCTTTAAAATATTCAAATATACCAAATACAAAAAAGGAGCAATTATATATTTATAGTATTAATAATTTTATTGTCTTAAAATATTTAGCTTTTTCATATTTGAATTTGACGATTTACCAACCCAAAATCATAAAAAGAAGGGCGCGCGTCAGACGCGTGCCAATAATGATATTTTTAAATTTTGCGCCCATGATCAGCCCATTCACACACATTTGTGTCTCTGTGTGTGTGTGCGCAGAGCTCGAAATTCAGAAGTCCAAAAATATTGCCAAATTTGCATCGGACAGGCAGGCAGGGACCAACAGGCACACAAGCGCATAAATGCTTCTATTCATATACAAAATACGCAAGTATGCGTGAATAGCAAGTCCAAAAACTTTTAAATGCACACATGCCAACGCTTAGGTACCCTTTCGAAGAAGAACGAGCTAAAAAGAAAGAATTTCGCATCGACTTGGCAAACCCTTTCATTATTTCATATTACTCGTCCCCTCAAAAGGTAAGAAATGCCACCGGACAAATACACACACAAACATTTAAACGGTACATAGACAAATTGAAAGAGCATTGAGAGTAAGCCAAAGCAGCTTCCTGTAGTGGGAGCGAGATAAAAAACAGCGATGCCGTTCTATCGCACAAATCATATGGATGAGAGTAAGCCACAGCAGTTTCTTGTAGAGTGAGCGAGTAAAAAGACAGCGTTGCCGTTCCCCGACACAGGCCATATGTATTTTTACGCTCTTGCTCTGAGAGCATGCGGGCATCTCTCGAACCCGAACAAAAACGAAGGCGAGTTTGGACCAGCCGCAGAAATTTCGAATGTCACCCTCAAAAGTACGGTTTGTCCGGTCTATATGTTATTTGGTTAGTGCTAGTACCAAAGAAATCCATAGATAACGAAAAGAAAAAATGGCGATTAGTAATTGACTATCGCCAAATTAATAAAAAATTACTATCCGATAAATTTCCACTTCCTAGGATCGATGATATCTTAGATCAACTAGGTAGAGCAAAATATTTCTCTTGCCTTGACTTAATGTCAGGATTCCATCAGATTGAGCTAGACGAAAACTCTAGAGATATAACATCCTTTTCAACGAGCAATGGCTCTTATCGCTTCACTCGATTGCCATTTGGTTTGAAAATAGCGCCAAATTCATTCCAAAGAATGATGACTATTGCATTCTCTGGACTTGAACCATCACAAGCATTCCTTTATATGGATGACTTAATAGTAATTGGTTGTTCCGAAAAACACATGCTTTACAATTTAATTAGTGTTTTTGACATGTGTAGGAAACACAACTTGAAGCTACATCCTGAAAAATGTTCATTTTTCATGCATGAAGTAACATTGTTGGGACACAAATGCACAGATAAGGGAATCTTGCCAGATGACAAAAAGTTTGATGTCATATTAAATTATCCAGTTCCACATGACTCTGATAGCGCTAGACGTTTTATAGCATTTTGTAATTACTACAGACGATTCATCAAAAATTTTGCCGATTATCCTAGGCATATAACAAGATTAAATAAAAAGTATTTTCCATTTGAATGGACTGATGAATGTCAAAATGCTTTTGAATATCTTAAAGCTCAATTAATAAAGCCTACTCTGTTACAATATCCAGATTTTACAAAAGAATTTTGTATAGCTCACAATGGAACTCAACTTCCGGTAGCTTACGCATCTAGAGCATTTACCAAAGGAGAAAGTAACAGGAGTACGACGGAACAAGAGTTAACAGCTATTTATTGGGCAATCACCAAATTTAGACCCTATATCTACGGAACTCATTTCATAGTAAAAACAGACCATAGACCACTAACATTTTTGTTTTCAATGACAAACCCCAGTTCTAAATTAACGCGTATGAGACTTGAATTAGACGAGTATAATTTTACAGTAGAGTACCTAAGAGGCAAAGATAATTTTGTAGCCGATGCATTGTCACGGATAACAATATCCGAACTAAAAGACATACAAAACAAAGTCCTGAAAGTCACTACCAGGTATCAAAGTAGACAAAAATTCTGCGCAGAAAATAATAAAGTAGAGATGCCAAGGCAATCTACCGAAACAGCTTCTCAGCCCAACGTATACGAAGTCATTAATAATGATGAAGTACGTAAAGTAGTGACCTTGCATATAAAAGATATGCTGTGTTTCTTTAAACATGGTAAGAAAATTATAGCCAGTTTTGATATTGCAGATTTATATACTAATAATGGAAATATTGATTTAGGACAACTATTTCCAAGGCTCGAAAAAGAAGCCGGTATATTAAAAATCAGCCAATTGAAAATGGCACCGTGGGAAAATATCTTTGAAAAAGTTTCAATAGATAATTTAAAAATTATGGGCAATAAAATATTGAACACATTGAGAGTAGCGCTACTCAACCCGGTGACCACATTAACAAATGTTAAAGAGAAAGAAGCTATATTGTCTACACTACATGATGATCCAGTACAAGGAGGTCACACAGGCATTGCAAAAACCTTGGCCAAGGTCAAAAGACATTATTACTGGAAAGGTATGACTCGTGATATAACAGAGTACATCCAGAAATAACAACAAATATTAAGACCCCTTTAACAATTACTGAAACCCCGATGAAGGCTTTTGACAGAGTGATAGTGGATGCAATTGGTCCACTACCAAAATCAGAACAAGGCAATGAATATGCAGTCACGCTCATATGTGACTTGACTAAATATTTAGTTGCTATACCTGTCGCAAATAAAAGCGCAGCAACTGTTGCAACAGCAATATTTGAATCATTTATTCTCAAGTACGGTCCAATGAAGACGTTCAGTTCGGACATGGGAACGGAATATAAAAATTCAATTATAAATGATTTATGCAAATACCTAAATATTTAAAAATAAAGAGTATAACATCAACTGCACATCATCATCAAACTGTTGGAACAATAGAAAGAAGCCACAGAACATTTAACGAATATATACGATCCTATATACATATCAGTAAATAAAACTGATCGGGACGTATGGCTTCAATATTTTGTTTACTGCTTCAATACAACCCCCTCTATGGCACATAATTATTGTCCATATGAGTTAGTATTTGGTAAGACTAATAATCTACCAAAGTATTTTAACATCATAAGTAATATAGAACCTATATATAACATAGACGACTACGCTAAAGAAAGTAGGAATAGATTAGAAGTATCATACAAAAGAGCAAGAAATATGCTCGAATTAAATAAACAGAAAAATAAGGAATTATATGATTTAAAAACTAGGAACATAACTCTATCAATAGGAGATAAAGTTTTACTAAGAAATGAAGTAGGCCATAAGCTAGATTTTAAATACACAAGGCCCTATAGAGTTGAAAAAAAAGAAGATAATGATAATATAGTTATTTCCGGAAATAAGAGCAAAAAACAAACAGTTCATAAAGATAGGTTAAAAATCTTTAATTCATAAAAGACACACAAAAAAAAAAGATCTATATAAGGTATGCAAAGATATATATAATTACATAAGCCAATACGCGTTGTTAGAAAAAAAATATAACTTTATTTCAACAGGCGTGACCTATTGGAATTTACAATTTGTGCACGATGCAACTTGACGGTTTAACGTCCTCAGTAAAACTCAACTCAATCTTGTCAACGCTTAGCAAACCTCGGCTGAGGGCTCAAGATCATGAGCTCGCTCTCTTTAAACAATGCTCTCATTCTCTTAATGAGTTTCTAAGAGCCTGAATTTGAGCTGCGTTGGCAATTTGGGCATTTGGTGAGAATAACGATTGTGGCGGATGTTTATGTCTAATGGTTTTCGATTTTATGATCGGTCCCACGCCAGAATTGTTATTGTCACCAAGAATTTATAATTTTGGGGCTCTGGGGTTTATTGCCTACAAATTGGAGTGTCTCATGTTACATATGTGGTGCGCTTAGTTGCTAGGGCTTATGTGTAAGGGGTTGGCATTAGGTGCTGTGGACATATGTAATATATGCTGTATTAGAATACATGAGTGTGTGAGTACTTATAGTATATGTTGTGGGTGTGGTACATACATATGTCACTTCCCCATCCCTAAGAAATTAGCCTGTCTTCAGGCGGACATTTTCGGGTATAAAGTTGGATTATTGCTAATTACAATATTATCGGTTTCATTTAAGTTGCTGTTGCTTATAATATGTTCATGTGATTGTATATTGATTGGTTCTACTATTTGTGGTTCTTCTTTTTGTTTCTTATATTTGACAATTATTCTTTGGGGTAATGCTTTGAACTTATAGATAATATACAATATTATAGCGCTTATGATTGATTATGCAAAGTGTTGTTACTGTTACAATCTGAAAGGTGTTGTACATTTTTGTATGATCTTTTACGATTTCTTTAGCTTGAATATATGACAGTGGTTCTAATTTGGTTACATTATTGCTTACATAAATCGTTTGTGTATAATCTAGTTGTGTGCTTGTGATTATTATTTCATCTAGTTGGTTTGAACAGTTTGACGCTTTTATAAGGTTGTTACCTTCTATTATTAGTTCTCTATTGATGCAATTTTGAGTCAAAAGTGTTTTGGGTAGGTTCCAAGTAATGAGCATATTAGGCTCGATGTAATTGATTTCAAAATTTTTTCTTGTTTTTGTATAACTACATTCGGTTGCGGCTTGATTCAAAATTCCTGTTATGCATTTATTTGTAATTAATTCTTTTGTGTTTGCCGTGTAGGCTTGTTTATCTTGTATGAAGTATTTGTCATGGATAAGGTAATATCTCAAAAATTGGCGTTTTGATTATCTCTCGTGGAATATGAGAGATGATTAAAATTTCGTTGGTGTCTGTTTTTAACCAAGTTGAGGTTTTGATATTTAATAATTTTTCTGAATTAACATGCTGTAGGGTGTCATGTTTTAGTAATTTCGGGTTAAAAATGCCCAGTCTAGTTAGTTGCATACCTAACTCTATGTCTTCTATGTATTCGGTGTATTCCTGGAGGTTAAATATAAGGAGTGCTAACCTTTGGCTTTCCTCGTCTGCCTGATTTAAATTATTTATGGTTTCTATGCCTGTATTAACTGCTTCTATTACTCGATTTAGTTCGTTTGCTTGTACGCTATTTTCTGCTATATTATTCATTTTAGATTCTAATTCTTCTTTATCTTGTTGGTCTAATGTGCCGAATAGATATTTATAAATTGTGCCCATAAAGTTAGCAAGATCGCGTTTGCTGCGTTTTGCTATTCTTATTCCATTCATTTCTCTTTCTAATTTTTCTTTTAAATATTTTATCTGTGGGTATGTTTCGAATTCTTCAGCTTGTTTAATTATTTTGTTCAAAGTTTGTTCTGTTTTAGTTATATTAACAGACAGATAGTGATATTCGTAGTTTACGGGTAAGTGTATTACTCCTGTCTTAAATATTAAGTAACCGTTTTTAGATTGGGTTGGGTTGATTTCTAAGCTTTTGAGTTGGACTTCTCGGATGAAGGTACTTATTAGGAAAAACAGTAAATATGCTGTCAGTTTAAGTTGGGTTCTCTTGGCCGTTTGATCTGGAATTATCGTATTTGCTTAGATTAATTTTCTTTTTCTTTTTAAATTTAGATTTGTAGTGTGTGATTTTTCTACTTCCATTAGTTTCTTCGTAATGCTTATCGTCTATTTGTTTGAGGTTTTCCGTTTTCTTGAATGTGGTTGTAGTTTTAGATCTTACTAGGGGTGATTCTTTAAATCTAGTGTATATTTCAAACTCTTGGCGTTTTTCGTTTAGATTTGTTATTTTATTACATTTGTTTTCTTGGGTATTATATGCGGGTGTTCCGGCATATATGAAGATATCAGCTAGTGTTCTACCAGTTGTATTATGTTTTGTCTTATGATTATACGTATAAAGTATTGTTTCAAATTTTGTTTTGTTTGTAAATGTCTATGCAAGATAGAAACTGCCTATTGTCAATGATATAAAAATCCATGACATATTTTTCTCGAGGGTTGAACGTTTCTGGAGTCGTTTGAAAAGAAAGTATTATTTCTATGTTCTGTTTTGGATATACTGCATATTTCGCATTCGTTTATGATGTTTTGTATCAACTTTTGATGGTCAGGGTAATAATATTTTTCTTTAAAAAGGGCTGTGACCTTTTCTATACCTGGATGCAATAAGTCCTTAAGACTTTTAAGGATGATTTCTTTGAAGTTTGCATAGGTTTGGACATCTATAACTTGTTTAGTTGATTTCATTACTTTTGTTAAGTTATTTGGGTTGATTATTTCAACATAAGCTTTTTGGAAAATTATGAAGTCTGCTTCATTATGGAAGTAAATTACACTTTTCTTAGTGCATAGATATTCTTTAATCATTTCTTTAGCGTACTCATGGGTCATTTCTTGATAAGAAATTTTAATTTTTATTTTATGAAAGTAGTGTATCGTTTCTACTTTGTTAATATTAGCTTTTATGAACTCTAGTTGCCTGTTATAATAATGAATAGGTCTTTCTGTGATAGGAATATGATTTTCGTTGTCTTCCTGTGCACTGTCTATTGTTGCGGCTACGCTGTCTGGAGTTTCGCCTAATAGATTTTCCTCTATTTTAATTCGCGATAAAGCGTCTGCTACATAATTTTCCTTTCCGGGGACATATTTGATGTGGTAATCAAACTCATTTAACTTGATTTTCCACCTTTGTAGCTTCATATTTGGTTCTTTCATGTTATTTAGCCAAACTAGGGGTTTGTTATCGCTAAGGATCTCGAATTTTCTACCGAATAGATAGGACCTGAAGTATTTGGTGGCCCAGACAATAGCTAAAAGTTCTTTTTCTATTGCCGAATAATTAATTTCGTGTTCATTTAATGTTCTGCTTGCGTAACAGATTGGTTTATGCTCTTGTGCCCCTATAGCAATATTACTGGCATTTGTAGTTAGTGAGAATCGTTTCTCGAAATTGGGATATACAAGTCTCGGATCGGACATTATAAGCAATTTTAACTTCTCAAATGATTCTGTGTATAATTTATCTTTTATGTTTATGACTCCACCTTTTTTTAGTTTTGCCGTCATTGGTTTTGCTATTTTCGCAAAATTTGGGATGAACTTTCGGTAAAATCCGCAAAGTCCTAAAAATGAATTTTTGAATTGCTTCAATTTTGGGTTAGGTTTTATACCTTCAGTTGTTATTATGTGGCCTTGGAATTCAGTTTGTTTTTTCATGAATTCACATTTGTCTAATTGCAATTTTAGATTGGCCTCCCTTAATTTCATGAATACCCTCCTCAATGACAATATATGTTTCTCCAATGAAGTGGAGTATACAATTATGTCGTCCATGTAGACAAGACAATCTGTGTAGATTAAATCTTCCAGAAGATTGTTCATGCAGCGTTGGAACGTTGCAGGTGCGTCTTTCAAGCCAAACGGCATTCGAGTGTACTCGTAATGTCCATTTTTAGTTGGAAAAGCTGTCTTAGGAATTGAACTTTCGTCCATTTGGATTTGGTGAAAGCCCTTAGCGAGGTCAATGGTAGTGAAATACTGACATTTACCAAGTTTGTCTAGTATACTATCCATCCTGGTATGGGGTATTTGTCATCAATTGTGACTTCATTAAGGCTTCGATAGTCAATGACTATCCTAAATTTTTGTTTGCCGGATGCATCCCTCTTTTTGGGTATGATCCAAATTGGCGAACAGTAAGGGGATTTCGACTTGAGAATTATCCCTTGTTTGATCATATCTTTGATCTGGTTTTCGACTTCTTGGTCGAATGTTTGGGTATATTTGTATGGTTTGGATAACATGTTTAACCGTGCTTGTGAAGGTCAAATTTTCACCTTCTCGGTATTGAATGTCACCAAATTCATGTAAGATTTTTGTTGGTTTACCTTTCTCTTCATCGTTTAGATGATCTAGGCGGAATTCGTTGAACTCTGAGAGTTCGTTGCTGATGGCGAACACAAATTGTTCGTCACCTGATGGGGGCGGAACGAGGTACTCGATTTTTGACTCATTCGCTGGCAATTCGCTTTCCGAATTGTTTTGCATGGTAAATGTAATGTAGTCTATTAGAGCTTGAGTACTCTCTAGGAAATCTCTTCCTAATAGCACATCATAATTTTGTGAAAAATTATGTAAATAGAATTTCTGATGAGTGGGGCAAAGTTTGCTGGGTTTCAGCGAAATACTTTTATTTAGTATTATTGTACCATTAATTGTTTGAACTTCCAATTGGCAAGTTCTTGTGGGGAAATTTAGGAAATTTTCTTTCATTAAGTTAATAGACGACCCCGTGTCTATTACACATTTTAGGATTTTATTATTCATGGTTAGTTTGATAAATGGGTTGGTTCTTCTTCGGTTTCTGACTCCGAGGCAGTTTGAAGAAAATTTTCGGATGTGTCCATTTTCATGTGACCACTACCACTTTCGCGTTGCCTTTTTGTTGGCGGGTTGGGGGCGGATGAATGTTTTTGGGGATTTTGGTAATTAAGAGGGTTTTGGGCCCTGCCTTTGTTTAGATTTTGACTAAACTCTAAGTTTATCTGTGGACTACAGCCAACTTGGGATTTTGGTTTTGGTATAGTGTTACTATAGTTCTGTTGTTTTGTTGATTGATTATAATTTGGAGTTTTTCCATACTCATTGTTACCTCGATTTTTGTTGGAAGTAGCTGGATTGTTTTGATTGTTTGGTTTTTTATTTCTATCGGACAATACTAAATCATAGACGCCTTCTCTTTGAGCTACCTGTTTTAATTTTGAAACTGTCGTTATATCATGACGAGCTAATGTCATGAATAACCTATCGGGCAACTTCCTCATAATAACGTCTTTAACTGTGTTATTTAATGCGTTTGTATACAACATAGTATTCATCTGATTGTCCTCTAGTATAAACTTATTGGATATAACAAATGACTTATATTCTAGCTCTTCTACAAACTTACGAATACTTCCGGTGAATGGGGTATTGTAAATTCTTCTTAAGAGCTCGTCGCATGGCGTCTGTGTTTTGAACTCTGAGATGAGCGCCGACCTCAAATCGGTCCATGTGTTGGCAGCGGATAGCTGCGTGACCCTCTCCGCGTCTCCTCCTATTTGCATTTCGATGGCTCCGAACAGGACGCTGTGTTGGCGAATATCCCTCGTTGGATATAACTGCATGATGAAGTCGATGCGTCTTAAAAAAGCGCTTAGCTCCTCGGTGGCTCCATGAAATGTTGGCACTTGCCTAATTTGGCCTAGTGCTTGTGAAAGGTGTTGCTCGCTTAGTTGCAATACTGGCTCATTTGGTTGTGCCATGTTGTTCACTTTTCACGTTTGTTGTTGTTATTGTTCTTGGTGTATTTCTTTTTTTGTTTAGGTATGGCGTTATTTCGCGCGCGTTACCAATGAGTGTGTCTTACGAGATCAAAGGATGTGCAAGACCAAGGGCACACTCACTGTTGTGCTGTGAATAAAATTCACTACCCAGTAACTCTGATTGTCCAAAGGATCAATACTTAGTTATGTACTAGATAATTGCAATGAATTTGAAATGTCGGGTTTTTGATTGACCTGGGATGTTGTAATCCGTGAACGGTCAATAGGCACTCGCGGTAAGTTTCGCGTGTGTCCTTTTGCGGATACGATTTTCGAATGATTGTGCGTTCGCGTCGATCATCAGCGCCGATCACGATTTGCTTTTAAGGCCTGGGACAACGATTGTCCTTTAATAAGACCATTAATCGCGTATCCTACCGGCTGCACCAATTACATAAGCCAATACGCGTTGTTAGAAAAAAAAAATATAACTTTATTTCAACAGGCGTGACTTATTGGAATTTACAATTTGTGCACGATGCAACTTGACGGTTTTACGTCCTCAGTAAAACTCAACTTCTAAAATCTTGTCAACGCTTAGCAAACCTCGGCTGAGGGCTCAAGATCATGAGCTCGCTCTCTTTAAACAATGCTCTCATTCTCTCAATGAGTTTCTAAGAGCCTGAATTTGAGCTGCGTTGGCAATTTGGGCATTTGGTGAGAATAACGATTGTGGCGGATGTTTATGTCTAATGGTTTTCGATTTTATGATCGGTCCCACGCCAGAATTGTTATTGTCACCAAGAATTTATAATTTTGGGGCTCTGGGGTTTATTGCCTACAAATTGGAGTGTCTCATGTTACATATGTGGTGCGCTTAGTTGCTAGGGCTTATGTGTAAGGGGTTGGCATCAGGTGCTGTGGACATATGTTATATATGCTGTATTAGAATACATGAGTGTGTGTGTACTTATAGTATATGTTGTGGGTGTGGTACATATGTCACTATATATATATTCAAAAAAAATATTTTAAAATACACTAAATACATTATAAATATATTACAAATATAATAAATCTTCAAATTTAAAAAAAAAATTTTTTATATAAATTAAATTTAAGTAAAATAACTCCACTTAGTTACGTTATTTTTCAAAAGGAGGGAGATGTAGTATGTGCATATATAGGGGGTACACTGTACCAATAAAGTAACATCGGTTAAGCATAAATATATCAGCAACACATTGTTGCAGTACACAAACAAAACAATTTCAAGTGAGCGTGTTATATGATCGCCCGCTTATGAGCTAAGCTAAGTCAGCAGTCACACGCTGACCACTTGTAACATAAGTATATATAATAACGTAGTTTTGAGTTTGAATAAAAAGACATTATTTCACGAGAGTGAATTTTTATCAGTTTATTATGTTGAATATCTGGATTATGACTGAAGTACAAAAATTGGCTTACGCTATATTTAAAGCTAAATAATAATTGGAGTACGTGACTTTTTGCAAAGGGCTGCAGCGGCTGCAGATTGTTTATGCTAGCGCCTTTCTGTTGATCAGTTTTTGTTTATAAATGATTGTTGACAATATGTGAGCTCGGCTGCAGAAGGCATTCTGCTCTTAGGATTTTTGCTGCTGTTAGCGTTATTTGAATTCGGATGCAGAAGGCATGTTATTGTTATGATTATTCAATTTGTAAACACACAGTGGGTTATGCCATGCAATGTAGCTTATGAATAACAGTGGTTCAAAATGCGGTTGTTGTGAATATGTCACTCCTCCCCACTAAAAATAAAGCGTGTCCTCACGCGTGTAGGGTATATCAAAAAGGTAAGTATAATAAAAAATATTCTTTAAATGCTAGGATACAATTTTGGTAACATATTTAAATTTTCTTGTTCATTTTCAATTTCAAGTTCAACTGGGAGTTGTGCAGGTGGTTGATCAATAACATTTACTTTCTTAATAAATATTTGTTTGGGTATATTTTTAAACTTATATGCTAGATACATTATTATGATTAATATGATGATTACAAATACTGTAATTATTATAATTTGGAATATTTTCATTTCTTTAATGTTTTCGAAAATTATTTCTTTTGTTTGAATGTACGAAAGTGGCTTTAATTTTGTAATATTATTTTTTACGTATATACTCTGTGTGTAGTCTGAGTTAATATTGCTTATAGATATCTCATTAAGTATTGCTGAGCAATTATGCATTTTTATTATGTTATTTCCCTCAATTAAGATATCATTTTTAATACAGTTTTGATTCAATGTGATTTTGGGTAAGTTCCATGTTATAAGTATATTTGGTTCGATATAGTTAGTTTGTGTTATTAGATGTGTTTTTGAAAATCTGCAACTAGTGTTAGTTTGTTTTATTATACCTAATATGCATGGGTTAATAGTAAACTTTTAGTATGTTTGAGTAGTATTTGTATTGTGTTTCGTCTTGTAGAATATTTTTATCATCGTCCGGGTAGGGTAGAATTTCGTATAATGGAGTTTTATTTATTTCCTTAGGAATGTGTGAAATAATCAAAATTTCATTCGTATCTGATCTAAGCCAAGTAGATGTTTTTATGTTAAGTAGCTTTTCGGAATTAACGTTTGTGAGATAGTCGTGTTTTAATAATTTTGGATTTAAAATTCCCAATCTAGTTAGTTGCATTCCCATTTCTAAATCTTCAATATATTCTGTGAATTATTGTAAGTTGAATGCAAGTAGTTCCAGTACTTTAAATTCTTCTCTTTCTTCTCTTTCGTTGTTTACTATTTCTATTCCTTGGTTGACCGCTTCAATTACATGGTTGAGTTCGTTAATTTGAATACTATTTTGAGCTATTGAATTAATTTTTTCTTCAAGTTCCTCCTTATCGTTGTTATCTAAAGTTCCAAACAAGTATTTGTATGTTGTTCCTACGAAATTAAGTAATCCTCTCTTACTTCTTTTTACTATTCGGATACCGTTTATTTCTCTTTGCAACTTTTCTGTCAAATATTGAATTTGTATTCTGTCCTTAAATTTGTTTGTTTGTAACATTAATTTGTCATATGTGTCTTCTGTCTTTGTTAAATTTATTGTGAGGCAATGGTGCTCGTAATTATCGGGTATGTCTATCATGCCTATTTTAAAGAGTAAGTATCCATTATTTGATTTAATAGGGTTAATATCTATAAACTGGTTGTTACTTCCTGGTAATAGTGTTGACATCATTAGTGCCAGAAAAATGAATGTTATATGTCCTGTTTTGGAACTTCGTCCTCCTGTAAATATTTGCTCTTATTTAATTTCTTTTGTTTTTGATAATTTGTTTTATAATGCTTAATTTTTCGACCTCTGTTAGTCTCTTCAAAATGATCTTCGTCAATTTGTTCTATTTTCCCAGTGGGCTTGTAAGTGTTTTGTAATTTACAGTGAATTATGGGTGCTTTCCTAAACTTAGTATTTATTTCAAAATCCTTTCGGATTTTATTAAGATTATTTATTCTTGTTTTTTTATATTCTGGGTATTATAATTAGGTGTTCCTGCATAAATGAAAATGTCAGCTGGAGTTCTGCCAGTAGAGTTATGTTTTAGCTTATGATTATAAGTGTATAAAATTACCTCAATTTTCATGAGTCTATTTTCTTCGTCATCGTCAGTATTTATAATGCGTATTTTTTCATTAATTGTCTTATGTAGTCTTTCTATATCCGCTACACCATTTTTACTTGTTGTTATTTGAATTTCAACTTTTTCCTTATTCAACCATTCTTTCAGGGCAAGACTCATAAAAGCACTGTCCCTATCTGCCTTCAGAGTTACAGGTTTTCCCATGTTGTTAAATATTTGGATGAGTCCTCTTTTAACTTCCATCCAATCCTTGCCGTTAAGTTCAATTACATTTGCAAATTTTGAATATAAATCAATACATGTTAAATAGCTGTGTTGTGTATTTATTGAATAAATGTCTACTACGTAAGTTTCTCTATAGTTTTCTACTTCTGGTGTAATTTTAAATTTACAAGATGTGTTCCTGTGATCAATTTTAGCTAGATTACAAACTTCACATTCGTTAATTATGTTTTGGATTAAATTTTGATAGTCTGGGTAATAATATGTTTCTTTAAAAAGTCTGACCATCTTTTCGATGCCTGGATGTAAAAGTTTCTTGTGGTTGCTAACTATTATTTCTTTAAATTCTGCATAGCTCCTAATGTCTTTCAGTTTAATATTTGTTCGTAATATTCGAGTTGTTTTGGGGTTCATTATTTCTTTAAAGGCTTGTTGTATTATCTCAAAATCGGAATCGTATTCAATGTATAATACGCTTGAATTGTTGCAAAAATGTTTTATCAATATCTGTTTAGCTTTTTCAATGTTTAAGTTTAAATATTCGATTTTTATTCTTAATTTTTTAAAATATGGTGCAACTTCTATTCTATTGCTCGGTATCACTTCTAATCATTTCTATTTGTCTTCTAAAATAATTTAATGGTTTTTCTGTTAAATGTATTACATTTTCATTATCTTCTTCAGCGCTATGTGCTGTAGCTTGTGTGTTAATATCTTGTTCGCCTAGCATATTTTCTTCAATTTTGATGCGTGATAAAGCATCTGCTACGTGGTTTAATTTTCCTTCTAAGTATTTGATTGAGAAATTATATTCACTAAGTTTAATACGCCAACGTTGTAATTTCATGTTGGGTTCCTTAATGTTGTGTAGCCAAACGAGTGGCTTATGATCGCTTAAAATGTCAAATGGTCTGCCATATAACTATGGGCGAAAATATTTTACTGCCCACACTATTGCTAAAAGCTCTTTTTCTATTGTACTGTAATTTTGTTCATGATCGTTTAACGTTCTACTTGAGAAACTAATTGGCTTGTTATCTTGTGACAACACAGCTCCTATTGCAAAATTACTTGCGTCGGTTGTTACCTGAATCTTTTTATTAAAGTCTGGACATACTAATATTGGGTCGTTTATAATTAATATTTTTAATTTTTCAAAGGCTTTATTGTATTCAACATTTTTAATATCAATTTTTGCCGCTTTCTTTAGGTAAAGAGTCAAGGGTTTTGCAATTTTTGCAAAATCTGGAATGAACTTTCGATAATAACCACATAAGCCTAGAAATGATTTAATTTCCTTTGATGTTTTTGGCAAAGGAAATTCTTGTATTGCTTTTACTTTCAATTTGTTTGGCCGTATGCCTTCTGGACTTATAATATGACCCAAGAATTCTGTTTCCTTTTTTAAGAACTCGCACTTATCTAATTGAAGTTTCAAATATGCCTGTCTTAATTTTTCAAAAACTTTATTTATTGAATTTAAATGTTCTTCAAGTGATGTGGAGAAGACAATAATGTCGTCCAAATAAACAAGACAATGCTTGTTAATTAAATCACGAAGAACGTGATTCATGCACCTTTGGAATGTTGCTGGTGCATTTTTAAGTCCAAATGGCATTCGAGTATACTCGTAATGTCCGTATTTGGTAGAAAATGCTGTTTTATTAATTGAGTTCTTGTCCATCTCAATCTGATGGAAACCTTTTGCTAAATCTATTGTTGTAAAGTATGAACATCTTCCTAATTTTCCCAAAATCTCGTCCATGTTTGGAATGGGGAATTTATCATTGATTGTAATGTCGTTCAATCCTCTGTAATCGACCACTAATCTAAATTTTGCCTTTCCTGAGGCGTCTGCCTTTTTTGGTACGATCCATAAGGGACTACAATAATGCGACTGGCTATGCCGAATAATACCTTGGGTTAACATATCTTTAATTTGCTTTTCGACTTCTTGTTCGAAAGCGAAAGGGTAACCGTATGGTTTCTTGTAGATTGGATTTTCATGATGTGTATTACTTTCGTGCTTAACAATACTCGTGAAGGTCAAATTGTCACCTTCTCGATATTGGATGTCATTGATTTTTCTTCAACGTTTAGATGATCAACTCGGTAATCTTCCCCCGATGTTATTTCATTAATTATTGCGTAATTAATTTCTTGTGTATAACTTTCTGGCTTTAAATATGCTTCGAAGTTTTTTTCTGAATTTGGATCCCAAACTAATTTCTTCTGATTGAACGATCTCTCGCTAATTATTATTCTGTCATGAGCGTAGTCAATTATGGCGTTGTTTGCCTTTAATAAATTTCTGCCTAAAAGTATATCATAATAAGGTGAAAAATCATGTATGTAAAATATCTGATCTTGCCTAAAGAGTTTATTAGGTGCAGTGGATACATAATGGTTTAGTTTTGATATCCCTGTCATGGTTCTAATCGAAGTAGGTCTTGTATAAACTGGTATATTAAGGAAGTTTTCCCTCATCATATTTATTGACGTGTCAATGAGACATCTGTAGCGTCTGTTATTAATTTTAATTTCTATGTACTGGCTTGTCCCGAGGCTCCAATTGGAAAATTTTCGTCTTTTATTTCATTATTCTGAAACACCTCATATTGGTTGTTCTGACAACCATACACTTCTTGTACATAGTTACCCTGATAGTTTTCTGATTGTTGATAATTTTCATCAACCTGCATTTTTTGGGATCCACTAGTAATTTCTCGTATACGCTTGTACGGTTGATTTGGTATATATCTACCTTGAGAAATATTTTGATTTATGGGGTTATTTATTTGTGCTTGTTGTAAATTCTGTTTGAATTCTTGAGCTAGTTGCTTATTTTGGTTAAAATAAGTTTGGTTGTTCGGAGGGTGATGTGAAAAATTGTGGCTTTGATTATTGTTAGTTATGTAACTTGGGGTAAATTGAGGTTTAGTATTTCCTGTATAATTTATAGCATTGTTAGTATTTTGTTTTTTATTATTGTTATAATAATTTTCCTCATAGTAGCCCTCCATTTGAGCTACTTGTTTTAATTTTGAAATAGTGGATATATCATGTCTTGCGAGTGACATGGTAATTTTTTATTTATTAAGTTTTTTACAGTGTTATGCATAGCGTTTGTATACAATCTGGAATTATCTAAATTCCCTTCTAATTCTAACTTGTCAGTTATAATTATTATCTTAGCCTCTACCTCACTACAAAATTTACGTA
Organism: Drosophila littoralis; assembly: GCA_018903485.1. Lineage (NCBI taxonomy): Eukaryota > Metazoa > Arthropoda > Insecta > Diptera > Drosophilidae > Drosophila > Drosophila littoralis. The sequence continues at coordinate 450,022 of JAEIGF010000016.1, read as the reverse complement.
AATTACCTTGATAATTGGTATTATATAGTCTTCGCAGTAGTTCTTCCACGGGTGTTTGCGTCTTGTATTCGGAGATTAAGGCTTCCCTCAGTTGGGACCAGCTGTTGATTTGCAGCATTCTAGGAACCTTCTGGGCATCTCCGGATAATTAGAACTCAATCGCCCCGAATATGATGCATTGTTGTCGTTCATTGTGAGTAGAGTACAGTTGAAGCAGGTAATCCATCCTTCTGATAAATGGACCCAGGGTTATAGGGTCTGAAGCAACTGGTTTAAATTTTGGTCGTTTAATTTATTCATTGCTGCAAGTGCAGCCACATGAGAGCCTTCTGGTTGCTCCATTTTTTTTATTTTTTTTTATTTAGTTTGTGTCACGAAATTCACTTTGTTGCAACGACCGAATTGGATTCATACGTTGCTTGAATTGTTTTGACACGTTAAGTTCTTTTGCGGATAGCGAATTTTGGACTTGAAATATATTCGATTTAGTTGTAATACTGTGCACAATTACACTTGTTGATCAGAGAAGACACCAGTTGTATGGATAAGCCCCTCTTTAATTGATCGTATCACTCACGAACTTTAATTTATTTCTTTTCACAAAATGCTATCGTACCGGCTGCGCCAATAACGTAGTTATGAGTTTGAATAAAAAGACATTATTTCACGAGAGTGCATTTTTATCAGTTTATTATGTTGAATATCTGGATTAAGACCGAAGTACAAAAATTGGCTTACGCTATATTTAAAGCTAAATAATAATTGGAGTACGTGACTTTTTGCAAAGGGCTGCAGCTTGTTTATGCTAGCGCCTTTCTGTTGATCAGTTTTTGTTTATAAATGATTGTTGACAATATGTGAGCTCGGCTGCAGAAGGCATTCTGCTCTTAGGATTTTTGCTGCTGTTAGCGTTATTTGAATTCGGATGCAGAAGGCATGTTATTGTTATGGGGGATATGCCATGCAATGCAGCTTATGAATAACAGTGGTTCAAAATGCGGTTGTTGTGAATATGTCACTATATATACATATATATATATGTACACAAGACTCTCTCTCTCCCGATTATGCTGATAAGACAAAATATGTATAAAGCCGCTCCGCTGCTGGCGTAACCGGCAGCGCAGCTATGCGGTCTTAGCCATAAGAATATATTGAATAAAACAATTCTAAAAACACAGTCAAACGGCACAGACGTGCCAGAGTATTAAATTGGATATTACGATATTGTGATGTTACAACATTACAATATAATCATTTTGCCAACTATATATATATATATATATATATATATATATATATATGTATTCATCATAAGTAATGTCCGAATGGTGGGTTTAAACTTGGCCCCATACTTAATTATTCTAGAAGTTCCTAACAGCTTTTTGGTTTAATAATGAAATTTTAGTTAAAACATTGTGGCGACAAAAGATAAAGTGAGCCACATACATCTAAGGCCACAAAACAAAGACAGTAACATTTCCGGGCAAAACCCGACCTGAAAGCGGCCATCCAAGTGCCGCACACGACAGACCCAGATCGGCCAAAGAAGAAAAGGCCACAAAAAAAATAACAATCAAAATGTCAGCTCAAGAGCCACGCAGAGGACGACTGGCTGTATCTCCCGGCTCACTACCCCGTCATATGTGGCCCGACCTACCTCACCGACACGAGAGGGATCCCAACCAGAGCGCACTTCGACGATTACCAGCGTTTTTTTTACCCCGTCGCGGACATCGAGGGTCGACCAGGAGACGCCCATTATACCGAGTGAGTCCGTTCCGAGATCATTTTCCGCCCATGGCTAGAAGCAGAGGCCAGAGAGCCCGGATAGTTTTCCGATGCAAGGGTCACATTTTTTCCTGCTGCCCTGCAACTCATAAAAGAAAGCATTAAATGCAATTAAATTTCGCTTCTAACATACTACCTAAGGCTATTTTAAAATTTTCGTATCATTTATACACCGAAGGGAAACGGGCTATGATCCATTGCCGAGCAGTACACACATACATATATGTATATATAGATAAAAAATTACATTATTTTACTATCGCCCTTTACCAACCCCAGAGAGCTCTTTAGGCAGGGTAAGGTTGTTTAAGCGATTGAGCATCTTTGCACGCCACGTATATAATCATTTTGGCAACAATATATATATATATAAATATTCATAATAAGTAATGTCCGAATGGTGAGTTTAAACTTTGATTTTTATTGGGAGCAGAACCGATTCGCTCTCTCCGAATATAGCAAGTCAACTAAACTCTAGTACAGATTCATTTCTTAAGACTAACATCACGTGGAATCAAAATCATAGCGGCCACGCAAAAGTTCTTTGTTTGCCGGCTATGCAACGACTTCCGGACAATACTTGGTCAGCAAATTCTATTCGGCGTCATATTACCGACAATGACCGGGAGTGAGTGAACTCTAGTTAACTACTCCCCCCTCAAAACTGAGGCCACCCTCGGCCGACCCTATACCAGCAATCACTTCTCTCAGCTGCTCTGCTGACTTCCTCTTCGTGGTGATTCGCCAAAGTGTCAGCCCAATGCAATCGATTGCGCAACAGATAGCTCTTGCGATGAAAGATACCCGGTGGGCCTGGTCTTCATTGATTTGCTCCCTGAACTGTTAAATTGCCTCCACATTACGTTCATTTAAGAAATGAAGATGTGGGAGACTTAGTACGTCTCGGCTGGCCGTGATGTTCAACAGTGGGGAGTTCGCCGACCCTGGGACTCTATCCAAGATGTTATTATGATTTATAAAAAGAGTCCCATTTACATTAGCACGCTCAGCGAATGAAATGAGGTGTGTGCCTTGGAGCCAGGTCTTAGAGCAATTATCTACTCGCACTTCTGCTAGTTTATCGTTGATAATTATCATCCCTTCGTCCACCTGAGTAATCGACTCCAAGTTGCTAGGCTGCGTTTCGCAATGAGGCACTCCTCCGGCGTGTAATTCGCTGGCTCATGAGCTTTCTTTTGACAATCTGCAGAACGTCGCTCCAGGGGATACGGTGCAGTTTTCAAGAGCGTAAACGTTACCATCATACTCCGCCACGGTGTTGTCTTTTACTCGTAATATGAAGCCCTCATGAATGACGGGGAAAGTTGAAGCTTGTCTTACAAGCTAGCTTAGCTTTTGGAACTTAATAATGAAGTATAAGGCGTTGTTAGATTGCAGTTCCTTAACGGACGAAACGGACAAAGGTTCTGCTATGTCGGTGGGCTCCTCAAGCCAAACTGATTTTAAGATTTTAATATGGTCTAATATATTCGGACTTACAATGTTTGCTTTTGCTAACGATATTGCAAGCATTAAATTTTGCATTTCCATCATCATCATCCTATTTCTAGCCAATAACTTGTGTGTCTTTTCCTGCCTTGAGAACTTGATTGACGGTGATTGTGAGCTGATTTACTTGGTCCTGTACCTAAGTATTTATCTCTATTTGTCTATTGTTTTCGCGTATTAACTGTAGTTTTGTAAATTTTATTTTTTCTAAATCGTTGGCATTCGGAGTGCCTGCTACGACTTTCAGCATGGACCCTAAGAAGTCAGAACTTCTAGCCACCCTATGGTGTACGCCCAACGCTTCCAGCAGGTCCTGCAGGTGAGCTGTGTCCACCTTTAGGAGCTTTTTCATGTGTGATTGTGGGAACATGTCAAATAAATTGACCGTTTCCTCCACCACCCGTGCGTATTCCGAAAGATTCGACGAGTGTTGAACATAGGCGAAATCCTCCCACACCAGGATTCGTCCATCCATTATCGGGATGTACATAGCGTTTGAATAGTTGGCGTTCTCCCTAGCTCTGAGCGCCGTCTGGGCGTCTCTGATCATGTTTTGTATTTTCTCTTGTGGCTCATATGGGTGCGCCTGAAGCACATCAACTGGTCTTTTGTCGATGACCGAATGGATCGACTTATTGTACTCAGTTGTACGGTGTCACTTATACCTTTATCGATCTTTAGGCATCTGGCTAGCTCTAACCTGCTTAATGTTTTCCTGTGCAGACCTATGGGCCCTATTATGCTCAGTTGTGGGGATTTCTCTTCTTTCTTCAACTGCAAGTACGTCCACTACACGATGTTTGCAGTGCCAGAACTTCGAGGCCGGGTATCTTCGAACCAATGCGTCTTGTATCATTGCAAGCGTATGCAAATCACAGTGGAGAGAATTTAGGCATTTGGGTGAAACTACATCTTCGAGTTCCTCTAGCAATGATTCAATGCAAGTATAGTTGATCAAGTAACGTTTCTTATTCCCAAACAGAATGAAACTGCGTTTTAAGGGGAAACGCGCCTCTTCCAGCACTAGTTGGTTTTGAAAACAGTTCAAGGGTTTGATTGTTGACTCAATGGTGTTGGCGAGAGAGACATCGCTGTAGATCGTTGCTGCGCAGGACTCCACCTCTTGTTCATCTACAGCGTTGAGCTGTTGTCTAGATAAGGCATCCGCAACCAGATTGTCCTTGCCGGGTTTGTAGAAGAGGCTTGCATTAGACTCATCAATGCGCGCTTTCCATCTTTTAGTCTTCGCATTTGGATTGAATTCCGAAACTGCGAAGGTCAAGGGTTGATGGTCAGTGAAGACGTTAATGTCTTTCACCCCACACAAATAGTGCCTTAATTTGGCAAGTATACAAACCATACAATGGCCAATGGCTCTCTCTCATTTGTTGTGTAATTAACCTCACAGTCCTTCAATGTTCTCGACATTTGCAAGGAGACCAAGGCACGAAGCCACGAAGGAACCACCGCGGAGGAAGTCGTCAACTTCTTAGTCCACGAGGTGTTCTTTAAATTTGGCGTGCCGGAAGTGACTCACTCGGATAATTGGCGGCAATTTATTTCGCGTTTGGCATTACGCATTTGCATACCCCAGTCTATTCGCCACAGAGTAACGCTGCCGAACGCGTGAACCGCACAGTGCTGTCTGCGATAGGAACCTACTTGGGCCAGGATCACAGAGAATGGGACGCGTACCTACCAGAGGTAGAAGTGGCCATCCGGAATGCGGTGCACAGCACTACAGGGGTGACTCCGTTCTTCGCGGTGTTTGGCCAGCACATGTACCTTGGCGGATCGCAGCATTTCGGACATGGATGCAAAGGACAGACTGGCTATAATCCGAAATCAGGTCTAGGAGCACCTGCACACCGTGTACGAAGTCGTCAACGCTATGATCAACGCGCTCGCCAACTCCATCTGGAACCGGGTCAGGTAGTCTGGAGGCGCAACTTCGCACTCAGCAGCTTTGGGAAAGCCTTCAATGCCAAGTTCGCCCGGAAATTCCTCAAGAGCCGCGTCGTCCGAGCCGTAGGTACCAACGCCTACGAGTAAGAAGATATCCAGGGACGTTTGCTAGGCGTTTTTCACGCAAAATATCTACGAGTATAAGCGTAATTTGCTCACCTCCTCGCCAAGCGTTAACGGCGACAGCGTCGTCCTCTTTAATCAGCGGCGCCAGTACAGAGTAGTTGTCGTGGGTGTGGCCTACGTTGGGCATCCTTATTAGCCGGCTGGGTCAAGCTAGGAAATGCGCACGCAGATTCCTTGTAACGGTCGCGTTCGCGTTAACAATTATCTGCGTGGTGATGTTGCATTTGACGTTATCGGCAGCGTCGATAGTTTGCCTAGTTGGGTGCGTTCTTTATTATCGGCCACGCCGATATCTTTTGTCATAGGGGCAGAGTATCGGGGTGAAGCCGGGCAGACAGCGGCGCACAATTTATTGAAGAGTGGCAACGCCGGGCTTGCTATCCACGGTGCCAAATGGGGCGATTGCTAATGGCTGCCCGATTCGCTTCCAAAAAGTTTATAGGGAGAGTGGATCGCATGCCCTTGGGTATGCCCTTGGCCTTCATTTGGGCCGTTGACCCAAAAAAATTCAACTGTGTAGATGAACCCGCCTCGCAAATGTATGCGCGTGCCGAAATTCGGCACCGATGATGTTGCTGTCCAAATGTACAGCCGGGAGTTCGACTTTGTCAGCGGTCAACGGCGGGCGTGCCGTGCTCGGGAGCGAATCAAAGTTTTCCATTTTTAATGCCGGCCCCATATAAATTTGTTCTAGAAGTTCCTATCAGGCAACTAAGCCGATATGTACAACTGAAAATACCGAGGCTTTTTTTTTAGTTTAATAATGAAATTTTAGTTTAAACATTGTGGCGACAAAAGATAAAGTGAGCCACATACATCTAAGGCCACAAAGCAAAGACAGTAACATTTCCGGGCAAAACCCGACCTGAAAGCGGCCATCCAAGTGCCGCACACGACAGACCCAGATCGGCCAAAGAAGAAAAGGCCACAAAAAATATAACAATCAAAGTGCCAGATCAAGAGCCACGCAGAGGTCCACTGGCTGTATCTCCCGGCTCACTACCCCGTCATCTGTGGCCCGACCTACCTCACCGACACGAGAGGGATCCCAACCAGAGCGCACTTCGACGATTACCAGCGTTTTTTTTACCCCGTCGCGGACATCGAGGGTCGACCAGGAGACGCCCATTATACCGAGTGAGTCCGTTCCGAGATCATTTTCCGCCCATGGCTAGAAGCAGAGGCCAGAGAGCCCGGATAGTTTTCCGATGCAAGGGTCACATTTTTTCCTGCTGCCCTGCAACTCATAAAAGAAAGCATTAAATGCAATTAAATTTCGCTTCTAACATACTACCTAAGGCTATTTTAAAATTTTCGTATCATTTATACACCGAAGGGAAACGGGCCAAGATCCATTGCCGAGCAGTACACACATACATATATATATAGATAAGAAATTACATTATTTTACTATCGCCCTTTACCAACCCCAGAGAGCTCTTTAGGCAGGGTAAGGTTGTTTAAGCGATTGAGCATCTTTGCACGCCACGTATATAATCATTTTGGCAACAATATATATATATATAAATATTCATAATAAGTAATGTCCGAATGGTGAGTTTAAACTTTGATTTTTATTGGGAGCAGAACCGATTCGCTCTCTCCGAATATAGCAAGTCAACTAAACTCTAGTACAGATTCATTTCTTAAGACTAACATCACGTGGAATCAAAATCATAGCGGCCACGCAAAAGTGCTGTGTTTGCCGGCTATGCAACGACTTGCGGCACAATACTTGGTCAGCAAATTGTATTCGGAGTCATATTACCGACAATGACCGGAAGTGAGTGAACTCTAGTTAACTACTCCCCCCTCAAAACTGAGGCCGCCCTCGGCCGACCCTATACCAGCAATCACTTCTCTCAGCTGCTCTGCTGACTTCCTCTTCGTGGTGATTCGCCAAAGTGTCAGCCCAATGCAATCGATTGCGCAACAGATAGCTCTTGCGATGAACGATACCCGGTGGGCTTGGTCTTCATTGATTTGCTCCCTGAACTGTTGAATTGCCTCCACATTACGTTCATTTAAGAGATGAAGATGTGGGAGACTTAGTACGTCTCGGCTGGCCGTGATGTTCAACAGTGGGGAGTTCGCCGACCCTGGGACTCTATCCAAGATGTTATTATGACTTATAAAAAGAGTCCCATTTACATTAGCACGCTCAGCGAATGAAATGAGGTGTGTGCCTTGGAGCCAGGTCTTAGAGCAATTATCTACTCGCACTTCTGCTAGTTTATCGTTGATAATTATCATCCCTTCGTCCACCTGAGTAATCGACTCCAAGTTGCTAGGCTGCGTTTCGCAATGAGGCACTCCTCCGGCGTGTAATTCTCTGGCGCATGTGCTTTCTCTTGAAAATCTGCGGAACGTCGCTCCAGGGGAGACGGTGCAGTTTTCAAGAGCGTAAACGTTACCATCATACTCCGCCACGGTGTTGTCTGTTACTCGTAATATGAAGCCCTCATGAATGACGGGGAAAGTTGTAGCTTGTCTTACAAGCTAGCTTACCTTTTGGAACTTAACAATGAAGTAGAAAGCGTTGTAAGATTGCAGTTCCTTAACGGACGAAACGGACAAAGGTTCTGCTATGGGGGTGTCGGTGGGCTCCTCAAGCCAAACTGATTTGAAGATTTCAATATGGTCTAATATATTCGGGCTTACAATGTTTGCTTTTGCTAATGATATTGCAAGCATTAAATTTTGCATTTCCATCATCATCATCCTATTTCTAGCCAATACTTGTGTGTCTTTTCCTGCCTTGAGAACTTGATTGACGGTGATTGTGAGCTGATTAACTTGGTCCTGTACCTAAGTATTTATCTCTATTTGTCTATTGTTTTCGCGTATTAACTGTAGTTTTGTAAATTTTATTTTTTCTAAATCGTTGGCATTGGGAGTGCCTGCTACGACTTTCAGCATGGACCCTAAGAAGTCAGAACTTCTGGCCACCCTATGGTGTACGCCCAACGCTTCCAGCAGGTCCTGCAGGTGAGCTGTGTCCACCTTTAGGAGCTTTTTCATGTGTGATTGTGGGAACATGTCAAATAAATTGACCGTTTCCTCCACCACCCGTGCGTATTCCGAAAGATTCGACGAGTGTTGAACATAGGCGAAATCCTCCCACACCAGGATTCGTCCATCCATTATCGGGATGTACATAGCGTTTGAATAGTTGGCGTTCTCCCTAGCTCTGAGCGCCGTCTGGTCGTCTCTGATCCTGTTTTGTATTTTCTCTTGTGGCTCATACGGGTGCGCCTGAACCACATCAACTGGTCTTTTGTCGATGACCGAATGGATCGACTTATTGTACTCAGTTGTAGCCAGTAAAATGATTTCTACGGTGTCCCTTATACCTTTATCGATCTTTAGGCATCTGGCTAGCTCTAACAGATTGATGTGAAAGCGCTCAACTTGTCCATTCGAGATGCTATGCAATGGTGGTGTATTTGAAATGTTGACCCCATAGTTGTTTGCAAGCATAGCCACGATTGTTTCTGAATTCAATGACGGTTCATTGTCACAGTTAATAGATCTGGCTTTTGGGAAAAAACTCATCAGTTGCATTAAGGCTGGCTTCAGATCCACAATAGTTCTTGAAGGGACCGGTTAGACTCACCAATGCGCGCTTTCCATCTTTTAATCTTCGCATTTGGATTGGATTCCGAAACTGCGAAGGTCAAGGGTTGATGGTCAGTGAAGACGTTAATGTCTTTCACCCCATACAAATACTGCCTTAATTTGGCAAGTATACAAACCATTCAATGGCCAATAGCTGTCTCTCATTTGTTGCGTAATTAACCTCACAGTCCTTCAATGTTCTCGACATTTGCAAGGAGACCAAGGCACAAAACTACCGGATGCAGATCGCAATTGAGGAGGAAAGTATCCACGGTCGAAACGAGGTCATGCGTGCATATTCGTCGTCGTGAACCACTTTTTAAAGTTTACCTATTTAAAAGCCATGAAGGAAGCCACCGCGGCGGAAGTCGTCAACTTCCTAGTCCACGAGGTGTTCTTTAAATTTGGCGTGCCGGAAGTGACTCACTCGGATAATTGGCGGCAATTTATTTCGCGTTTGGCATTACGCATTTGCATACCCCAGTCTATTCGCCACAGAGTAACGCTGCCGAACGCGTGAACCGCACAGTGCTGTCTGCGATAGGAACCTACTTGGGCCAGGATCACAGAGAATGGGACGCGTACCTACCAGAGGTAGAAGTGGCCATCCGGAATGCGGTGCACAGCACTACAGGGGTGACTCCGTTCTTCGCGGTGTTTGGCCAGCACATGTACCTTGGCGGATCGCAGCATTTCGGACATGGATGCAAAGGACAGACTGGCTATAATCCGAAATCAGGTCTAGGAACACCTGCACACCGTGTACGAGCGAAGAACCGGGTCAGGAAGTCTGGAGGCGCAACTTCGCACTCAGCATCTTTGGGAAAGCCTTCAATGCCAAGTTCGCCCGGAAATCTCCTCAAGAGCCGCGTCGTCCGAGCCGTAGATACCAACGCCTACGAGTAAGAAGATCTCCAGGGACGTTTGCTAGGCGGTTTTCACGAAAAAGATCTACGAGTATAAGCGTAATTTGCTCACCTCCTCGCCAAGCGTTAACGGCGGCAGCGTCGTCCTCTTTGGTCAGCGGCGCCAGTACAGAGTAGTTGTCGTGGGTGTGGCCTACGTTGGGCATCCTTATTAGCCGGCTGGGTCAAGCTAGGAAATGCGCACGCAGATTCCTTGTAACGGTCGGGTTCGCGTTAACAATTATCTGCGTGGTGATGTTGCATTTGACGTTATCGGCAGCATCGATAGTTTGCCTAGTTGGGTGCGTTCTATATTATCTGCCACGCCGATATTTTTTTTTTTGTCATAGGGGCAGAGTTTTGGGGTGAAGCTGGGCAGACAGCGGCGCACAATTTATTGAAGAGTGGCAACGCCGGGCTTGCGATCCACGGTGCCAAATGGGGCGATTGCTAATGGCTCCCCGATTCGCTCCCAAAGAGATTATAGGGAGAGTGGATCGCATGCCCTTAGATATGCCCTTGGCCTTCATTTGGGCCGTTGACCCAATAAAATGCAACTGTCTAGATGAGCAGCAACGGAACCCGCCTCGCAAATGTATGCGCGTGCCGAAATTCGGCACCGATGATGATGCTGTCCAAATGTACAGCCGGGAGTTCGACTTTGTCAGCGGTCAACGGCGTGTGCCGTGCTCGGGAGCGAATCAAAGTTTTCCATTTTTCATGCCGGCCCCATACTTAATTATTCTAGAAGTTCCTAACAGGTTTTTTGGTTTAATATTGAAATTTTAGTTAAAACATTGTGGCGACAAAAGATAAAGTGAGCCACATACATCTAAGGCCACAAAACAAAGACAGTAACATTTCCGGGCAAGACCCGACCTGAAAGTGGCCATCCAAGTGCCGCACACGACAGACCCAGATCGGCCAAAGAAGAAAAGGCCACAAAAAAAATAACAATCAAAGTGTCAGCTCAAGAGCCACGCAGAGGACGACTGGCTGTATCTCCCGGCTCACTACCCCGTCATCTGTGGCCCGACCTACCTCACCGACACGAGAGGGATCCCAACCAGAGCGCACTTCGACGATTACCAGCTTTTATTTTTACCCCGTCGCGGACATCGAGGGTCGACCAGGAGACGCCCATTATACCGAGTGAGTCCGTTCCGAGATCATTTTCCGCCCATGGCTAGAAGCAGAGGCCAGAGAGCCCGGATAGTTTTCCGATGCAAGGGTCACATTTTTTCCTGCTGCCCTGCAACTCATAAAAGAAAGCATTAAATGCAATTAAATTTCGCTTCTAACATACTACCTAAGGCTATTTTAAAATTTTCGTATCATTTATACACCGAAGGGAAACGGGCCAAGATCCATTGCCGAGCAGTACACACATACATATATATATAGATAAGAAATTACATTATTTTACTATCGCCCTTTACCAACCCCAGAGAGCTCTTTAGGCAGGGTAAGGTTGTTTAAGCGATTGAGCATCTTTGCACGCCACGTATATAATCATTTTGGCAACAATATATATATATATAAATATTCATAATAAGTAATGTCCGAATGGTGAGTTTAAACATTGATTTTTACTGTGAGCAGAACCGATTCGCTCTCTCCGAATATAGCAAGTAAACTAAACTCTAGTACAAATTCATTTGCTTAAGACTAACATCACGTGGAATCAGAATCATAGCGGCCACGCAAAAGTGCTGTGTTTGCCAGCTATGCAACGACTTCCGGCACAATACTTGGTCAGCAAATTGTATTCGGAGTCATATTACCGACAATGACCGGGAGTGAGTGGACTCTAGTCAACTACTCCCCCCTCAAAACTGAGGCCGCCCTCGGCCGACCCTATACCAGCAATCACTTCTCTCAGCTGCTCTGCTGACTTCCTCTTCGTGGTGATTCGCCAAAGTGTCAGCCCAATGCAATCGATTGCGCAACAGATAGCTCTTGCGATGAACGATACCCGGTGGGCCTGGTCTTCATTGATTTGCTCCCTGAACTGTTGAATTGCCTCCACATTACGTTCATTTAAGAGATGAAGATGTGGGAGACTTAGTATGTCTCGGCTGGCCGTGATGTTCAACAGTGGGGAGTTCGCCGACCCTGGGACTCTATCCAAGATGTTATTATGACTTATAAAAAGAGTCCCATTTACATTAGCACGGTCAGCGAATGAAATGAGGTGTGTGCCTTGGAGCCAGGTCTTAGAGCAATTATCTACTCGCACTTCTGCTAGTTTATCGTTGATAATTATCATCCCTTCGTCCACCTGAGTAATCGACTCCAAGTTGCTAGGCTGCGTTTCGCAATGAGGCGTGTAATTCTCTGGCTCATGAGCTTTCTTTTGACAATGTGCAGAACGTCGCTCCAGGGGATACGGTGCAGTTTTCAAGCGCGTAAGCGTTTCCATCACACTCCGCCACGGTGTTGTCTGTTACTCGTAATATGAAGCCCTCATGAATGACGGGGAAAGTTGTAGCTTGTCTTACAAGCTAGCTTAGCTTTTGGAACTTAATAATGAAGTATAAAGCGTTATTAGATTGCAGTTCCTTAACGGACGAAACGGACAAAGGTTCTGCTAAGGGGGTGTCGGTGGGCTCCTCAAGCCAAACTGATTTCAAGATTTCAATATGGTCTAATATATTCGGGCTTACAATGTTTGCTTTTGCTAATGATATTGCAAGCATTAAATTTTGCATTTCCATCATCATCATCCTATTTCTAGCCAATAGCGTTTCATACAAGTGTTCAGTGTCCACTTGTGTGTTTTTTCCGGCCTTGAGAATTTTATTGACGCGTTATTGTGAGCTGATTAACTTGGTCCTGTATCTAAGTATTTATCCCTATTTGTCTATTGTTTTCGCGTATAAATTGTCGCTCTGTACATTTTTTTTTATTCTAAATCGTTTGCATCCGGAGTGCCTGCTACGATTTTCAGCATGGACCCTAAGAAGTCCGAACTTCTGGCCACCTATGGTGTACGCCCAACGCTTCCAGCAGGTCCTGCAGGTGAGCTGTGTCCACCTTTAGGAGCTTTTTCATGTGTGATTGTGGGAACATGTCAAATAAATTGACCGTTTCCTCCACCACCCGTGCGTATTCCGAAAGATTCGACGAGTGTTGAACATAGGCGAAATCCTCCCACACCAGGATTCGTCCATCCATTATCGGGATGTACATAGCGTTTGAATAGTTGGCGTTCTCCCTAGCTCTGAGCGCCGTCTGGGCGTCTCTGATCCTGTTTTGTATCTTCTCTTGTGGCTCATATGGGTGCGCCTGAACCACATCAACTGGTCTTTTGTCGATGACCGAATGGATCGACTTATTGTACTCAGTTGTATGGTGACTTATACCTTTATCGATATTTAGGCATCTGGCTACCTCTAACGGAGTGCTGTGAAAGCGCTCAACTTGTCCATTCGAGATGCTATGCAATGGTGGTGCATTTGAAATGTTGACCCCATAGTTGTTTGCAAGCATAGCCACGATTGTTTCTGAATTCAAAGACGGTTCATTGTCACAGTAAATAGATCTGGCTTTTGGGAAAAAATTCATCATTTGCATTAAGGCTGGCTTCAACCCACAATGGTTCTTGAAGGGACCGGATGGACAACAGCAAATTTCGAAAACTTGTCGATGCAAGTGAGAAAAAATTTCCTGTCAGCGGAGAAAATGTCTATGTGCAACATCTCTCCTACATGTGAGGGGATCAGCGTCTCGCCAAGCTCCTGTTTCTTGGGGTGTCTATCATATTTAGCCCTAGAACCGTTCTGCTATTCTGTATTATTTCATTGGTTATCTTTGACATCTTTGGGAAATAGTACTCGGAGGGTACCTGCTTAATGTTTTCCTGTGCAGACCTATGGGCCCTATTATGCTCAGTTGTGGGGATTTCTCTTCTTTCTTCAACTGCAAGTACGTCCACTACACGATGTTTGCAGTGCCAGAACTTCGAGGCCGGGTATCTTCGAACCAATGCGTCTTGTATCATTGCAAGCGTATGCAAATCACAGTGGAGAGAATTTAGGCATTTGGGTGAAACTACATCTTCGAGTTCCTCTAGCAATGATTCAATGCAAGTGTAGTTGATCAAGTAACGTTTCTTATTCCCAAACAGAATGAAACTGCGTTTTAAGGGGAAACGCGCCTCTTCCAGCACTAGTTGGTTTTGAAAACAGTTCAAGGGTTTGACTGTTGACTTAATGGTGTTGGTGAGAGAGACCCCGCTGTGGATCGTTGCTGCGCAGGACTCCACCTCTTGTTCATCTACACCGTTGAGCTGTTGTCTCGATAAGGCATCCGCAACCAGATTGTCCTTGGCGGGTTTGTAGAAGAGGCGCGCATTAGACTCATCAATGCGCGTTTTCCATCTTTTAGTCTTCGCATTTGGATTGAATTCCGAAACTGCGAAGGTCAAGGGTTGATGGTCAGTGAAGACGTTAATGTCTTTCACCCCATACAAATAGTGCCTTAATTTGGCAAGTATACAAACCATTCAATGGCCAATAGCTCTCTCTCATTTGTTGCGTAATTAACCTCACAGTCCTTCAATGTTCTCGATATTTGCAAGGAGACCAAGCATGGGCGGCAATTTATTTCGCGTTTGGCATTACGCATTTGCGTACCCCAGTCTATTCGCCTAAGACACGGTGCTGTCTGCGATAAGAACCTACTTAGGCCAGGATCACAGAGAATGGGACGCGTACCTACCAGAGGTAGAAGTGGCCATCCGGAATGCGGTGCACAGCACTACAGGGGTGACTCCGTTCTTCGCGGTGTTTGGCCAGCACATGTACCTTGGCGGATCACAGCATTTCGGACATGGATGCAAGGGACAGACTGGCTATAATCCGAAATCTGGTCTAGGAACACCTGCACACCGTGTACGAGCGAAGTCGTCAACGCTTTGATCAACGCGCGCGCCAGCTCCATCTGGACCGGGTCAGGAAGTCTGGAGGCGCAACTTCGCACTCATCAGCATTGGGAAGCCCTCAATGCCAAGTTCGCCCGGAAATTCCTAAAGAGCCGCGTCGTCCGAGCCGTAGGTACCAACGCCTACGAGTAAGAAGATATCCAGGGACGTTTGCTAGGCGGTTTTCACGCAAAAGATCAACGAGTATAAGCGTAATTTGCTCACCCTCTTGCCAAGCGTTAACGGCATCAGCGTCGTCCTCTTTGGTCCGCGGCGCCAGTACAGAGTAGTTATCGTGGGTGTGGTGTAGTGTGTATATGCCTAAAAGTAACACCCAGTATTCATACATAAAGTATGTGGCACTTTGTTGCATACAATAACAAATATAAATTAAATAAACCCAGAGCCACTCTATGTATTGGCTCTGGCTCATATTACGCAGCGCGAGTCACTAGCCCCGCACGCTGACCATTTATGTTTACGCTGCATATCCCAGTTCCGTCTGAGCGCATTTCATGAGCAACATATATGCTTACTAACACTGGCATATGCAAGCTACTCACTCTCCCTCTCTTTGTAGCTGTTAACCAATAACAGCATTAGAACATATATGTATCCATTGGCTAAGCGCATAACATTGACTTTGAATAAAACGATTCACATACTACAACCTAACCGGCACTGACGTGCAAAAATTAACTCTTTTTTATAAATTGTAATAACAATATTACATGGCGACCGTGACAAGTGTCACGCAACGTGGGAAAAATAAATAAACGACAACAACAACTGTGGCAGGTGCATCAGCACGACAACAACTACAAAAACAGCGGCGGAAAATAGCAACATTATAAATTTCTGAGTGAGTATGGTGTGGCTTTTGTGCATATTATGTCCATACGCATCACTCTTGATGAGTACAGGGCGCGCCAACTTCTAGCCAGAGAAGCGGCTAACAAAGAAGTTGAAATAAAACAAAAGAAACCAAGAAATCGTGGTGGCTTACGGCTGCGCATTAAGAAGCGCAAGGCCGAAATTATTAAAGTGTTATAGATTAACAGAAAGCCCCCGACTTGGGAAAACGCCAAGAAACTAGCCGATGAGCTAGATTTCTTAGAGGCGGAAGAGCGCAAGCACAAAGCAGAAGCCGATACACCTGCTCCTCACCCAATAAGAAATTTATTAAAAACCAATAAGCCAACAGAAGAAAAGCCGCTACCTAAGATAAAGAAAAGATGTCCTGACGACTGCGCTGGACCATTTTACACCCCGGCCTGTGCGATGACCTGCACCGGCAACGCTGACCGCTCCAAGGCAGCCAAATAATGAAGAAATAGCACCACACCAGTAGAAGCAGCAGACGAAGCAGCATTATCTAAGATTACATTAAGCTTTTTATAAATTGTAATGACGCCCACTTTGCTGCGTCAAGGTAAAGTACAACCTAAAAAATTGTACGCTAAATTAGAGAGGAGATCACTGCGTTGATCGAATTAGGGTTTTATAATAGACACAAAAAGAAAGGCCTTATGCCTAAATATAATATTAAAAATACCAACCTCAAAAATATTATTTAAAAAAAAAAAATAATACACAAAAAGATATACTACAAACATCATAATGAAAATATAATATTCATTTGCAACAATTTTCAATTTTCAAATATAAAATATGATGTTCATTTCAAATTTGCAACAATTATAAAAAAAAAATGTTTAATTAAAATGGGCTCAAACGAGTCCAAGGTTGAAAAATCAGCCGCAAATGTAATCAATACTGTTAAAGTCATCGATTATAAAGAAAATTTAGAGAATATTACAATTTTGCTAATTATAATCACCGTAGTATCTGTTGTATCGCTAGTATTGAAGGTGTATGCAATGCACACAAAGAAAATTAAGAAACGATATATCAGTAGAGCAGACGGACTAGACAAGGTTTGAACATATTTGAATATGTCAGAGGAATCATACTAAGTACGTTGCCATATGTCTCAGTAAAACTAGTAACTGAAGAACACCCAATTTTGGGACCAGCAACGATACTAATGGTGCGAATGCATCAATAAATATCTATTATATTAGTATGGAATAGAGTATATTGGTGAAAAATATCAATGACCACAAAGACAAATTTGACAAGTCATATAAATGCATTAATAAAGGCATACCTATAAAGGTAGAAACACTAATATACCATGTACA
Source organism: Drosophila littoralis (assembly GCA_018903485.1). Lineage (NCBI taxonomy): Eukaryota > Metazoa > Arthropoda > Insecta > Diptera > Drosophilidae > Drosophila > Drosophila littoralis. The sequence goes on along the minus strand of JAEIGF010000016.1, from coordinate 432,980 downwards.
AATATTGATAAAACAATATAACTATATAGTACATGCAGTAAATTCCATTAAAAATAAACTAACACAGGAGCATGCCAGGCAGTGCCTTAAATTCATACAATCTTTAAATACCAGATTGAAAAACATTGACATTAGACAGAACATTATAATAAATGTTTCAGAAGATCTATTTTTACCAGCAAAGTTTGATCCAAACCAGCTGCAAAATCTTAATGAGTCGAAGCCAATTACTGATATAAATATCGATATCGACATTGAGACACTGGACAATACAGAATCCAACATGCCAGACCAGGTAGCCTTAGATAGGGAATATGTAAGACAAATCTCGTCTAGAGTCCCTGAATTTGACGGTAAAAAACTGTCATTAAATCGTTTTTTAACAGCCTTAAGGCTTGTTGAACGAACAAAGGGCAACCAAGAGGATTTGGCTGTAGAAGTCATAAAATCGAAACTAATTGGCACAATACTATACAAATGCCAATACGAGACTACGGTCTATGGCATTATTAATAAATTAAAAAGTTGCGTCAAAGGAGAATCCATTGACGTGATTAAGGCAAAGCTGTTAAACGCCCAACAAAAAGGCAAAACAGCAGCTCAATATACAGCTGAAATCGATAACTTGCGTAAGCAACTCGAGGCAGCTTATATTGACGATGGCCTAGACTCGGATAATGCAGAGAAATTCTCTACTAAAGAGTCAATATATGCAATGACCAAAAATTGTGAATATGAAAAACTTCGTATAATACTAGGAGCTGGAAACTTCAGCACATTTAATGATGCAATAAGTAAATACATTCATTGCAGCACTAAAATGACTGGAAGTGCCAGCACAGTATTATATCAGCGAGGCAGACATAATAGAGGCAATGATTATCGCAATTACCAAAGAGGTAGAGGCAATGGCTGCGGTAATCATAACACAAACTATACTAACAATAGCAATGGTAGAGGACATTATAGAGGTAATGCCCGTGGTAATAACCGATGAAGGAATAATTCCGACCGAGGTAACAACCAAAACAATAACAATGGCAACTATAATGGCAATAATAATGTTCGAGTTACACAGACTAACTCGGAAAACCAACAAAACCCTTAAGATATGCACCAAGAAACACCAAAGTACACACAGTCAATTTAAACCTCAGTATCTTCATTAACATAAATAACGAAAAAACAGGTAAAGCATTTACCCTATTGCTAGATACTGGTGCAGACATATCACTATTAAAAGAACATGTTGATACATTTGAAAACATTAATTCAAACATATCAACTCAAATATCTGGAATCGGTGAAGGTTCAGTTTTTTCTAAAGGTTTAGCATTCGTAGAATTATCTACCGGAAAATATGTCATTCCACACGACTTTCACATAGTCGGACACGATTTCCCAATACCTAGCGATGCCATTATTGGTATAGACTTCTTTAAAAAGTACAATTGCCAATTAGATTTCACACAAACATGTGATTCTCTAATACTTCGGCCAAATAATTTAAACTATCCTATAAAACTACCAATAACTCACACTTGTGATAATAATGCCACAATACTTCCAGCTCGTTCTGAAGTAGTCCGTCAAATCAATATTGTTTCGCCAGAAAACAATATTTTCATTCCAAATCAAGAAATTGATAAAGGAATATTCATTGGAAATACTATTTCCAATAATCAACAAACATTTGTCCGAATTTTAAATACAACAAATTAAATAAAAATAGTAAATCTTAACGACATTAAAATAGAAAAGCTAAGTGACTATGAAACAGTCCATGAAATTAGCAAAGATCGCCAAGAAACGGTGATGAAAAAACTAAAAAAGAACTTTCCCCCATTATTCAAGACACAATTAAAAGATCTCTGCACCAAGTATACAGACATATTCGGACTCGAAACCGAATCCCTAACAACCAATAATTTTTATAAACAAAAACTAAAACTAAAAGATACTGAGCCAGTGTACATTAAAAACTACAGAATTCCTCATACCCATAAAGAAGAAGTTAATAATCAAGTCGAAAAACTTATCTCGGATAATATTGTAGAACCGTCTGTATCGTAATATAACAGTCCTATACTTCTTGTCCCAAAAAAGGGATTACCTGGTTCCGATACCAAGAGATGGCGATTAGTTATAGACTATCGTCAAATTAACAAAAAACTCTTGTCTGACAAATTTCCACTCCCAAGAATAGATGATATTCTTGACCAACTAGGCAGAGCAAAATATTTCGCATGCTTAGATTTAATGTCCGGTTTTCACCAAATAGAATTAGAAGAAAATTCTAAAAATATAACGTCTTTTTCAACGAGCAATGGCTCCTATCGTTTTACACGATTACCATATGGTCTAAAAATAGCGCCTAATTCTTTTCAAAGAATGATGACCATCGCTTTTTCCGGACTAGAACCTTCACAAGCTTTCTTGTACATGGACGACTTAATCGTCATCGGTTGTTCCGAAAACCGCATGATCAAAAACTTAACAAACGTTTTTGACTTGTGTAGGCAACACAACTTTAAATTACATCCAGAAAAATGTTCATTTTTCATGCACGAAGTGACTTTTCTAGGTCATAAGTGTACTGATCAAGGTATTTTGCCAGATGACAACAAATATGATGTCATTGAAAAATATCCACTCCCCACGGACGCTGATAGCGCTAGAAGATTCGTTGCATTTTGCAATTATTACAGACGTTTCATAAAAAACTTTGCAGATTATTCACGTCACATAACAAGATTATGTAAAAATGCTGTCCACTTTGAGTGGTCCGATGAATGCCAAAAAGCGTTCAAATATTTAAAAAAAGCTCTTATGAAGCCCAATTTACTAAAATACCCAGATTTTAGCAAAGAATTTTGCATCATAACAGATGCCAGTAAACAAGCCTGCGGAGCAGTTTTGACTCAAACGTATGGAGATAAACAATTGCCCGTAGCATATGCTTCTCGTTCATTTACAAAAGGAGAAAGCAATAAAAGTACAACCGAACAAGAGTTGGCAGCAATCCACTGGGCAATAACCCATTTTCGACTATACATATACATATGGTCAACATTTCACAATTAAAACAGACCATAGACCACTGACATATCTGTTTTGAATGGAAAATTCAAGTTCAAAATTAACGAGAATGAGACTAGATTTAGAAGAGTATGAGTTCACTGTAGAATACCTTAAGGGAAAAGATAATTTTGTTGCAGATGCGTTATCAAGAATAACCATCAAAGAATTAAAAAGAACTAATTCAAATGTCTTGAAAGTCACTACAAGACAACAAAGTAGACAAAATAAATCCTGCGCAGGAAAAGAACAAGAAATTTTGCCAAGGCAAAATCTTGATAAAGCTTCTAAGCCCAACGTATACGACGTCATTAAAAACGACGATATGCGAAAAATATGCTATGTATTTTAAAACATGGTAAAAAGGTTGTTGCAAGAATTGAGATTAGCGACCTTTATACTAATGGAACTGTCGATTTAGGTCAATTTTTCCACAGGCTTGAAAAAGAAGCCGGTATATTAGGAACCAGCCAACTCAAAGTGGTACCGAGTGAAAAGATCTTCGAAAACATTTCAATAGATACTTTAAAAAATATGGGCAATATATATTTAAAAAACTTAAGAGTAGCGCTATTCAAGCCGGTATCCCAAATAAATAAAGAAACAGAAAAAGAAGCAATAATGTCTACATTCCATGATGATCCTATTCAAGGTGGTCACACAGGCACTTCAAAAACGCTAGCAAAAATAACGAGAAAGAAGGGCAATCTTCGGCATGCCGAAGATCTAATACCCTTGCAGACCCAACCTTTTAATGCCGAGAAAATGGTTAAGGCCGAGTTTGGTCAAGGTATATTGATAAACAAAAGGTTTTTTCATACAAAAACTTAATTTTCGACCGATCGTTCCTATGGCAGCTATATGATATAGTGGTCCGATCTTAATAGGATTTTGCATATATATGAGGAGCTTAGTAAAACTAATAAATGCCGAGTTTGGTCAAGATATCTTGACAAACAAAATGTTTTTTCATACAAAAACTTAATTTTCGACCGATCGTTCCTATGGCGGCTATATGATAAGTGGTCCGATCTTAATAGAATTTTGCATATATATGAGGAGCATAGTAAAACTAATAAATGTCGAGTTTGGTCAAGATATCTTGATAAACAAAAGGTTTTTTCATACAAAAACTTAATTTTCGACCGATCGTTCCTATGGCAGCTATATGATATAGTGGTCCGATCTTAATAGGATTTTGCATATATATGAGGAGCTTAGTAAAACTAATAAATGCCGAGTTTGGTCAAGATATCTTGACAAACAAAATGTTTTTTCATACAAAAACTTTATTTTCGACCGATCGTTCCTATGGCGGCTATATGATATAGTGGTCCGATCTTAATAGAATTTTGCATATATATGAGGAGCATAGTAAAACTAATAAATGTCGAGTTTGGTCAAGATATCTTGATAAACAAAAGGTTTTTTCATACAAAAACTTAATTTTCGACCGATCGTTCCTATGGCAGCTATATGATATAGTGGTCCGATCCAGCTGGTTTTGACTGTGCTGCGTGCAACAGAAATAGGGACTTCTGCAAAGTTTCATTAAGATAGCTTTAAAACTGAGGGACTAGTTCGCATAGAAACAGACAGACGGACAGACGGACAGACGGACATGGCTATATCGACTCGCCTGTTGATGCTGATCAAGAATATATATACTTTATGGGGTCGGAGATGTCTCCTTCTATGCGTTACACATTTCACGACAAAATTATAATACTCTCTGCAAGGGTATAAAAAGACATTACTATTGGAAAAATATGACACGTCACATAACAAAGTACATACGTAATTGTCCGAAATGTCAAAAAGCTAAAACAACAAAGCACACTAAGACACCTATGATTATAAATGAAACACCAACAAACGCTTTCGACAGGGTAATTGTTGACACTATAGGTCCATTACCAAGATCAGAGAATGGTAACGAGTATGCAGTTACACTAATTTGTGATTTAACAAAATACCTAGTTGCCATTCCGATCCCAAATAAAAATGCAAAAACTGTCGCTAAAGCAATATTCGAATCCTTTATTCTGAAGTACGGTCCAATGAAGACGTTCATAACGGACATGGGTACAGAATATAAGAATTCAATAATAACGGACATATGTAAATACCTACAAATAGATAATATAACATCAACAGCACACCATCACCAAACAGTTGGTACTGTTGAAAGAAGCCACAGAACGTTTAATGAGTACATACGTTCCTACATATCAGTTGATAAAACTGATTGGGACACATGGCTAGTAATACTTCGCTTATTGTTACAATACAACCCCATCAATGGCACATGATTATTGTCCATATGAGCTAATTTTCAGTAAAAATTCAAATATACCAAAACATTTTAATAGCATAGGTCATATAGACCCACTTTATAATGTAGAAGACTATGCTAAGGAAATATAGACTAGAATTAGCATATAAAAGAGCAAGAATTATGATAGATAAACATAAGCAGAAAAATAAAGAACTATATAATAGGAAAACATATAGGAGACAAAGTACTTTTAAAAAATGAAGTAGGTCATAAATTAGAAAATAAATACTTAGGACCATATACGGTAGTAAGCATAAAAGATAAAGACAATGCTATAATAAAAGATACAAAAGGTAAAGAAGAAAAAGTTCATAAGAATAGACTAAAAATTTTTAACGAATAAAACATATAAATTTTCTTTACGAAGTCAAATACAAAAAAAATAATAAAGATACATCGGCCTGTTTTGAAATTTTTACATTTTTATAAATCTTAAATAATTTTTTAAAATTCATATTATTTTAACCTTTTTTACTACATTTTACTATTTAATACAAAAAAAAAAACAATTTTGTTCATTTAATAACTACACATTTATAATGTTACGTTATTTCTTTAAAAAGGGAGGTGTAGTGTGTATATGCCTAAAAGTAACACCCAGTATTCATATATAAAGTATGTGGCACTTTGTTGCATACAATAACAAATATAAATTAAATAAACCCAGAGCCACTCTATGTATTGGCTCTGGCTCATATTACGCAGCGCGAGTCACTAGCCCCGCACGCTGACCATTTATGTTTACGCTGCATATCCCAGTTCCGTTTGAGCGCATTTCATGAGCAACATATATGCTTACTAACACTGGCATATGCAAGCTACTCACTCTCCCTCTCTTTGTAGCTGTTAACCAATAACAGCATTAGAACATATATGTATCCATAGGCTAAGCGCATAACATTGACTTTGAATAAAACGATTCACATACTACAACCTAACCGCCACTGACGTGCAAAAATGAAATCTTTTTTATAAATTGTAACAACAATATTACAGTGGCCTACGTTGGGCATCTTTATTAGCCGGCTGGGTCAAGCTAGGAAATGCGCACGCAGATTCCTTGTAACGGTCGGGTTTGCGTTAACAATTATCTGCGTGGTGATGTTGCATTTGACGTTATCGGCAGCATCGATAGTTTGCCTAGTTGGGTGCGTTCTATATTATCTGCCACGCCGATATTTTTTTTTTTGTCATAGGGGCAGAGTTTTGGGGTGAAGCCGGGCAGACAGCGACGCACAATTTATTGAAGAATGGCAACGCCGGGCTTGCGATCCACGGTGCCAAATGGGGCGATTGCTATTGGCTGCCCGATTCGCTCCCAAAGAGATTATAGGGAGAGTGGATCGCATGCCTTTGGATATGCCCTTGGCCTTCATTTGGGCCGTTGACCCACAAAAATGCAACTGTGTAGATGAGCAGCAACGGAACCCGCCTCGCAAATGTATGCGCGTGCCGAAATTCGGCACCGATGATGTTGCTGCCCAAATGTACAGCCGGGAGTTCGACTTTGTCAGCGGTCAACGGCGGGCGTGCAGTGCTCGGGAGTGAATTAAAGTTTTCCATTTTTTATGCCGGCCCCATACTAATTTGTTCTAGAAGTTCCTAACAGGCAACTAAGCCGATATGTACAATTGAAAATACCGAGGCTTTTTTTCTTTTGGTTTAATAATGATTTAATTTAAACATTGTAGCACAAAAGATAACGTAAGCCACATACATCTACGGCCACATAGCAAAGACAGTAACATTTCCGGGAAAAACCCGACCTGATGGCGGCCATCCAAGTGCCGCATACGACAGACCCAGATCGGCCAAAGAAGAAAAGGCCACAAAAAAAATAACAATCAAAGTGCCAGTTCAAGAGCCACGCAGAGGACGACTGGCTGTATCTCCCTGTGCAGAGGCCATAGAGCCCGGATAGTTGTCCGATGCAAGGGTCTTTTTTTTCCTGCTGCCCTGTAATGCATTAAATAAAGCATTAGATAGAATTAAATTTTGCTTTTATCATAGTTCCTAAGGCTATTTTAAAAGATTCATATCATCTATTGCCGCGGACCGTAACAAGAAACTTCGATTATTAAATGCGTGCACGAGCAGTACACACGTACATATATATATAGATTAAAAATTACATTATTTTACTATCGCCCTTTACCAACCCCAGAGAGCTTTTTAGGCAAGGTAAGGTTGTTTAAGCGATTTAGCATCTTTGCACACCACGTATATCATCATTTTGGCAACAATATATATATATATAAATATTCATAATAAGTAATGTCCGAATGGTGAGTTTAAACTTTGATTTTTATTGGGAGCAGAACCGATTCGATCTCTCCGAATATAGCAAGTAAACTAAACTCTAGTACAAATTCATTTCTTAAGACTAACATCACGTGGAATCAGAATCATAGCGGCCACGCAAAAGTGCTGTGTTTGCCGGCTATGCAACGACTTCCGGCACAATACTTGGTCAGCAAATTGTATTCGGAGTCATATTACCGACAATGACCGGAGTGAGTGAACTCTAGTTAACTACTCCCCCCTCAAAACTGAGGCCGCCCTCGGCCGACCCTATACCAGCAATCACTTCTCTCAGCTGCTCTGCTGACTTCCTCTTCTTGGTGATTCGCCAAAGGGTCAGCCCAATGCAATCGATTGCGCAACAGATAGCTCTTGCGATGAACGATACCCGGTGGGCCTGGTCTTCATTGATTTGCTCCCTGAACTGTTGAATTGCCTCCACATTACGTTCATTTAAGAGATGAAGAAGTGGGAGACTTAGTACGTCTCGGCTGGCCGAGATGTTCAACAGTGGGGAGTTCGCCGACCCTGGGACTCTATCCAAGATGTTATTATGATTTATAAAAAGAGTCCCATTTACATTAGCACGGTCAGCGAATGTAATGAGGTGTGTGCCTTGGAGCCAGGTCTTAGAGCAATTATCTACTCGCACTTCTGCTAGTTTATCGTTGATAATTATCATCCCTTCGTCCACCTGAGTAATCGACTCCTAGTTGCTAGGCTGCGTTTCGCAATGAGGCACTCCTCCGGCGTGTAATTCTCTGGCGCATGAGCTTTCTTTTGACAATCTGCAGAACGTCGCTCCAGGGGATACGGTGCAGTTTTCAAGAGCGTAAACGTTTCCATCATACTCCGCCACGGTGTTGCCTGTTACTCGTAATATGAAGCCCTCATGAATGACGGGGAAAGTTGTAGCTTGTCTTACAAGCTAGCTTAGCTTTTGGAACTTAATAATGAAGTTTAAAGCGTTGTTAGATTGCAGTTCCTTAACGGACGAAACGGACAAAGGTTCTGCTATGTCGGTGGGCTCCTCAAGCCAAACTGATTTTAAGATTTTAATATGGTCTAATATATTCGGGCTTACAATGTTTGCTTTTGCTAACGATATTGCAAGCATTAAATTTTGCATTTCCATCATCATCATCCTATTTCTAGCCAATAGCGTTTCATACAAGTGTTCAGTGTCCACTTGTGTGTTTTTTCCGGCCTTGAGAATTTGATTGACGGTGATTGTGAGCTGATTAACTTGGTCCTGTATCTAAGTATTTATCCCTATTTGTCTATTGTTTTCGCGTATTAACTGTCGTTCTGTACATTTTTTTTTCCAAATCGTTGGCATCGGGAGTGCCTGCTACGACTTTCAGCATGGACCCTAAGAAGTCCGAACTTCTGGCCACCCTATGGTGTACGCCCAACGCTTCCAGCAGGTCCTGCAGGTGAGCTGTGTCCACCTTTAGGAGCTTTTTCATGTGTGATTGTGGGAATATGTCAAATAAATTCACCGTTTCCTCCACCACCTGTGCGTATTCCGAAAGATTCGACGAGTGTTTAACATAGGCGAAATCCTCCCACAGCAGGATTCGTCCATCCATTATCGGGATGTACTTAGCGTTTAAATATTCAGTAACGCGCGCCAAAGCCAATGACAGGGTCAAGATGAGAATTAGTTCAAACCTGTGAAAAGGGATTTTTAGCTATTTTTTGTGTTTCGATATTGGGTAACCCACCACCACCAGAACTTAAAATGATGGCAAGCGTTAATATCTAAATCTTATAATTAATTGGAAGAAGCGAGCCAAGTGGTTAAAAAGATTGGTATTATAAAAAAAAATTCAAGGGCCTTATTCTCGTGGCGATTACCTCAAGTTGTCCTTGTGGTCCTTCTTCTTCCTTCTTCCTTGTGTCCACCCTCCCTCTAATGAGGACCTCGGTCCCCAGGTCTGCTTCCACGGCCTTCTCATCACATAAAGGTGTGAGTTTGCTCCCGAGCCTTCGGTAGGACTTGACCAAAACATTGTCACCAACGTCGAAGACCCTATTCTACCGCTTGGCGTTCTCTCTAGCTCGGAGCGCCGTCTGGGCGTCTCTGATCCTGTTTTGTATCTTCTCTTGTGGCTCATCTGGGTGCGCCTGAACCACATCAACTGGTCTTTTGTCGATGACCGAATGGATCGACTTATTGTACTCAGTTGTATGGTGTCACTTATATCTTTATTGATCTTTAGGCATCTGGCTAGCTCTAACAGAGTGCTGTGAAAGCGCTCAACTTGTCCATTCGAGATGCTATGCAATGGTGGTGCATTTGAAATGTTGACCCCATAGTTGTTTGCAAGCATAGCCACGATTGTTTCTGAATTCAAAGACGGTTCATTGTCACAGTAAATAGATCTGACTTTTGGGAAAAAATTCATCAGTTGCATTAAGGCTGGCTTCAGATCCACAATGCTTCTTGAAGGGACCGGATGGACAACAGCAAATTTCGAAAACTTGTCGATGCAAGTGAGAAAAAATTTCCTGTCAGCGGAGAAAATGTCTATGTGCAACATCTCTCCTACATGTGAGGGGATCAGCGTCTCGCCAAGCTCCTGTTTCTTGGGGTGTCTATCATATTTAGCCCTAGCACACGTTCTGCGATTCTGTATTATTTCATTGGCTATCTTTGACATCTTTGGGAAGAAGTACTCGGAGAGTACCTTTTTAATGTTTTCTTGTACAGACCTATGGGCCCGGGTGGCCGGGTATCTTCGAACCAATGCGTCTTGTATCATTGCATTTATGTAGATGTAGTTTCACCCAAATGCATCCGCAACCAGATTGTCGTTGCCGGGTTTGTAGAAGAGGCGCGCATTAGGATTGGATTGAATTCCGAAACTGCGAAGGTCAAGGGTTGATGGTCAGTGAAGACGTTAATGTCTTTCACCCTATACAAATAGTGCCTTAATTTGGCAAGTATACAAACCATACAATGGCCAATAGCTCTCTCTTATTTGTTGCGTAGTTAACCTCGCAGTCCTTCAATGTTCTCGACATTTGCACGAAGACCAAGGCACAAATCTACCTAATGCAGATCGGAATTGGGGAGGAAGTGCGCACAGACCGCCTATTCCAGAAGATACACGTCGACTTCTTGGGAAAGTATCCACGGTCGAAACTAGGGCATGCGTGCATATTCGTCGTCGTGGACCACTTTTCAAAGTTTACCTATTTAACAGCCATGAAGGAAGCCACTGCGGCGGAAGTCAACTTCCTAGTCCACGAGGTGTTCTTTAAATTTGGCGTGCCGGAAGTGACTCACTCGGATAATGGGCGGCAATTTATTTCGAAATTATTCGATGCAATGGTCCAGGCGTTTGGCATTGCGCATTTGCGTACCCCAGTCTATTCGCCTCAGAGTAACGCTGCCGAACGCGTGAACCGCACAGTGCTGTCTGCGATAAGAACCTACTTGGGCCAGGATCACAGAGAATGGGACGCGTACCTACCAGAGGTAGAAGTGGCCATCCGGAATGCGGTGTACAGCACTACAGGGGTGACTCCGTTCTTCGCGGTGTTTGGCCAGCACATGTACCTTGGCGGATCGCAGCATTTCGGACATGGATGCAAAGGACAGACTGGCTATAATCCGAAATCAGGTCTAGGAGCACCTGCACACCGTGTACGAGCGAAATCGTCAACGCTATGATCAACGCGCTATGATCAACGCGCACCAACTCCGTCTGGAACCGGGTCAGGTAGTCTGGAGGCGCAACTTCGCACTCAGCAGCTTTGGGAAAGCCTTCAATGCCAAGTTCGCCCGGAAATTCCTAAAGAGCCGCGTCGTCCGAGCCGTAGGTACCAACGCCTACGAGTAAGAAGATCTCCAGGGACGTTTGCTAGCCGGTTTTCACGCAAAATATCTACGAGTATAAGCGTAATTTGCTCACCTTCTTGCCAAGCGTTAACGGCGGCAGCGTCGTCCCTTTCGGTAAGCGGAACCAGTACAGAGTAGTTGTCGTGCGTGTGGCCTACGTTGGGCATCCTTATTAGCCGGCTGGGCCAAGCTAGGAAATGCGCACGCAGATTCCTTGTAACGGTCGGGCTCGCGTTAACAATTATCTGCGTGGTGATGTTGCATTTGACGTTATCGGCAGCGTCGATAGTTTGCCTAGTTGGGTGCGTTCTCTATTATCTGCCACGTCGATATTTTTTATACCCTGAACCCATTAAAAATGGGTAAAAGGGGTATAACGTTTTTGTGCAAAATGAAAATGTATGGAACAGGCAGAAGGAAGCATCTCCGACCCCATAAAGTATATATAAAGTCTTGATCAGCATCAATAGCCGAGTCGATCTAGCCATGTCCGTCTGTCTGTCCGTCTGTCCGTATGTTTGAACGCAAGGATCTCAGAACCTATAACAGCTAGAGACTTGAAATAGATGTAGGTGCTCCTAGTGCTTGCGCAGATCGAGTTTGTTTCCGATAATCGATAACTTACTCCGTTTCCAAGCAATCGATAAAAATCGATATCGACATCCTGTTTTTTGAGCAAATTGGATAAATAATAAGAGCTAGAGTCACCAAACTTGATATGTTGCTTCTAGAAAAATAAATATATGTCAAGTACCTTTCATTTTATACCAATCGCCACCTCCTCGCTACCACGTTAAGGAGGGTTCAGGGTATACCCTTTTCGGGACCTCCCGACTAGAACCTCTTACATGTTTTTTTGTCATAGGGGCAGAGTATTGGGGTGAAGCCGGGCAGACAGCGGCGCACAATTTATTGAAAAGTGGCAACGTCTGCGATCCACGGTGCCAGATGGGGCGATTGCTATTGGCTGCCCGATTCACTCCCAAAGAGATTATAGGGAGAGTGGATCGAATGCCTTTGGATATGCCCTTGGCCTTGATTTGGGCCGTTGACCCAATAAAATGCAACTGTGTAGATGAGCAGCAACGGAACCCGCCTCGCAAATGTATGCGCGTGCCGAAATTAGGCATCGATAATATTGCTGCCCAAATGTACAGCCGGGAGTTCGACTAAGTCAGCGGTCAACGGCGGGCGTGCCGTGCTCGGGAGCGAATTAAAGTTTTCCATTTTTCATGCCGGCCACATACTAAATAATTCTAGAAGTTCCTCACAGGCAACTAAGCCGATATGTACAATTGAAAATACCGATGCTTTTTTTTTTTGGTTTAATAATGATTTAATTTAAACATTGTAGCACAAAAGATAACGTAAGCCACATACATCTACGGCCACATAGCAAAGACAGTAACATTTCCGGGCAAAGCCCGACCTGATGGCGGCCATCCAAGTGATGCACACGACAGACCCAGATCGACCAAAGAAGAAAAGGCCACAAAAAAATAACAATCAAAATGCCAGCTCAAGAGCCACGCAGAGGACGGCTGGCTGTATCTCCCTGTGCAGAGGCCAGAGAGCCCGGATAGTTGTCCGATGCAAGGGTCCTTTTTCCTGCTGCCCTGCAACGCATAAAATAAAGCATTAGATAGAATTAAATTTTGCTTTTATCATAGTACCTAAGGCTATTTTAAAAGATTCATATCATTTATACACCGACGGGAAACGGGCCAAGATCTATTGCCGCTGACCGTAACAAGAAACTTCGATTATTTAATGCGTGCACGAGCAGTACCCACATACATATATATATATAGATAAAAAATTACATTATTTTACTATCGCCCTTTACCAACCCCAGAGAGCTTTTTAGGCAAGGTAAGGTTGTTTTAGCGATTTAGCATCTTTGCACGCCACGTATATAATCATTTTGGCAACTATAAATATATATATATATTCATAATAAGTAATGTCCGAATGGCGAGTTTAAACTTCGATTTTTATTGGAAGCAGAACCGATCCGTTCTCTCCGAATATAGCAAGTCAACTAAACTCTAGTACAAATTCATTTCTTAAGACTAACATCACGTGGAATCAGAATCATAGCGGCCACGCAAAAGTGCTGTGTTTGCCGGCTATGCAACGACTTCCGGCACAATACTTGGTCAGCAAATTGTATTCGGAGTCATATTACCGACAATGACCGGAGTGAGTTAACTCTAGTTAACTACTCCCCCCTCAAAACTGAGGCCGCCCTCGGCCGACCCTATACCAGCAATCACTTCTCTCAGCTGCTCTGCTGACTTCCTCTTCTTGGTGATTCGCCAAAGGGTCAGCCCAATGCAATCGATTGCGCAACAGATAGCTCTTGCGATGAACGATACCCGGTGGGCCTGGTCTTCATTGATTTGCTCCCTGAACTGTTGAATTGCCTCCACATTACGTTCATTTAAGAGATGAAGATATGGGAGACTTAGTACGTCTCGGCTGGCCGTGATGTTCAACAGTGGGGAGTTCGCCGACCCTGGGACTCTATCCAAGATGTTATTATGATTTATAAAAAGAGTCCCATTTACATTAGCACGGTCAGCGAATGTAATGAGGTGTGTGCCTTGGAGCCAGGTCTTAGAGCAATTATCTACTCGCACTTCTGCTAGTTTATCGTTGATAATTATCATCCCTTCGTCCACCTGAGTAATCGACTCCAAGTTGCTAGGCTGCGTTTCGCAATGAGGCACTCCTCCGGCGTGTAATTCTCTGGCGCATGTGCTTTCTTTTGACAATCTGCAGAACGTCGCTCCAGGGGATACGGTGCAGTTTTCAAGAGCGTAAACGTTTCCATCACACTCCGCCACGGTGTTGTCTGTTACTCGTAATATGATGGGGAAAATTGTAATTTTCTTACAAGCTAGCTTAGCTTTTGGAAATTAGTAATGAATTATAAAGCATTGTTAGATTGCAGTTCCTTAACGGACGAAACGGACAAAGGTTCTGCTATGGGGGTGTCGGTGGACTCCTCAAGCCAAACTGATTCCAAGATTTCAATATGGTCTAATATATTCGGGCTTACAATGTTTGCTTTTGCTAATGATATTGCAAGCATTAAATTTTGCATTTCCATCATTAACATCCTATTTCTAGCCAATGGCGTTTCATACAAGTGTTCAGTGTCCACTTGTGTGTTTTTTCCGGCCTTGAGAATTTGATTGACGGTGATTGTGAGCTGATTAACTTGGTCCTGTACCTAAGTATTTATCTCTATTTGTCTATTGTTTTCGCGTATTAGCTGTAGTTCTGTAAATTTTATTTTTCTAAATCGTTATCATCCGGAGTGCCTGCTACGACTTTCAGCATGGACCCTAAGAAGTCCGAACTTCTGGCCACCCTATGGTGTACGCCCAACGCTTCCAGCAGGTCCTGCAGGTGAGCTGTGTCCACCTTTAGGAGCTTTTTCATGTGTGATTGTGGGAACATGTCAAATAAATTCACCGTTTCCTCCACCACCTGTGCGTATTCCGAAAGATTCGACGAGTGTTGAACATAGGCGAAATCCTCCCACAGCAGGATTCGTCCATCCATTATCGGGATGTACTTAGCATTTAAATATTCAGTAACGCGCGCCGAAGCCAATACCAGGGACAAGATGAGAATTAGTTCAAACCTGTGAAAAGGGATTTTTAGCTATTTTTTGTGTTTCGATATTGGGTAACCCACCACCACCAGAACTTAAAATGAGGTGTGAGTTTGTTCCCGAGCCTTCGGTTGGACTTGACCAAAACTTTGTCACCAACGTCGAAGACCCTATTCTGCTGCTTGGCGTTCTCCCTAGCTCAAAGCGCCGTCTGGGCGTATCTGATCCTGTTTTGTATTTTCTCTTGTGGCTCATATGGGTGCGCCTGAACCACATCAACTGGTCTTTTGTCGATGACCGAATGGATCGACTTATTGTACTCAGTTGTAGCCAGTAAAATGATTTCTACGGTGTCACTTATACCTTTATCGATCTTAAGGCATCTGGCTAGCTCTAACAGAGTGCTGTGAAAGCGCTCAACTTGTCTATTCGAGATGCTATAGCATAGCTACGATTGTTTCTGAATTCAGTGACGGTTCATTGTCACAGTAAATAGATCTGGCTTTTGTGAGAAAGTCATCAGTTGCATTAAGGTTGGCTTCAGATCCACAATGGTTCTTGAAGGGACCGGTTGGACAACAGCAAATTTTGAAAACTTGTGGATGCAAGTGAGAAAAAATTTCCTGTCAGTGGAGAAAATGTCTATGTGCAACATCTCTCCTACATGTGAGGGGATCGGCGTCTCGCCAAGCTCCTTTTTCTTGGGGTGTCTATCATATTTAGCCCTAGCACACGTTCTGCGATTCTGTATTATTTCATTGGCTATCTTTGACATCTTTAGGAAGAAGTACTCGGAGAGTACCTGCTTAATGTTTTCCTGTGCAGACCTATGGGCCCTATTATGCTCAGTTGTGGGGATTTCTCTTCTTTCTTCAACTGCAAGTACGTCCACTACACGATGTTTGCAGTGCCAGAACTTCGAGGCCGGGTATCTTCGAACCAATGCGTCTTGTATCATTGCAAGCGTATGCAAATCACAGTGCAGAGAATTTAGGCATTTGGGTGAAACTACATCTTCGAGTTCCTCTAGCAATGATTCAATGCAAGTATAGTTGATCAAGTAACGTTTTTTATTCCCAAACAGAATGAAACTGCGTTTTAAGGGGAAACGCGCCTCTTCCAGCACTAGTTGGTTTTGAAAACAGTTCAAGGGTTTGATTGTTGACTCAATGGTGTTGGTGAGAGACACCTCGCTGTGGATCGTTGCTGCGCAGGACTCCACCTCTTGTTCATCTACACCGTTGAGCTGTTGTCTCGATAAGGCATCCGCAACCAGATTGTCCTTGGCGGGTTTGTAGAAGAGGCGCGCATTAGACTCATCAATGCGCGCTTTCCATCTTTTAGTCTTCGCATTTGGATTGAATTCCGAAACTGCGAAGGTCAAGGGTTGATGGTCAGTGAAGACGTTAATGTCTTTCACCCCATACAAATAGTGCCTTAATTTGGCAAGTATACAAACCATACAATGGCCAATAGCTCTCTCTTATTTGTTGCGTAGTTAACCTCGCAGTCCTTCAATGTTCCCGACATTTGCACGGAGACCAAGGCACAAAACTACCTAATGCAGATCGGAATTGGGGAGGAAGTGCGCACAGACCTCCCATTCCAGAAGATATACGTCGACTTCTTGGGAAAGTATCCACGGTCGAAACGAGGGCACTTTTCAAAGTTGACCTATTTAACAGCCATGAAGGAAGCCACCGCGGCAGAAGTCGTCAACTTCCTAGTCCACGAGGTGTTCTTTAAATTTGGCGTGCCGGAAGTGCACTCGGATAATGGGCGGTAATTTATTTCGAAATTATTCGATGCAATGGTCCAGGCGTTTGGCATTGCGCATTTGCGTACCCCGGTCTATTCGCCTCAGAGTAACGCCGCCGAACACGTGAACCGCACAGTGCTGTCTGCGATAAGAACCTACTTGGGCCAGGATCACAGAGAATGGGACGCGTACCTACCAGAGGTAGAAGTGGCCATCCGGAATGCGGTGCACAGCACTACAGGGGTGACTCCGTTCTTAACGGTATTTGGCCGGCACATGTACCTTGGCGGATCACAGCATTTCGGACATGGATGCAAAGGACAGACTGGCTATAATCCGAAATCACGTCTAGGAACACCTGCACACCGTGTACGAGCGAAATCGTCAACGCTATGTTCAACGCGCGCGCCAACTCCATCTGGACCGTGTCAGGAAGTCTGGAGGCGCAACTTCGCACTCATCAGCATTGGGAAGCCTTCAATGCCAAGTTCGCCCGGAAATTCCTAAAGAGCCGCGTCGTCCGAGCCGTAGGTACCAACGCCTACTAGTAAGAAGATCTCCAGGGACGTTTGCTAGCCGGTTTTCGCGCAAAATATCTACGAGTATAAGCGTAATTTGCTCACCTTCTTGCCAAGCGTTAACGGCGGCAGCGTCGTCCTCTTCGGTAAGCGGAACCAGTACAGAGTAGTTGTCGTGCGTGTGGCCTACGTTGGGCATCCTTATTAGCCGGCTGGGTCAAGCTAGGAAATGCACACGCAGATTCCTTGTAACGGTCGGGTTCGCGTTAACAATTATCTGCGTGGTGATGTTGCATTTGACGTTATCGGCAGCGTCGATAGCTTGCCTAGTTGGGTGCGTTCTTTATTATCGGCCACGCCGATATCTTTTGTCATAGGGGCAGATTATCGGTGTGAAGCCGGGCAGACAGCGGCGCTCAATTTATTGAAGAGTGGCAACGCCGGGCTTGCGATCCACGGCGCCAGAAGGGGCGATTGCTATTGGCTGCCCGATTCGCTCCCAAAGAGATTATAGGGAGAGTGGATCGCATGCCTTTGGCTATGCCCTTGGCCTTCATTGAGGCCGTTGACCCACAAAAATGCAGCTGTGTAGATGAGCAGCAACGGAACCCGCCTCGCAAATGTATGCGCGTGCTGAAATTCGGCACCGATGATGTTGCTGCCAAAATTTACAACAGC
Source organism: Drosophila littoralis (assembly GCA_018903485.1). Classification (NCBI taxonomy): domain Eukaryota; kingdom Metazoa; phylum Arthropoda; class Insecta; order Diptera; family Drosophilidae; genus Drosophila; species Drosophila littoralis. The sequence goes on along the minus strand of JAEIGF010000016.1, from coordinate 414,833 downwards.
GGGCGTGCCGTGCTCGGGAGCGAATTAATGTTTTCCATTGTTCATGCCTTCCCCATACTAAATTATTCTAGAAGTTCCTCACAGGCAACTAAGCCGATATGTACAATTGAAAATACCGAGGCTTTTTTTTTTTGGTTCAATAATGAAATTTTAATTAAAATATTGTGGCGACAAAAGATAAAGTGAGCCACATACATCTAAGGCCACAAAGCAACCACAGTAACATTTCCGGGCAAAGCCCGACCTGATGGCGGCCATCCAAGTGCCGCACACGACAGACCCAGATCGGCCAAAGAAGAAAAGGCCACAAAAAAAATAACAATCAAAGTGCCAGCTCAAGAGCCACGCAGAGGACGACTGGCTCTCCATGTGCAGAGGCCAGATAGTTGTCCGATGCAAGGGTCCTTTTTCCTGCTGCCCTGCAACGCATAAAATAAAGCATTAGATAGAATTAAATTTTGCTTTTATCATAGTACCTAAGGCTATTTTAAAAGATTCATATCATTTATACACCGAAGGAAAACGGGCCAAGATCTATTGCCGCGGATTGTAACAAGAAACTTCGATTATTTAATGCGTGCACGAGCAGTACCCACATACATATATATATAGATTAAAAATTACATTATTTTACTATCGCCCTTTACCAACCCCAGAGAGCTTTTTAGGCAAGGTAAGGTTGTTTAAGCGATTTAGCATCTTTGCACGCCACGTATATAATCATTTTGGCAACTATATATATATATATATATATATATATATATATATATATATATATATTCATAATAAGTAATGTCCGAATGGTGAGTTTAAACTTTGATTTTTATTGGGAGCAGAACCGATTCGCTCTCTCCGAATATAGCAAGTCAACTAAACTCTAGTACAAATTCATTTGCTTAAGACTAACATCACGTGGAATCAGAATCATAGCGGCCACGCAAAAGTGCTGTGTTTTCCGGCTATGCAACGACTTGCGGCACAATACTTGGTCAGCAAATTGTATTCGGCGTCATATTACCGACAATGACCGGGAGTGAGTGAACTCTAGTTAACCACTGCCCCCTCAAAACTGAGGCCGCCCTCGGCCGACCCTACACCAGCAATCACTTCTCTCAGCTGCTCTGCTGACTTCCTCTTCTTGGTGATTCGCCAAAGGGTCAGCCCAATGCAATCGAATGCGCAACAGATAGCTCTTGCGATGAACGATACCCGGTGGGCCTGGTCTTCATTGATTTGCTCCCTGAACTGTTGAATTGCCTCCACATTACGTTCATTTAAGAGATGAAGATATGGGAGACTTAGTACGTCTCGGCTGGCCGTGATGTTCAACAGTGGGGAGTTCGCCGACCCTGGAACTCTATCCAAGATGTTATTATGATTTATAAAAAGAGTCCCATTTACATTAGCACGGTCAGCGAATGTAATGAGGTGTGTGCCTTGGAGCCAGGTCTTAGAGCAATTATCTACTCGCACTTCTGCTGGTTTATCGTTGATAATTATCATCCCTTCGTCCACCTGAGTAATCGACTCCAAGTTGCTAGGCTGCGTTTCGCAATGAGGCACTCCTCCGGCGTGTAATTCTCTGGCGCATGTGCTTTCTTTTGACAATCTGCAGAACGTCGCTCCAGGGGATACGGTGCAGTTTTCAAGAGCGTAAACGTTTCCATCACACTCCGCCACGGTGTTGTCTGTTACTCGTAATATGATGGGGAAAATTGTAATTTTCTTACAAGCTAGCTTAGCTTTTGGAACTTAATAATGAAGTATAAAGCGTTATTAGATTGCAGTTCCTTAACGGACGAAACGGACAAAGGTTCTGCTATGGGGGTGTCGGTGGACTCCTCAAGCCAAACTGATTTCAAGATTTCAATATGGTCTAATATATTCGGGCTTACAATGTTTGCTTTTGCTAATGATATTGCAAGCATTAAATTTTGCATTTCCATCATCATCATCCTATTTCTAGCCAATAGCGTTTCATACAAGTGTTCAGTGTCCACTTGTGTGTTTTTTCCGGCCTTGAGAATTTTATTGACGCGTGATTGTGAGCTGATTAACTTGGTCCTGTATCTAAGTATTTATCCCTATTTGTCTATTGTTTTCGCGTATAAATTGTCGCTCTGTACATTTTTTTTTATTCTAAATCGTTTGCATCCGGAGTGCCTGCTACGACTTTCAGCATGGACCCTAAGAAGTCCGAACTTCTGGCCACCCTATGGTGTACGCCCAACGCTTCCAGCAGGTCCTGCAGGTGAGCTGTGTCCACCTTTAGGAGCTTTTTCATGTGTGATTGTGGGAACATGTCAAATAAATTCACCGTTTCCTCCACCACCTGTGCGTATTCCGAAAGATTCGACGAGTGTTTAGCATAGGCGAAATCCTCCCACACCAGGATTCGTCCATCCATTATCGGGATGTACTTAGCATTTAAATATTCAGTAACGCGCGCCGAAGCCAATGACAGGGACAAGATGAGAATTAGTTCAAACCTGTGAAAAGGGATTTTTAGCTATTTTTTGTGTTTCGATATTGGGTGTGAGTTTGTTCCCGAGCCTTCGGTTGGACTTGACCAAAACTTTGTCACCAACGTCGAAGACCCTATTCTGCTGCTTGGCGTTCTCCCTAGCTCAAAGCGCCGTCTGGGCGTATCTGATCCTGTTTTGTATTTTCTCTTGTGGCTCATATGGGTGCGCCTGAACCACATCAACTGGTCTTTTGTCGATGACCGAATGGATCGACTTATTGTACTCAGTTGTAGCCAGTAAAATGATTTCTACGGTGTCACTTATACCTTTATCGATCTTTAGGCATCTGGCTAGCTCTAACAGAGTGCTGTGAAAGCGCTCAACTTGTCTATTCGAGATGCTTTAGCATAGCTACAATTGTTTCTGAATTCAGTGACGGTTCATTGTCACAGTAAATAGATCTGGCTTTTGGGAGAAAGTCATCAGTTGCATTAAGGTTGGCTTCAGATCCACAATGGTTCTTGAAGGGACCGGTTGGACAACAGCAAATTTTGAAAACTTGTGGATGGAAGTGAGAAAAAATTTCCTGTCAGTGGAGAAAATGTCTATTTCTCTTCTTTCTTCAACTGCAAGTACGTCCACTACACGATGTTTGCAGTGCCAGAACTTCGAGGCCGGGTATCTTCGAACCAATGCGTCTTGTATCATTGCAAGCGTATGCAAATCACAGTGGAGAGAATTTAGGCATTTGGGTGAAACTACATCTTCGAGTTCCTCTAGCAATGATTCAATGCAAGTATAGTTGATCAAGTAACGTTTTTTATTCCCAAACAGAATGAAACTGCGTTTTAAGGGGAAACGCGCCTCTTCCAGCACTAGTTGGTTTTGAAAACAGTTCAAGGGTTTGATTGTTGACTCAATGGTGTTGGTGAGAGACACCTCGCTGTGGATCGTTGCTGCGCAGGACTCCACCTCTTGTTCATCTACACCGTTGAGCTGTTGTCTCGATAAGGCATCCGCAACCAGATTGTCCTTGGCGGGTTTGTAGAAGAGGCGCGCATTAGACTCATCAATGCGCGCTTTCCATCTTTTAGTCTTCGCATTTGGATTGAATTCCGAAACTGCGAAGGTCAAGGGTTGATGGTCAGTGAAGACGTTAATGTCTTTCACCCCATACAAATAGTGCCTTAATTTGGCAAGTATACAAACCATACAATGGCCAATAGCTCTCTCTTATTTGTTGCGTAGTTAACCTCGCAGTCCTTCAATGTTCCCGACATTTGCACGGAGACCAAGGCACAAAACTACCGGATGCAGATCGGAATTGGGGAGGAAGTGCGCACATACCGCCCATTCCAGAAGATATACGTCGACTTCTTGGGAAAGTATCCACGGTCGAAACGAGGGCATGCGTGCATATTCGTCGTCGTGGACCACTTTTTAAAGCTTACCTATTTAAAAGCCATGAAGGAAGCCACCGCGGCAGAAGTCGTCAACTTCCTAGTCCACGAGGTGTTCTTTAAATTTGGCGTGCCGGAAGTGATTCACTCGGATAATGGGCGGTAATTTATTTCGAAATTATTCGATGCAATGGTCCAGGCGTTTGGCATTGCGCATTTGCGTACCCCGGTCTATTCGCCTCAGAGTAACGCCGCCGAACACGTGAACCGCACAGTGCTGTCTGCGATAAGAACCTACTTGGGCCAGGATCACAGAGAATGGGACGCGTACCTACCAGAGGTAGAAGTGGCCATCCGGAATGCGGTGCACAGCACTACAGGGGTGACTCCGTTCTTAACGGTATTTGGCCGGCACATGTACCTTGGCGGATCATAGCATTTCGGACATGGATGCAAAGGACAGACTAGCTATAATCCGAAATCACGTCTAGGAACACCTGCACACCGTGTACGAGCGAAGTCGTCAACTCCATCTGGACCGGGTCAGGAAGTCTGGAGGCGCAACTTCGCACTCATCAGCATTGGGAAGCCTTCAATGCCAAGTTCGCCCGGAAATTCCTAAAGAGCCGCGTCGTCCGAGCCGTAGGTACCAACGCCTACGAGTAAGAAGATCTCCAGGGACGTTTGCTAGCCGGTTTTCGCGCAAAATATCTACGAGTATAAGCGTAATTTGCTCACCTTCTTGCCAAGCGTTAACGGCGGCAGCGTCGTCCTCTTCGGTAAGCGGAACCAGTACAGAGTAGTTGTCGTGCGTGTGGCCTACGTTGGGCATCCTTATTAGCCGGCTGGGTCAAGCTAGGAAATGCACACGCAGATTCCTTGTAACGGTCAGGTTCGCGTTAACAATTATCTGCGTGGTGATGTTGCATTTGACGTTATCGGCAGCGTCGATAGCTTGCCTAGTTGGGTGCGTTCTTTATTATCGGCCACGCCGATATCTTTTGTCATAGGGGCAGATTATCGGTGTGAAGCCGGGCAGACAGCGGCGCTCAATTTATTGAAGAGTGCCAACGCCGGGCTTGCGATCCACGGCGCCAGAAGGGGCGATTGCTATTGGCTGCCCGATTCGCTCCCAAAGAGATTATAGGGAGAGTGGATCGCATGCCTTTGGCTATGCCCTTGGCCTTCATTGAGGCCGTTGACCCACAAAAATGCAGCTGTGTAGATGAGCAGCAACGGAACCCGCCTCGCAAATGTATGCGCGTGCCGAAATTCGGCACCGATGATGTTGCTGCCAAAATGTACAACAGCGGGCGTGCCGTACTCGGGAGCGAATTAATGTTTTCCATTTTTCATGCTTCCCCATACTAAATTATTCTAGAAGTTCCTCACAGGCAACTAAGCCGATATGTACAATTGAAAATACCGAGGCTTTTTTTTTTGGTTCAATAATGAAATTTTAATTAAAATATTGTGGCGACAAAAGATAAGGTGAGCCACATACATCTAAGGCCACAAAGCAACCACAGTAACATTTCCGGGCAAAGCCCGACCTGATGGCGGCCATCCAAGTGCCGCACACGACAGACCCAGATCGGCCAAAGAAGAAAAGGCCACAAAAAAAATAACAATCAAAGTGCCAGCTCAAGAGCCACGCAGAGGACGACTGGCTCTCCATGTGCAGAGGCCAGATAGTTGTCCGATGCAAGGGTCCTTTTTTCCTGCTGCCCTGCAACGCATAAAATAAAGCATTAGATAGAATTAAATTTTGCTTTTATCATAGTACCTAAGGCTATTTTAAAAGATTCATATCATTTATACACCGAAGGAAAACGGGCCAAGATCTATTGCCGCGGATCGTAACAAGAAACTTCGATTATTTAATGCGTGCACGAGCAGTACCCACATACATATATATATAGATTAAAAATTACATTATTTTACTATCGCCCTTTACCAACCCCAGAGAGCTTTTTAGGCAAGGTAAGGTTGTTTAAGCGATTTAGCATCTTTGCACGCCACGTATATAATCATTTTGGCAACTATATATATATATATATATATATATATATATATATGTATATATATATATTCATACTAAGTAATGTCCGAATGGTGAGTTTAAACTTTGATTTTTATTGGGAGCAGAACCGATTCGCTCTCTCCGAATATAGCAAGTCAACTAAACTCTAGTACAAATTCATTTGCTTAAGACTAACATCACGTGGAATCAGAATCATAGCGGCCACGCAAAAGTGCTGTGTTTGCCGGCTATGCAACGACTTGCGGCACAATACTTGGTCAGCTAATTGTATTCGGAGTCATATTACCGACAATGACCGGGAGTGAGTGGACTCTAGTTAACTACTCCCCCCTCAAAACTGAGGCCGCCCTCGGCCGACCCTATACCAGCAATCACTTCTCTCAGCTGCTCTGCTGACTTCCTCTTCTTGGTGATTCGCCAAAGGGTCAGCCCAATGCAATCGATTGCGCAACAGATAGCTCTTGCGATTAACGATACCCGGTGGGCCTGGTCTTCATTGATTTGCTCCCTGAACTGTTGAATTGCCTCCACATTACGTTCATTTAAGAGATGAAGATATGGGAGACTTAGTACGTCTCGGCTGGCCGTGATGTTCAACAGTGGGGAGTTCGCCGACCCTGGGACTCTATCCAAGATGTTATTATGATTTATAAAAGAGTCCCATTTACATTAGCACGGTCAGCGAATGTAATGAGGTGTGTGCCTTGGAGCCAGGTCTTAGAGCAATTATCTACTCGCACTTCTGCTAGTTTATCGTTGATAATTATCATCCCTTCGTCCACCTGAGTAATCGTCTCCAAGTTGCTAGGCTGCGTTTCGCAATGAGGCACTCCTCCGGCGTGTAATTCTCTGGCGCATGTGCTTTCTTTTGACAATCTGCAGAACGTCGCTCAAGGGGATACGGTGCAGTTTTCAAGAGCGTAAACGTTTCCATCACACTCCGCCACGGTGTTGTCTGTTACTCGTAATATGATGGGCAAAATTGTAATTTTCTTACAAGCTAGCTTAGCTTTTGGAACTTAATAATGAAGTATAAAGCGTTATTAGATTGCAGTTCCTTAACGGACGAAACGGACAAAGGTTCTGCTATGGGGGTGTCGGTGGACTCCTCAAGCCAAACTGATTTCAAGATTTCAATATGGTCTAATATATTCGGGCTTACAATGTTTGCTTTTGCTAATGATATTGCAAGCATTAAATTTTGCATTTCCATCATCATCATCCTATTTCTAGCCAATAGCGTTTCATACAAGTGTTCAGTGTCCACTTGTGTGTTTTTTCCGGCCTTGAGAATTTTATTGACGCGTGATTGTGAGCTGATTAACTTGGTCCTGTATCTAAGTATTTATCCCTATTTGTCTATTGTTTTCGCGTATAAATTGTCGCTCTGTACATTTTTTTTTATTCTAAATCGTTTGCATCCGGAGTGCCTGCTACGACTTTCAGCATGGACCCCAAGAAGTCCAAACTTCTGGCCACCCTATGGTGTACGCCCAACGCTTCCAGCAGGTCCTGCAGGTGAGCTGTGTCCACCTTTAGGAGCTTTTTCATGTGTGATTGTGGGAACATGTCAAATAAATTCACCGTTTCCTCCACCACCTGTGCGTATTCCGAAAGATTCGAAGAGTGTTTAGCATAGGCGAAATCCTCCCACACCAGGATTCGTCCATCCATTATCGGGATGTACTTAGCATTTAAATATTCAGTAACGCGCGCCGAAGCCAATGACAGGGACAAGATGAGAATTAGTTCAAACCTGTGAAAAGGGATTTTTAGCTATTTTTTGTGTTTCGATATTGGGTAACCCACCACCACCAGAACTTAAAATGAGGTGTGAGTTTGTTCCCGAGCCTTCGGTTGGACTTGACCAAAACTTTGTCACCAACGTCGAAGACCCTATTCTGCTGCTTGGCGTTTTCCCTAGCTCAAAGCGCCGTCTGGGCGTCTCTGATCCTGTTTTGTATTTTCTCTTGTGGCTCATATGGGTGCGCCTGAACCACATCAACTGGTCTTTTGTCGATGACCGAATGGATCGACTTATTGTACTCAGTTGTAGCCAGTAAAATGATTTCTACGGTGTCACTTATACCTTTATCGATCTTAAGGCATCTGGCTAGCTCTAACAGAGTGCTGTGAAAGCGCTCAACTTGTCTATTCGAGATGCTATAGCATAGCTACAATTGTTTCTGAATTCAGTGACGGTTCATTGTCACAGTAAATAGATCTGGCTTTTGTGAGAAAGTCATCAGTTGCATTAAGGTTGGCTTCAGATCCACAATGGTTCTTGAAGGGACCGGTTGGACAACAGCAAATTTTGAAAACTTGTGGATGGAAGTAAGAAAAAATTTCCTGTCAGTGGAGAAAATGTCTATGTGCAACATCTCTCCTACATGTGAGGGGATCGGCGTCTCGCCAAGCTCCTGTTTCTTGGGGTGTCTATCATATTTAGCCCTAGCACACGTTCTGCGATTCTGTATTATTTCATTGGCTATCTTTGACATCTTTGGGAAATAGTACTCGGAGAGTACCTGCTTAATGTTTTCCTGTGCAGACCTATGGGCCCTATTATGCTCAGTTGTGGGGATTTCTCTTCTTTCTTCAACTGCAAGTACGTCCACTACACGATGTTTGCAGTGCCAGAACTTCGAGGCTGGGTATCTTCGAACCAATGCGTCTTGTATCATTGCAAGCGTATGCAAATCACAGTGGAGAGAATTTAGGCATTTGGGTGAAACTACATCTTCGAGTTCCTCTAGCAATGATTCAATGCAAGTATAGTTGATCAAGTAACGTTTCTTATTCCCAAACAGAATGAAACTGCGTTTTAAGGGGAAACGTGCAATAGCTCTATCTTATTTGTTGCGTAGTTAACCTCAGAGTCCTTTAATGTTCTCGAAATCATAGTTATAGAACGACCCTCCTGAGACAAAAACGCACCTGTGCCGTGGGCCGAAGCATCGGTCGTAAGATCGAATCTCTTCTTAAAGTCGGGGTACCTGAGCATGACATCTTCGGATGCCAAAATATTACCCAACTCAGAGAATTGACCCTTTATGTTTCTAGACCTATGTTTACTGACTGTTCCATTTTCACCCTTCAAAATGGGTGTTGCTATTGCAGCGAAGTCTCTAATAAAACATCTGTAATAGCTTGCGAGGCCTTGAAATGATCTGACCTGAAACAGCGTTTTAGGTTCTGTAAACTCCTGTATTGCCCTAACCTTCTCTACATCTGTCGTGGCACCTCTGCTGGTGACTATGAATCCCAGAAAACTTACGATTTTCTTAAAAAAAAAAGCGATTTCTCGACTGAGACCCTCATGTTTGCTTCGTGCAAACTTTTTAGGACCCAGTCCACATGTTTAATGTGGGACTCCTCATCTTCTAAGAAGACACTTACGTCATCGACAGTATGTCGTCGGTGGTTCTTTGAAAGATGCTTGCTGCATTCTTTAGTCCAAAAGGGAGTCTTTTGAACTCGTATTATCCCGCGTTTACCGAGAAAGAGGTCTTTTCACGGTCGCGATCGGCGGGTATGATCTGGTGATAACCAGACTTGAGGTCTAATGTTGAGAAATATTTGGCCTTGCCCAAATTTCCCAATATCATCGAGATGTTTGGCATAGGATACTTGTCAGGTACCGTTCATTCGTTAAGTTTACGAAAGTCTATTACCAATTTAATTTTTTTATTACCTGCCTCATCAGTGCCTTTTTTTGTCGACTACCCATATTGGGTTATTGTAGGGTGAGACGGACTTTTGAATTATGTCATTTTATAGCAGATCTTTGATTTCTTTATTAACGAAATCAGCTGCTCCCATTGGATATGGGTAAAGCTTGGCATAGATGGGTTGCTCATCTGTGGTCCTAATGGTAGCCACGACTGATGTGTTATACGGCAAGGCTTCATCTGGGTCTGCAAAAGTCTTTTGTCTTGTCTTTTGCATTTTTTAGAAAGAACTTTTAACTAATGCCTTTGCACAATTTCATTTTCTGAAATTTACATTCGCACAAGTGTGGAAGGTGATTTTTTCGACTTCCGTACCCCACTTAAGTTGTCCTGAAGCTAAACAAAGCGAGGCCCCTACCTGTGTTAACAGGTCATGGCCTATAATGCCATCAAATGTTGACAAATTTAGTAAAATAAAGAATGTAGCTTTTGTATTAAACATCGACACAAAGCATTTTTGTGTGATGTTTGTCGTGCCATGGATTGAGTGGATTGTAAAATTTTTGTCAACCGGGCAAACGCCGTTTAATCCTTCGTATGGTCGAATGAAATTCTTTGACGCACCCGTATCGATGAGGAACTTCATATCAGTACCCACTACTCTTCGTCGGATGAGAAGGAGCAGGAACTTACTCTTAAGAAATTGAGCGCATCCGAACCAGCATCGCTGTTGCCATCGTCGTCATTTTGCGACATGACTCTGACCCCCCTGGTGCGCCCTGCGCAACATGGTTTACCTTTTGCTGACTTCTCTGAACACTTGTGCGATCAGATGGAGCTGATCTCTTGCTTACATATAGAAGGGTCAACTTCCATGGGCACTGGTGCCACATTGTTATTCTGTTGTCTGCCGCTCTTTTGATCGGCTTGGCTTACTGTAGTGTGGGTTTTTCTGGCCATTTGACTGTGGCTCCCCCTGCTGGCTATTCTGCACTTTGCTTGGTGTACTTCTAGTGTAGTTAGCCGCAAAGGAATATCTTACATGGTTAGATTCAACCTCCTGTGCAAGAGCGTGGGCCGAGGGTAAGTCCTTTGGCATAGCCGCGAAAAGCACGTCTGTGAGATTGGCTTACTATACAAACTCGCAATGCGTCATCGCCATAATTGGTTCATATGACATATTGGCCTTGTTGGTCAGTAAAGTCCGTTTTTTCTCAACTTCGTCGTAATCCTAAAGTAGCGATAGGCCCCCCTGCCTCAAGGTGCCTTACTCCTGCTCTATTAGATAGATGGGTCGTTTGTCATTGTACGTGAAATCGAGGCGATTTATAAACGCATCAAAGTTCAGTGCTGTGCTTCTGATAATGATAACCGCCTGATAGTGGCGTGAACTGCCATTGTATGGCTTGAAAACCTGATACGCTGCCAGCGCTGCTTGCCGCCACGACACATAAGATTCTTGTGCTCCGGTAAACTCGGGCAAGCATTTGACGGCGTCAAGTGGCTCGTCGCAGCGTATTTCATTGTTTATTTCATATACTTCTTTGAATTAACTCTTATTCTCTCTGTTGTTTTGCAACAGCTTGCTCAGCTAAGGCGCTGGCGATGTCCGTCTGTATTATTGCCCTGAGTTGTTCAGCTTCCATGTTGCTAGGCGCTGGGGGAACAACGGGTGGCAGTCTTGGTCTGCGAATTCGGGCTTGAGTGTCAGAGTCAGATTCTGAGTCACTTGAATAGTGGCCGGGAGTTCTGTATGGTGAGAATGAAGAGCTCATGAGCCTTCGCTACAGATAAACAATTCAATATTTTGATGCCCGAGCGTGAGTTCAGCGACGCTGGCGTATCATGTTACGACAGAGCGCTTAAGTACAAAGTAACGTAAAGACAACTAACGAATAGAGTGGGAAGCAATCCGACAAAATGAGCGCTCTTGCAATTAACTTTAAGTACAAATGGCAAATATCTAGCTTAATTAACAATCAAAGCTCTCAATGCCGTATAACTTACTAGCTTTTTTTTTTTTTAATAGATTTATAATTGAATAATAGGTAATGCAAAATATAATGTGCTTTAAAACGAAATGGATTTTTATTTTTTGTTATATTTCTCTTGTATCGACTTGAAAAGAGTTAAGGAAAAGCCCACTTACATGATTTCAAGACAAATGCTAATGGGGAATTTATTTCCTGGAGCATCTATCGCTTCTCAGTTTCAACGCCGCAGCCTTCGCTGTCTAGCTTGCGCGCTAACCTGGCGACACACCCCTGCCCGAAGAGCTCCAGCGGCTTCGGTGTACAATTTGTGTTATAGCGCTTTTCGCGCACTTCTGACAAAGTATTTTGCACAAGGGCGAAGTTGTCGCACTGTTGCTGCTGCCTGTCTTGACGCAGGTCAGCAATCACAACTTGTTGCACGTTTTGAACGCGTACAGTTTTTCTTATAGTGTATAGCGCCATATAAGTAATGTCCGAATGGTGAGCTTAAACTTTGGTTTTTGATTGGGATCAGAACCGATCTGTTCTTTCCGAATATAGGAAGACAACTAAACTCTAGTACAAATTCATTTGCTTAAGACTAACATCACGTGGAATCAGAATCATAGCGGCCACGCAAAAGTGCTGTGTTTGCCGGCTATGCAACGACTTGCGGCACAATACTTGGTCAGCAAATTGTATTCGGAGTCATATTACCGACAATGACCGGGAGTGAGTGAACTCTAGTTAACTACTCCCCCTCAAAACTGAGGCCGCCCTCGGCCAACCCTATACCAGCAATCACTTCTCTCAGCTGCTCTGTTGACTTCCTCTTCGTGGTGATTCGCCAAAGGGTCAGCCCAATGCAATCGATTGCGCAACAGATAGCTCTTGCGATGAACGATACCCGGTGGGCCTGGTCTTCATTGATTTGCTCCCTGAACTGTTGAATTGCCTCCACATTACGTACATTTAAGAGATGAAGATATGGGAGACTTAGTACGTCTCGGCTGGCCGTGATGTTCAACAGTGGGGAGTTCGCCGACCCTGGGACTCTATCCAAGATGTTATTATGATTTATAAAAAGAGTCCCATATATTAGCACGGTCAGCGAATGTAATGAGGTGTGTGCCTTGGAGCCAGGTCTTAGAGCAATTATCTACTCGCACTTCTGCTAGTTTATCGTTGATAATTATCATCCCTTCGTCCACCTGAGTAATCGACTCCAAGTTGCTAGGCTGCGTTTCGCAATGAGGCACTCCTCCGGCGTGTAATTCTCTGGCGCATGTGCTTTCTTTTGACAATCTGCAGAACGTCGCTCCAGGGGATACGGTGCAGTTTTCAAGAGCGTAAACGTTTCCATCACACTCCGCCACGGTGTTGTCTGTTACTCGTAATATGATGGGGAAAATTGTAATTTTCTTACAAGCTAGCTTAGCTTTTGGAAATTAATAATGAATTATAAAGCATTGTTAGATTGCAGTTCCTTAACGGACGAAACGGACAAAGGTTCTGCTATGGGGGTGTCGGTGGACTCCTCAAGCCAAACTGATTCCAAGATTTCAATATGGTCTAATATATTCGGGCTTACAATGTTTGCTTTTGCTAATGATATTGCAAGCATTAAATTTTGCATTTCCATCATCATCATCCTATTTCTAGCCAATAGCGTTTCATACAAGTGTTCAGTGTCCACTTGTGTGTTTTTTCCGGCCTTGAGAATTTTATTGACGCGTGATTGTGAGCTGATTAACTTGGTCCTGTATCTAAGTATTTATCCCTATTTGTCTATTGTTTTCGCGTATAAATTGTCGCTCTGTACATTTTTTTTATTCTAAATCGTTTGCATCCGGAGTGCCTGCTACGACTTTCAGCATGGACCCCAAGAAGTCCGAACTTCTGGCCACCCTATGGTGTACGCCCAACGCTTCCAGCAGGTCCTGCAGGTGAGCTGTGTCCACCTTTAGGAGCTTTTTCATGTGTGATTGTGGGAACATGTCAAATAAATTCACCGTTTCCTCCACCACCTGTGCGTATTCCGAAAGATTCGAAGAGTGTTTAGCATAGGCGAAATCCTCCCACACCAGGATTCGTCCATCCATTATCGGGATGTACTTAGCATTTAAATATTCAGTAACGCGCGCCGAAGCCAATGACAGGGACAAGATGAGAATTAGTTCAAACCTGTGAAAAGGGATTTTTAGCTATTTTTTGTGTTTCGATATTGGGTAACCCACCACCACCAGAACTTAAAATGAGGTGTGAGTTTGTTCCCGAGCCTTCGGTTGGACTTGACCAAAACTTTGTCACCAACGTCGAAGACCCTATTCTGCTGCTTGGCGTTTTCCCTAGCTCAAAGCGCCGTCTGGGCGTCTCTGATCCTGTTTTGTATTTTCTCTTGTGGCTCATATGGGTGCGCCTGAACCACATCAACTTATGACTTATTGTACTCAGTTGTAGCCAGTAAAATGATTTCTACGGTGTCACTTATACCTTTATCGATCTTAAGGCATCTGGCTAGCTCTAACAGAGTGCTGTGAAAGCGCTCAACTTGTCTATTCGAGATGCTATAGCATAGCTACAATTGTTTCTGAATTCAGTGACGGTTCATTGTCACAGTAAATAGATCTGGCTTTTGTGAGAAAGTCATCAGTTGCATTAAGGTTGGCTTCAGATCCACAATGGTTCTTGAAGGGACCGGTTGGACAACAGCAAATTTTGAAAACTTGTGGATGGAAGTAAGAAAAAATTTCCTGTCAGTGGAGAAAATGTCTATGTGCAACATCTCTCCTACATGTGAGGGGATCGGCGTCTCGCCAAGCTCCTGTTTCTTGGGGTGTCTATCATATTTAGCCCTAGCACACGTTCTGCGATTCTGTATTATTTCATTGGCTATCTTTGACATCTTTAGGAAGAAGTACTCGGAGAGTACCTGCTTAATGTTTTCCTGTGCAGACCTATGGGCCCTATTATGCTCAGTTGTGGGGATTTCTCTTCTTTCTTCAACTGCAAGTACGTCCACTACACGATGTTTGCAGTGCCAGAACTTCGAGGCCGGGTATCTTCGAACCAATGCGTCTTGTATCATCGCAAGCGTATGCAAATCACAGTGGAGAGAATTTAGGCATTTGGGTGAAACTACATCTTCGAGTTCCTCTAGCAATGATTCAATGCAAGTATAGTTGATCAAGTAACGTTTTTTATTCCCAAACAGAATGAAACTGCGTTTTAAGGGGAAACGCGCCTCTTCCAGCACTAGTTGGTTTTGAAAACAGTTCAAGGGTTTGATTGTTGACTCAATGGTGTTGGTGAGAGACACCTCGCTGTGGATCGTTGCTGCGCAGGACTCCACCTCTTGTTCATCTACACCGTTGAGCTGTTGTCTCGATAAGGCATCCGCAACCAGATTGTCCTTGGCGGGTTTGTAGAAGAGGCGCGCATTAGACTCATCAATGCGCGCTTTCCATCTTTTAGTCTTCGCATTTGGATTGAATTCCGAAACTGCGAAGGTCAAGGGTTGATGGTCAGTGAAGACGTTAATGTCTTTCACCCTATACAAATAGTGCCTTAATTTGGCAAGTATACAAACCATACAATGGCCAATAGCTCTCTCTTATTTGTTGCGTAGTTAACCTCGCAGTCCTTCAATGTTCTCGACATTTGCACGAAGCCCAAGGCACAAATCTACCTAATGCAGATCGGAATTGGGGAGGAAGTGCGCACAGACCGCCTATTCCAGAAGATATACGTCGACTTCTTGGGAAAGTATCCACGGTCGAAACGTGGGCATGCGTGCATATTCGTCGTCGTGGACCACTTTTTAAAGCTTACCTATTTAAAAGCCATGAAGGAAGCCACCGCGGCAGAAGTCGTCAACTTCCTAGTCCACGAGGTGTTCTTTAAATTTGGCGTGCCGGAAGTGATTCACTCGGATAATGGGCGGTAATTTATTTCGAAATTATTCGATGCAATGGTCCAGGCGTTTGGCATTGCGCATTTGCGTACCCCGGTCTATTCGCCTCAGAGTAACGCCGCCGAACACGTGAACCGCACAGTGCTGTCTGCGATAAGAACCTACTTGGGCCAGGATCACAGAGAATGGGACGCGTACCTACCAGAGGTAGAAGTGGCCATCCGGAATGCGGTGCACAGCACTACAGGGGTGACTCCGTTCTTAACGGTATTTGGCCGGCACATGTACCTTGGCGGATCACAGCATTTCGGACATGGATGCAAAGGACAGACTAGCTATAATCCGAAATCACGTCTAGGAACACCTGCACACCGTGTACGAGCGAAGTCGTCAACTCCATCTGGACCGGGTCAGGAAGTCTGGAGGCGCAACTTCGCACTCATCAGCATTGGGAAGCCAACGCCTACGAGTAAGAAGATCTCCAGGGACGTTTGCTAGCCGGTTTTCGCGCAAAATATCTACGAGTATAAGCGTAATTTGCTCACCTTCTTGCCAAGCGTTAACGGCGGCAGCGTCGTCCCTTTCGGTAAGCGGAACCAGTACAGAGTAGTTGTCGTGCGTGTGGCCTACGTTGGGCATCCTTATTAGCCGGCTGGGCCAAGCTAGGAAATGCGCACGCAGATTCCTTGTAACGGTCGGGCTCGCGTTAACAATTATCTGCGTGGTGATGTTGCATTTGACGTTATCGGCAGCGTCGATAGTTTGCCTAGTTGGGTGCGTTCTCTATTATCTGCCACGTCGATATTTTTTATACCCTGAACCCATTAAAAATGGGTAAAAGGGGTATAACGTTTTTGTGCAAAATGAAAATGTATGGAACAGGCAGAAGGAAGCATCTCCGACCCCATAAAGTATATATAAAGTCTTGATCAGCATCAATAGCCGAGTCGATCTAGCCATGTCCGTCTGTCTGTCCGTCTGTCCGTATGTTTGAACGCAAGGATCTCAGAACCTATAACAGCTAGAGACTTGAAATAGATGTAGGTGCTCCTAGTGCTTGCGCAGATCGAGTTTGTTTCCGATAATCGATAACTTACTCCGTTTCCAAGCAATCGATAAAAATCGATATCGACATCCTGTTTTTTGAGCAAATTGGATAAATAATAAGAGCTAGAGTCACCAAACTTGATATGTTGCTTCTAGAATAATAAATATATGTCAAGTACCTTTCATTTTTATACCAATCGCCACCTCCTCGCTACCACGTTAAGGAGGGTTCAGGGTATACCCTTTTCGGGACCTCCCGACTAGAACCTCTTACATGTTTTTTTGTCATAGGGGCAGAGTATCGGGGTGAAGCCGGGCAGACAGCGGCGCACAATTTATTGAAAAGTGGCAACGTCTGCGATCCACGGTGCCAGATGGGGCGATTGCTATTGGCTGCCCGATTCACTCCCAAAGAGATTATAGGGAGAGTGGATCGAATGCCTTTGGATATGCCCTTGGCCTTGATTTGGGCCGTTGACCCAATAAAATGCAACTGTGTAGATGAGCAGCAACGGAACCCGCCTCGCAAATGTATGCGCGTGCCGAAATTAGGCATCGATAATATTGCTGCCCAAATGTACAGCCGGGAGTTCGACTAAGTCAGCGGTCAACGGCGGGCGTGCCGTGCTCGGGAGCGAATTAAAGTTTTCCATTTTTCATGCCGGCCACATACTAAATAATTCTAGAAGTTCCTCACAGGCAACTAAGCCGATATGTACAATTGAAAATACCGATGCTTTTTTTTTTTGGTTTAATAATGATTTAATTTAAACATTGTAGCACAAAAGATAACGTAAGCCACATACATCTACGGCCACATAGCAAAGACAGTAACATTTCCGGGCAAAGCCCGACCTGATGGCGGCCATCCAAGTGATGCACACGACAGACCCAGATCGGCCAAAGAAGAAAAGGCCACAAAAAAAATAACAATCAAAATGCCAGCTCAAGAGCCACGCAGAGGACGGCTGGCTGTATCTCCCTGTGCAGAGGCCAGAGAGCCCGGATAGTTGTCCGATGCAAGGGTCCTTTTTTCCTGCTGCCCTGCAACGCATAAAATAAAGCATTAGATAGAATTAAATTTTGCTTTTATCATAGTACCTAAGGCTATTTTAAAAGATTCATATCATTTATACACCGACGGGAAACGGGCCAAGATCTATTGCCGCTGACCGTAACAAGAAACTTCGATTATTTAATGCGTGCACGAGCAGTACCCACATACATATATATATATAGATAAAAAATTACATTATTTTACTATCGCCCTTTACCAACCCCAGAGAGCTTTTTAGGCAAGGTAAGGTTGTTTTAGCGATTTAGCATCTTTGCACGCCACGTATATAATCATTTTGGCAACTATAAATATATATATATATTCATAATAAGTAATGTCCGAATGGCGAGTTTAAACTTCGATTTTTATTGGAAGCAGAACCGATCCGTTCTCTCCGAATATAGCAAGTCAACTAAACTCTAGTACAAATTCATTTGCTTAAGACTAACATCAAGTGGAATCAGAATCATAGCGGCCACGCAAAAGTGCTGTGTTTGCCGGCTATGCAACGACTTGCGGCACAATACTTGGTCAGCAAATTGTATTCGGAGTCAAATTACCGACAATGACCGGGAGTGAGTAAAATTTAAACTCACTTTTGGCTACAGCTTCCGGCAGTGCTCTTTCGCCCAGATCCGGTGTTGTCATATGCCCTGTACATGTAACTCCTATAAAATTGAAGTTTTATCAATTTATGTCCATTGTCAACAACAATAATTACCTGTCAGAGTGCCAGAAAAGTCAACTTGCATGAAACTATAAACAACGGAATGGAGATATCCTGCAAGCAAATAAGAAATAATATTAATTGCTAATAGCGATAAGAAATGCAACCAATTATATACCGTACCTGAAGAGAGAAATGTCCGGCTAAATTTTCAGTGATGGGGAGAGTTGGCATAACAGCCGGCACAGGCTGATGCAGGCCATCTAGTGGCTAAAATGAGGGAGACGAGTGAAGGTGATCGTCTTATGGTAGGGCTGGAACGGTGGGTCCGGAACCGGACCCGATCTGGAAAATGAAAGTGGTTTAATAGTGTTTTTTGTTATTAGCGTTTTTCTTTGTTGTTCACATTTACTTGTCATTTTGTTCATTTGCTAGAAGTTCCGATTGTTTGATGTTATCGAGTTTATGGTTTGTTTTGCATAATGTATGCGCGTCAAATTAGCGGCGGTGACTTTGCGTTGTTTTTTTGGTACTTGGTATCGGAAAAGGAATCGGTCACTTTTAAATGCATTTATTTATGTTTTTAAGCACGAAACCAAATAAATTTAAATGCAGAATTGCAAAAAAATAAATTATTTACTAAGAAGATATTTACTCAACCTGTTACAAGTAACAAGTATTTAAAAGTAACTAGGTACTGCTGTTACACCTTTCAAAAGTAACAGCGACAAAAATCATCCTATGACATGCACGGATAGTAAAGCAAGGGTCTACTTTTGGTCGTTGTTTACTCAGAAGATTGACACCGAAAATTTCACTAAGAGATTATTACGACGATATAACAAATGACTGGATCAATGTTGATGGCGAAATTTGTATTCACTTTGCACGAAGATATACTTTTCAATACATCAGGTTGTTCCTGTCGTACTCTTCGAGAAGCTGAGTACTGTGTCACAGGCCCGTACTCAGGTTGTTCCTGTCGTACTCTTCGAGAAGCTGAGTACTGTGTCACAGGCCTGTACTCAGGCTGTTCCTTTCGTACTCTTCGAGAAGCTGAGTACTGTGTCACAGGCCCGTACTCAGGTTGTTCCTTTCGTACTCTTCGAGAAGCTGAGTACTGTGTCACAGGCCCGTACTCAGGTTGTTACTCTTGTACTTTCGAGAAGCTGAGTACTGTGTCACAGGCCCGTACTCAGGTTGTTCCTGTCGTACTCTTCGAGAAGCTGAGTACTGTGTCACAGGCCTGTACTCAGGCTGTTACTTTCGTACTCTTCGAGAAGCTGAGTACTGTGTCACAGGCCTGTACTCAGGCTGTTACTTTCGTACTCTAATAGTAAGTGAGTACTGTGTCACAGGCCTGTACTCAGGCTGTTCCTTTCGTACTCTTCGAGAAGCTGAGTACTGTGTCACAGGCCCGTACTCAGGTTGTTCCTTTCGTACTCTTCGAGAAGCTGAGTACTGTGTCACAGGCCCGTACTCAGGTTGTTCCTGTCGTACTCTTCGAGAAGCTGAGTACTGTGTCACAGGCCTGTACTCAGGCTGTTACTTTCGTACTCTTCGAGAAGCTGAGTACTGTGTCACAGGCCTGTACTCAGGCTGTTACTTTCGTACTCTTCGAGAAGCTGAGTACTGTGTCACAGGCCTGTACTCAGGCTGTTCCTTTCGTACTCTTCGAGAAGCTGAGTACTGTGTCACAGGCCCGTACTCAGGTTGTTCCTTTCGTACTCTTCGAGAAGCTGAGTACTGTGTCACAGGCCCGTACTCAGGTTGTTACTCTAAACTTTTTTTAGAAGTTGAGTACTGTGTCACAGGCCCGTACTCAGGTTGTTACTTTCGTACTCTTCGAGAAGCTGAGTACTGTGTCACAGGCCCGTACTCAGGTTGTTCCTGTCGTACTCTTCGAGAAGCTGAGTACTGTGTCACAGGCCTGTACTCAGGCTGTTCCTTTCGTACTCTTCGAGAAGCTGAGTACTGTGTCACAGGCCTGTACTCAGGCTGTTACTTTCGTACTCTTCGAGAAGCTGAGTGCTGTGTCACAGGCCTGTACTCAGGTTGTTACTTTCGTACTCTTCGAGAAGCTGAGTACTGTGTCACAGGCCTGTACTCAGGCTGTTCCTTTCGTACTCTTCGAGAAGCTGAGTACTGTGTCACAGGCCCGTACTCAGGTTGTTCCTTTCGTACTCTTCGAGAAGCTGAGTACTGTGTCACAGGCCCGTACTCAGGTTGTTACTTTCGTACTCTTCGAGAAGCTGAGTACTGTGTCACAGGCCCGTACTCAGGTTGTTCCTGTCGTACTCTTCGAGAAGCTGAGTACTGTGTCACAGGCCTGTACTCAGGCTGTTCCTTTCGTACTCTTCGAGAAGCTGAGTACTGTGTCACAGGCCTGTACTCAGGCTGTTACTTTCGTACTCTTCGAGAAGCTGAGTGCTGTGTCACAGGCCTGTACGCAGGTTGTTCGTTTCGTACTCGACGAAGAGCTGAGTACTGCATAACAGATCTGTACTTAAGCTGTTTCTTTCGTTCTGGATGCCAAGCTAAGATCTGTGTAACTGGCGTGTACTTGGCTGTTATTTTGAACTTGCAACTATAACTAACTAACTAAACTAAAGATAACATATATAAAAAAATAAAATATAATAAAAATAACATATGTATTATACATTTTATTTGGTTTACTTATATAATTTTTTTTATAAAAACTGCGCGCCCAAAATTCAAGTAACAGTCGCTGTTATTTGTCACTGATATTTTTTTGTAACTGTCACAGTTGTCGCTGTGACACAGAAATAACACTATCGATCATCCCTAATAGTCAGAGCTCCACATTTGTTAGCGGTGAGTACTCAGCCACGATAGTGGGTATTTTAGGAGTACCAAAAAAAGTAAAAAATAGCCTATCCGTTACCGCATTCAAAGAATTAGTAATACAGTATAATTTGCTAAGCTGCCTCGATACTTAGCTGCATCGGTAAGATAGCTGCCTGAAATTTTCATTTCGCTGCAATAAGAGCATATTTTGTATGAAATTAATTACGTTAAGCGCATCTAACTTAACAGCCTTTTGCACTTAAGCGCCTTATATCGGCAGTAATTTTTTGCCAATTTCTATGAATATCATGTAAGTTAACTGTGCCATCTATGATCAGATGATTTGATTTTTGAATTGTTTTTCTTATGTATACTATTAACTGTACTGAAGTTGAATTAAATGTAATTTAAATACATGATGTTAATAAAAACTACAAAATGAATTAATTTAACTTAGTACTGTTATATAGAATTCAGTGCAACTTACAAAAAATTTGGGTTACTTTAAAATCGATTCACTTTTAGGAAAAAAAATAAATTAAGTTAACTGCCTTTTTAGGATAGCTGCCTCTAATGTCAGTGCAAAGTACTCGAGGCAGCTAAGCACATTATACTGTATAATAATAAAAAACATTACATCCCTTTTACCCATTTTTAATGGGTTCAGGGTATAATTATCGAAAATTACCATCGAAATTCTTTATTATTATTTCCTGTGTTTTATAAATAATTATATTATTTTAAATTTATCAAATCCAATATATTTATTAATTAAATTTATCAAATCAAATCAATTTTGATTTGAAGTACAATTATTTAAATTCTCCTCAATTGCAATCGAATTATAAAATCGATTAGTTACTTGTATCGGCATTCCAGTGTTTTTTCGTTTTAAGCATCGCAACCTCTACTACTAGGAGCGAGCACCCCTGTTTTTCTACCCAATCGTTTCTGCCTAGTATGCCCACTGGCAAAGGGGAAGAAACAAAACACCAATTATCATTTCCGTCCGCAAGCACCTCCAGAGTTTCTCCGTCTCCACCAGCAGCCCTTAGAGTCAAAAGGGAAACAGCGTCCCGGACTAAAAGCGAATCATCCGCGTCCACGCCAAGGGGAATTGTTAAGGCACCTCTTAGTTCGAGACCAAGTCCACTAATAAAAATCAGTCTCCCGCCGTCCAAAGCTAAAAGCGAAGCGTCCCTGACCACTGCAGTCAGACGCACTAAGGTAACCATTAGCACAAGAACTAGTCCGATTTCCACGCGAGCTAACACCAAAACGGACGAAAATATGACAGACGCGGCCTTAATCAAGTTTATTGCTATCACTCATTGACTTAGTCAATTTGAGGCAAAAATAAACACTCCTGGAGGCTCTGACCCGTCTCTGTATACGTGCCTGGTCCGCCGGGACCAAGTGCGAGCCTTGTTGGGCGAGGTTGAAAAAGAGTACGAGGTCGGCTCAACAGTAATCTCAGAAGCTGGTTCAATGAAAACCATTTCAGTCGTGCAGTCCAAGTACGACTACTGTTACTCGGTATTTATTTATTTATTTATTTATATTTTATTAAGGGTCGACAAAACGAGTGTCTTCCTCATTATTCAGTAGAATATACATACATAATGAAATTTAAATGCTAAAAGCCTAATTAGAGAACACAATTTTCTAATAGCATCACCGACCGATGGAGGTGTTTTATTAGCCAGTCCGGCCAGCGGTGCCCCTTTTCACAGCTAATTTTGTCAGTGACGCTATTAGAGCCTACATCTAAGAACAAGGGAGTAATTAGGAAAGAGTGTTCTTAAGTAAAACTAAAAATTATCTTAATTTGCTATATTATTTAGAAAATACAACAAATAGGGAAAAAGAAAGAAAGAAGTTTTTAATAAAGTAGGAGTTTAAACAAGATATAAAGAATGTTAGGTACATAGGATAGAGAGATAGAAATGGGAAATCACCGACCCGGTAGGGGAAATTTATAGCCGGTCAGGCAAGCTATGCTCCTGCTCATAGCTGGGAATGGTCAGTGACTTCCCTAAGGTATCCTGAAAGCAACGATTTTATTAGGGATAGAGAAAGTTCGGTAGAGAAAACGTGATGTAAACTATTATAATTTTTACATAGCACGCGAAAAGGATTGTGCATAGCGTAGTCTGTTGTGCACGTAGATAGGAATAAGGGGCGCTAATTTCTGGTTGGTCTAGCTGGAACAGAGAATTGAAGACGCCTTAGCAGAAAAGGGGAATCTATATCGCCAACAATCAACTTATGTAGAAAGACCACACCAAGAACTGTCCTACGGTTGATTAACGACGGAAGATTAAGTAGATGAAGCCTGCTGGAGTAAGATGGCAACCGAAGATTAAGGTCCCAGTTTAAACCTCGTAAGGCAAAAAACAGAAATTGCTTCTGAACAGATTCAATACGATCCTGGTTATTGATATACTGCGGAGCCCTGATGCATGAGGAGTATTCAAGGATAGGGCGAACGAGAGAGATGTACAGAAGTTTCGTTATAAAAGGATCGTTAAACTCTTTAGACCATCGTTTAATGAATCCAAGTACACCTTTTGCCTCATTAAGGATGGTATGTATATGCAGATTGAAGCTGAGTTTAGAATCAAAAAGAACGCCTAGATCCTTAACTGTAAGTATACGTTGCAATGGAGTATTGTCAATTGTATAGCTGACAAGATAAGGTGTAGTGCGATTGAAGGTCATAAACATACACTTTGAACAATTCAGATGCAATTGATTGGCCGAACACCAAAATTGCATAGCGTTCAAATCGTCTTGTAGACGAGAATGATGTAGGGGATTAGTGTATGATAGAATAAGTTTCACATCATCCGCATACATGAGTACACGGGCATGTGATATAACAGAGGGGACCTTTACTCCAAGATGACTACCTTGAGGAACACCAGAAGTAACGTGAACCTGTTTAGAGGTAGTCAGCCTCAGCATTACTCTTTGTGTCCTACCTTTTAAATAAGAGCTAATCCAAAGCAAAAGAGACGGAGGGAAACCTATTCGGTCAAGTTTAAAAACGGTCAAACGCCTTACTGAAGTCAGTGTAAATGACATCAGTTTGCATTTTCGAAAGGAAACCATCATTTAGGCCGCAATGCTGCAAATTTGAAGTGATTATTTTTTTAAATACTTTAGGAATAGCGGACAGTTTTGCAATGCCCCTGTAATTTTGTATATCAGACTTTCCACCTTTCTTGTGGAGAGGAATGATATAAGATTCTTTCCAAAGAGATGGAAAGACAGAAGATTCAAGGGATAGATTAAAAAGCTTTAGCAATGGATAAACAAGGGAAGAACAATACTCCTTGAGTAGACAACTAGAAATATTGTCAGGCCCAGGAGAGTAAGAAGATTTTAAAGAATTTATAGCTAAAAGGAGAGAGGAATGGGAAGGGTAAGAATTATTATTAGGACAGACTGAAGAGTAAGTTGATTGGAAAAGAAAGAAAAGCAGAATCAGACTCATTGCTAGCTTTATCCATCCCGAAAGAAAAAGGAGATGGCAAACTTGAAGATTTCCGCTTTAAGTTTACAAAATTGTAAAACTGTCTCAGATTTTGTGCAAAAGAGGAAGTTTAGGGTGTTTTAAAAATAATTAATAGCAGTATTCATATCAACCGAGTCATATAAGAAAGACCAATCGGTTGCACAAGTAAGCTGATTTGGCAATGAATAATTTCCTTTGCGAAAGCAACGGCGGGGCTTATTGGCTGATGAGCACGAAATGAAAGGATTACAATTGCACTTTGCAACCTCTTAAGTAGGATGATATACATCCTCAGGAAGAGATAAAGGAGGGGACCTAGACACATTAGAAATAAGGTAGTCGTTTTCAAAAACAAGGTCAATTATTCAAATAATTAGAAATTGAATTGATTTGAAACAACGAAAGATCAAGCATGCAATCTATAAAGTCATGCTGTGCTGAGGGCACTAGATAATTTTCGGCAGTGAATAATGACCAAGAGATGTTCGGCAAATTTAAATCACCCAACACAATAAATAGGTCATTATCACGCACGTGTGAATAAACTTCTTTAATACAAGAAATATGTTTCATATAAACTTGAATATTAGAAGATGGAGGAACATAAGAACATGCAATATAGATATTCCGTGTAGGAAAAGACACCTTAACTGAGACAATCTCAGCGTCAGTAGGCGTACTAAAACAGAAAAGTTCTGACAGGAGAGTGGCTTTAACGGCAATTAACACCCCACCACCTCGAGTCGGCCGATCATTTCTATGCAAAATAAAATTATTCGAAAAAACCTCAAAATATGATATGTATGAATTTAACCATGTTTCTGAAAATGCGATTATATCCGACTCATAGGAAGTGCTGGCCAGGATTAGATTTTTAAACTTTGAAATGAGACCTCTGAAATTCTGATAATGAATAGAGACTTGGGCAGAAGGCAAAGTTAGTTTTTTGGGGCAGAAATGGTACATTGTATTGAAGGGACTGGAAGGATGACAGGCTGGTTAAGCCTTTTTGGCTTGAACTCGTGAACAATCATGTGTGGAGGCCAAAATTTGGGATCACAAATGATTGGGAACATATCATGTGAAACATTTATTTTGAATGATGATATTTCACGAGGAGTGGAGAAATTAAATTTAGTAATTTAGGCTCCAACCTGCGATTGGTTGGAGACTCGAATTTGTATTTGCCAAGCAATTCAAAACTCGAGTCAAAATTACTCCAGAGCTTCTTATCCACGTTGTTCAATTTTAAGAATTGATTTTTCACAGAATTATACATTCTGGAGAAATCAATTTGCTTGTCGATGCATACTGGGTACGACCAACGCAAGCCGCCGCAGCCCTTCTTGGCAATTGCAGCGATCTTGTCGCAATCACGCCCAGTGAGACCTGCACATTTAGCATGCATCATATTCTCACAGAGCCAGCAATTAACAAATTGCGGCAGTGCAGAATCATCAGCCTGCTTGAACGTGCAAGGTTTCTTACAGCACGACATAATAACTACCAGCGTTAAAAGGTAAGCAGCAGTTGCGAGAGCGCAGAGCAAAACAAAACACAGTGCACAGAAGTAGAGCAAGTAAACGCTCAAAAAGTAACTATTCGTACACAAACAAATTGTTTGGAGGGAAAAGCAACAGCAAAAATTTGCGAGAGCACGCTGAAATAAGCAGTAGCGAACACACGCCAAAACAAGTGTATGCACAGGGGAGCACCAAAGCAAAAGAATCAAAACAGGCAATAACAACAATACGGAACTGCAATTATTAACAGACTTACGCTGCAACAACAGAATAACACTTTGCACAATTATAAAGCTTTTTAAAGCACAAAAAAGGCCAAATTTAGAAATAAAAAGCAGGATTAAAGCGCAAAAATATATAAAAATCTTGGAGCACAAGTAAAACACGTCAATCACTCTCAACTGAGAACTCTATCTTGGTATATGACATATGATCCCACCGACTGTCGCTTACCTAATTGCGACACAGAAATCTTCAGCGGAGATTAAATACGTTGGCCCACATTTCGAGACCTCTTTAACGCAATTTACATAAATAATCAAAGGTCGACAAATTATTTAATCTCATTGCGAAAACAGGCGGTGAGGCTCAGGCGATTGTCGAAGTCACCTTTGACAAACGATGTCTTCCGATCAGCCTGGGCCAATCTGACTGAGCGTTTTGAGAACCGAAAATTGCAAGTCAACAGCCAGCTGAAGGTTCTTTTCAACCTGCAGCCAATCTCCCAAGAGTCTGGAACGGCAATAAAGGAACTTCAGAGCAACGTTCAAGGTTGCTTAACAGCTCTGGAATTATCCGAGATTAATATAGAAAACTGCGACTGTATCCTCGTATTCCTATGTTCCTCCAAGTTACCAAAAATTACACTCTCCTTATGGGAACAGTCCATCTCGAGAAAGAACGACATCTCATCTTGGCTTGAGATGAACGCCTTTCTCTTAGAACGCTTTCGCACTCTAGAAGCGATATAAGAGCTTAAGCCAAGCGCAAATCCTCCAGCGCACTCCAGAATTGTCCGCACAGAACCTCCTACCACAAAAACTTAACTCATTTGAGAATAGGGTCGTTAACGTGCCCACGATTTCTCCAAATGCCCGTCGGCGAACGGGCAACTTACATCAAACAGCAAAAGCTTTGTTTGAACTGTTTCGCTAGGGGTCATCAGGGACTGCACAAGTGCTCACTATTGTTTTACGTGCAAGGGTCGTCACAATACACTTTTGCACAGTAGCTTGTAGCCCCAACTGGCCCTTGTAGTCTCCATGCCACAAGCAACAGCTCTTTCCAATCAATCCATACAGTCCAATCCATCCCAACAAACGAATGTTCACAATTATGTTACAATTACCCCACGGTGTTCTCCTAAGCCCGGCTGTCATATATGTTCACCATTTGGGTGTAAATTATATAGCTCGGCACTGATCGACTCGGGATCAGAGGCAACATTATTTCCGAGCGACTGTTCCACCTGATAAAGCTGCTATACAATTCCGTACAGGCACAAGTATCAGGATTAAATCAAGCTGTTGCAGCCCAGCCTCGCAAGCTCTGCCATTTAAATATTGGCTCCCCTTCCAAGCCTCGTATTCAAATCGAGGCATCAGCCTACGTCCTACCACATTTGGCAGGGAATCTACCATCATGTTCGATCCCCCAAAGCTTATTGAGAACCCTGCCAAACCTCTAGTTGGCTGACCCTAATTTCCACAAGAATTCGCAGATAGATGTGCTGATTGGCGCTGATATCCTACCGTCCATACTAACAGGCGGCTCCCATCCTAATATATGTGGCACGTTGCTGGGTCAGGAAACTATTTTAGGCTGGATTTTAACAGGCCCAGTTTCAAAGACCGCATCCACCGCAATCTCGTCATTCTCGTCATTCTCGACTCGAATATCCGTCACTCAAGAAGAACAATCAGACATTATTCTCACCAAATTTTGGGAGGTGGAGGACATTCCAGTCAAACTGGTAAATTGCTCCGACTCTTTCTGTGAGAGTAATTTCATCCGAACAACATTAAGGAACGAGAATGGCAGAGATGTAGTCACCCTACCTTTCCGGGAACCTAATCACATAGACTTGGGACATTCAAGATCTTTCGCACTAGCTCAGTTTCTGAAGAACGAGAATCGTTTAAAAGGAAACCCCCCTTTAAAAGAGAAGTATGACTCCGTGATTCGGAAGTACTTCGACTTCGGTCATATGACAGAAGTCTCTCCAATAATTTGTACTTGCCGTATCATGCTGTTTTTAAGCCCTACAGCACCACAACAAAGGTTCGCGTTGTGTTTAACGCCTCCAGCCCGACTTCCAATGGCAAACGCCTAAATGATATCCCACACACGGGACCAGTACTCCAATCCGATCTGACGATTCAGATACTACAGTTCTACCGCTACGTTTTTAATGCCGATATAAATAAGATGTATCGGCAAATCTTGGTCGATCCAAGACATACGCCCTACCAACGAATAATCGCAATGAGAACGAAAAACTTTGCGACTTCGAACTCAACACAGCTACCTTTGGGGTAAACTGTGCTCCATACCTAGCAATCCGGGTCATCCATCAACTTGCTCATGATATATGAGAACAATGTCCCATCGCATCCGATATAATTAAAAGTTATATGTATGTCGATTATGTTCTAGCAGGGGCACACACGAAGCAACAACTTACTGTGTGTGGATTTCTTAGAAATCGAAGAGGCTAGCGTCGCCAAAACGCTAGGCATTCGATGGCAAGCCACAACAGACCAGTTTTTCTGAGCCCCGTCAAAAATGATATCTCAGCCTTCGCTCACTAAACGTGAAGTACTATCACAGATTGCGAAATTGTTCGATCCTGCTGGATGGCTGGCACCTGTGATAGTTCGAGCAAAGATTTTAATGCAAGAGATCCAAGAACTGGGGTGGGATGATACCCTGCCGGAAGATCTTGTTCAATGTTGGCAAGACATCTTAACCGACTATCCCTCTCTCGAAGAGATCCGTATCCCAAGATGGGTAGATTTTCAGCAAAAGGCAAAGGTGCAGTTTCACGGCATCTGCGACGCGCCCCAACGCGCATATGGTGCTGCACTTTATTTGCGCGTCGAGATAAATGGATGCATCTCCACTCATCTTCTCGCAGCAAAAACGAGTGTAGCGCCAGTTAAGACGGTATCACTACCACGCTTAGAGCTGTGTGGCGCCGTTCTTCTTTCCGAGCTCACCACGGCTCTTATTCCTCAGCTCCCTATCCAGAGTAGAGAAAATTTCAATTGGACAGACTCCACTATTGTTCTTGCCTGGTTGGATAAACCTCCATGCAAATGGTGTACCTTTGTGGCTAACCGGGTAGCCAAGATAAGGTCAGCCAATGGCAAATGGTCCCATGTACGATCCGAATATAGCCCAGCCGACTTAACTAGTCGGGGGGTTTCTCCTCGAGACCTATATGGCAGCACTTTGTGGTGGCATGGACCGGAATGGTTACAACTACCACAAGACCAATGGCTAGTTCCTGTTACGGTACTTGAGACAGAGATAGAACAGCGCTACAACATTCTGGAACGTTTCTCCAGATTCGACAAGCCATTGCGCATATTTCTGTCGCTTTATCCAGAGCTGCGATCCACCTCCCTGCTGAGCTCCGTAATGAAGAACTTACGAGAGTTCAGGTCCTACTTATCGAGTATACTCAACGCCAAGCTTATCCTAAGGAGTAAAGCTGTTTGCTTGATAAGAAGCAAATTCAAGGATCCAGCAGTATTCGCAATTTAAATTCTGCGATCCTGTGGACGTGTGAGAGCGTCAACCTCATTACGCATAATCATTCCGGCCAATTGTGATTTTTCACGCCTCCTAGTCCGATTTACCCACCTCATTTGTTTTCACGGAGGCAATCAGTTGGTAATGCGACTTATAAGAGCCAAATACTGGATCCCAAAGCTCAAGGTCCTGGTAATATCTACCATAACCTCCTGTAAGGTCCGTGTAGTACACCGTCGATGACTCAAGACCCAACTTATGGGCGAGATCCACCTTTTCCCGACCCTTCACACACACGGGTGTAGATATTGCCGGACCTTTCGATATTAAAAGCTACATTGTTCGAGCGAGCAAAATTACCAATGGTTTCTTTCTTTCAGCACGAAAGCAATCCATTTAGAAGCCACCACAGACCTAACCACGGGGAGATTCCTGGCCGCATTTTCGTGATTTATAGCAAGCAAGACGTGGCCTTCCGCAACAGATGTACTCAGATAATGGGAAAACATTTGTGGGAGCCTCATTCGTTCTTTCAAGAGATTTCTTGCAAGCGACCAAGGAACTTATCTTATCCAAGCACAGCCATCAAAACTTGTGTTGGCAATTCAATACTCCTGGCGCTCCTTACATGGGCGGATTGTGGCAGGCAGGTGCTTTAAGACCCACTTCTACAAATCCACCTCATCTTCAAAATATACATTTGAGGAACTCGCGACTCTGCTCTTCGAGATTGAAGCCTGCCTTAACTCCGGGCCAATCTCCAATGTCGGAAGATCCGACCGATTTATTGGCTCTAAGTCCAGGTCAGTTCCTAGTTGGTGGCCCTCTACTGCCAACTAACGAGCCAGTAATCAAAGAAGACGCCATTTCTATAATTAACCGCTGGCAGCGACTCAAAGTGCTCCACCAGCAATTCTGTTTTCGGTGGAAGAATGAGTATTTAAAAGAGCTCCATAAGCAAAACAAATGGCAGTTCCCTACAAGGGGAGACAGACTCACTCAATGAGAGAGACTCACTCACCAATACGATCCCAAATACACTCAGCACTCTCCTTAGGGTCTCCGCTCCACCTCCATAACTCCAACCAACAAATATGTAAAATTACTTCAAATTCATGCGATTGCCAGCATCCAGCGTCAACTCACTATAGCTTCTCTTAACAGACTCCAGACTGGAACCACAGTTAATGCACATACTGTTCTTCAGATGTAGCTTGGCACTAATCCCTTTCATGTGTCTATTGACCACCTGCACACTTGGCCCATATGGGTAGCAGAACACAAAACTTCTTGTGGCAACCAAACTCCAACTGAAACGGCACGAATGACACCAGAATGCGGAGGAAAGCCCACAATTTTGACGACATGATGGGGCAGCACTTCATGTCATACAATTTTCCATTGTATGTATCAGATTCCAGTTAAACGTTGAACGTGTTGCGATCGTACTCACCATTCTCACCGAGAGAGCGATAGACAAGAATCACAAGCACCCTCAATATCAGGAATCTCAGTTGAAGCGAGCAACCAGTGGCAACCACCCTAAAGTCACGATTCTGCTTGAATGCCATTGTCTGCAAATAGCTCTTAAGGAAACTTGGATGTTCCCTCCACACAAGTTATCGTTCGAGAAGACGGGCCAGTGATCTTCAATCGAAAATCACCTTGTTCACAGCAATGGGTAACTTGAAAAATGGAGGGCACGCGGGCCGAACTGCCTTAGATTCGCTTGAATAGCTGATGGGCTCACAGGGAGACACAACGCCAAGGTGTTCTACAAACCGGGTAAGGAAAATATTGTGGCCGATGCCCTATCCAGACAAAACGTGAACGCAATGCAAGACGAGCCCTTATCGGACGCTGCAACCAATCACAGTGAGACCTCGTTAACCTACACGATAGAGGCAACTGACAAGCCATTAAATTGCTTTAAAAACCAAATTGTCTTAGAAAAGGCACGTTTCCCACTGCAAAGGAAAATGATTATCTTCGGCAAAAAAATTCGCCACACCATTAGTTTCGTGGACAAAGCTTCACTGTTCGAGATATTAAAACCACTCATCATCCCAGATGCAGTCAACGCAATCCACTGCGATCTTCCAACGCTCGCTAGCTTTCAACACGAACTCGTGTTAAACTTCCCAGCCACTAAGTTGTGGCATTGCAAGAACTATGTGTCAGATATTACTGACAAAAACGATCAAATGGAAATCGTTACGACAGAACATAACCGAGCGCAATGAGCCGCACAGGAAAATGTTAAGCAAGTCCTTCGTGACTACTATTTTCGCAAAATGACTAATTTGGCAAATGAAGTTGTCACAAATTGCAGAATATGCACAAAAACAAAATATGATAGACATCCACAAAAACAAAAACTTGGAGTCTCACCAATACCTTCATATGCTGGCGAAATGATGCATATGGACATTTTTTCCACCGATAAGAAGTTTTTCCTTACTTGTGTAGACAAATTCTCTAAATTCGCTGTCGTCCAACCAATCCAATCACGAACAATAATTGACTTAAAAATGCCCATTATTCAGCTGATCAATCTGTTCTCTAAAATGAAAACGATATTCTGCGATAACGAAGCAGCATTCAATTCTGAAACAATAGTGTCACTTCTAAAAAATAACTACGACATAGACATCGTTAACTCGCCACCGTTACATAGCGCTTCCAATGGTCAGGTAGAAAGATTTCATAGCACCTTGACGGACATAGCTCGAAGCCTAAAAATGGATAAGAAAGCCAGCGATACAGTTGAGCTAATTATGAGGGCAACAGTGGAGTATAACAGGTCAATCCACTCGGTTACGAACCAAAAACCGCATGTTTGACATCATGCCATATCTGTCTAATTTAGACAGAAAATTAAAGAAAAAATCGAAAAGGCACAGCAAGCTGTACTTGAAAGATGTAATGCAGCCAGACAAAACAGGGTTTTTGAAGTGGGCGAAAAGGTTCTGGTGAAGACGAACCGCAGATTGGGAAACAAGCTATCGCCCCTCTATATTGAAAAGAAAGTCGAGGCAGATCTGGGGACAACGGTCCTCATTGGGGGAAGAATTGTTCATAAGGACAGCCTCCGTTGACACCGTAGTTTGTTTTCTCTGTTTTTTAATGTGTTCTTTTACAATCAAATTCAATTTTTTATTCTTAGGTCCGCATACGTAATCGGTAGTGGAAAAAGCGATTTGTCCCACTTGCTACCTTATTTTTTAACTGCAAATTTAAGCATTATAGCCAACAATATAACAAGCCAATACACTTGCCTCCTTAACCGAAAGGTTTTTATAGCCTCTGGTCTTTACACACTTCACTAGATTCTCATGCACAAATCTTCGCCCTCATTAAAGGGAGGGTGGTCCATAAGACAACCTAAGGTAGCAGTCAGGAAAATCAGTTAGAATAAGAGCTTGCAGCTAAGTTCATATTACTAACCGCACAGACCTTTTTTTATCTTTTTACAAGATTCAATCTGCAATCTTGTTACTGCTGGGTTTAGTACAGAGTCGGATCATCGACTATTCGCATTCCAATTATATTCCGATAATAGACGGAAAGGTATTGGTATGGGAACAAAGGGACTACTTGAGGCATTCAAGTAACCTGACGGAATTTAATGCCATTGCAGATGAAACCGAAAAACTACTAAAGCTATTCCCACAATCTCACATGCGGAAATTATTAGATGCAGATATAGATCATTTTAAGAGCTTACTGTCCGTTGTTGAAATACACCATAGAATGGCCAGAAGCCTAGATTTCCTAGGCTCAGCGTTAAAGGTCATAGCAGGCACACCAGGTGCCTCCGACTTCGAAAAGATTAGATGGTCCGAATCCCGATTAATCGATGCAAGCAATAGGCAATTGATTATCAACTCAGAGGCAAGTCAACAAACTAACTGACGCAGTAAATGAAATACTAAAAGCAAAAAAAAATAATTTAGTGGACACACCGCATTTGTATGAAACATTATTAGCGAGAAATATAATATTTATTAATCAAATATCGAATCTAATTCTCACAATTACATTAGCTAAAGCCAATATAATAAATCCAACTATTTTTGTACATAATGATTTGAAAACTATTTTGAATGAACACCCAGTAGAAGTCCCCATAGTTAGCCTTACAGAAGCGTCTAAAATTAAGGTCCTCCAGTCCGAAAATGTAGTCCACATATTAATAGCCTATTCTAGGGTAAAATTCATTTGCAAGAAGATTACTATCTATCCCGTGTCCCACCAACAAGTCGCACTACAAATACAAGACGACACCATAGCCGATTGCAACGATGACATACTAGCAGTCAACGAGTGCTTGTCAACAACCTACGCCTCCGTTTGTAAGCTCACAGCACACGACTCCTGCGCACGAGCATTATACGCTGGCAGCATGGCCTCTTGTCGAACACAACCGAGCCACCTCGAACCAGTCGCATTAATAGACGATGGTGTCATCATCATCAACGAAAGCACAGCTAAAGTGAGCACTGACGATGGCCCAGAGGTCGTAACAAACGGGACCCACCTCGTCACCTTCCGATTCTTCGCTACCATCAATGGCACAAAATATGCGAATGAGCGCGAGATCATAGGGAAGGCACCAGGCAACGCGGGGTCACCTCTACTCAACATCATCGGTCATGACCCGGCTTTAAGCATGCCCCAACTCCACAGGATGAATAACCATAATCTCCAGGTCATCAACAACTTTTAAAATGAGTTGGCATCCACAGAAACATCCAAGCACGTGGCCACAGTCGGCGTAGCTCTCAGCATTACCATCAGCAGCTTCATCATCATCCGGCTAGTTGTACAAAAATGGCAGACTTCGAGAAAGGTGAAAAGGATCATCAATAGCTATAAGGTGACCGAGGACGGTCAGAATCTTGAGGGGGGAGTAGTTAACACATAAGAGTTACACGTAAATACAATACATAAGAATATCAAAACACTTTGTTTATCCATTCGCTCCAAACGCATTCCGCTGACACAGGAGTTCAGCGCCCCGACTGTTTTGTCGGCAGCAGCAACGTGACACTTGACTATGTCGCAAGTGGCTACGTTAGCGCTTATGCTGAGTCGGCTTGCCGACTGCAACTTTGTAGCTTTGGATTTCCGCCTTAAAGTTTAGCTATATTCCTTTCTTGTATTTTTGAGATCAGTTCTGTGAAACGCGCAAACATATAAGACGCTAATAAACATTGCTCCGGCGATAAAGTCGTATTCATTATCTTTTATTATACTAGTCCAAGACTAGCGATAGGGGGTTACGTCACCTCCGCAACATAATAACTACAAGAAGTATCACCGGTGGACCAGGAGCAGACATCGCAGTCGCTACGTGGGACCGCACAACTTCGTAATTTATATACATAATAATTTTTCACTGTTTTGCCGATCTTTGAACGCGCACCACTTATCTCTTTGAGATCCACGAGGAGAAAGAATTTGTCATTACCCACACTTTAGTATGGAGGCCTAGTTTTGCGGATATCTCTATTTCCTTATTATAGGTAGTTGTCAGGGTTAGGGACAATCAGCTGACTGCGCAGCCGCCTAGTTCGCAAAGTTGGCTTCTGGAAACTCACCGCTAGATGCCGCTGCCAATCCATAGTCATTGCATGCAGATAAATTTGCTTTGAGCAACCAAAAAAAATTGTATAATAGTATAGATTTCTGTTTCGAATGTAAGTGTTGATTTTTTATTTTTTTGTTTGTTTTTTATAATTAATGTTTTAAGCGAATCTTATGAGTGCTAGTGGAATAAGATACTACTGCCTACTTTTAGGTACCGAAAAAAAATACGCACCTTAATATTGTCAAGCGGCATATTACATCGGGTATAACATCTCTCTATCAGCCTTTACAAATACTTTTCGCCAAATCCCTCACTGTAGGAGTATTTTAAAAAAAGTGGAAAAATGTTACAATATTGCCAATTTTTAAAGATGGTAGAAAATTTCGTAATTCGTATAATAGGGGCATTGCAAAACTAAGTAGCATCTCTAAATTATTCGAGCGTATGCTCGTCAAGCATATTTCCTTTGTAATTAAATCATATATGGATCCTAGACAGCATGGCTTCTCGCCGGGGAGATCTTAAGTGACCAACTTAGCGATTTTTTACAATTTTTGCATCCAGAGCTTTTAGCGTCGTTGTCAGGTTGATACAGTGTATACTGACTTTTTTTAAGCCTTCGATAAGGTCAGTCACGTCGTTCTCGTAAAGAAACTGTCTAGGCTGAGTTTTCACTCTTCTTTATTAAGCTGGTTAAAACCTTATCTGCCTGATCGTTATTATCGCGTACGCATCAACAATACATTGTCCGCACCTTACGTCGCATCTTCGGGGGTACCTCAACGGAGTTGTCTTGGTCCGCTTCTATTCAACTTGTTTATTATTGATATAGGGAGTTGCTTCCGTTCGTCCGAATATCTATTATTTTCCGATGACCTTAAAATATTTAAATGCATTTCGTCTCAGCATGATGTACTGGTTTTGCAGAAGGACGTACACACCTTGTGTGAATGGTGTAGACATAACCAATTACCACTGAACTTAGCTAAATGCTATCACATCACATTTAGCAAATGTGTTTATGGCATTCTGTCATCCTATTCCATTAGTGGGCATAAACTTACTCGTAAATCACAAGATTTGCACCTAGGAGTAATTTTCGACTTATTCATTCAGCATATAAACTATATTATGCGTAAGGCGTATGCGATGTTTGGGTTTGTTAGGCGCAATTCTAGCCTGTGTAAAGATTTGTTCACAAGATTATCTTTATATTCGGCCTTTGTGCGGTCAATATTAGAGTATGCCTCTTATATTTGGAGCCCATCCGCAATTGTGAACACAAATAGGATGAAAGGCTGCAAAAACAGTTTTTTAAATTTAATCTGCATTGTCTTAACTTACTGACCCCTTACTACCATACAAAGCTAGGTGTCGATTATTACATTTGACATCTCTGGAAAATAGAAGAGTGATATCAACGTTGATTTTTCTAAACAATTTAATTTTAGGAATTATTGACTGCCCTTCCCTTCTAGCACGCGTTAACTTTAATGTGCCGATACCATTTGCCGTTTTCAGAGGGGTCTCATAGAACTGCTTATGCAAATAACGAGCCTATCAACAGATCATTAAAGCTTTATAACAGTCTTCCAACTGAAATACATTTTGATATTTCTGCCAATAGTGCTCATATTAAACATAAGATTAAAAAATTTTTTCTTTAAAGCTACTTAGTTTTACATTTTCTTTAAGTTCACATTTCCTGTTTAGTTAGTTAGTTATTTAATGTAATATTTTTAAGTTAAGTTAAGACCTGAAAGCTACCTGCATTGGTTAATAAATAAATAAATAAATCATTATCGTCTACAAGACGATTTGAACACTATGCAACGTTGGTGTTCGGGCAATCAATTGCATCTAAATGGTTTAAAGTGTATGTTTATGACCTTCAATCGCAAGTGTGGACCTTATCTTGTCAGCTTTGCAATTGACAATACTCCATTGCAATGTATACTAACAGTTAAGGATCTAGGCGTTCAATCTGCATATAGATACCATAGTTGATGAGGCAAAAGGGTTTAACGATCCTTTTATAAAGAAACTTCTGTAAATCTCTCTTGTTCGCCCTATCCTTGAATACTGCTCTTGCATCTGGTCTCCGCAGTTTAACAATAGCCAGGATCGTATTGAATCTGTTCAGAAGCAATTTCTGGTTTTTGCCTTAAGAGGTTTAAATTGGGACCCTAATCTTCGGTTGCCATCTTTCTCTAGCAGGCTGCTTCTTCTTAATCTTCCGTCGTTAACCAACAGGTGGACAATTCTCGGTGTTGTCTTCCCACATAAGTTGATTTTTGGCGATATAGATTCTCCGTTTCTGTTCGGGCGTCTTCAATTATTTGTTCCGTCCAGACCAGAAATTATCACCCCTTATTCCTATCTACACATCAGACTACGCTATGCAAAACTACAACGTGATGCAAAACGTTTTCTCTACCGAACTTTCTCTACCCCTAATAAAATTGTTGCTTTCCGGATACCTTTGGAAAGTCACTGACCATTCCCAGCTATGAGCAGGGGCATAGCTTGTCGGACCAGCTCTAAATTTTCCACCACTGGGTCGGTGATTTCCCATTACTATCTCTGTTTCGTATCTTTACTTTATTAAAAACTTCTTTTCTTTCTTTTCCCCTATTTATTGTATTTTCTTTATTAATACAGTAAATTAAGATTATTTTTAATTTAACTTAAGAACACTCTATTCCCTGCTAACACCCTTCTTCTTAGCTGTAGGCTCTAATAGCGTCACTGACAAAATTAGCTGTGAATAGGGGCACAGCTGGCCGGACTGGCAAATAAAACACCTCCATCGGTCGGTGATGGTATTAGAAAATTGTGTACTTAGAGTAGGCTTCTAGCATTACATTTTATTATATACATATGTAATTTTGTATTGATTAATGAGGAAGACTCTCGTTTTGTCGACCATTAATAAATAAATAAATAAATGATTCATGATTATATATATATTCAAACTTCTTAAGTGCTTTTTTTTTGACATATTGCTTGCTCAAGCAACTGCAAATTTATGTGAATAACAAATTATTAAAAACTGAATGTTAAAAGAAATTCGTTTACCTGCAAAATACGGTCATCATCTTCCATTTTTACCTTTATTGCTTTAACAAAATGATGATACAAGGAAATTATGATAATCTTTATTTATTTATTCTATAAAGTGGGAAACTTATCTCGCTGTTCATAAAATTATGTGTTGCCAACTACTGATTAAACTTCTTATAGCCTCTGTCCACTAGACACATTTCTTACACATTTCTGAAAATGTCACATTTTTGCAAAATGTGTAAAATGCGGCCTGTACGTTTCCCCATAAGAAAACACATTTCATTTCCCCGACCATTTCGTGTTTTTTGCGATGATTAATCGAGATTTCTATCGATGTTGTGAAAAATGCGAAAGTATCATAACCATAAACAGCTGATATATCAACGAAGGCAAGCGGCAATTTTAAATAAGAAATTTAAAATTATAATAATCACACAGTTTTTTTTATTTAAAGTTGGCGAAATGTCAAAAATAATCCCTAAAATGAAGCCCTTACTTCAAGAGCGCATTATTTGAGTTGTGGAAGAAAAACTTTGCGGGGCTTATGTAAATTAAAGCAACTCGATGAGCTGTTTATTTAAAGAAGCGGTACTTTTCCCACTCACATGTTGCCGACAACCGGTGGGACACCAATATGTGAAATTCGAAAATGTGACATTTCTTAAGCCAGTGGACAGAGGCTATTAATAAACTTTAGTTGTCAAACTATCGACGATGTCGCTATCGATAGTATATAGATATATATATATATATATTGAATTTAAGCAAATCCGAATACAGCGTCAAGATTCAACTGCATAAGCTAAGCGTCTGCATCCGTCATATTAAATCTTTGGGCAATCACGTTGGAAGTGTCACCACTTTCAACATTCGTGGATTCGGTTTTGAAATGATGGCTTTCCCACTGTCGCACCTGTGGTACCTCAGCCTTTAGTGGGCAGTCCACCGAAAAATATTATTTTTCTGTACAGGCTTGCCCCGCATTTTTCACGGTTGTGAGGTGGCTACTCGGATCAGCCACCCCAAAGTCCTGATCAACGGCAAGGAGCCGTTAAGTTTATAGTTTGAACGAGTTATGCAGAGTCACGGCAAGTAGCAGTTAGCCTTATATTTTTATTGTTTCGTTAGTTTATAAGCATTATAAGTATTAGTAGTAAGTAAGGCAAGGACCCGTTTCTAATATCGATAGGATATAAGCATTGTTAAACAGATTGTATTAGAATAAGAATGAAGTTAATTAAGGCCAAGGAGCCACGTAGTCATCAAGAGCATAATTTAAGTTTAAATTTAACCGAAGGCCCTCGCAGCAACCGTGCGTTACTGATCGGTTGCTCAACGCCGTCTTCGAGAGCGCAACTTTAATTTGGCCGAGGCAAGCGCACGGTTCGCCAGCGAGCGTGCCGGCACTTTTTCTGATTGTCTCATGGTGAGTAGAAGTGTGTCGAAGGAAAGAAAGACGAAGACAAAACCCTTAATAGGCAGCGGAGCGCTAAGGCTCCAGGCACTGCGGCAGGGCCTTTGCATAGGGAAGCAGAACAGGGTAGAGTACAGTAGAGTAGTAGTATAAAGTTGAAATGAAGTGAATAAAAAAACGTTTATAATGAAGCCCGCTAATTCGTTTTCGACCTAACTCCTTTCCCTAGCCTAAGGTGCGGTGTGTGGTGGCACGAGCCTGCGGCCCGCCGCTTATGTAAGCAATTCCGGCATTGTGTGTGGTTCAAGGCTTCGGCCCGTCGCCTGTGTGAGCGATCCCGGCTTTGTGTATACGCGTGTTCAGACGACTTCAGGTTGGGAACGCCCGCGAAATTCATCGAGCGCTGAGTGCAAGCTCAGCCTCCCTGGATATATTCGGCTTTTCCGCCAGGTCTGTCCCCACGTTTGACTAATAACAGAGTAGCTGCACCGCGGGCCACCACTGAGTCTCGGAGTGATTTTGAGCAGCTCATGGAGGATCCCATCGTCATACCCTATAAAAGTAGTACGAGGTATGATTTCTTCATTGATCCTCCCATCTTGCAGATCGAATTTGTGGCTATAAGTGTTATTCGGTAATTCTTGCGCTTTTATTCCATACTCATACATACTGTTCGATATGTTCCTTAATCTGAGCTATCTGTCCGTAATTACATGAATTTCTCCCTACCTTCTGATAAATCAGGCGACACATCGCTCTCTCGCAAATAAAACTCCTTTCATCCAATTTTGGATTTGGTTATTGAACTTCCAATCGGTATGCCTATCAAAGCATTAAGGCCAGCGGATCAAATTTATTGTTTTCAAATGGCTTATTTAAATAAGTTCAACAATCTTATTGAGATGAGCTTAAACACTAATGTGAATTCGAAATGCTATAACAAATTTAAGAAGTCAGGAAATGAATCTGATTTTGCCGGCTGTTTAGTTACCGAATCAAAATTGTCACTGCAACAGAGTTCTCAGTTGAGAGTGATCGACGTGTTTTACTTGTGCTCAAAGATTTTTATAATTTTTTGCGCTTTCATTCTGCCTTTATTTCTAAGTTTCCATTTTCTGTGCCTTATTTAAAAAGCTTTAATTACTTGTGCAAAGTGTTATCTGTTATCTTAATGTTTATTATCCGATCTTAAAGAAATATTTGTGCTCTAATATAGCATCCAAATGTTTGTATAGATAAAATATCGAATTGAAAATTTCTTTTTTTTTTTAATTCTGGAGGGCACAGTGGGAGGTATTTTTATTTTTAATTTAACTTAAGAACACTCTTTTCCCTACTAACACCCTTCTTCTTAGCTGTAGGCTCTGACAAAATTTGCTGTGAATAGGGGCACAGCTGGCCGGACTGGAAAATAAAACACCTCCACCAAATTGTGTACTTAGAGTAGGTTTCTAGCATTACATTTTATTATATACATATGTAATTTTGTATTGAATAATGAGGAAGACACTCTTTTTGTCGACCATTAATAAATAAATAAATAAATGGACTTTTGCTGCAACCTTCGACGGAACAACACCTCACAGAATTAACCGGCAGAAAAACACAAGTGCTAGGAAATTGAAATAGTGAAAATAGCTGATTAGGTGAATTAGCTGTACCGGAGTCGCCACCAGCAGGACGGCGTCGCATTTCTTCACACTAAAGTGACGCCTCGCCACCGACACCAATTTTGTCTGCTGCTTTTGAAGCTGAGTCAAAAGGAGTGCCCAGTAAAGCTGCTGTTCGCTGCCAACTCAACGCAGTCGAAGACACTATCCAGTGAAGGCAACGGGAAACTAACCCAACCTAACCGAGCGGACTTTTTGGTCATCAAAAGGAGCAAACTGGCGATAGGGCGAAGACAGACGGGTCCCACCTGACCATAATTTCTTGGCGGCGCAACGCGCCAAAAGTAACGCCACGCCATCGCGGCCATTTTGCACGACGAAGGTGGTTAAAAGCTAAAAGCAAAAGAAAAAACAGCGAACAGCAGATTTTGGACGGCCGCCATTTGCGCGCGAAAAGTGACGCCACGTAGTTTGCACCTCTTGCTGAAAACCATTAAAAAAATATTAAAAAATAAATTAAAAAAAATTAAAAAATAAAAATAAAAATCAGCGAATGAGTGGTAAATGGTAGTGTCGGTTGGAAGAGAGAAGGAAACAATATGAACAAGTAGTACCAGGAACACGCGCCAAAAGTGACGCCACGCCATTGCGACCATTTTGCGCAACGATATTTGGAGGGAAGCCAGAAGCAAAGACAAAGCAGCGTAAAGCAAAAATCGGACGGCCGCCATTTGCGCCTTTTGCTGAAAATTATAAAATAAATAATAATACAACAAACCTCTGGACGCGTGAAGAATAAATAAAATAAAATATCTAAATAAAGAAGCAACCAAACAGAAAGTAACAATAATTAACAAACCGGACGAACAAGTGGTGTGTGTGGCAAGTACGGAAAGGTGTCTCCAACGGATCTAGAGGAAGGCGAGCGCAGCCAAA
Organism: Drosophila littoralis; assembly: GCA_018903485.1. NCBI lineage: Eukaryota > Metazoa > Arthropoda > Insecta > Diptera > Drosophilidae > Drosophila > Drosophila littoralis. Next base: position 372,367 of record JAEIGF010000016.1, on the reverse strand, counting down.
ACAGGAAAGGTTATATGCAAAAGCGCAATCGTCAAAGTCGCCGAGGGAAAAAGTTTAAGCAACATCAACCAATCTTAAGTAGCCGGCAGACCCAAGGTGGGTAAAGTGGTGGACAGTCTAAGCGACAAGGATATCAGCACAGCCACAAGGTCGCTGAGGTCGAAGGCGACTACCGAGGATAGTTCGAAGGGCGGCAACAGGGCCAGTCTAAAACGGAAGAAAAAGGTTTGAGTACATTAACAACTAACACGAAACACTTAATAAAGTCGACTAAAGATAAGTCAAAGGAAATTCATACTGAAATTGATAATAAATACGATCAGAACTATAAAGGCCCATTTATTGTTTTTGTCGACACCATAGGTAAAGACAATTCAAGAAAAGCCATCAACCAGTTCGACCTCACTGAAGCCCTCCATAAGCTAAAGGTAGACGGCATAGAGGAGGTCTCAAGGGTGGGTTACGGCAGATGCAAAATCAGGTGCAGCTCAGCACATTTCAAGGCAAGGAATAATATTGAACATCCCCACGCACATATCAGATGAATCTCTGGGGTAGCTGATATCTTCGGAAGTGAGAATTGTACAGATATCGAGGGTAATGAGGAAAGGAAACGGACAGCCTAATAGTGGACTAGTCCCCACGGGCAGGGGGCTGGTTTAGGGGCACTATATTGCCATCAGAGGTCACGTTTTTGTACTCGAGGGTGGAGGTCCGTCCGTTTATACACTTTAAACAATGCTTCAAATGTTTTAAGTTTGGACACTTGGCGCAGCACTGCAAGGGAAGCTCTACGTGCTTCAAATGCGGAGTGGCACACGGAAGGGACAACCTGTGCACAAGCACCGCCTGCGCCAATTGCAAGGAGGATCACGTGGCCACGTACCCGCAATGCAAAGCCCGCAAAAAAGCCTTTGCCATTCATAGTTGCATGGCTATCGAGAGCCTTTCCAGGTCCGAAGTCAGGCATAGGTACCCCCAGCTATTTGACAAACAAGGCCCAAACCTGCTTAATAGGGACATCTTTCCTCAAATTCGTTCGCAAGGAAGGGGCCAAACTCCGAGCCGGTGCAGTAGTTCAGAGTCGGTCCTGTTTGGGGGCCAGCAAGGTCCGACACGCCTGCTGATAAGACGGCCAAGAACCCCTTCAAACGCAGGTCCCCTCAGCAAAGTCCATGGTTGCACGAAAATGCAGTGATGCAGCTCTGAGTGCACGATTAGAATCGCGCGCACAACAAAAGCTCAATGTCCTCAGTGCAAAGCTTTCAGCTCACTTAACGGGCACTAGCAATAGCAATCAGGAAACTGATGCACTATTCAACAATAACATAGACGTTGCAATTCTATCAGAAATATGGATAAGAGACAACGCGGACTGCAGCATCCCGGGCTATAAGTTTTACGGAAGGCCTAGGGATGATGGCTACGGAGGGGTTGGCATCTTCATCCGTAGCCTCACAAGATATAAAATCATAAACTTCGACAGCAGTATCGAAGCAATAGGTTTACAGACCCTCAACATTAAGAGAAACATTATTGTATTCAGTCTATACGCGTCACCTGCCACAGATGTGGTTAATTTTAGAGAAGGAATTAAAAGAGTGTTCTCGGTGGCATCCGCTCTAAGCAACCCCTCCCTCGTGGGTGGAGACCTAAACGCGAAATCCACGATATGGGTGAGCAACAACAGCGACAGGAAAGGGCACATTCTAGGAAGGGCAGCTTTGGGGGCCAGCTTTATTTGCCTGAACGACGGCTCGCCTACCTTCTCGCATAGCCCAGTACATTTTTCGGCGCTAGACCTATCCTTCGGTAACGCAAGCATGCCTAATACTACAAGGGAGGTCAAGAAAGAGAAAGTCTCCACTAGTAATCATTTTCCGATTGTCATATCAGTGAACGACATAAGTGCATCCACAATTAGCAAAAGAACGCTACATCACCAGGTAGTCAGGGAGGTGAACGCTTGTAATTTTTCAAATATAGAAGAATTAAACCAAAAAGTAGCCAGAATCTCAAAGGAAAACACCATAATAATCCCCAGCTTAAACCGATATGTGCCCAAGAAATGGTGGGATAAAGAGGCGGAAAGACATTTCCGGGTACGAAACACGTGTCGGAAAAAATTTTACCTCACAAAGAAGTTTGAGGACGCCAGGGCTGCTATGTCAGCCGAAAAACGGCTCCAAGCGCACATAAATAAGCACAGAAAAGCTAACTTTGAGCAATTTGTAAGGAAACGTCTGCAGCTCCGTCAATGTGGAGCAGGGTAAAGAATCTAAAACTTTACAAACTGGCCAAACCCATAGGCAACATCTGGTCAGACAAAGACAATGAAGACTTCCTTGGGATGGTTAAAAACTCCCCCGTCATTCCGAGCAGCACAGTACTCTTCGCACCACCTGTCGTATCCTCTGAGCAAGTACCGGAGCCTTTTATACTCGATGACTTTCTGCACTTTCTGGGGGCAAGAAACCCGAAATCAGCAAGAGGGCTGGACGGCTCCAGAGGCTTTCAGCTGAAAAGAAAGCGGATCTTTTCACAATTTTAAACGAAGTATGGCAACGACAAGTAATCCCAGAAAGCTGGAGAATAATAAGAATTGTACCGATCCCAAAAAAAAGCACTGACCCCACAAATATAAGTAATTACAGACCCATCTCGTTGCCCAGTACGCTGCTCAAAACTATTGAGGGGCTTATCAAAATTTGGTTTGACGCGCAGATATCGGCCAAAAAACTCTTACCCGACAGATCCTACGCCTTAAGAAAGCACAGGTCCACAGCGCAATGCATAAATGACCTTATAAATAAAGTTCAAGATCTCAAATCTAATAACATCCAAGTCGTAGCGGCATGTTTGGAGTTACATAAGAGTGTGTGCTGGTGGACAGATTAGCACACAAGCTGGGGGTTATGGGTTTCAGCGCTAGCGAGGTAACCTGGATCGCAAGCTTTCTTAGTAGACGGGTTCTGACCAAGGGCAACGCGAGGGTAGTGGTGGACAGGGGAGTTTGTCAAGGCAGCTATCTAAGCCCGACTTTATTTAACCTGTACACGGCGCTGAGTAGCTTGAACGACAGTAAATGTCTACTTTTCCAGTACGCGGATGATTTCTTCGTATTATGTTTTCATTCAAACCTTCAAATAGCCAAAAATACGCTAGTAGGGAAAATAGAAAACTTTGAGGACAAACGCAACTTCCTCAACCTTTCATTTAACCCCGCAAAGTCTAAAGTAATCCATTTTAACAAACATAGAGAGCCCCTTAACATCAGCCACAACGGCGCACAGATCAAAGAGGTGGACCAAATAAGATACTTAGGTAGAACGTTGGCAGCAAATAATTCGGCATGTCCCCACATCGATCGAGCTATTTCGGACGCAAACAGGTCCTGCGCAATCCTCAATCTGCTAAGCGGATGCACCTTCGGATTGCACAAAGCGTTCGTACGCAGCAGGCTGGTATATGCATGTTCATCCTTCAACAATCTATCCAAATAGTCACTTTGCAAAATAAAAACTCATTGTAATGAGCACCTTAGAAGGGCACCAGGGCTCCCGCCCAGGAACAGGATCAAGTTTCTGACAGCAAAAGAGTTGGCAAAGGTCTTTGTCTATCAACTACCGGTTTGCGAGACGCTTGAGGGTGACAAGATGCTATATAGTAGCTACTTCAGGGTATATAAAGAATTCGCTGGGATATAAAAGGATAGAGCCGCTCCATCAGAGCATAACCCGATGTGACAAAATCAGGACCAGCACTGACTTCTTCAAAGATTATCGAACAGGAAGGGGGATAGCAATAGGGAAATCATTCTACAAACTCGTAGGGAGTGAAAAGAAAAGCTGGTCTCTGAAGGCCTCGAAATATACTACACGGACGTCTCCGTTACCAGTCGTCACACCAGCGGAGCCTTCCTACAATCTAGAACAGGGCAAATCTTAAGTTTCTATACCGACAAGGTTCTGTCATCTCTCTCAGCCGAACGGATATCAATTAAGAAAGCTCTTGACCACGCACTAACTTGGGGCCTCCCTCTCGTCGCCATACTAACAGACAGGAAGAACGGAGTTGCACTGCTAGCCAAGCCCGACTCGGATAGCAACATTGCCCGAAACATCCGGGAAAAATTTCAGAAGGACGGCACCTTACAAACAATTGAATTCCACTACATCCCAGGTCATGCATGTAAATTATAATAACGAAGATGGTTTCTTTATATTGTATTGTTCGCGGGTCAGCTTTGACCATTCGAGGGTTCTTATAAAACTGATTCAAGCATGCAATTATAAACGTAACTTAAGCTACGGACTCCCGGCAGCGATGTTGGCAGAATGCTGACCATGCGCCTCGTGACACATTCCAGTGGCCGCTTGGCGTACGGATCATATTGCATTGCTGGGGATCGCAACTTCGTTGCGCATATTTAAATTGCAGACTTCGGAGCGGGCAACTTTGTCGCACACGCATCCGGTCAGCATATTTTGCTTTAGCTGGCGTTAACTCCTCCCTCGGCCAAGTGAAGGACGTCCTCGGTCTTCCTAGTGCCTACTTGTAGTTTCTCGATAATGGCGTTCCGTTGTTGTAGCTTGCCGCGCTGGCGAATTCTTTGCACTAGTACCAAGAAACAGAAGACAACAGTTAGTGTGACTCCTCCACTCCATATGGGTCCGTAGGGCAACGCAGATTTTAGTTGGCGGATGCGTTGCAGGTTTATCGTACTCATCTCATGTAGAAGAGGTAAGCTCAGGTGTTCCCGATGTTTAGTCACGTTGATTTGAGTGACCGCTGAAACCACAGGCTTCCTTCTGAAGACACCATAGTTGTTGACGTATCGGGTGTTGTTAATTACAATTTCGTCATCGAAGTTGACCAGGTGAGTTCCAGAGATGAATGACGATGAGCCTGAGTATCCTGAGATGTTTACGGATGCTTCGTTAATTACGATAGCACCATCGTCTATCACCATTACCTCATCTAGGTGGCCGGGGCGAGTACTTCATTGCGCGAGTGTTCCAGCTATCAATTGCTGGGCACAGCTGGGTGCTTTTAAGTTTTTGCAGAATGTGGTGCCGATTGCCGCATTGCACTCGCCTACAGCGAAGATGTCTGTACCGCAATCCGCTACGATGCTACTCTCCTCGAAGTCCAGAATTTTACCAGATCGTTGAACGGGAAGAACATTTATTTTTTGACATACTAACTTAGGTATAGGATATTTAATAAGAAAATACAAAATGTCGTTATTTTGAAAAGCCTTAATGATAGCAACCTTTAATACATCGCTTATACTAATGTTAGTGAAATGTTTAAATGTCATCTCCTTAACATCGACGTTATCAAGCATTACCGGACTGATCAAGTTTATTTTGGAAAGTGTAACTGCGAGAATTAAATTTTGCAAGTCTGATATAATCATCCTATTTTTTACCCAAGCGCCTATTTGATTTTACCCAAACCTTATCTCCTACTAGATATTCTTTGTTTTCCCTGTTTTTATTTTCCTGTGACATTTTCTTAGATTGTGCTTTTATAAGTCTGTCCCATATCTGTATTTCTGTTTCTGTGCTGTTTGAGCAGATAACATCGACTGGTTTCATTGCCGTCACTGAATGAATAGTTTTATTGTATTCAATCGTTGAAAGCAGGATCAGGTCAACGGTGTCGCTTATGTGCTTGTCAAGTTTCATACACCGTGCAATTTCTGCCAAAGTGCTATGAAACCGTTCGACTTGGCCGTTTGAGATGCTGTGTAAGGGAGGCGTATTTACGATTTGGATATCGAATTTACACAAGATGGATTTCACTGTCTCAGAGTTTAGGGATCTTTCGTTGTCGCAATATATGGCATTAATGTTGGGAAAAAAATGTATGAGTTGTAAGATTGGGTTTTTGATGTCTATGATTGCTCTTGAGCAAATTGGCTGTGTCACAGCAAATTTAGAAAATTTATCAACGCATGTTAAAAAAAATTTTTGGTCTGTCGAAAATACATCAATGTGCAGACGTTCTCCCGTGTAGGTAGGAATGGGTGTTTCACCTAACATTTGTTTTTTGGGTGTCGATCGTACTTAGCCATTGAACAAATTCTACAATTTGCAACAATTTCTGTTGCCAGTTTAAACATGTTTGGGAAAAAATAGTCGCGCATTATTTGCTTGACATTCTCCTGCGCTGCTCGGTGAGCTCTGTTATGTTCTACTGTTACTATTTCTCTTTATTCTGTCTTGTCTGGGATGTCTGTCACCACATACTTACAATATCGGAATGTCGTTGATGGAAATAGTTCAATCAAATTGTGTTGTATAAAAGCCAGGATTGGCAGCTCGCAATGGATTCCATTGACGACACCTGCATTTACTACATCCTGTAGTGTTTGCAAAAGACTGCTCCTATCTGAGACCCCTACAATATGCCGTGTTTTGTTTTGAAAGAGTATGATAGTTCTGACAAAAGGGGAATGAGATTCTTCAATAATTATCTGATTCCTGAAACAGTTTACTGGTTTATCGGTGGTCTCAATTGTGTAGGTCAGGGATTCTTCGCTATGAGTTGTAGCGATATCTGAGCATTGCGAGTCAGAGTCGAGGGCCTTCACGTTTTGACGTGACAATGCGTCGGCTACATAGTTTTCTTTGCCAGGTTTGTAAATAATATTTGCATTGTGCTCATCGATAAAAGCTTTCCAGCGTTTTATCTTAGCATTAGGGTTTTTATCTGACACAGCATATGTTAGAGGCTGATGGTCTGTAAAGATATTAAGGTTCCTCACGCCATATAGATAATTCCTAAGGTTTTTCAGAGCCCATACAATGGCCAAGAGTTCTCGCTCAATTGTCGCAAGATTTTGCTCATTGTCCCGTAATGCTCGTGAAATGAGGGTTATGGGACGACCTTCTTGGGATAGGACTGCTCCAATGCCGTACCCTGAGGCATCTGTTGTCAAGTCAAATGGCTTTTTAAAGTCTGGATATCTCAAAACGACATCTTCAGAGGCCAGTATATCCCTCAATTTACAGAACGCTTCAATTTGTTTCTGTGTGAGTTCGATAACTACTTTCCTCGACTGGTTAGCACTTATTTTGCCATTCTCGCCCTTTAAGACGTCCGTTAGGGGTCTGGCGATATCGGCGAATCCCTTGATAAAACACCTATAATAATTGGCTAATCCTAAGAATGATCTAAGGCCAAATAGTGTTTTCGGGATTTGAAAGCTTTTTATAGCTTGCACTTTTTCAGGTGAAGTTTGAATTCCACCTCTGGACACGGTTAATCCCAGATATTCCACGCTCTTTTTGAAGAACTTGAACCCTCATGTTTCCATCTTCAAGGCTTTTTAAAACCCAATTGATGTGTTTAACATGGTCCTCTTTGTTTGTAGAAAAAATTATCACATCATCAACGTAGACAAGACAAGTTTTCCCAATTTCGTCTCGGAGGACGTCATTAATAACCCTCTGAAATATGCTCGGTGCATTTTTCAGACCGAAAGGAAGCCTACAAAACTCGTACTTTCCATTGTTTACGGAAAATGCGGTTTTTTCCCCATCTCTTTCTGCCAGTTCTATCTGGTGTAAGCCTGACTTGAGGTCCAGTGTTGTGAAGTACTGGGCCTCACCCATGTTTGCTAATATTGCTGAAATATGAGGTATAGGGTTTTTTTCGCTCACCGTTTTTTCTTTCAGTTTCCTGAAGTCGATGACCATTCTTTTTTTCTTGTGACCGAGCTCATCAACACCCTTTTTGTCGACAACCCAGATGGGGTTGTTGTAAGGCGATCTTGATGGCCGGATGATGCCATTGTCGAGAAGTTGTTTAACTTCTGAATTGACAAAATCAGCCACACCCATAGGGTATGGGTATAATTTTGAGTACACCGGCTCATCGTTTGTTCGGATGGTAGCCACAGTGTTTATATTATAAGGTAGGGACTCATTTGGGTCAGCAAACGCATTTGATTTGCGTTTTATCATAATGTCAAAAGATTCTTTCATAGATGAAGGTACATCTGAATCATTGACATGATTAAAATTTACGTGGGGGCATGTTTTAAAATTGAGCGGCTGCGTGCCGCAATTTAAACCTAATGATACCGTTGTTAAAGTAAAGTTTTGCATCGACTTGCATAAGTAAGTCAAGTCCCACTATACCGTCGAAATCTTTTAAAGATGGTAAAATGAAGAAAAAGGATGTTTCATTGAACAATTTAATCGGACATTTTTGTAAAATTTTTGTGCCCCCATGGATAGAATTAACCTGAAACGGTTTTTCAACTGGTGTGACGTTTTGTAAAGCGGACAAGGGTTTGATATAGTTCTTAGATGCCCCGGTATCAATTAGTAGCTTAAGAACCAATACTCCTCCTACATCTTGTTCGACGTACGGGAGAAAGGACTTATTCCTAAAAAATTACAGGAATCATGAGATACGTTGTCTTCGAATGCTTCAACATTTTCCTCACCGTGAGACTGGTAATCGTTATCACCAGTGCACTGTTCTTGAGCTGAAAAATTTACATTTTGTCATCTCTGGGTTGAGTCTGTTGTTCTGTTGAAATTAGTTTGTTGCCGAAAACGTGATGTAGACGGGTCAACTTCCATTGGTTCAGGGGCTCGTGACTGCTGGTCCTTACCCTGGAACCGTTGTTTTGCAGAATTGGACTGTGAATTTCCCTGTTGATTTGACTGGGGATTCGTTTGCCCATTGGCCTTGTTATAACCTTGAGTCTTATTTTGAAAATTTTTTCCTTGACCATTATTGTTATCGTTGTTTTGATAACGCGGGTACTGGCGTTGGCCTGTTGGTTTTTGGTTTCTTTCCTCACTGGTTTTGGCGAAGCTTGCAGCGAATTGTGAATATTCGTTGGAAACTTCAGCTTCTTGTGCCAAAGACAAGGCTGACGGTAAGTCTTCTGGTTGGGCAGAAAATACTACCGTTTTAAGAGACTTCTTAAGGCCATCTACAAAGGAATGTAGCGCGTCTTTTCTAAATTGCTCATTCAAGACCGCTGCTGCTGCAGGGTCATGTGTCATTAAGGTTTTGTTAGTGAGGAGAGTCAAAGTTTTTTCAACCTCATCTTAATACTCTTACAATTCTCGTTCACCCTGTCCATATTTTTGTAAGATTACGCGTATTGGCGTCTTATCTGCGTAGGTAAAGTCGAGTCTGGCTATAATAGCCTTGAAATTCAAAACCGTATTAAATAATGATAAGGTAGCGCATGCTGGGCCTTTGATCTTATTTCTTATAATACCAATTGCATAGAAATGTCTTGAACTCCCATCAAAAGGTTCAAATACTTCGTACGCTAATGTTGATGCTTCTCGCCAGGCAACGTATTCATCTATTTTGCCAGAAAATTCAGGCAAGGTTTTATCCAGATCAAGGGACTGATCGCACTCTATTCCTGGAACGATTTTAACCCTCTGATATTCAACAATTTCTTTCTTTTTATTGAACTCTGTTTTTAAAGAATTTAATTCACTACGGAAACTACTAATCATATTTTCCATTTTTTTCATCAAACACCCTTTGTAAATTCTTAGCCTGTTCCTGCAATGCTAATTGAATTTCTGCCTCCATGGCCTTGATTACGGCTTGTTGCGAAGTCATGTTGTTGGAACTTTTATTTTCCCTATAAGAGCTAATAATCTCGTCTTCGCTATCTGAATGTTTTATAGAACTATTGTTTCTCCACATGAATTGCTACGTTAAATTGTATCACGGAGTGATAGACATTTGAACAGCTCACATGAATTTCATATTTTCTAAAGTAGCCTTGGTGCGGAGTCGACGGCGGTGGAGTAGCGGCGGGGTCGTGCGGAGTGGTGTACGAACGCTGCGGCGATGATGTGTTGTTGTTGTTTTGTATTTTTTGTATTTATTATTGCGCAATTTATTGCAATGTCTTTTTGTTGAACAAAGTTTTTTTCACTGTTGTTGTTTTTTTTTTCATATAAGTTTCAATACTCGCGGCGTTGGCTGGAGCGGGTTTTATAAAAACATAATCACTGAGTTCGAAATAGTATTCACGAGATGTGTTGAATAATTTTTGTCTTATTATTCAATTTTAACGAAACTACTTTCACCATTACTCGGCGTTAGCTAGAGCGGGATTTTAGTTACGGAGTTTTATAAAGCTTGGTTGGGCGCCAATTATAAAAACGAAGATTGTTTCTTTATATTGTATTGTTCGCGGGTCAGCTTTGACCATTCGAGGGTTCTTATAAAACTGATTCAAGCATGCAATTATCAACATAACTTAAGCTACGGACTCCCGGCAGCATTGCTGGGGATCGCAACTTCGTTGCGCATGTTTAAATTGCAGACTGCTGAGCGGGCAACTTTGTCGCACACGCATCCGGTCAGCCTATTTTGGTTTAGCTGGCGTTAACTTGTACAGAGCGACGTGGTGGACTCAGCCGCCAAGAATGCCCCAGGACGCGGGGCCTTCCTTTTAATAAATTGGACTCTCAAAGACGCCTTAAGCACCATATACGGAACCATAAAAGACGAATGGGATAAAGAATATGCAGAGTTCACAGCCACGAAGCTTAGAGGCTTCTGCGAAATGTTCCCAACCGCCCTTAACAAGCCGTGGTTTACCAAAAAAAGGAATCACACTAAAGCCAAAAGAAATCAAACTCCGCAACAGATTGCTTAGTGCCAACGCTTTTAACAAAGACACACTCGCCAAAAAGCGCATCTACACCGATAACACATGTGAAACATGCAACACTATCGATAACGCTTCGCACATCATTTTGAACTGCAGCAAACACACAGCCACTCGACAAACATTCACATCACTAACCAGACACACCAACATATAGGAATTTTTCCAAAAGGAAAGCAACACTGCATACCAAGATCTAGCAACATTTCTTAACTCTTGCAAAATCATCCTATAAGACATTGTCACGGCAATTTTCAGACTTGGCAATTTCCGCCGAAAGGTGGGTGGCCCAATAACCCCACGCTTGACAAGCGTGGCAACCTAAGCCCAAAAAAAAAAAAAAAAAACAAGTAATAGGTTATAGTCGGGAGCTCCCGACTAGGGAATACCCTGAACCCTCTTATTCCAACACCAAATGCAGTTCGCGCAACGCGCTCGTTTGAAGTAATAAAGATAAATTTAAAAAAAAAAGTTCCCTTGGCAAGATTCGGACTCGCAACTGACCATATTACTTGCTGACGACTCTACTCAACAGACAAACCAGCAAAAATAAAAAAAAAAAAATAGTTTCCCAGGTAGGGCTCGAACTCGCGACAGACCGCAACACTTGCTATGCCTCTACTCAACAGCCCCACCAATAATTAAGTATTATTGAGAAAAAAAACGAACTAAAATAGCATTACCGAAAAAATGCTCTTAGAATGCGAAAGAATGCGAAGCAGACGCGCATGAATGTGTGTGTGTACACAAATTCTTGATGTTTAGCTAGCTGTGCCATCCAATTGCGCATATTACTTTGGTTTACATATAACTTTGGTTTTCTCTTAACCGATCTTAATGAAATTTTCTACAGTATATATTATTGTACCATAGAATATTCGTGTATTCTCAAAAAGTCAATTGCATTAAAATTGTGGCTTAGATTGGTTGGCAATATAAGTTGGGTTATTAACTTGATTTATAGCTCTGCGGTGTTAGAGGGGAGGTGGCGATAGGTATAAAATGAAAGATACTTGACATATATTTATTATTCTAGAAGCAACATATCAAGTTTGGTGACTCTAGCTCTTATTATTTACCCAATTTGCTCAAAAAACAGGATGTCGATTAGATTTTTATCGATTGCTTGGAAACGGAATAAGTTATCGATTATCGGAAACAAACTCGATCTGCGCACTAGGAGCACCTACATCTATTTCAAGTCTCTAGCTCTTATAGGTTCTGAGATCCTTGCGTTCATACATACGGACAGACGGACGGACAGACAGACGGACATGGCTAGATCGACTCGGCTATTGATGCTGATCAAGTCTTTATATATACTTTATGGGGTCGGAGATGCTTCCTTCTGCCTGTTACACACATTTTCATTTTGCACAAAAACATTATACCCCTTTTACCCATTTTTAATGGGTTCAGGGTATAAAAATATCGGCGTGGCAGATAATAGAGAACGCACCCAACTAGGCAAACTATCGACGCTGCCGATAACGTCAAATGCAACATCACCACGCAGATAATTGTTAACGCGAGCCCGACCGTTACAAGGAATCTGCGTGCGCATTTCCTAGCTTGACCCAGCCGGCTAATAAGGATGCCCAACGTAGGCCACACGCACGACAACTACTCTGTACTGGTTCCGCTTACCGAAGAGGACGACGCTGCCGCCGTTAACGCTTGGCAAGAAGGTGAGCAAATTACGCTTATACTCGTAGATCTTTTTCGTGAAAAACGCCTAGCAAACGTCCCTGGAGATCTTCTTACTCGTAGGCGTTGGTACCTACGGCTCGGACGACGCGGCTCTTGAGGAATTTCCGGGCGAACTTGGCATTGAAGGCTTCCCAATGCTGATGAGTGCGAAGTTGCGCCTCCAGACTTCCTGACCCGGTCCAGATGGAGTTGGCGCGCGCGTTGATCATACACAAGTAGGTTCTTATCGCAGACAGCACTGTGCGGTTGACGCGTTTGGCGGCGTTAGTCTGAGGGGAATAGACTGGGGTACGCAAATGCGTAATGCCAAACGCGAAATAAATTGCCGCCAATTATCCGAGTGAGTCACTTCCGGCACGCCAAATTTAAAGAACACCTCGTGGACTAGGAAGTTGACTTCCGCCGCGGTGGCTTCCTTCATGGCTGTTAAATAGGTAAACTTTAAAAAGTGCTCCACGACGATGAATATGCACGCATGCTCTAGTTTCGACCGTGGATACTTTTCCAAGAAGTCGACGTATATCTTCTGGAATGGGCGGTCTGTGCGCACTTCCTCCCCAATTCCGACCTGCATCCGGTAGTTTTGTGCCTTGGTCTTCGTGCAAATGTCGAGAACATTGAAGGACTGCGAGGTTAACTACGCAACAAATACTTGCCAAATTAAGGCACTATTTGTATAGGGTGAAAGACATTAACGTCTTCACTGACCATCAATCCTTGACCTTCGCAGTTTCGGAATTCAATCCAATCCTAATGCGCGCCTCTTCTACAAACCCGGCAACGACAATCTGGTTGCGGATGCATTTGGGTGAAACTACATCTACATAAATGCAATAATACAAGACGCATTGGTTCGAAGATACCCGGCCACCCGGGCCCATAGGTCTGTACAGGAAAACATTAAAAAGGTACTCTCCGAGTACTTCTTCCCAAAGATGTCAAAGATAACCAATGAAATAATACAGAATTGCAGAACGGTGCTAGAGCTTCATATGATAGGCACCCCAAGAAACAGGAGCTTGGCGAGACGCTGATCCCCTCACATGTAGGAGAGATGTTGCACATAGACATTTTCTCCGCTGACAGGAAATTTTTTCTCACTTGCATCGACAAGTTTTCGAAATTTGCTGTTGTCCATCCGGTCCCTTCAAGAACCATTGTGGATCTGAAGCCAGCCTTAATGCAACTGATGAATTTTTTCCCAAAAGCCAGATCTATTAACTGTGGCAATGAACCGTCATTGAATTCAGAAACAATCGTGGCTATGCTTGCAAGCAACTATGGGGTCAACATTTCAAATGCACCACCATTGCATAGCATCTCGAATGGACAAGTTGAGCGCTTTCACAGCACTCTGTTAGAGCTAGCCAGATGCCTAAAGATCGATAAAGGAATAAGGAACACCGTACAACTGAGTACAATAAGTCGATCAGTTCGGTCATCGACAAAAGATGTGGTTCAGGCGCACCCATATAAGCCACAAGAGAAAATACAAAACAGGATCAGAGACGCCCAGACGGCGCTCAGAGCTAGGGAGAACGTCAACTATTCAAACGCTAAGTACATCGCGATAATGGATGGACGAATCCTGGTGTGGGAGGATTTCGCCTATGTTCAACACTCGTCGAATCTTTCGGAATACGCCCGGGTGGTGGAGGAAACGGTCAATTTATTTGACATATTCCCACAATCACACATGAAAAAGCTCACCTGCTGGAAGCGTTGGGTGGCCAGAAATTCGGACTTCTTAGGGTCCATGCTGAAAGTCGTAGCAGGCACTCCGGATGCAAACGATTTAAAAAAAAATAAAGCTTACAGAACTACAGTTAATACGAGAAAGCAATAGGCAAATAGAGATAAATACTAAGGTACAGGACCAAGTTAATCAGCTCACAATCACCGTCAATCAAATTCTCAAGGCCGGAAAGGACACACAAGTGGATACTGAACACTTGTATGAAACGCTATTGGCTAGAAATAGGATGTTAATGATGGAAATGCAAAATTTAATGCTTGCAAAATCGTTAGCAAAAGCAAACATTGTAAGCCCGAATATATTAGACCATATTGAAATCAGTTTGGCTTGAGGGGCCACCGACACCCCCATAGCAGAACCTTTGTCCGTTTCGTCCGTTAAGGAACTGCAATCTAACAATGCTTTATAATTCATTACTAATTTCCAAAAGCTAAGCTAGCTTGTAAGAAAATTACAATTTTCCCCATCATATTACGAGTAACAGACAACACCGTGGCGGAGTGTGATGGAAACGTTTACGCTCTTGAAAACTGCACCGTATCCCCTGGAGCGACGTTCTGCAGATTGTCAAAAGAAAGCACATGCGCCAGAGAATTACACGCCGGAGGAGTGGCTCATAGCAAAACGCAGCCTAGCAACTTGGAGTCGATTACTCAGGTGGACGAAGAGATGATAATTATCAACGATAAACTAGCAGAAGTGCGAGTAGACAATTGCTCTAAGACCTGGCTCCAAGGCACACACCTCATTACATTCGCTGACCGTGCTAATGTAAATGGGACTCTTTTTATAAGTCATATAACATCTTGGATAGAGTCCCAGGGTCGGCGAACTCCCCACTGTTGAACATCATGGCCAGCCCAGACGTACTAAGTCTTCCACATCTTCATCTCTTAAATGAACGTAATGTGGAGGCAATTCAACAGTTCAGGGAGCAAATCAATGAAGACCGGACCCACCGGGTATCGTTCATCGCAAGAGCTATCTGTTGCGCAATCGATTGCATTGGGCTGACACTTTGGCGAATCACCAAGAAGAGGAAGTCAGCAGAGCAGCTGAGAGAAGTGATTGCTGGTATAGGGTCGGCCGAGGGCGGCCTCAGTTTTGAGGGGGGAGTAGTTAACTAGAGTTCACTCACTCCCGGTCATTGTAGGTAATATGACTCCGAATACAATTTGCTGACCAAGTATTGTGCCGGAAGTCGTTGCATAGCCGGCAAACACAGCACTTTTGCGTGGCCG
The DNA here is from genome assembly GCA_018903485.1 of Drosophila littoralis. Taxonomy (NCBI): domain Eukaryota; kingdom Metazoa; phylum Arthropoda; class Insecta; order Diptera; family Drosophilidae; genus Drosophila; species Drosophila littoralis. The sequence continues at coordinate 356,982 of JAEIGF010000016.1, read as the reverse complement.
CTATGATTCTGATTCCACTTGATGTTAGTCTTAAGCAAATGAATTTGTACTAGAGTTTAGTTGACTTGCTATATTCGGAGAGAGCGGATCGGTTCTGCTCCCAATAAAAATCAAAGTTTAAACTCACCATTCGGACATTACTTATTATGAATATATATATATATATATATATTATTATTATATTATATATTATATATATATATATATATATATAGTTGCCAAAATGATTATATACGTGGCGTGCAAAGATGCTAAATCGCTTAAACAACCTTACCTTGCCTAAAAAGCTCTCTGGGGTTGGTAAAGGGCGATAGTAAAATAATGTAATTTTTGATCTATATATATACATATGTATGTGTCCGTTTCCCTTCGGTGTATAAATGATATGAATCTTTTAAAATAGCCTTAGGTACTATGATAAAAGCAAAATTTAATTCTATCTAATGCTTTATTTTATGCGTTGCAGGGCAGCAGGAAAAAAGGACCCTTGCATTGGACAACTATCTGGCCTCTGCACATGGAGAGCCAGTCGTCCTCTGCGTGGCTCTTGAGCTGGCACTTTGATTGTTATTTTTTTTGTGGCCTTTTCTTCTTTGGCCGATCTGGGTCTGTCGTGTGCGGCACTTGGATGGCCGCCATCAGGTCGGGCTTTGCCCGGAAATGTTACTGTGGTTGCTTTGTGGCCTTAGATGTATGTGGCTCACTTTATCTTTGGTCGCCACAATATTTTAATTAAAATTTCATTATTAAACCAAAAAAAAATAGCCTCGGTATTTTCAATTGTACATATCGGCTTAGTTGCCTGTGAGGAACTTCTAGAATTATTTAGTATGTGGCCGGCATGAAAAATGGAAAACTTTAATTCGCGAATTTCGGCACGCGCATACATTTGCGAGGCGGGTTCCGTTGCTGCTCATCTACACAGTTGCATTTTATTGGGTCAACGGCCCAAATCAAGGCCAAGGGCATATCCAAAGGCATTCGATCCACTCTCCCTATAACCTCTTTGGGAGTGAATCGGGCAGCCAATAGCAATCGCCCCATCTGGCACCGTGGATCTCAAGCCCGGCGTTGCCACTCTTCAATAAATTGTGCGCCGCTGTCTGCCCGGCTTCACCCCGATACTCTGCCCCTATGACAAAAAAACATGTAAGAGGTTCTAGTCGGGAGGTCCCAAAAAGGGAATACCCTGAACCCTCCTTAACGTGGTAGCGGGGAGGTGGCGATTGGTATAAAATGAAAGGTACTTGACATATATTTATTATTCTAGAAGCAACATATCAAGTTTGGTGACTCTAGCTCTTATTATTTACCCAATTTGCTCAAAAACAGGATGTCGATATCGATTTTTTATCGATTGCTTGGAAACGGAGTAAGTTATCGATTATCGGAAACAAACTCGATCTGCGCAGGCACTAGGAGCACCTACATCTCAAATTTCAATTTCAGTTTCTAGCTCTTATGGGTTCTGAGATCCTTGCGTTCATACATCCGGCAGACGGACAGACGGACGGACGGATAGACAGACGGCCACGGCTAGATCGACTCGGCTATTAATGCTGATCAAGAATATATATACTTTATGGGGTCGGAGATGCTTCCTTCTGCCTGTTACATACATTTACATTTTGCACAAATACAATATACCCTTTTTACCCATTTGTAATGGGTTCAGGGTATAATAAATAAAAAAATAAATGATAAATGATTATATATATATTCAAACCGCTTAAGTGCTTTTTTTTTGACATATTGCTTGGTCAAGCAACTGCAAATTTATGTGAATAACAAATTATTAAAAATTGAATGATGAAATTCGTTTACCTGCGAAGTACGGTCATCATCTTCCATTTTTACCTTTATTGCTTTAACAAAATGATGATACAAGGAAATTATAATAATCTTTATTTATTTGTTCTATAAAGTGGGAAGCTTATCTCGCTGTACATAAAATTATGTGTTGCCAACTACTGATTACTCTTCTTATAGCCTCTGTCCACTAGACACATTTCTTACACATTTCTGAAAATGTCACATTTTTGCAAAATGCGGCCTGTACGTTTCCCCATAAGAAAACAAATTTCATTTCCCCGACCATTTCGTGTTTTTTGCGATGATTAATCGAGATTTCTATTGATGTTGTGAAAAATGCGAAAGTATCATAACCATAAACAGCTGATATATCAACGAAGGCAAGCGGCAACTTTAAAAAAGAAATTTAAAATTATAATAATCACACAGTTTTTTGAATTTTAAGTTGGCGAAATGTCAAAAATAGTCCCTAAAATGGAGCCCTTACTTCAAGAGCGTATTATTTGAGTTGTGGAAGAAAAACTTTGCGGGGCTTATGTAAATTAAAGCAACTCGATGAGCTGTTTATTTAAAGAAGCGGTACTTTTCCCACTCACATGTTACCGACAACCGGTGGGACACCAAAATGTGAAATTGAAAATGCCAGTGGACAGAGGCTATTAATAAACTTTAGTTGTCAAACTATCGACGATGTCGCTATCGATAGTATATATTAAGCAAATCCGAATACAGCGTCAAGATTCAACTGCATAAGCTAAGCGTCTGCATCCGTTATATTAAATCTCTGGGCAATCACGTTGTAAGTGACACCACTTTCAACATTCGTGGATTCGGTTTTGAAATCTAAGGACATTAGTTGAATCACCTGTAACCGAAAATTATTGTAAAATTAATAGAGGAGTGTTTCATCCAACTTCGCTGTAATTCCTACGGAGCGATAGCAACACCGCAATCATCTAAATGAAATCATCTAGACACGGCTGTTAGGGATGAGACGACGGATGGCGTTCCCACTGTCGCACCTGTGGTACCTCAGCCTCTAGTGGGCAGTCCACCGAAAAAGATTATTTTTCTGTACAGGCTTGCCCCTCATTTCTCATAGTTGTGAGGTGGCTACTCGGATCAGCCACCCCACAGTCCTGATCAACGGCAAGGAGCCGTTAAGTTTATAGTTTGAACGAGTTACGCATAGTCACGGCAAGTAGCAGTTAGCCTCATATTTTTATTTTTTTGTTAGTTTATAAGCATTATAAGTATTAGTAGTAAGTAAGGCAAGGACCAGATTGTATTAGAATAAGAATTAAGTTAATTAAGGCCAAGGAGCCACGTAGTCATCAAGAGCATAATTTAAGTTTAAATTTAACCGAAGGCCCCCGCAGAAACCGTGCGTTACTGATCGGTTGCTCAACGCTGTCTTTGAGAGCGCAACTTCAATTTGGCCGAGGCAAGCGCACGGCTCGCCAGCGAGCGTGCCGGCACTTTTGCTGATAGTCTCATGGTGAAGGAAGTGTGTCGAAGGAAAGAAAGACGAAGACGAAACCCTTAATAGGCAGCGGAGCGCTAAGGCTCCAGGCACTGCGGCAGGGCCTTTGCATAGGGAAGCAGAACAGGGTAGAGTACAGTAGAGTAGTAGTATAAAGTTGAAATGAAGTGAATAAAAAAACGTTTATAATGAAGCCCGCTAATTCTTTTTGGACAAATAATATTAATCTCGGGCACCCGGGCTAACTCGTTTTCGACCTAACTCCTTTCCCTAGCCTAAGGTGCGGTGTGTAGTGGCACGAGCCTGCGGCCCGCCGCTTAAGTAAGCAATTCCGGCATTGTGTGTGGTTCAAGGCTTCGGCCCGTCGCCTGTGTGAGCGATCCCGGCTTTGTGTGTACGCGTGTTCAGACGATTTCAGGTTGGGAACGCCCGCGAAATTCATCGAGCGCTGAGTGCAAGCTCAGCCACCCTGGATATATTCGGCTTTTCCGCCGGGTCTGTCCACACGTTTGACTAATTGATCTTGAGCAACTCGTGGAGGAGTCCGCCGTCATACCCTATAAAAGTAGTACGAGGTATGATTTCTTCATTGATCCTCCCATCTTGCAGATCGAATTTGTGGCTATAAGTGTTATTCGGTAATTCTTGCGCTTTTATTCCATACTCATACATACTGTTCGATATGTTCCTTAATCTGAGCTATCTGTCCGTAATTACATGAATTTCTCCCTACCTTCTGATAAATCAGGCGACACATCGCTCTCTCGCAAATAAAACTCCTTTCATCCAATTTTGGATTTGGTTATTGAACTTCCAATCGGTATGCCTATCAAAGCATTAAGGCCAGCGGATCAAATTTATTGTTTTCAAATGGCTTATTTAAATAAGTTCAACAATCTTATTGAGATGAGCTTAAACACTAATGTGAATTCGAAATGCTATAACAAATTTAAGAAGTCAGGAAATGAATCTGATTTTGCCGGCTGTTTAGTTACCAAATCAAACTTGTCACTGCAACAGAGCTCTCAGTTGAGAGTGATCGACGTGTTTTACTTGTGCTCAAAGATTGGTATAATTGTTTGCGCTTCCATTCTGCCTTTATTTCCAAGTTTTCATTTTTTGTGCCTTATTTAAAAAGCTTTAATTACTTGTGTAAAGTGTTATCTGTTGTGCAGCGAAAGTCTTTAAATTATTGAATTTTACTAAACGTTTGTTCAGTCAGTTCCTTGCTTGCCTGCATTTTTTTTTTGCACAGTCTTTTGATTCGCTATGCGCTCTCGCAACTTCTGCTTAACTTTTAACGGCGGTAGAATATATGTCGTGCTGTAAGAAACCTTGCACGTTTAAGCAGGCTGATGCAATTGGTGCATGCTAAATTTGCAGGTCTCACTGGTCGTCCGACAAGATCGCTGCCATTGCCAAGAAGGGGTGCTTGCGTTGGTCGTGCCCCATATAGATCAACAAGCAAATTAATTTCTCCAAAATGTATAATTCTGTTTTTTTTTTTTTCAAATTATGTTTATTTTCAGATCTGATATCCTATTACTCTAATTTAGCAACTTTTATCAGAGTGAAGTAATTTCTTAGCTTAACGAAAATTGTGAATTTACAATTAGTTTAACAAATTAGACTATATATACGTTTATTTACAGAGACATGTTTAGGGGTATTTGTTGCATTTTGTGACCTATATAAATCGATCGACTAGGTCAGTTGGGTAGGTCCTCTTTAGTCGCCTTCTTCTTCGCCTCCTTAGCAGGTTCCTTGCCAGGACGTTAGGATGGTTGTGGAGCTTGGTTAAGTAGCTCGCTGCTTGTCTGTTTACTACGTCGCCCAACATTGGACCCAGAGGTCCTTTGCGATGTCGCGTGTGCGAATATACCATTCGGCTCCAGTAATTTTGCGCAAGGTTTTGGCCTGAATAATGACAATTTTGTTCAGGTGTGTTTTCGCAGCTATTCCATAGACTTGTAGCCCATAACGCCACACAGGGGAAATGATTACCTTGTAGATGAGAACTTTGTTTCGGAGCGAGAGTTTGTTGTTGGAGTTGAGGAGCCAGCTTATTCGTCCATTTTCCAGGGTTCACTGCGATGTTCCATCTACAAGCCCAATTTTCAAATAGTTTGAGGTACTCCTGCAGGAGGTCAGTTGCCGCGTACACACATTTATTCTTGCACGGATTGCCGTGTCGTCAGCAAACGTGGCCACCAGAAGGTCCTGCCGATCATTTCGTGTGCTTTCATTTGCAGTGGGCATGTCATGTGTAAACATGCTGTATAACGTGGGACCCAAAACGCTGCCTTGTGGAACTCCCGCTTTTATGCGTTTGGTTTGAGAGGCTACGCCATCCTGCACGACTTGAAAGGTTCTCTCAGTTAGGAAGCTCGCAATAATGCTAAATAGCCGTGGATTTAATTTGTCCTTGATTTTGGAGAGAAGACCTGCGTGCCACACCCGGTCGAAAGCTTGCTGGATGTCTAGATACGCTGCCACCGCATACTCTTTTCTGTGGAAACCGTCCAGCATGAAATTAACTACCCGATGGAGTTGCTCAGGTGTACCGTGCCTGAGTCGGAAGCCAAACTGGAACTTCGGGATTGCGTGTCTTATCTCCGTGCTTTCAAGGATCCTTCTAAGGATGGATCTCTCCAGGATTTTCCCAAAGGCAGGCAGGAGGTTGATGGGCCGATAGGATTCCAGCTGGTTGGGAGGCTTTCCACTCTTGCTTCTTCCAGGCCGCTGGAAAGTGGCCTAGTCTGAGAGCTGCATTGAAAATTGAGACAAGAAAAATCACCGCTTTGTAAGGTAGTAACTTAATTGACTGGTTATCAAAGCAGTCTTCGCCGGGGGCTTTGCGGTTTTTAAGGCTCTTGATCTCCTGCTTCACTTCGTGAACTGTGATTGGTGCCACAGGGAGGGACATTTGGAAGGGCTCCTCCAGTGTTTGCGCACTCTTTGTAGCCTGCCTTGTGATGCGGTCTCGAACGGCGTGAATCGCTCCTCCAGATTGCTGGCGAAGGCTTCTGCTCTGTCCTTTGGCGATCTCGCCCAGGTGCAATTGGCGTGACGGACGGGAAACTTGGGTGCGGCTTGCCGTTTATACTGCCTTGTGAGTTTCCAGAGCGCGAAATTCGAGCTCACGTCAGCTGTTGCTTCCTCCAGCATGGTGTCTGTGGCATTTCTTTTTAGGATAATTAGCTCCTTCCTGACCCTGTTGACGATACGACGATAGATCCTGTCAATCGTGGGGTCCTGGGTGCGGACATACTCCCTCCTCAGTCGCTTTTTTAGGGCGAGAAGACCTTCCAAAATGGGGGAAAATGTCCTTGAGCGCTGGCTAGTAGGGGCTGGGTACGTATGTGCTGGCGCAGCATTGGCGGCTGCGGCATATACCTGGTCCAGCAGGGTTTGGACTGCAGCGTCGACGTCCTCGGCTGACAGAAGCTGCGTGTTTAGGTTGATCAAGCTATTTAGATCGGCCTTAAATCGTTGGATGTCCGACCCAGGGAGGACAAGCCTACGCTTTTTTGGGATCCTTTGTGCAGCCGTATTGATTTGTAAGGAGTGGCAGGTGGTCGGAAGAAAGATCGTACTCTTCGCGAACCGATAATACGCTGTTGGGGATACCCTTATTTATGAAAAAATCAATACAAGAAGGCGTACTTTGCCGGTTGTAAGGAAAGTGGGTAGGTCTACCGGTGGCCAGTACCTGGGCAGAGCAGGGCGTGAGCGCCTCATGCAGCGCAGTGCCTCTGCTGTCAGCTCTGTAGCTACCCCACAGTCTATGCTTAGCGTTAAAGTCGCCTCCAACTATGAATTTGGGGCCAAGCTGGCCAAGCAGAGAGTTAAATTCAGCTTGGTTCCAGGGGATATTTGATGGTAGGTATGCTGCCGCAACGAGTATTTCGCCCAAGAGAGTCTCCACCATGATAGCAGCCAGCTGTGTATCACTGAGGGTCACTGTCTGCAGGTGGTAGTCCTGTTTTGCCAGCAGTGCAGCGCCACCTCTGGCTCGTCCTGTACTGATCCGCACGGTAACAGACGTACCCCTCCATTGTTAAGTACAAGCTCGTGTGTAGATGTGTTTCTGAGATCAGCATGATGTCTACATCGTGTTTTCTCAGAAAAGTCTTGAGCTCGTTAGCATTTTGGAGGATGCCGCGAGCGTTCCACGATCCGAGGCACAACTGGGTAGCCATTATTTGCGGCTGATTGGGAAACCGAGCTGCAGAGAACCTTGCGCATCCTTTAGCTCTTTTATGGTAACCAGAATGGTTGCAACTGCGGCATTTAGTGCTGCAATGGACTGCTGGAGGCCTTGAAGGATGATTCCAAGGGACGCGTCTTGCTCCTGAGGTCCTTGCTGTGGTTGTTTGAAGGTGGGCTGAAAAGTGCGCGCTGGGGGTTGGCGGACTTGTACTTGATGACCTGGCCGCAGCGCATCAGCATACGACAGGCCCTGTTGCACAATTCGGGAAGGTACGAACTGCTGACTGGTTCTTCGTGCATGTTGAGGATGGTTTTATCGTGTAGGAGGGGAGACATTAATGGCCGGCTGCCTGGCATTTAGCCTCAGCTTATAGCTTTTGCATCCTTTATAGGAAGCAGCATGGTTTCCCTCGCAGTTTGAGCATCGCAGGTCTGCCACTGTTTTGGACTTGCACTGCTCGGACTGAGACTGACCGCACCTACCACACTTAGGCTGTTTGAGACAGTAGTTTTTCATGTGGTCGAACTCGAAGCAGTGGAAACACTGCCTTATGCTGTTACTCTTCCTCGGGAGCTCAATTGTGACCCGTTGACGGCTAACCTTGTTGAGTCGCAGCGCTTCCCTGTTGTTAAGATCCTACTTCAACAAACCAGAAGTTGCCACTTGGCGAGTCGTTGATGAAGTCTGCACTGGCTTCACTTGTAGGCTGTCTGGCGCCCGGGTTGTACAAGTTCGTCACAGTGTGGCCGTGCGATGTGAAGGTAGCTTCGATCTGACTTCTGGGAGTGGAAGCGGCCAGATTTTTAACCACAACGCGGTATGGTCTGTCTTCCTTTAGGCAGAAGTGGGTAAATTGCACTCTTACTTCAGTGAGCTTGCGGACAATTGCTCTGTGAGTGTCAGCATCTTTGGCATATATTCTTAGATAGCCAGAAGGGGAGACCTTGAACTCATAGGCGTCAATGGTTTGCTCCATTACGACGATATCGTTGACTCCAGGGACTGTTAACGGCCTGGGTTTGGAGATCTTCTTCGCTGCTTGCTGCTGGTCTGGGGCTGTAGGCGCTAAGTCGGCAGTGTCCATCTCGTCGTCATCGATCACAGAGGCGTCGTCCTGAGGCTCAAGGAAAGCAAATCTGTTGCTACTTGTCGAAGCGGTACTGGGAGTAGCGGGTTTAGTTACAGCGCCGCTGGTGTTGCGGTTTTTCACTGGCTTCCCTTTTTTAACGGCATCAGCCAACAATGTAGTCCCACGCCGTTTTTTTGGGGGATCCGTTTGCCAATTTACCAGTGGCTCTTGAAAGGCTGGCGTAGCACCTACGTTCTTTATAGGTGGCAGAGGGGGGTTTGTGGCACAAGAACTCTGGGTGCCAGACGCGGTGGACTGCGAGTTCGGATTGGCGGCTTTGGGGCGGGTCCCGATGGGCTCTAAAGCGGCGTGGCTTGTACCTAATGAGGTACAGCCGCTGCTGGAAGACGCGGTGGTTGTATTGGTTGTTGCTGTCGTTGTGCTGACAGTGTCATGCTGTTGCGGTTGCCAAGTCGAGCATTGCTGGGTACCGGCTGACCGCGAGGTGGAGGCGCCGTTCCGGTTTGCACTACTGGCGAGCATGTCGTTGTAGTACCGGTAGAAATCTTCCAGTGGCCTGCTTCCATCGAGGCAATCGACATTAGTGGCCATGTTAAAATAAGAGGTTGTTGAGCTGTTCGGCAGCGGGTAGATTGGCGAATGAGCTTGTTCACCATTTTGAGCTCGATTGTTCGTGGCCATTGTTCTTTATTTTGTTATTATTTTTTTCCAGCAGGGAGAAAAAATAAAAGAAATAAAAAACAAAACAAGTATTTTTCACACTTAATTACAAAAATAACCTGTATTTTTGTAACAAGTGATTCATCACAAACTGAGACTTTAGTGTCAGCACTGTCACTGCAGGGAATGTTTGGCCAGCACTATCAGTGCAGCTGCAAGTGAGATTTTGTGAAAGCTCTCTCTCGAAAGCTTTGCTGCACTCGTGCACACAATCACGTACTTGAACTGCGATCAGCTGAGCACAGCTTAAGTTTTGCAAGAACTTGTTCACTCGCACTGCACGCGGTTATTTTTTCGTGTCAATAATTGTTAATAATTGTTTTATAACACTCCGGCTGCCAGAGGCAGAATTTGCGTATAGTTTACCCACTATAAGCGGGATTTGCATGGATTGCCCTGGGGCGGGCTTTCTTTGTTTATGCCTGCTGCCAGCGGTGCAATAACGGGCGCACACACACGAGACTGCAATTTTCACGTCCGATCTCTAAACAAACACAAAGTGAGTGATAATTATGTGAGAAATCAATTTTTAAAACTAAATAATATAGCTAAGCAGCTCTCGAGTAACTTTGACTCCAGTTTCGAATTGCTAAGCAAATATAAATTTGAGTCTCCACCCAATCGTCGGCTGGAGTCTCAGTTTTTGTATTTACCCTCTACTTCTGTCCAAACACGTACGCCTCTTTTGTCTGTGCCTAGCAATTTAGATTTATCCTCAATGCTGTCATTATCGCCTTCTCCGAGTAACTTTCTAAAAATACCCCTATTGCATCCGCTGGAGTAGACCCAGTAGACCCTGTAGATGAACCTGCCCAGTCAACGAAACTGTTTCAGCCCCGTCAGCTTCTGGCCGCAAAGGTAGACCTGCGCGCAGGAAGCCCAGATTGTTAAGAGCAATCTCGGTGTCTTTCAGCCCCACCAACTCAAGTTTTACCTTTAGCACCATCAGCCCCTACTTTGACATGTGTTGCCCCTCATAGGCAAGTTTTTGTGCTCCGAATTTCGTCTGACAGCACTTGTGAGTCATTGGCTGCCTATATTGCTAGCGATTCTTCTGCTAGCGTGTCAATAACCAAATTTATTTTCTCTACTCCTCGTGAAATAGCATCTTTCAAAATTAATTTATCACATGATTCGTTCCCAATCATCGGTGATTCTAAATTTTGGCCTCCACCAATGATTTTTCACGAGGTTAAGCAAAAAAGCGAAGCAAGATACCGTTACTTCCGCAAAAAACTAACTTCTAACCAAGTTTCTAAGCTTAAAAAATGACAATAGTTGTCTCACGTTTTCTCTACCGAACTTTCTTTACTCCTAATGAAATCGTTGCTTTCAGGATACCTTCGGGAACTCATTGATAACTTCTTTCTTTCTTTTTTCCTATTTATTGTATGTTCTTAAATAATATAGTAATTTAAGATATTTGTTCATTTTTACGTAAGAACATTATTTCTCTACGAACACCCTTCATTTTAGCCGTAGGATCTAATAGCGCACTGACATTAGCTGTGAAAAGCGGCATAGCTGGCCGGGAGGTTAAATAAAACACCTCCGTTAGTCGGATTAGACTAATTAAGCTTTTAACATTTAACTTTTACCATGATGTATTGAATAATTAGAAAGACACTCGTTTTGTCGAGCGTTAATAAATATAATGAAATAACAAATAAGCATTACCTTCGCCGTTGTCAGGTTTAGTTTGCATAATACAAAGCCATGTTTCAACTTTGTCACGCTTGATGCACGTGTATTTTGCCATCTTCGGTAAAGTTTAGAGATGAGAGTGCGATCTGTTGACATATTTTTTTCCAAGTACCTATATTTCTTTTAGGCATAAAATATTGCCTGATGCATATCAGTTACACATTTCTCACTGCAATTTTTAATCTCGTTTCATCAATGAATGCTCCAAAAAAGATTGATAATAAGTACACGACATCTCGTGTCTTACATATTCTATAGCTAGAATTGAATCTATATTTAAAAGGTTCAGCGCAAGCTAAAGCATTCCCCGTCTGATGCGTTTGCCCCTCGGCATCTTTATGTGCATGTGACATTCGAAGTCGCATTAGTCCAACAAATATACTGCAGGCTCGTAGGTTTCACCAAAAAGAATGTCAGGTTCTGCACAGAAAATGTTTCTGATTTACCTAAATGTTTATTATCCGATCTTAAAAAAATATTTGTGCTCAAATATAGCATTCAAATGTTTGTATAGATAAAATATCGAAATGAAAATTCTTTTTTTTGAATTCTGGAGGGCACAGTGAGAGGTACCCAAAAAGTGAAATATTTTGGATTTGTGTATACCATAAAATGTCTTCAAACGAATAGGCTCCTAGATAAACTCAAGCATTTCGATATTTTGACGGGCTTCATGGAAATAACTATCGATGATTTGTGTGTGGTTACATGCTTTTTTGCCACTAAATTATTATCACTGCTATTTTTGTTACGAATGCATTTATTTGCCGCACAGGGGCACTTATGAGAATTTACGAAATGTTTTATTGTTGCTTGGCAGCAAACTCGAAATAGTTGTGCTCGCTTGCGATCAAACGAAAAACTAAAATATATGCAAAACGAACGAAATTGAGCTCCGCTCAGAATAAAGGGCAGCCGGCCTCAACGCAGGAGGCAAAGGGCCGACGAAAGAGAGTGGGCAGCAGCTTACAAAGAGCATACATTATTTGCTCTTAAGCTGTAATTCTGATTATTGTCGTCTGCTGTTACTGCACGCAGTCGTCGGTGGTTTCTCTACCGGTCACTTGACCAAACATCCTCTCCCGGTGGAAGGCAAGGTGCTTTCAACACCCTCCTGTTTTGGCAGCAAGCACAGCTTTCGTACGGCTCTGCGTATGACTCCAGTCGAAGTCTGAAGCACTGCACTGCACTCTAGATACCCCATCAGATTCCGAGATCAGCTCTAGTACTCTAGCTAATGGCCACTTCAGCAGCGGAAGTTTCGCATCCCTTACAAGGACGACATCGTTGATGGAGAGTCCTGGCGGAGGAGTGCGCCATTTGGAGCGCTGTTAAAGAAGCGTTAAATACTCTTCGCGCCAACGGTCCCAAAATACTTGTTGGAGATATGTGACGCGCTGAAAATAGTTAGGCCGATTGCAATTAAGCTTCCTTAAATCAGGCTCAATGTATGACGACGATGGCGCTGTACCCAGGAAGTGTGCGGGTGTCAAGATCATCTGGATGCTCTGAAAGTGGAAGTCATGGTCGAGAATTAATAATTGCCGTGATGTGGCAGAAGGGCGTGCTCAGCGATTTGAAATCCAAGATGGAAATGCTTCGAGGTCTGCACAGCGGCTTTCCATGGCCCGCCAAAGTGCGGAGAGCGAGGAGGGATGAACAACTATTCAATTGAGTCGGATAGGCAAAACTCGTGAACAGCCTTGACATGCTCAGAAACAGGCGACTCAGATCTGCTAGCTCATTTTTAGCACCTACAAAGTTTGTCGCATTGTCAGACAAAATTCTTGAAGGTCGAGTGCGAGTCAGGTTGAACCGTTTTAGGGCGTTTATAAACGATATTGTAGACAAATCCTTTACAAGCTCTAAGTGCACCGCCTTTGTAGCGAAGCATATGGACGGGCTTATGTAGCATTTCAGGGGTGGCCTGTTGCGCACTTCGCTCTTATAGAAAAATGGTCCACAGTAATCATCGCCAGTGACTATAAAAGGATACGATGTTTCCAGACGATCAGCTCGTAGGTCTGCCATTATGTGCTCTGTCAATCGTGGCTTGGCACGAAAGCAGATTGTGCACTTGGCAACAATACTGGAGACTGTTTTATGACCGCCAATGTATTGGAGCCGAATCGAAGCCAATAAGGCACGAGGTCCAGCATGTAAGTTCCGTTTATGAAAGTGGATTATGATTGCTCGAGTCACAGGATGCTGGCGAGAAAATATAATCGGAAGTCGCGCTGAGAAGTCCAACGACGAATTTTTCAGCCGTCCACCGATGCGGAGTAGGCCGATGTCGTCAAGGAATGGCACAAGAGAGGCCATTGAACTAGACGGTTTGATAGGCCTTCCTTCCATCAGTGCCTTGTAGTCATCGCCAAGAGTAGCCATTTCACTGACCGCAGCAACAGATGTGTGCCATGATGCACGTGGTTTACAGTTACTTCAGCTCCTCGGATTCGATTTACAAACTTGTAGATGTAAGCAAAGACCTATTGCAGCTTGGAGAACAAGTTGATGAACTTGCAGCCAATCGAGAGATCAAGTTGCGCTGCAGTTCCGAGTAATACCTTGTGTCGAAGTTCTGGCAAGGATTCGACAGGTACACAGGAGGCAGGCCACTCTTCCTTTTTTTTGCTGAAAAAACTCGGGCCATGGACCCATAACGGAGACCTGGAGAGCTCACTAGGCAGCGCTCCTCGTGAAATAATATTCGCTGGGTTTAATTCAGTGGGAATATGATGCCATTCCATGCCAGTGGGGAGCTCTTGGATGGCTGCGACCCGATTGAATTTGGATGCATCATTGCGAATTTAAGCCAAAACTTTAGCAGAGTCTGTACAACAGTAATAACGACAGTTAAACACTTTCAGTTGGTATATTTCGCTGAGAAGTTGAGCCAATAATGCACCTCCGTAGAGTTCCAGCTTTGGCACAGTGATGGTTTTCACGGGCGCGACAAGCGACTTGGAGCACAAGAGACGTACGCTTGTGTTGTCATAGCGCTTTGAAACTGTATAGACGCATGCTCTATAAGCGCTCAGGCTAGCATCGCAAAATCCGTTAATCTCAACTGTGCCGTCTGATGAGAGTGCACGTCGGGGATACTGAAATTGCTGAGTATGCTCAACATCAGCGCAAAAGTTGAACCAGACTGTGCTTAAGTGTACAGGCAAGCTCTCATCCCAGTCCAGTTTTTTCTCCAGAGATCCTGCATAAAAATTTTAGACTTTGTTATTACAGGACCAACAAGACCATTGCGGACAGAATTGATCGTTTTGTCAGTCTGGAGGATAGCCTCAGTGGAGAAAAATAAAAAAGGCGGGATCCCAAGCGAGGCCTAACGTTTTCGTGATGTCGCTGTCATCGTTGAACTTAAACAGCGATTCTCTATCCTCTTCCGGAGTACAGTTGCGTCGCTAGAACACCATTTTTGCAGCTTAAAGTTGCTCTTGTCTGATTTGTAAATCTGTATTTTCTGATGCTGAGAATCACGCTACAGGATACATTGAAAATAGCTGTCTGCTGGTTTGACTCGTCCGCATCTATACATTTTGCATATGTCGCCTGTGAATGCACGAAAACGGATCAGTATCGAAAACAGTTTCGGTTGGATAGTAGGACCCGCCATCAGTGCATCATTCAGCGAGTGTCCAGGGATAGTAGCTTCCGAGCCATCAAACACGACCCTTAGCTTGGTTGTAGTGCTATCCTTCTTCTGCACGCAGTGATGTGGTAGATAGTACTTGCATTGGCCCAGTGCAACTAAGCTCACAACTGACTTATGATTCCTTGATAAATGCTGCATACTGGGTTTTCAAAATTGGATTGCGGTCTATTTTCCCTTCTAAATTAAGGAATCGAATAAGCGTCAGCTGATTGGAGTCACCCATCTGATCCATGCTTAGTCGAAGCGGTAAACGAACCGAATACACGCCAGATGGCAGACGTTTAAAATTGGCCTGAAAGTGTGCCTCGCAGTCACGCTCCTCCTTGTTTAGTGACAACTCAGCCCCGGTGCAACATTCCAGCTCCCAAAAACGACGGATTAATTCGTCAATCTGTGCATTCGTCTGCAGATGCGAGTCTACCAGCAGATCTGGATCATCTCTCATCATTGAACGCCTAGCCACGAGTGATGATTTTCCTGCATGTGGAGTACCTCCAGTCGCGACCCAACCAAAGAGTCTTTTGCAGTATCGGCAGTCCAGCAGCTAGTTTAATCTGGGCAACGCAGAGCAGATCGAAAAACAGAAGGGCTTCGATCCACATGTCGATTTGCTGAGATTTGAAGAATTCAGGAACAGCTAGTTGTATGTTTGACGGAATGTTCCATGATGCAGGGTCAAGAGTGAATCCAGGCTGATTATCGGTGATGGATGGTGCAATGAACGATTGGATGCATGTGGAGTACTCGAAACTCGAGATTGGACATTGATGTTTACCGAAAAACCATCTGATGAAAAGGCTGCATCGCCAATGCCAGACACGACTGCTGTGGACTTGAATTTGCGCAGCTGGAGCTGATGAGTAAGTCGAGTGGTGATGATGTGCAATTGCGAGTCGAGCAACGCACGGCAGGGCACCAAGGAGCCAGCGCGATTTTTTACATTGATGACGGCAGTGCTGGAGCCGCAGACTCTCAGCTGATGTCCCCTTTTCAGGCAGTTTAGGCACAGCGCAAGCCGCTTCGTGAAGGCGCAGCGAGGGCGATAATTTTGCGAATTGCAAACATTTATAAATGCAGTGGCCTGCGTCTTCACAAAACACACACGCATTCGTTCGATTCTCTGTCACTACAAACGTTCTTCTACTACTGTTGTCCAGGCCCACCTGGGAGCTAGGCGTGAACATTGCCGTAGCGTGATCCGTATATTCCAGTCTTTGGCATCGCTTCTCGATGGTATGACGTCCAACGGCGCATCATCCTCCCAGCCAGCTTGCGTGGTGATCTGTTCCACACTCCTCATCGATTTTAATGCACGTAGATGAGAGTTGACGTTATCTGAGAATTCGCGCAGTTGTGCCGTCGTACCCTTATCCCTTATCCACCTGAGGAGAAACAGATTGCTTACCTAGAGTACGGGCGCATTTTTGAATAAACAAACCAGTGGTTTTCCTGTGAAAATTATTATAGAGTTAGTGCACGTGGGTAGTGAACTGTGTCATAGGCCTAATACACCAAAAGGTGCGCGGTGGTACTCACTGCGAAGCCAGTGCAGAGCGTTTCTGGGGCGGCGTCTACTACTCCGCGATCCAGTCGGGGGGAGCCGAGGCGTCTCCTTGGTGTATTTTTGTGCGCTTTTGCGTGTTTTACCATTCAAATCCAGTAGCCGTCTCGTGAAGCTATTTGTGCAATTGGTTGCATTCACTCTAACAGCTGTTAGTAGTGTTGGCTAGTGCAATTCCCAACCAGCTGATTTGCACTATAGGACCAGCTGCCAAACTGAAGGCACAATCGAGAAGATGGGCATAGTCCTAGACGGCTTAACGGTGCTGTTCAGCGGTCAACGCCACATTACGGGCTGATGAGAGATACACTCGCGAAGGAAGAGAAACTGCAGAAGATGGCGCTCATGCTCTGCGCAGCGGAAACAAAGTGCGGCGAGGTGCAAACAACGCCTTCAGTAACTAAACGTGGTGAAACCAACGTGCTAAAGCCACGCCCAACGAAGCTAGGAGCCCAAAAAGGTGCAGGCACACCCAAGCGGCCGAGGGACGGCATGACAGAACAGCGCGGAACTCCCTCCAAAACGACTTAACAGCAGGGCCAGAACCCAGCGAAGCAGGCAGTGCTAACGCAGCCAAAGCCAGCTGCTGCCAACCCAAACACGGCTGGTCGGCAAGGCAACTCCCAGGGCTGGCCAGCAGTCAACGGACGAAAGCGAGCGCATAAGCGTACCAGAGCTGACGCTATTACAGTCCACAGAGTGGGTAACTGCACATATGCCGACATGTTCAGGCTCGTGAAGGGCGACCCGGCCCTCATGCACCTAAGTGGCGATGAGCAGGGTATTCAAAAGACTGCGATAGGCGATCACCTGCTGCGCCTCAGTAGGAAGCAGGAGCACCCCGCAAACGAGCTTCATGAAGCTGTGGGAAAGGTCTTGGGAGACCGGGCTATAGTGAGAACGCTAACTGAGACGAAAGAAGAAGTGCTCGAAGCAGTTAAAGTTGCCCTTAAAGAAGACTCCGTGTCGGTTGAAGCCATCAAGTCGCTGCGACCAGAATTTGACGGCCAGCAAAGGGCCACAATAACTTTCCCAGCGTCAAAAGCCAGTCGAGATGACCACATCGCTGCAAATTGCAGCAGCGGTAAGGACTTAACAGGCGCATGCTTCAGATGCGGGGATACAGGCCACGAAGCAAAGAATTGCTCTAAGCCACCTAAATGCAGCCTTTGCACACGTAAAGGCGAAAGGTCAACGGACCACGCTTCAGGCAGCTTTAAGTGTCCTGCGTACCGTGAGGCAGTACGCAAACTAAAATGTACAAAATACTCCAATTAAACCTTAACCACTTACACATCTTAGAGCAGTCTGTCAGCGAAATGCTCATCGATATTGCCATTATTAGCGAACCTCACCACCGAGAGACCAACTGCCCCAGAATATGGTCCATGGATCAGGATGGAAAAGCTGCGCTCTGGGTATGCGGCGACCCATCGACCCCGTTCACGAATGCAAAGTCCTTTACAGGGCTTGTACGCGCACAATACGGCAGCCTGTGGATAAATAGGTGCTGCCTGGCCCCTAGCATGCAACTTTGTGAATTCACAGTTGCACTAGATGCATTAGTAAACGACGCAAGGGGGCGGAAAGTCATTATTGCTGGTGACTTCAACGCCTGGGCAGTGGAATGGGGCAGCAAAGCAACTAACGCACGAGGTCGTACCCTGTTGGAAAGCTTCGCAGCCCTGGATATAGCCTTGCTAAATTCCGGCTTGCAAAACACCTTTATGCGGGGCGGTATCGGATCAGTAATCGATCTCACCTTCGCAAGCTCGTCACTCTTCGGTGCAGCGATTACTCTGCAATAATATGTGCGATCGGCGAGTTTAACTGCGGCCAGAACGAGAAGCATAAGTCGGAAAGCTCACCGACTAGATACTTTCGACCCCGCTACGCAGACCCGGCAACGCAGAGAGTAGAGCCTCCCAATTGACGTGTGAATTATTGCGTGCCTGTGCCGAGAGCATGCAAACCAGGAGAACGTTTCGGCGCCACCATGTACCCATGTACTGGTGGAACGAAAATATTGCCGAAGCACGGTGGAACTGCATCCAAGCCAGAAGGAGATACCAGCGAGTCCGAGGTAGACCCACATACGACGAAAAAAAGGCTAAATATGGCCATACATGATAGCAAGAGAAAATGCTTCCTGGAGCTATGCGACTCAGCCGAAAATGATCCATGGGGCAAGGCGTATAAAACTGCCGTCAAAAGACTCTACGCCGACAAGCAACCGCAGCCTTCTGACTCAAGTGAGCTGAAGTTGATTGTGGAAACGCTAACCCCAAGCGGACCCGAAGTACATACGCAAAGCCGCCCATCGAGCCACGGAGCAGCCACGCCGGTGCAAATCGACGAAGTCTCAGTCGACGAGGTGCTAACGATTGCCAAAAGCCTTAAGCCCAGTTAGGCGCCGGGTCCGGATGGAATACCCAACCGTGCGCTGAAACTAGCATCCTGCGTAGTTTGTACAGCTTTTTAACAGGTGCCTAACGGAGAGAACTGCCCCACGATATGGAAACTTCAAAAGATAGTCCGGCTACCGAAGCCCGGTAAGCCACCAGACGACCCGTCGTCGGCACAAAAAAGTACTGAATCATTGTCACGCTGGATGTTTAAAACGCCTTTAACACAGCCAGGTGGGACAAGATATTGGAAGCACTGTCAACGTTCCGCGTCCCAGAGTACCTTCAGCAGACGATAAGCAGCTACTTTAGAGGAAGACTGCTGCAATACGACACTCTTCCTTTTTTTTGCTGAAAAAACTCGGGCCATGGGCCCATAACGGAGACCTGGAGAGCTCACTAGGCAGCGCTCCTCGTGAAATAATATTCGTTGGGTTTAATTCAGTGGGAATATGATGCCATTCCATGCCAGTGGGGAGCTCTTGGATGGCTGCGACCCGATTGAATTTGGATGCATCATTGCGAATTTAAGCCAAAGCTTTAGCAGAGTCTGTACAACAGTAATAACGACAGTTAAACACTTTCAGTTGGTATATTTCGCTGAGAAGTTGAGCCAATAATGCACCTCCGCAGAGTTCCAGCTTTGGCACAGTAATGGTTTTCACGGGCGCGACAAGCGACTTGGAGCACAAGAGACGTACGCTTGTGTTGTCATAGCGCTTTGAAACTGTATAGACGCATGCTCTATAAGCGCTCAGGCTAGCATCGCAAAATCCGTTAATCTCAACTGTGCCGTCTGATGCACGACGGGGATACATCAGCGCAAAAGTTGAACCAGACTGTGCTTAAGTGTACAGGCAAGCTCTCATCCCAGTCCAGTTATTTCTCCAGAGATCCTGCATAAAAATTTTAGATTTTGTTATTACAGGACCAACAAGACCAAGGGGGTCGTAAAAATGAGCCATTGCGGACAGAATTGATCGTTTTGTCAGTCTGTAGGGTAGCCTCAGTGGAGAAAAATAAAAAAGGCGGGATCCCAAGCGAGGCCTAACGTTTTCGTGATGTCGCTGTCATCGTTGAACTTAAACAGCGATTCTCTATCCGCTTCCGGAGTACAGTTGCGTCGCTAGAACACCATTTTTGCAGCTTAAAGTTGCTCTTGTCTGATTTGTAAATCTGTATTTTCTGATGCTGAGAATCACGCTACAGGATACATTGAAAATAGCTGTCTGCTGGTTTGACTCGTCCGCATCTATACATTTTGCATATGTCGCCTGTGAATGCACGAAAACGGATCAGTATCGAAAACAGTTTCGGTTGGATAGTAGGACCCGCCATCAGTGCATCATTCAGCGAGTGTCCAGGGATAGTAGCTTCCGAGCCATCAAAAACGACCCTCAGCTTGGTTGTAGTGCTATCCTTCTTCAGCACGCAGTGATGAGGCAGATAGTACTTGCATTGGCCCAGTGCAACTAAGCTCACAACTGACTTATGATTCCTTGATAAATGCTGCATACTGGGTTTTCAAAATTGGTGTAAAGTAGCTACTGGCCGGGGTATGAATCTCAGTCGCACCAGGCCCAGCGATTCACAAGACATTTATAAATTCGCTGGGACGGAGGGCTAAGGGGGGGGAGGTGAGGGTTTCGCCACAAATCTACCTCGCACTGCCGCTGTACTACTCAACCTACCAGGCCGCAGCCTCGTGCTACCTCTTCTAGCGGGCCGGAGCCTCGTACCACCCCGCTATCGGGCCTTAGCCACGCACCAACTACACTGGCGGGCCGTGGCCACGCACCAACTACACTGGCGGGCCGTAGCCTCGCACCAACTACACTGGCGGGCCGTAGCCTCGCACCAACTACACTGGCGGGCCGTAGCCTCGCACCAACTACACTGGCGGGCCGTAGCCTCGCACCAACTACACTACCGGGCTTTGGCCACGCACCAGCTACACTGTTCCCCCCCTAGGTTAGGGTGAACATCGGCTAACTCCGATGTTTAGCGCAAAGGTATCCGACCGAGATTACAAAGATCTGCATTTAAGTTAGTTATCGAGGTTTTTATTCACTTAGTTCATAACTTTTATCCTATTCTATCCTAACGCACTTCCTAGTCTAAGGCCCTGCCGCACTGTCTTGGAGCCCTAGCGCTCCGCTATGCACTGCACGTTATTAGCTCGTACTCCTTTTTTTGGCACGTCTACTCACCATGATCGGTATCTCACAAGTGCCGGCTCGCTCGCTAGCGAGCCATGCGCTGCCTCGGCCGCTCAACTTCGCCGCGAGCTTTCGCAACTTCGCTTCGGAGCTTTCGCTCTTCGCCGCCGAATCGAAGCTGCGCTCTCGCAGGCAGTGTTGAGCAGCCGATCAGCAACGCACGGTTGCAGCGGCGGCCGGCGGTTAAATTCGAATCAATGACTGGCTACTTGCCTATAACTATGCCCCTTATCCTAATAATACGCAGACTATGCGGTTAACGGCTCCTTGCCTTTTTACTCGATTCCACTATCGTCGGCTTCTTGCCTCTTACAATTCTATTATCTTACGCTACTACATTTAATACTTATAAACTATACAAATTATACGGCTCCTTGCCGAGAGTTCAAAAAACTGTGGGGGCTGGTCATAATAGCCGCCTCACACCCCCCTTACTTCGAGCAGGTGACGGTAACGTCGCCTCTGGCGTTTAACGTCACGCTGTATTCTGCCTTCCCATCAGACACGCGGAAACGCGTGCGCCGGCACCGGAAACGGCGGACCCGCGCCTCCCCTGCGATGAGTTCCACCACTCCTGAGGATAACGGCGTCCCGCGGGGAAACACCCTCCAACCCGAAGGGGTGAAATCTGCCATGGGCTTCCTGGCGGGGCTCTTGACAACTTCTGTCGGCGTGAGGCTCCTTGGCGCGACCTCAGGCTCGGCATCCGTCTCGGCATCGATGTCGGGCTCCTCGTCGAGCACCGACTCCAAGCTGGTATCCCATCCGTCGATTCCATCGAATAGGTCCACAATGTCCCCCCACAACTCGCTGTCGGTGGGGGTCTTCGGGACACTTGGGGAAGGGGCCTCGGTCGCAACACCCGACTTGGGTGATGGAGGCGTCGCCATCGCGTCTTCGTCCTCGGACCATGCTTCGCCCATGCCCGCCTGGCGAGTGGCAAAAGATGCCTTTTCGAATGGCGTTTCGCTCTCTCGGCCGAACCACGCTTCCTCCAATTCCCTCCGAGAAGTGGTGTTTGGGGTTTCGGCGCGTGTTACAGGCACGAGTGTGGGCATTGCTTCCTCGCGGCCGAACCATGCCTCCTCCAAATCCTCTTGAGGGCCGGAAACTGGCTGCCCGGTCCCGGTCATGGGTGCGAGTGGTGGTGTCGCCTCCTCGTCTCCGCCTCGTCGCTCTTCCACGACCATCTGGCAGACTGAGATAGGGGTCAGCCAGGGCTCGGGATGTCCTACCCGACGACTGCTCATGGCTCCGCAGCTGTGGTTATCCTTCCCAGGCTGAGAAGGACCCTCCTGGCGTTCGCGGGGCGAACGCGGCACGCGCAGCTGCGGGCCTCCGGGCTTTTCGGTCTCGGAGCGGGGTCTCTTCTGTGCCGGTGTCGACGTCCCCTCTAGACTGGGCTCGCGCCGACTCCTGCTTCGACGACGCTTGCTAGGCTCAACCGTTTGTCGGCGGCGACGGTTTCGCCGGCGTTTTCCCTCAGGGCCTTCCCCTGTGTTCGCGCTTCCCCGCTTCGAGGGCCCAGGACGGGGCGCCTTAACCTCCTCGGGGACCTTCGGCAAGTAGCGCAACGTCACCCGGGGGAATTGGCTCTCGGGGTCTACCTCTAACCGATGGGTAGTGAAACGGCGGCGGAATGCCGGTTCATCGTCCTCGTCTCCCGTCAGCGGCTCATAATCCGACATGGGCTTTGGTTGCGTCGGGTTCCTCTCCGCGGCGGGGTCCGGGCTACGGCTGATCCAGTCCGCTTCCGTGCGGGCCACTGGGACGTTGCTCGCTGCCTCCGTCGGGGACGCTTCTGTCTCTGGGGCCGACGGGGAACTTCCCTCCCCCTTTGCGCTCGTCACCGTGGATCTCGGCACCGATGGCCCAGGCCTGCCTGCCTCGAGCGATGGGAGTTCCTCCTCGTCCGCGAGATCGTCCACTTCGCCGGTTGTTACCGGGGTCGTCGTTCCGGACGGCCCTGGCGAGTGGGATGCAAGCGGAGGGGACGGGGGCTCCTCCGAGTAAGGTGGCGAATTCTGCGCAAACGGCGCCTCCACGAACATCGTTGTGATTTCGACCGCCATCAGCATGACCATCCCGTCCAGCCTCTCCACGACGTTGGTACGCTGGGAGTATAGGGTATGGCGGAACTGACGCGGCCCTTCTTGTTGTCCTCTTCGGCAGTACTCGCGTCCCTGGCGGGGGGTCGCGAGGACGGCCTCCGGCTCCCGGCCCGGGGAAGGGTTCGGTGTCTCCGCTGCTGACGTCTTCGTCGGATGAGATGCTGATAATCTCGGGTTCCATCTGTAAATTAGCTTATTCATTAACCTACTCGTTACTTATTCGTTAATGCCCTATCTTCTCAGTGCGGCTCCCGTTTTACTAGACCTATTCTCAATTATGTTATTAATGTTAGTCTTATCTAAATTTTATTCTAATGGTTTCGTTGGGCGACGGGTGTCGCTCTCACCCTTCGACTACTCGTGGGCGTCCCTGTGCCCTGGGTCTTCCCCTCCGTCTCGGTAGAACGGTTTCAGCTGCGAGATGTTGGCCACCCTCTTCTTATGTTCGCCTGGTTTCACCAGGCGCACGATATTGGGGGATACGAATTTGATGACCCTGTAGGGGCCGTCAAATTTGGGTGCCAACTTTGCGGCGAAACCTTCGGCGGCGTTGGATAGCTGGTGCTGTCTTAACAGGACCATCGAGTCCAACGAAGGCCGCCACTCTCGTCTCCTCAAGTTATAGTGTCTGCCCTGGTCCTTTGATGCACGCTGGAGATTGCTGTGAACGACATAAAAGATTTCCTTTAACCTATCCGCTTTTGTCCTAGGGTCGAACGCACTAGTTGCGGACCCCGGAGTTACCTGATCATATAAAGCAGCCGGCAACCGCGGCTCCCTTCCCTGCATCAGGAAAGCGGGACTGAATCCGGTCGAATCCGACACGCTTGTATTGACCGCCAGCGATATCTCGGGCAAAAGTTCGTCCCACGAACTCTGGTGGCCCTCGATAAATTGCGCTATCATGGTCTTCACGGTCCTGTTGGTCCGCTCGGTAGGATTTTCTTGCGGACAGTAAGGGGCGGTGTACTGGATCTCTACACCCAAGGACTCCAGAAAAGCCTTGAAACTCCGGCTTGTGAACTGTACCCCGTTGTCACACACGAACTTCTTAGGCACCCCGAATCGGCTTAAAATCCTCTCCCGGAACGCCGTTTGGAGGTGTGCCGCCGTTGCTCTCCTGAGAGGGACCAGCTCCACCCATTTCGAGAAAGCATCATGGAACACCAGCAACATGGTGTTGCCATGTTTCGACCGTGGGAGGGGCCCAACGAAATCCGCGCAAAGTATTGCCATCGGCTCCGCCACCTGCCTCGTCAGCATGCGTCCAGCCGGTTTGAGTTGCTCACTCTTGAACTTTTGGCAGGTTTCGCAACACTTCACGTACTTGGCGGCGTCTCGGAACATACCCGGCCAGTAGTACCTTTGGGCTAGCCTCGACACAGTTTTCCTCACGCCTTGATGTCCGGCCGTGGGGGCATCATGGCATTCCGCCAATACCTTCTGCCGTTGACCACTGGCCACGCACAGCTTCCAAGGGATGTAGTCTTCGTCGTCCGTCCGATGGCCTAAATGCCTATATAGCTGCCCATTTTCTTCTACGTAGTCCGGGAACTTGGCTGGCTCTTCGGCGATCCTGGCACGCATACTCGCGACCCATTTGCAGGGCGGCTCGGCCACCACTGCTTGCTGACAGGTCTCTAGAGGATGTCTTGATAGTGCGTCAGCCACGACGTTGAGCTTCCCCCGTCGGTAGTGTACGTCGAATTGGAATTGTTGCAGTTCCAATGCCCACCGCGCGATTCTTCCTGACGGGCTCTCGATAGAATTAAGCCACTTTAGGGCCAAATGGTCCGTTATCACGTCGAACCGGTACCCTTCTAGGTAGCAACGCAGCTTCCGTATCGACCAAACGATTGCCAGGCACTCTTTCTCGGTGGCGGAGTAGTTCACTTCGGCCTTCAGCAACTTTCTGCTCGCGTACGCTATGACCCGCTCCTGCCCTTCTATCGTCTGCGTCAGCACTGCGCCGAGGCCGTACTCGCTCGCGTCAGTCTGTAGGACGAATCTGGCGGAAAAGTCTGGACAAGCCAACACAGGGGCAGTCGTCAAGCTGTCCTTCAATTGACGCAATGCCTCCTCCTGTTCTTGATCCCATGCCCATTTCCGCCCCTTCTTTAAGAGCGCTGTTAGCGGCTGTACCTGAGTCGCGAAGTTGGGAACGAAGCGTCTGTACCATGACGCCATCCCAAGGCACTGCCGCAACTCTTTACAATTTGTCGGGGCCCTCAGGTTACGTATCGCCTCCACCTTCTCTGGATCGGTACGTATTCCTTCCCCACAAATGACGTGTCCTAGGTTGACCAATCTCTCCCGGAAGAAACTGCATTTCTTCCTATTCAGCCTGAGATTAGCCGCCCTTAACCGGCGGAACACCTCTCTCAAGTTCTCTACATGTTGCTCCTTAGTCGCTCCTATTACCACGATGTCGTCTAGGTAGGCGAATGCATGAGGCTCCAGCTCCGGCCCTATGACCGTGTCTAAAGCTCGCTGGAAGGTCGCACACGCCGAGTGCAAACCAAATGGCATCACCCGCCACTGGAAAAGACCTCTCCCGGGGACCGTGAATGCCGTACATTCCCGACTATCGGCTGCCATCGGTATCTGCCAGTACCCGTGCTTCAAATCCAGAGTGGAGATGAACCGGGCGTGACGCAACCGCTCAAGGATGTGATTGATCCTGGGAACAGGATAAGCATCTGGGATGGAATGCGCGTTGAGTTGTCGATAGTCGATACACATGCGCCACTCGCCAGTCTTCTTCTTGACTAAGACGATTGGGGCGCTGTGTGGACTACGCGACGGCTCGATGGCACCTGCCTGCATCAGCTCGTCCACCTGTTCATCAATCACCCTTTGCATGGCCGGGTTCTTCGGGTAATATCTCTGTTTTAATGGCTTATCATCCTTAAGCCTGATCCTGTGCTCCGCGATGTGCGAGACTCCCTGCAGCCCCTCGAAGAGTGTCAGTTCCGACTCCAGGAACTCCTTGAGCTCGGATCCAAGTCCGCTGGCCACTCTGCCTCTTCTACGTCGGGCTTGCCCTGCGGCTCGCCTCCTCCAGGTACCACTCCGACTCCAAATAGAGCTCCCTGATCGCTCGACTCTGGCAGCCGCTCCTGATTCCCTGTGCCCGTGCGGATTTGAGCCATTGCTCCTAATCCCTCCGTTCTTTGGCACGCTTCCACCTTGCCGCCTGCATGACCAGCGTAGATCTGCCTTTGCAGGTCCACGCGCCGCCTTTTGGGCTCCTCAAGCTCTCGGCCCAACCCCGAATGAGACTCATCTTTTACTTCCTTCTTCTTCTCCTTTTCCGACAGTTGCCGAGCCGGCACTCCCGTTTGCTGACGCGCGAGGCCTCCTGCCGACTTCTCTCTCCTCTGCTGCCGAGCAGGTGCTCCCTTTTCATGACCTGGGAGGCCTTCCTTCGACTCCTCTCCATTCTGTTGCCGAGCAAGCACTCCCGCTCCTTGACGCGTGAGGCCTTCTTTCGGCTCTTGCCCGGTTCCAGGCCCCGCGGCCGGAAACGTCACGTCCTCTAGGATCAGCTCCGCCTTGCCGCAGCGTACCGTAGTGCCCATGGCACCCAGGAAGTCCATCCCCAGGATAACGTGGTCCAGCATTGCGGGCATGACAAGCATTAACATGCTGGCCACCTTCCCCGCTTAGGCCGACGTCTATCCTCAATGCCTTCTCTACTTGGACCGTGGACCCATCTGCCAGACGAATGCGCGCCTGTACGTTCTCCACTCTTCCCCGAATCGCCCACTTGCGTACGCAGTCTTCGCTCATGAAGCTGCGAGTGGCCCCTGTATCGATAGTGGCGGGCATCGTCCTCCCGCCAATCTCCACCGTGGCGACGATCCGGCCACCCTCCACCTTAAGCGGGGGTACTACTGCCGAGTCCCGTGTGTGTCGGCGTCGACCCGACCCTGACCTGGGCGACGCCGTTGCCCGTTTCCCGCCTCCGTGCGGCGACAACACTCTTGGCTACTTCTGCCCTGATGCCCACATACCCAACAAAACAAAACGGGCGCATTAGGACATTCCCTGGCGAAATGCCCCTCCCGTGCGCATCTGCGGCATGCCCGTCGCGGATCGTACCCGGTTCCGGCCTCTTGGTTCATCATCTGGTGGGCCACTTCCGCAGGGGCCGTTGCCGGCGGAGCGGAGATTTGTCTATCCACACCGATCGCTCCGGATCCGATGGGAGCAGACCGGAATGGGTTAAGGTGTCCCCCAGAGGGCTGTACCGTCCTTCCCCACTCCGCGCTACTTGAGCTCGTGGCCGCCTGACTCCCTGCCCTGCTTCCGGAGTATTCCGCTCGCTGTCTCATCACCGTTTCGTATTCCACAGCGAGTTGAGTCAGCTGGGACAAGGTGGAAAAATCTTGGCGTCGCACGTAAAGCCTGTATTCGGGTGCGGCATTCTCATATATCCGGTGCAACTCTTGCGCCGGCTCATATCTGGCATGGTGCATCAAAGCCCTCAGTTCTATTAGGTATTCCTTAAATTCTTCCCCCACACGCTGCCGGCGGGATCGGATTTCGTCTTCCAACCTCTCGAAGTAGCGTGGTGGCAGAAAGAATTCTAAGAAACCCCTCCTAAACACCGACCATGGCACATCCCTCAGTCCACTACTCAGGAACCAACGAGCAGCCCGGTCACAGAATACCTCGCTCATGGCCCGAGGCAACCGATCGAGGGCTATACCGTACGTAATGGCACGCTCCTCTAGGTCCTCTAGGAACCCAAGGGGGTCGGAACGGCCATCGTACCTCATGCCCCACTTTCGGACTTGTTCTGGAACATTCGCGAGAGGCCTGGCCTCCGACTGAGAATATGGCCGGGGAATATGAGAGCCATTATTCGCGTCGTAAGGGGTTCGCCCTAGCTCCCCCGTCGACCGCCGTCGTCCGGCGAGCTCCGCTGCTCCTAATCTCGTGAGTTTCCCCTGCACCCGAGACGGCTAAACTAGGGATCGGAACCTGCAGCCGCTCGTACAGCTGCGAACTCTTTAGGTCTGGTTCCGATTTTTGGCGCGGCCGTCCGCCAACGTCGGGTAGAGTGCCCCAGGGAGACGGCTCCAATGTTTTGGCTGTCTGAGACTCTAGCTCGGCCAGCCGAGCCCAAATCTCGGATGTATGGCCGCCATCCTGCACGAAAGTGGATAGCCGCTTACGCAGCTCCTCCACGCGGCCCTCCTTCTCCAGCCTGAACTCATGGGCGATCGCCACCAGTTCTTCTTTGCGGCGCTGGTGGATCCAGCGCACGCCTACACCCGGATTTTGGCACTCACCTGTCTCCATCCTGAGTTTTTGCTACTCACTCTGGGCTCAACTACAACTCTTGTGGACCCTCGCTCGAGTTTTGGGTTTGGTGTCTGGGCAACTCTCGTTCCGTAGGTTTATTTCGTTCACTTTGGTCTTTGTCTCTCTTGTTTTTCCTTTTGCTGTCCCTTTGGTATTTTTTCTCCTTTTTTTTTGTTTTTTTACGACTACTTTATATGCACTTAAATCTCTTTTAAACTTTTGACCATCGTTCACTTTAGTTTTTGTCCGTTTTTGCCTTTGCTTCTTGTTATTTCACTTTTCTTAAGTATCTGTCCTTATTATTTTTCTTATACATCCACAGCATTCCACTCGCAAAACAATAAAAAAAATATAAAAAAATTAATTCACTTGATGTTCTCATAAATTTTTTTTTTTTTCCTTGTTGCTTAGTCTTTGTTCATTATTCTTTTATTTTTATTTAATTTATTTTTTCCATTATTATATTTTTATTTATTTTATTTTATTTATTTATTTTTTTTTTTAAATATTTTTTTCTGGTTTCATATTATTTTATTATTGTTATTTATCACTTTCACTGCACATCCGTCGTCATCGCCTTCGCCGACTGTACTGACGAATTCAGTTTTCACCGCGCGTGAACTGAATTCGTCCCACTGTACAGCCGCGACGCCTTAACGGCCCTTCGACGCCGACGTCGACTGCGGCGCGCGTTTGTGCACACGTGTGCAAGCATGGTCTCGACGTCGCCCGTCTGGCGCGCGCGCGCTGTACTTTTCGAACGGCCGTTATCTCTCCTTTTTTTTTCGTTGCTGAGCTCGACTTCTGTGCACATTTCTGGTTGCCTAAATTTAGCAGGTGTTCATTTCGTCGCCTAACATAGGGTATGAAATGCGCTTGTTGGGGTATACACGACTACTTTATACCCTAGACGCGCATTTTACCCGCCTACTATGCCTTCTTTTCCCTTGCTCTCTACCGGAGTATATACACTTCAAGGTATGCTCGACTTGAAATACCCTGTACACAAAAAAATTTTTTTTTGGAAACACCTATTTGGGCATACTTGCGGGGCTGTAATCCGCAGCTATGCCACGCCCCTAAACGCCTCTATGTCCCTGCTCGGGCGCCACTTGTAAAGTAGCTACTGGCCGGGGTATGAATCTCAGTCGCACCAGGCCCAGCGATTCACAAGACATTTATAAATTCGCTGGGACGGAGGGCTAAGGGGGGGAGGTGAGGGTTTCGCCACAAATCTACCTCGCACTGCCGCTGTACTACTCAACATACCAGGCCGCAGCCTCGTGCTACCTCTTCTAGCGGGCCGGAGCCTCGTACCACCCCGCTATCGGGCCTTAGCCACGCACCAACTACACTGGCGGGCCGTGGCCACGCACCAACTACACTGGCGGGCCGTGGCCACGCACCAACTACACTGGCGGGCCGTAGCCTCGCACCAACTACACTGGCGGGCCGTAGCCTCGCACCAACTACACTGGCGGGCCGTAGCCTCGCACCAACTACACTACCGGGCTTTGGCCACGCACCAGCTACACTGTTCCCCCCCTAGGTTAGGGTGAACATCGGCTAACTCCGATGTTTAGCGCAAAGGTATCCGACCGAGATTACAAAGATCTGCATTTAAGTTAGTTATCGAGGTTTTTATTCACTTAGTTCATAACTTTTATCCTATTCTATCCTAACGCACTTCCTAGTCTAAGGCCCTGCCGCACTGTCTTGGAGCCCTAGCGCTCCGCTATGCACTGCACGTTATTAGCTCGTACTCCTTTTTTTTGGCACGTCTACTCACCATGATCGGTATCTCACAAGTGCCGGCTCGCTCGCTAGCGAGCCATGCGCTTGCCTCGGCCGCTCAACTTCGCCGCGAGCTTTCGCAACTTCGCTTCGGAGCTTTCGCTCTTCGCCGCCGAATCGAAGCTGCGCTCTCGCAGGCAGTGTTGAGCAGCCGATCAGCAACGCACGGTTGCAGCGGCGGCCGGCGGTTAAATTCGAATCAATGACTGGCTACTTGCCTATAACTATGCCCCTTATCCTAATAATACGCAGACTATGCGGTTAACGGCTCCTTGCCTTTTTACTCGATTCCACTATCGTCGGCTTCTTGCCTCTTACAATTCTATTATCTTACGCTACTACATTTAATACTTATAAACTATACAAATTATACGGCTCCTTGCCGAGAGTTCAAAAACTGTGGGGGGGCTGGTCATAATAGCCGCCTCACATTGGATTGCGGTCTATTTTCCCTTCTAAATTAAGGAATCGAATAAGCGTCAGCTGATTGGAGTCACCCATCTGATCCATGCTTAGTCGAAACGGTAAACGAACCGAATACACGCCAGTTGGCAGACGTTTAAAATTGGCCTGAAAGTGTGCCTCGCAGTCACGCTCCTCCTTGTTTAGTGACAACTCAGCCCCGGTGCAACATTCCAGCTCCCAAAAACGACGGATTAATTCGTCAATCTGTGCATTCGTCTGCAGATGCGAGTCTACCAGCAGATCTGGATCATCTCTCATCATTGAACGCCTAGCCACGAGTGATGATTTTCCTGCATGTGGAGCACCTCCAGTCGCGACCCAACCAAAGAGTCTTTTGCAGTATCGGCAGTCCAGCAGCTAGTTTAATCTGGGCAACGCAGAGCAGATCGAAAAACAGAAGGGCTTCGATCCACATGTCGATTTGCTGAGATTTGAAGAATTCAGGAGCAGCTAGTTGTATGTTTGACGGAATGTTCCATGATGCAGGGTCAAGAGTGAAGCCAGGCTGATTATCGGTGATGGATGGTGCAATGAACGATTGGATGCATGTGGAGTACTCCGAAACTCGAGATTGGACATTGATGTTTACCGAAAA
Organism: Drosophila littoralis; assembly: GCA_018903485.1. Taxonomy (NCBI): domain Eukaryota; kingdom Metazoa; phylum Arthropoda; class Insecta; order Diptera; family Drosophilidae; genus Drosophila; species Drosophila littoralis. Next base: position 325,830 of record JAEIGF010000016.1, on the reverse strand, counting down.
ACCATCTGATGAAAAGGCTGCATCGCCAATGCCAGACACGACTGCTGTGGACTTGAATTTGCGCAGCTGGAGCTGATGAGTAAGTCGAGTGGTGATGATGTGCAATTGCGAGTCGAGCAACGCACGGCAGGGCACCAAGGAGCCAGCGCGATTTTTTACATTGATGACGGCAGTGCTGGAGCCGCAGACTCTCAGCTGATGTCCCCTTTTCAGGCAGTTTAGGCACAGCGCAAGCCGCTTCGTGAAGGCGCAGCGAGGGCGATAATTTTGCGAATTGCAAACATTTATAAATGCAGTGGCCTGCGTCTTCACAAAACACACACGCATTCGTTCGATTCTCTGTCACTACAAACGTTCTTCTACTACTGTTGTCCAGGCCCACCTGGGAGCTAGGCGTGAACATTGCCGTAGCGTGATCCGTATTTTCCAGTCTTTGGCATCGCTTCTCGATGGTATGACGTCCAACGGCGCATCATCCTCCCAGCCAGCTTGCGTGGTGATCTGTTCCACACTCCTCATCGATTTTAATGCACGTAGATGAGAGTTGACGTTATCTGAGAATTCGCGCAGTTGTGCCGTCGTACCCTTATCCCTTATCCACCTGAGGAGAAACAGATTGCTTACCTAGAGTACGGGCGCATTTTTGAATAAACAAACCAGTGGTTTTCCTGTGAAAATTATTATAGAGTTAGTGCACGTGGGTAGTGAACTGTGTCATAGGCCTAATACACCAAAAGGTGCGCGGTGGTACTCACTGCGAAGCCAGGGCAGAGCGTTTCTGGGGCGGCGTCTACTACTCCGCGATCCAGTCGGGGGGAGCCGAGGCGTCTCCTTGGTGTATTTTTGTGCGCTTTTGCGTGTTTTACCATTCAAATCCAGTAGCCGTCTCGTGAAGCTATTTGTGCAATTGGTTGCATTCACTCTAACAGCTGTTAGTAGTGTTGGCTAGTGCAATTCCCAACCAGCTGATTTGCACTATAGGACCAGCTGCCAAACTGAAGGCACAATCGAGAAGATGGGCATAGTCCTAGACGGCTTAACGGTGCTGTTCAGCGGTCAACGCCACATTACGGGCTGATGAGAGATACACTCGCGAAGGAAGAGAAACTGCAGAAGATGGCGCTCATGCTCTGCGCAGCGGAAACAAAGTGCGGCGAGGTGCAAACAACGCCTTCAGTAACTAAACGTGGTGAAACCAACGTGCTAAAGCCACGCCCAACGAAGCTAGGAGCCCAAAAAGGTGCAGGCACACCCAAGCGGCCGAGGGACGGCATGACAGAACAGCGCGGAACTCCCTCCAAAACGACTTAACAGCAGGGCCAGAACCCAGCGAAGCAGGCAGTGCTAACGCAGCCAAAGCCAGCTGCTGCCAACCCAAACACGGCTGGTCGGCAAGGCAACTCCCAGGGCTGGCCAGCAGTCAACGGACGAAAGCGAGCGCATAAGCGTACCAGAGCTGACGCTATTACAGTCCACAGAGTGGGTAACTGCACATATGCCGACATGTTCAGGCTCGTGAAGGGCGACCCGGCCCTCATGCACCTAAGTGGCGATGAGCAGGGTATTCAAAAGACTGCGATAGGCGATCACCTGCTGCGCCTCAGTAGGAAGCAGGAGCACCCCGCAAACGAGCTTCATGAAGCTGTGGGAAAGGTCTTGGGAGACCGGGCTATAGTGAGAACGCTAACTGAGACGAAAGAAGAAGTGCTCGAAGCAGTTAAAGTTGCCCTTAAAGAAGACTCCGTGTCGGTTGAAGCCATCAAGTCGCTGCGACCAGAATTTGACGGCCAGCAAAGGGCCACAATAACTTTCCCAGCGTCAAAAGCCAGTCGAGATGACCACATCGCTGCAAATTGCAGCAGCGGTAAGGACTTAACAGGCGCATGCTTCAGATGCGGGGATACAGGCCACGAAGCAAAGAATTGCTCTAAGCCACCTAAATGCAGCCTTTGCACACGTAAAGGCGAAAGGTCAACGGACCACGCTTCAGGCAGCTTTAAGTGTCCTGCGTACCGTGAGGCAGTACGCAAACTAAAATGTACAAAATACTCCAATTAAACCTTAACCACTTACACATCTTAGAGCAGTCTGTCAGCGAAATGCTCATCGATATTGCCATTATTAGCGAACCTCACCACCGAGAGACCAACTGCCCCAGAATATGGTCCGTGGATCAGGATGGAAAAGCTGCGCTCTGGGTATGCGGCGACCCATCGACCCCGTTCACGAATACAAAGTCCTTTACAGGGCTTGTACGCGCACAATACGGCAGCCTGTGGATAAATAGGTGCTGCCTGGCCCCTAGCATGCAACTTTGTGAATTCACAGTTGCACTAGATGCATTAGTAAACGATGCAAGGGGGCGGAAAGTCATTATTGCTGGTGACTTCAACGCCTGGGCAGTGGAATGGGGCAGCAAAGCAACTAACGCACGAGGTCGTACCCTGTTGGAAAGCTTCGCAGCCCTGGATATAGCCTTGCTAAATTCCGGCTTGCAAAACACCTTTATGCCGGGCGGTATCGGATCAGTAATCGATCTCACCTTCGCAAGCTCGTCACTCTTCGGTGCAGCGATTACTCTGCAATAATATGTGCGATCGGCGAGTTTAACTGCGGCCAGAACGAGAAGCATAAGTCGGAAAGCTCACCGACTAGATACTTTCGACCCCGCTACGCAGACCCGGCAACGCAGAGAGTAGAGCCTCCCAATTGACGTGTGAATTATTGCGTGCCTGTGCCGAGAGCATGCAAACCAGGAGAACGTTTCGGCGCCACCATGTACCCATGTACTGGTGGAACGAAAATATTGCCGAAGCACGGTGGAACTGCAGCCAAGCCAGAAGGAGATACCAGCGAGTCCGAGGTAGACCCACATACGACGAAAAAAAAGGCTAAATATGGCCATACGTGATACCAAGAGAAAATGCTTCCTGGAGCTTTGCGACTCAGCCGAAAATGATCCATGGGGCAAGGCGTATAAAACTGCCGTCAAAAGACTCTACGCCGACAAGCAACCGCAGCCTTCTGACTCAAGTGAGCTGAAGTTGATTGTGGAAACGCTAACCCCAAGCGGACCCGAAGTACATACGCAAAGCCGCCCATCGAGCCACGGAGCAGCCACGCCGGTGCAAATCGACGAAGTCTCAGTCGACGAGGTGCTAACGATTGCCAAAAGCCTTAAGCCCAGTTAGGCGCCGGGTCCGGATGGAATACCCAACCGTGCGCTGAAACTAGCATCCTGCGTAGTTTGTACAGCTTTTTAACAGGTGCCTAACGGAGAGAACTGCCCCACGATATGGAAACTTCAAAAGATAGTCCGGCTTCCGAAGCCCGGTAAGCCGCGAGACGACCCATCGTCGGCACAAAAAAGTACTGAATCATTGTCAAGCTGGATGTTTAAAACGCCTTTAACACAGCCAGGTGGGACAAAATATTGGAAGCACTGTCAACGTTCAGCGTCCCAGAGTACCTTCAGCAGACGATAAGCAGCTACTTTAGAGGAAGACTGCTGCAATATGACACTGCAGATGGCCCCGCTACACACCGAGTGTCATCTGGGGTGCCACAAGGCTCAGTTCTAGGACCCATCATGTACGATGGCATCCTCCGACTGGAATTCCCAATCGATACAAGTATCATCGGCTTTGCGGACGACTGGGTCGTCAGCAAGGAATTGAAGGACGTCGAGGAATCGTGCAATTACAGCATTGACCGCGTAAGCCAATGGCTGGCAGCAGCTGGACTTGAACTGGCTGCTCATAAAACAGAAGCGGTATTAGTCAGCAGCCGAAAAAGGTGGAAACAGTGCACATAAGAGTCGGCAGCGCTGTAATTAAATCAGCGAGGGCGATAAAGTTCCTGGGTGTCAGGCTAAACACAAGGATGTCGTTCAGAGAGCCATTGGAATTAGTGCACAAAAAAACACCAAAATCCTGTCGAACGGCATCCAGGATTATACTGAGCGCTCAAGGACCGAAACAGCATAGACGCCGTCTTCTCATGACCGTAAACAAGGCGGTCATAATGTACGCGTCCCCCATCTGGTGCAGAGCAATGGGTGTTCCTAGCTACAGCCGGGCGTAGCAGCAACATGCCTGTGAAGCAATGCTTTGCGGCCGTTCTGCAGGCAATTCGCGCTACCCAATCATCATGTACCCCCCTAGGTGTTAATAAACTGAACACAAAAAAAAACCCTTTATCCCCCTTTCTAAACCCAAAATTGCAGCGATATGTGCCTGAAAAACAAGACGCTTGATTTTAAAATGCTTATCAAGCAGTTCTAAGGCGGCAGTATTAGCGTTTGACATTTCCATCGAGCGAATTGTATCCATTGCTGTTCCTTTGAGGCATGGCCGTAGATGCAGAAGTTTCTCAATGTTAGTCAAATACGGATCCTTATCAATGACCGGGGTGAACATATTCGAGAAGTCAGAGCATTCTGTGTAGCCTCCACTAAGCTCCGACAATTTTGGTTGAGGCAATCGAGAGTGGTTTGGAACAACAAAGGTAGACCGCGGATCATCGGCTGCGGCTGAATTGAAAGTGGAGCAATGTGGAATCTGTTGAATCTTGCTTCGATTTCCTCGTAGTCATCAACATCGCGAAGTCGCGCGGGATCAAGCTCAGAGCTCTATTGAGTCGATCACTTAAATTCATAATCTTTACTTTAAGAACTGCAGCATGTGTCCCAACCTCCACTTGATTAGCAAATGTCGCCTCATTTTATTTGTACTTGCACCTTCATCAAACTGTGTTAATGTAGTGCACAACAAGGTTCACACAGCTGAACTACAATACAAAACTGCGCGTTCTCGTTCGAGCGAGATAGCGTATAGCTGGTTATAGCGCGCTACTATTAACGGCAATTTTGCTACGGCGTTTTTGTACAACGACAAACTGTATGCATATGCACAAGCATGCGGTTAAGTATGGTTATGGAGAGACTTTTTTAAAATGATAAATTTTATTTAAGGTGCACAGCACGAACAACTGTGGCTTGTAAATGTACGCAATGAAATTATAAAATAAAAAGTATATGCGAAAAGAACGAGAGAAACAAAAAAGAAATCACGTCGGGGTCACCAAAATGTGTAGTTACAAGCTTTTTTGCAACTAACTTATTATCACTCCTTGTGTGCAGCGCTTATTAAAAGAACGATATTTTTGTTACGAATGTATTTATTTGCCGCACAGGGCACTTATTAGAATTTACGAAATGTTATATTGTGGCTTGGCAGCCAACTCGAAATAGTGGTGCCTCGATTGCGATCAAACGAAAAACTAAAATATATGCAAAACTAGCGAAATTGAGGAGGCAAAGGGCCGACGAAAGAGAGAAGGCAGCAGCTTACAAAGAGTAAATTTGATTTTTGTCTTCTGCTGTTACTGCACGCACCCGTTGGCGTTATCTCTACCGGTCACTTGACCAAACAATTTGAGGACGGAGCTGGCTAGATTAACTTGGCTATAATTACTGACCAAGAATAAATATACTTTATTGGGTATAAGATGCTTCCCTTAGTCTGTAACATACATTTTCACAAAACCATTATACCATTTTATCCCATTTTCTATGGATTCAAGGGATACAAGTAAGAGGTTCTACTCGGGAGCTCCCAACTAGAGAATACCCTGAACCCTCTATTTCCAACACCAAATGAAGCTCGTTTGAATTAATAAAGATAAATTACAAAAAAAAAAAAAAGGTCCATTCGCAGGGTTTGAACTCGCAACTGACCGCATATTTACTTACTCGGTAGGGCTCGAACTCGCGACAGACCGCACGACTTGCCACTGCCTCTACTCAACATCAACACTAATAATTGAGTATTATTGAGAAAAATAAACCAATTTAAATAGCAACACAAAAAACAATCGCAGTGAAGACGGAATTCGAAGCAGACACGCATGAATGTGTGTGTGTACAATGTACACTGTACACTGTACATGTACATACATACATAGAAATTCTTGAAAATTGCGTCGCAACACGTGCGCAAAAACCGATCTTAATGAAATTTGTTACAGTATATCATATTGTACCATAGAATATTTATGGATTCTCAAAAAGTCAATTGCATTTTAATTGTGGCTTAAATTGGTTGGCAATAAAAGTTGGGTTGTTAACTTGATTTATAGCTCTGTTGGGGTAGCGGGGATGTGGCGATAGGTATAAAATGAAAGATACTTGATATATCTCTATTATAAAACTGTGTGTCCTGACTGACTGACTGACTGATTGGTGATCAACGCACAGCCCAAACCGTAAGAGCTAGGAAGCTGAAAATTTCACTGTAGTTACTTTATTTGATGAAGCTGCATGTTTCACGGGGTTTCAGGAAATTCCACCCGCAAGTATGGCAAAATCGCGAAAAACGCTTGTATGAATCTTTTTTGTTTACCATCCAATCGGCCTCAAACGATATTTCAAAGTTCTTTGTTCAAATTCATTTGAGGGGTGTTTCGCATTTTTTGGAAAATCCATCCCTCCTTGGTATAAATGGGGTTCAAAGATTTGGTGGATGACGTTTCGCGCTCAAATTCATTTCCAAGGATCTATATGAAAAATCATTTGAGACGTGTTTCACATTTTTCGCAGAATCAAAGCATCCTCGGCAAAAAAGTGCGATTCTAAGACTTGTTTGGTGAAGTTTTAAGTTTAGTCCGATTTGCTTCAAACTTATTTTCAGAGCCCTACATAAGAACTTAGCAAGTATGTTTCAACGATTTGGGAAATTCCACCGAAAGTATGGAAAAATTGCGAAATACGTTTGCATGAAACTTTTTGTTCATTATCGGATCGGCTTTAAACTCAATTTCAAAAATCTTTATTCAAATTCATTTGAAGGGTGTTTCACACTTTTTTGAAAATGTATTCCTCCTTGGTGGAAATGGGGGTCATAGACTTGGTAGATGTCGTTTCGCCCTCAAATTAATTTCAAGGATCTATATGAAAAATCATTTGAAGCGTGTTTCATATTTTTCGCAAAATCTAAACTCCTTCGGTAGAAATGCGATTCAAAGATTTTTTGGTCCAATTTTTAAGTGGTGTCCGATTTGCTTCAAACTTATTTTCAAAGCTCTACATAAGAACTTGATAAATACGTGTTTCAGCGATTTGGGAAATCCCCCCCACAACAGTGGTTAATTAGCAAAAAACGTTTGTTATAAAGATCTTTGCTCAAATTCATTTGGGGGGTGTTTCGCACTTTTTGGTATATCCATACCTCCTTGGCGAAAACGGGAATCGAAGATTTGGTGGGTGACGTTTCACGCTTAAATTCATTTCCAAGAATCCATATGAATAATCCTTTGAGACCTGTTTCGCATATTTTGCAGAATCAAAGCATCCTCGGTAAAAAATGCAACTCAAAGATTTTTTTGGAGACGTTTTATTTTTTTCCGATTTGCTTCAAAATTATTTTTAAAGCTCTACATAAAAACTTAATGAATACGTGTTTCAACGATTTGGGAAAATCCACCCGCAATAGTGGGAAATTGGCGGAAAACGTTTGTATGAAAGTTGTTTGTTTACCGTCCGATCAGTTTCAAAATCCTTTTTAAAGCATTTTGGGAACATTTATTTTATATTCGCCATGGGCAAGGCCGGGCTATACCCGCTAGTATATAATGTTCTGGAAGCAACATATCAAGTTTGGTGACTCTAGCTCTTATTATTTACCCAATTTGCTCAAAAAACAGGATATCGATATCGAATTTTATCGATTGCTTGGAAACGGAGTAAGTTATCGATTATCGGAAACAAACTCGGTCTGCGTAGGCACTATGAGGACCTACAGCTACAATTTCAAGTCTCTAGCTCTTATAGGTTCTGATATCCTTGCATTCATCCATACGGACAGTCGGACGGACGGACAGACGGACGGACAGACAGACGGACATGGCTAGATCGACTTGGCTATTGATGCTGATCAAGAATATATATACTTTATGGGGTCGGAGATGTTTCCTTCTGCCTGTCACATACATTTACATTTTGCACGAAATCATTATACCCTTTTTACCCATTTCCAATGGGTTCAGTGTATAAAAATTAAAACGATTTGAATACCGGTATTCATTTTGTTTTTAAGTTTATTTTTAATTTTATTTTCTAATTTAATTTACACTTTACAACAATAAGCAAATTAAAATGTACACCTACTTAGCATATTTTTAGTTACAACGTGCTCATTCATCTAAATACTAACATAATATGCATAATGAGATGTATGCTAAAGTCTGATACAATATAGTTTGAATTATTAAAAGCCACACATATTTCAATACAAGAAAAATTACAAAAATTTAAAAAATACCGCCTACCTCTATTGATTCTCACTTTTCCCAATTTAATATGCTTTGTTAAAGAATTTTTTTGTATAATGCTTGCTTTTCAGCAATAGCTTTAATTTCATTATTATAGCCACACATTATTTTATGCAATCCTTATAATATTATTATATATAATAATACGATATAATTATACGATTTCTTAAAATTGTCTAATTGTGACAAAATTTTGCACAGCAATGTTTTTAAAATGATTGCTTCAAAAATCATTTAAGTTAACTCCTCCACGTGTGCCGTTTGTCTGTGACATTAAAAATACTCATACACATGCCCCATAAGGGTCTTAATATAATAAATTCTTAAAATAAAATTTAAGTAAATATAGATTGAACGATTGAGTTCATGAAGATGTTTCCCTTTTTGTGCAATGGTCCAGATAGATTTTAGCTGAAAACCGTGACTAAACATGGCATGAATTTGTATATCGGATAAATATATATATAGAAAATGTTATATAGAAAAAGTAACAGATCTGCAGGCCACAGCGCCCCCAATTGATGCGTTCAAACAAATAGAAATCGTAGACAGCATTCGCTACGACGAGCCTCTAGATGCGGTCGTGTCTGGCAGAGTTCATGCTCTGTAGCTCTCTCCACCAGGCAGTAATAATTATCAGAAGCAATATAAGAGGTTTGGACGACGCGTCTTTGTCTTCGTTTGCCATTATACTAAATTTTGATGACATCATCAGCCGTTTAGATTTCACCTACTGTGACAAAAGGCCAGTTCATGTTTTCGAACAAGAAATAGGCACACTCAAGCAAGAACAACTCACCTTGCCTGAATATTATGATGAAGTTGAGAAAAAACGTCAGCGTACGTCAACGGGGGTAAACCACCGGCTTACAAGAGAACGAACACCTCTGACCGAGCAACGGGTCAGAGGTGCCAAAGGGTAAATCACACTTCTCAGCAAAAAGTGCTGATGCGCAAATAGCTGACGATTCGGACGGGGACATTGACGCTCTCAATTTTTTAGGAGTAGGTCCCTACTGCCCTTCATCAGGCAAAAAGTAGCGGGGACTCAGATGAAGTTCCTCCTCGACACGGGTGCGGCAAAAAATTACATTCGTCCGTACCATGGGCTGAAAGGAATCCGCCCAGTCGATAATCCATTTACCACCCACTCCATTCATGGCACTACCAAGATTTCAGAGAAGTGCTACGTATCAATGTTTGGAAAAAAGGCTACTTTTTTCCTTCTCTCACAGCTGACAGCATTTGATGAAATTATAGGCCTCGACCTGTTAGCACAAGTCCGGGCAGAGCTTTGCCTAAGCTCCAGCAAACTCAAGTTTGGCAATAATATTTAGCCAATATTATACCATAGGTGTGCGGATGTTAATTTCACTAACGTAGGTTGCGCAGACGCAACTTCCCTGATAAGAGAACATTTTTTATAAATGTTAATGAGTAGGACTTTCACAGACGCTAACGAAGCGCTGCCATACAACACTTCTGTAGTATCCACTATAAGAACTGTTGACGAACAACCTATATATGCTAAGCTGTACCCATATCCTATTGGACAGATCGAATGATGAAGAATTCCATGTCAGACATGTCGACTGGGTGCTGAAGAGCTTGTATGAAGCAAGTATAGGGTATCTGAAGAGAAATCGCAAATTTTTAAGAAGAGTGTACATTTCCTTGTATTTGTTGTCACTAGTGACGGCGCCACCCGGACAAGGTTAAGGCCATTCAGGACTTCTCCGAGCCCAAGACAGTTTTTGAAGTCAGATCGTTCTTGGGACTCGCAAGCTTTTAGATGCTTTATTAAAGATTTTGCATCATTAGCAAAACCCATCTGAAGTGCTTTACAGAAACTGCGAAACATATTGGCATTCGAGGATGTCATGCTTCGATACCCTGACTTCAAGAAGTCGTTTGATCTAACAACCGACGCTTCGGGATATGGTATTGGAGCAGTACTTTCCCAAGAAGAGCGACCCATCACAATGATCTCTAGGACGTTGAAAAGCCCGGAAGTAAACTACGCCACGAACGAAAGAAAGCTTCTACCCATCGTTTGGGCAAGTTGCTTCACTACTTATACGGTATAAAAGACATCAACATCCTCACAGACCACTAGCCTCTGGCTTTCGCCGTGTCCGATTCCAACCCAAACGCTAAAATTAAGCAATTGACGAGTCTAACGCTCTCCTTTTTTACAAACCAGGAAAAGAGAATCTAGTTGCCAATGCCTTGTCTAGGCAACAGCTCAACGCTTTAAGCCAGCAAGATGCTGACTCATGCATCGCAACAACTCATAGTGAGCTCTCCTTGACTAACACCATTGAGTCCACTTACAAGCCCTTGAACTGTTTCCAGAATCAGATAGTTCTTGAAGAGCCGCGTTTTCCACTAAAGCGTAGTTTCATCCTGTTTGGAAACCTCTCAGAGAATCCTCTCAGAGTACTATTTCCCGAAAATGGCTAAAATAGCCAACGAAATTGTACAAAACTACAAGACCTGCACTAGCGCTAAATACGACAGACACCCGAAGAAAAAAGAAATTGGTGAGACACCTTCCTTCCTTCACATGCAGGGGAAATTTTGCATGTGGACATTTTTGCTGACTTGAATTGCCAAGTTTTTCAAATTTTTCATAGTGCAACCAATCCCATTTAAAACAAAAGAGGACTTGAATGTACCCTTATTACAGCTCATGAATTTCTTCCCGCGAGTTAAAACAATCTAATGCGACAATGAGCCAGCTTTGAGGCTATCAGCTCGCTTCTGATGAATAATTATGGAGTCAGCATTTCAAATGCGCCGCCCTTGCATAGCGTTTCCAACGGGCAGGTCAAGCGTTTCCATAGAACCCTACTGGAACTCGATGTTTAAAAATCGATAAAAACATTAGCGACACTGTAGAGGTAATCTTGTTGTCTATAGTGGAGTACAACAAGACAATCCATTCACTCCCAGGCGACATTCACAGACGGACATTCAAAATAAGCTTAAAAGGCCACAGGATACACTCAAAGATAGAGAGAATGACTTCCGGCGAAATAGGGTCTTGGAGGTTGGCGAGAAAGTTTTAGTAAAATCCAATCGCAGGCTCCAACAAAAATTCGCACCTTTTTGTGCAGAAAGAGCCGTGGAAGCTGACCTGGGAACCACAGTTCTCATTAAGGGAGGGTGGTCCACAAGGATAACCTACGGTTGTATTTCCTATTATACTTTTATTGGGCCGTTTGGCATTTTTTCTTTTATATAAAGTTACTAGAGGTAAATTAACACGCGTGAGACGCCGACTCAGCATTCTGCCGGCTTGCCTGCCTGCAGCGGAGGCTTCGCGCATTCATTTAAGTTACTTACGTTTTAGTTTTAAATTTATTCTCAAACAGTTAAAACGAGCTGCAAACAATAATAAGTCCGAATAATTATAATAACAAATCGTTATTGTTTAATTGGCGCCCAACGGCATTAAAAAAATCTGCCCACACCGAAAGATGTTCTTAATAACTTTCCCAACGAAAAGAACATCGCAAAACATATTTTGCCGCGAGCTTCATTCTTTAAAAAAATTATATAAATTATGAGCAAAGAATAGTAAACAGCATAAAAAAATAAATCTACAACCCCAGCAATAGCTGAGCGAGTGAAAAGACAAACACCAATAAAAAAATATAAAAACAACAGCAAAAGCTGAGCGAGTTGATCAACATCAAACCAAAACTGCTGCGCAACTGCATCGGCTACCAGATTTTGAGGGCCCAGCTACTTTAAACAAACATCTAAGTGAGGTGCTCATTTTTCATTCACAATTAAAAGTAAAAAAGAAAAAAAGTAAGATTAAAAAAAAAATTACAAAGTTGTCTACGATAAGATTAGCAAAGAATTAAATTCAAACAAAATAAATACTAATTTTGTCACTTGTATTTAAAACATTCTGCTTCATCGCTAAGCTTTTTGAGTAAATATCAAATTTTCCCAAATGAAAGAATGAACAGTGAACAGGTAGCACAGCTAGAAGCGCAAATGCGTCCTTGAACAACAAGCGCAAAGGCTTGAACAAAAGATAACAAGTATCACAGACCGATTTAACAAACTTAAGGGAGCAACCCCGCAAGTAGAAGATTACCAAGAAATAAAAATAGTCCCAGCGATCAAATGCGATTATATCATAAAGTCTATTCCAGAGTTTGACAGAAAATAGGAAAACTATGTCTCATGGAGACAGGCCGCCCGCCGCCAATAAACACACATACATGGTCTTTCTCTTATAACTCGGTTGATATGAATACTGCTATTAATTTTTTTTATAACACCCTAAACTCCCTCTTAGATATTCGTATTCCCAAGTCAATACCTTCGACCTTCGTCAAAGCCACCCAAAATCTAAATATTTTAAAAAGATTAATTAGTCTGGTTCGTGTACAGACTTGGCTAAATTCCTCATAGCCAAGTCGAACTTCTTTCTTCTGAATTCTCAATGCTATGAGAATTATCTAACTCGTTGCAAAAGGCAATTTGCACAAAATCCGAGACAGTTTTACAATTTTGTAAACTTGAAGCGGAAATCTTCAAGTTTGCCATCATATTTTTCTCTCGGGCTGAATTAAGCTAGCAATGACTCTGATTCTGCTTTTCTTTCTTTTCCAATCAACTTACTCTTCAGTCTGTCCTAATAATAATTCTTACCCTTATACTATTATTTCCTCTAGTTCTGTACCTCCTCCTATTATTTCCCATTCCTCTATCCTTTTAGCTATAAATTCTTTAAAATCTTCTTACTCTCCTGGGCCTAACAATATTCCTTGTTTATCCATTGCTAAAGCTTTTTAATCTATCCCTTGAATCTTCTGTCTTTCCATCTCTTTGGAAAGAATCTTATATCATACCTCTCCACAAGAAACGTGGAAAGTGTGATATACAAAATTATAGGGGCATTGCAAAACTATCTGCTATTCCTAAATTATTTGAAAAAATAATCACTTCGAATTTGCAGCATTTCTGCAAATCTGTTGTCTCCCCTGTGCAACATGGATTCGTAAAGAATCGGTCAACTACGACCAATCTACTAGAGTTTACTTCCTTGGTAAATGATGCTTTCCTTTCGAAAATGCAAACTGATGTCATTTACACTGACTTCAGTAAGGCGTTTGACTCTGTGCAGCACGACATTTTACTTTTTAAACTTGACCGAATAGGTTTCCCTCCGTCTGTTTTGCTTTGGATTAGCTCTTATTTAAAAGGTAGGACACAAAGAGTAATGCTGAGGCTGACTACCTCTAAACAGGTTTACGTTACTTCTGGTGTTCCTCAAGGTAGTCATCTTGGACCTTTACTCTTTTTATAAATGATCTCCCCTCTGTTATATCACATGCCCGTGTACTCATGTATGCGGATGATGTGAAACTTATTCTATCATACACTAATCCCCTACATCATTCTCGTCGACAAGACGATTTGAACGCTATGCAATTTTGGTGTTCGGCCAATCAATTGCTTCTCAGTCGTTCAAAGTGTATGTTTATGACCTTCAATCGCACTACACCTTATCTTGTCAGCTATACAATTGACAATACTCCATTGCAACGTATACTAATAGTTAAGGATCTAGGCGTTCTTTTTGATTCTAATTTCTGCTAGGGCGTCTTCAATTCTCTGTTCCGGCTAGACCAACCAGAAATTATCGCCCCTTATTCCTATATACGTGCACAACAGACTACGCTATGCACAATCCTTTTCGCGTGCTATTTAAAAATTAAAATAGTTTACATCACGTTTTCTCTACCGAACTTTCTCTACCCCTAATAAAATCGTTGCTATCAGGATACCTTAGTGTATTCACTGACCATTCGCAGCTATGAGCAGGGGCATAGCCTGCCGGACCGGCTATAAATTTTCCCCTACCGGGTCGGTGATTTCCCATTACTATCTCTCTATCCTATCTACCTAACATTCTATATATCTTGCTTAAATTCCTTTACTTTATTAAAAACTTATTTTCTTTCTTTTTCCCTAATTATTGCTTTAATGAAGCACGTCAACTGATTTATGACAATAGAGAAACAGAAAGCAAACATTAGTCTAAAGTATCTAAAGTCATAAGCAAGTTTGGTGAAAACTTGCTAACCATCAAAGAAAGTGGTACACCTTTAACGTTCGAAACAGACAAAAAATCTGAGTCGACACAAAAGGATGACGAATACAATCTCCAATTAGATTCTGACACCGAGGAAGAATCGAAGCAACAATTATCAGAAAAAGATATACTTAATCTTACAGTCCAAGTGGTAATAATATTACCCGAACTGTCAGATCAAGAGAATCTTGATATCGATTTACAAAACAGTGAACTTGAGAAACTGGAAGAATCCACCAATGCTGACTCAACATGGCACAAACACTAGTAGAATTTCTTAAGTTAGCCTCATTACTCGTACCTGAGTACGATGGAAAGGCGGAGAATCTACAAAGTTTCAAAGACACATTGAATCTAAATGACTCCCTAAAAGGCAAACATGAAACATCAGCAATCAATCTAATAAAGACTAAGCTGAAGGGCCATGAAAGAAATATAATAAGTCATGAAGAAACAATTGTTCAAATAATATACAAATTAACTGTTAAAGTCAAAGGAGAATCAGTAGACGTAATTTCAGCAAAATTACTAAATCTTCAACAAAGAAATAAAACAGCTAATCAATACTCAATGTAACTCGGGAATGTCCCTAACATCTTAAGATACTCAAAATTAATCAACAATCGTAAAGTACACACGATAAACATTAGTCTCAATACGTTGGTAACATTAAACGAGAAAGAAGGGCTATCTTCGGCACGCCGAAGATTTAATACCCTTGCAGACCGAAGCTTTTCTATTAAGTGCGAATTTAAGCTTTTTGGTCTGGCTTCCGTCCATGTCCATGTCAAAAAACAACGAGAAAGAAGGGCTATCTTCGGCACGCCGAAGATTTAATACCCTTGCAGACCGAAGCTTTTCTATTAAGTGCGAATTTAAGCTTTTTGGTCTGGCTTCCGTCCATGTCCATGTCAAAAAAAAACAAAAGTTTTTTTTATACAAAAACTTAATTTTCGACCGATCGTTCCTATGGCAGCTATATGATATAGTGGTCCGATCTTAATAGGATTTTGCATATATATGAGGAGCTTAGTAAAACTAATAAATGCCGAGTTTGGTCAAGATATCTTGACAAACAAAATGTTTTTTCATACAAAACTTAATTTTCGACCGATCGTTCCTATGGCGGCTATATGATATAGTGGTCCGATCTTAATAGAATTTTGCATATATATGAGGAGCATAGTAAAACTAATATATGTCGAGTTTGGTCAAGATATCTTGATAAACAAAAGGTTTTTTCATACAAAAACTTAATTTTCGACCGATCGTTCCTATGGCAGCTATATGATATAGTGGTCCGATCTTAATAGGATTTTGCATATATATGAGGAGCTTAGTAAACCTAATAAATGCCGAGTTTGGTCAAGATATCTTGACAAACAAAATGTTTTTTCATACAAAAACTTAATTTTCGACCGATCGTTCCTATGGCGGCTATATGATATAGTGGTCCGATCTTAATAGAATTTTGCATTTATATGAGGAGCATAGTAAAACTAATAAATGTCGAGTTTGGTCAAGATATCTTGACAAACAAAATGTTTTTTCATACAAAAACTTAATTTTCGACCGATCGTTCCTATGGCAGCTATATGATATAGTTGTCCGATCCAGCTGGTTTTGACATATGTGCTGCGTGCAACAGAAATAGGGACTTCTGCAAAGTTTCATTAAGATAGCTTTAAAACTGAGGGGAGTAGTTCGCATAGAAACAGACAGACGGACAGACGGACAGACGGACGGACGGACAGACGGACAGACGGACATGGCTATATCGACTCGGCTGTTGATGCTGATCAAGAATATATATACTTTATGGGGTCGGAGATGTCTCCTTCTATGCGTTACACATTTCACGACAAAATTATAATACCCTCTGCAAGGGTATAAAAAAGGTTTTTTCATACAAAAACTTAATTTTCGACCGATCGTTCCTATGGCAGCTATATGATATAGTGGTCCGATCTTAATAGGATTTTGCATATATATGAGGAGCTTAATAAAACTAATAAATGCCGAGTTTGGTCAAGATATCTTGACAAACAACGCTCTCCTTTTTTACAAACCAGGAAAAGAGAATCTAGTTGCCAATGCCTTGTCTAGGCAACAGCTCAACGCTTTAAGCCAGCAAGATGCTGACTCATGCATCGCAACAACTCATAGTGAGCTCTCCTTGACTAACACCATTGAGTCCACTTACAAGCCCTTGAACTGTTTCCAGAATCAGATAGTTCTTGAAGAGCCGCGTTTTCCACTAAAGCGTAGTTTCATCCTGTTTGGAAACCTCTCAGAGAATCCTCTCAGAGTACTATTTCCCGAAAATGGCTAAAATAGCCAACGAAATTGTACAAAACTACAAGACCTGCACTAGCGCTAAATACGACAGACACCCGAAGAAAAAAGAAATTGGTGAGACACCTTCCTTCCTTCACATGCAGGGGAAATTTTGCATGTGGACATTTTTGCTGACTTGAATTGCCAAGTTTTTCAAATTTTTCATAGTGCAACCAATCCCATTTAAAACAAAAGAGGACTTGAATGTACCCTTATTACAGCTCATGAATTTCTTCCCGCGAGTTAAAACAATCTAATGCGACAATGAGCCAGCTTTGAGGCTATCAGCTCGCTTCTGATGAATAATTATGGAGTCAGCATTTCAAATGCGCCGCCCTTGCATAGCGTTTCCAACGGGCAGGTCAAGCGTTTCCATAGAACCCTACTGGAACTCGATGTTTAAAAATCGATAAAAACATTAGCGACACTGTAGAGGTAATCTTGTTGTCTATAGTGGAGTACAACAAGACAATCCATTCACTCCCAGGCGACATTCACAGACGGACATTCAAAATAAGCTTAAAAGGCCACAGGATACACTCAAAGATAGAGAGAATGACTTCCGGCGAAATAGGGTCTTGGAGGTTGGCGAGAAAGTTTTAGTAAAATCCAATCGCAGGCTCCAACAAAAATTCGCACCTTTTTGTGCAGAAAGAGCCGTGGAAGCTGACCTGGGAACCACAGTTCTCATTAAGGGGAGGGTGGTCCACAAGGATAACCTACGGTTGTATTTCCTATTATACTTTTATTGGGCCGTTTGGCATTTTTTCTTTTATATAAAGTTACTAGAGGTAAATTAACACGCGTGAGACGCCGACTCAGCATTCTGCCGGCTTGCCTGCCTGCAGCGGAGGCTTCGCGCATTCATTTAAGTTACTTACGTTTTAGTTTTAAATTTATTCTCAAACAGTTAAAACGAGCTGCAAACAATAATAAGTCCGAATAATTATAATAACAAATCGTTATTGTTTAATTGGCGCCCAACGGCATTAAAAAAATCTGCCCACACCGAAAGATGTTCTTAATAACTTTCCCAACGAAAAGAACATCGCAAAACATATTTTGCCGCGAGCTTCATTCTTTAAAAAAATTATATAAATTATGAGCAAAGAATAGTAAACAGCATAAAAAATAAATCTACAACCCCAGCAATAGCTGAGCGAGTGAAAAGACAAACACCAATAAAAAAATATAAAAACAACAGCAAAAGCTGAGCGAGTTGATCAACATCAAACCAAAACTGCTGCGCAACTGCATCGGCTACCAGATTTTGAGGGCCCAGCTACTTTAAACAAACATCTAAGTGAGGTGCTCATTTTTCATTCACAATTAAAAGTAAAAAAGAAAAAAGGAAAGATTAAAAAAAAAAATTACAAAGTTGTCTACGATAAGATTAGCAAAGAATTAAATTCAAACAAAATAAATACTAATTTTGTCACTTGTATTTAAAACATTCTGCTTCATCGCTAAGCTTTTTGAGTAAATATCAAATTTTCCCAAATGAAAGAATGAACAGTGAACAGGTAGCACAGCTAGAAGCGCAAATGCGTCCTTGAACAACAAGCGCAAAGGCTTGAACAAAAGATAACAAGTATCACAGACCGATTTAACAAACTTAAGGGAGCAACCCCGCAAGTAGAAGATTACCAAGAAATAAAAATAGTCCCAGCGATCAAATGCGATTATATCATAAAGTCTATTCCAGAGTTTGACAGAAAATAGGAAAACTATGTCTCATGGAGACAGGCCGCCCGCCGCCAATAAACACACATACATGGTCTTTCTCTTATAACTCGGTTGATATGAATACTGCTATTAATTTTTTTATAACACCCTAAACTCCCTCTTAGATATTCGTATTCCCAAGTCAATACCTTCGACCTTCGTCAAAGCCACCCAAAATCTAAATATTTTAAAAAGATTAATTAGTCTGGTTCGTGTACAGACTTGGCTAAATTCCTCATAGCCAAGTCGAACTTCTTTCTTCTGAATTCTCAATGCTATGAGAATTATCTAACTCGTTGCAAAAGGCAATTTGCACAAAATCCGAGACAGTTTTACAATTTTGTAAACTTGAAGCGGAAATCTTCAAGTTTGCCATCATATTTTTCTCTCGGGCTGAATTAAGCTAGCAATGACTCTGATTCTGCTTTTCTTTCTTTTCCAATCAACTTACTCTTCAGTCTGTCCTAATAATAATTCTTACCCTTATACTATTATTTCCTCTAGTTCTGTACCTCCTCCTATTATTTCCCATTCCTCTATCCTTTTAGCTATAAATTCTTTAAAATCTTCTTACTCTCCTGGGCCTAACAATATTCCTTGTTTATCCATTGCTAAAGCTTTTTTAATCTATCCCTTGAATCTTCTGTCTTTCCATCTCTTTGGAAAGAATCTTATATCATACCTCTCCACAAGAAACGTGGAAAGTGTGATATACAAAATTATAGGGGCATTGCAAAACTATCTGCTATTCCTAAATTATTTGAAAAAATAATCACTTCGAATTTGCAGCATTTCTGCAAATCTGTTGTCTCCCCTGTGCAACATGGATTCGTAAAGAATCGGTCAACTACGACCAATCTACTAGAGTTTACTTCCTTGGTAAATGATGCTTTCCTTTCGAAAATGCAAACTGATGTCATTTACACTGACTTCAGTAAGGCGTTTGACTCTGTGCAGCACGACATTTTACTTTTTAAACTTGACCGAATAGGTTTCCCTCCGTCTGTTTTGCTTTGGATTAGCTCTTATTTAAAAGGTAGGACACAAAGAGTAATGCTGAGGCTGACTACCTCTAAACAGGTTTACGTTACTTCTGGTGTTCCTCAAGGTAGTCATCTTGGACCTTTACTCTTTTTATAAATGATCTCCCCTCTGTTATATCACATGCCCGTGTACTCATGTATGCGGATGATGTGAAACTTATTCTATCATACACTAATCCCCTACATCATTCTCGTCGACAAGACGATTTGAACGCTATGCAATTTTGGTGTTCGGCCAATCAATTGCTTCTCAGTCGTTCAAAGTGTATGTTTATGACCTTCAATCGCACTACACCTTATCTTGTCAGCTATACAATTGACAATACTCCATTGCAACGTATACTAATAGTTAAGGATCTAGGCGTTCTTTTTGATTCTAATTTCTGCTAGGGCGTCTTCAATTCTCTGTTCCGGCTAGACCAACCAGAAATTATCGCCCCTTATTCCTATATACGTGCACAACAGACTACGCTATGCACAATCCTTTTCGCGTGCTATTTAAAAATTAAAATAGTTTACATCACGTTTTCTCTACCGAACTTTCTCTACCCCTAATAAAATCGTTGCTATCAGGATACCTTAGTGTATTCACTGACCATTCGCAGCTATGAGCAGGGGCATAGCCTGCCGGACCGGCTATAAATTTTCCCCTACCGGGTCGGTGATTTCCCATTACTATCTCTCTATCCTATCTACCTAACATTCTATATATCTTGCTTAAATTCCTTTACTTTATTAAAAACTTATTTTCTTTCTTTTTCCCTAATTATTGCTTTAATGAAGCACGTCAACTGATTTATGACAATAGAGAAACAGAAAGCAAACATTAGTCTAAAGTATCTAAAGTCATAAGCAAGTTTGGTGAAAACTTGCTAACCATCAAAGAAAGTGGTACACCTTTAACGTTCGAAACAGACAAAAAATCTGAGTCGACACAAAAGGATGACGAATACAATCTCCAATTAGATTCTGACACCGAGGAAGAATCGAAGCAACAATTATCAGAAAAGATATACTTAATCTTACAGTCCAAGTGGTAATAATATTACCCGAACTGTCAGATCAAGAGAATCTTGATATCGATTTACAAAACAGTGAACTTGAGAAACTGGAAGAATCCACCAATGCTGACTCAACATGGCACAAACACTAGTAGAATTTCTTAAGTTAGCCTCATTACTCGTACCTGAGTACGATGGAAAGGCGGAGAATCTACAAAGTTTCAAAGACACATTGAATCTAAATGACTCCCTAAAAGGCAAACATGAAACATCAGCAATCAATCTAATAAAGACTAAGCTGAAGGGCCATGAAAGAAATATAATAAGTCATGAAGAAACAATTGTTCAAATAATATACAAATTAACTGTTAAAGTCAAAGGAGAATCAGTAGACGTAATTTCAGCAAAATTACTAAATCTTCAACAAAGAAATAAAACAGCTAATCAATACTCAATGTAACTCGGGAATGTCCCTAACATCTTAAGATACTCAAAATTAATCAACAATCGTAAAGTACACACGATAAACATTAGTCTCAATACGTTGGTAACATTAAACGAGAAAGAAGGGCTATCTTCGGCACGCCGAAGATTTAATACCCTTTGCAGACCGAAGCTTTTCTATTAAGTGCGAATTTAAGCTTTTTGGTCTGGCTTCCGTCCATGTCCATGTCAAAAAACAACGAGAAAGAAGGGCTATCTTCGGCACGCCGAAGATTTAATACCCTTGCAGACCGAAGCTTTTCTATTAAGTGCGAATTTAAGCTTTTTGGTCTGGCTTCCGTCCATGTCCATGTCAAAAAAAAAAAAAAGTTTTTTTATACAAAAACTTAATTTTCGACCGATCGTTCCTATGGCAGCTATATGATATAGTGGTCCGATCTTAATAGGATTTTGCATATATATGAGGAGCTTAGTAAAACTAATAAATGCCGAGTTTGGTCAAGATATCTTGACAAACAAAATGTTTTTTCATACAAAAACTTAATTTTCGACCGATCGTTCCTATGGCGGCTATATGATATAGTGGTCCGATCTTAATAGAATTTTGCATATATATGAGGAGCATAGTAAAACTAATATATGTCGAGTTTGGTCAAGATATCTTGATAAACAAAAGGTTTTTTCATACAAAAACTTAATTTTCGACCGATCGTTCCTATGGCAGCTATATGATATAGTGGTCCGATCTTAATAGGATTTTGCATATATATGAGGAGCTTAGTAAACCTAATAAATGCCGAGTTTGGTCAAGATATCTTGACAAACAAAATGTTTTTTCATACAAAAACTTAATTTTCGACCGATCGTTCCTATGGCGGCTATATGATATAGTGGTCCGATCTTAATAGAATTTTGCATTTATATGAGGAGCATAGTAAAACTAATAAATGTCGAGTTTGGTCAAGATATCTTGACAAACAAAATGTTTTTTCATACAAAAACTTAATTTTCGACCGATCGTTCCTATGGCAGCTATATGATATAGTTGTCCGATCCAGCTGGTTTTGACATATGTGCTGCGTGCAACAGAAATAGGGACTTCTGCAAAGTTTCATTAAGATAGCTTTAAAACTGAGGGAGTAGTTCGCATAGAAACAGACAGACGGACAGACGGACAGACGGACGGACGGACAGACGGACAGACGGACATGGCTATATCGACTCGGCTGTTGATGCTGATCAAGAATATATATACTTTATGGGGTCGGAGATGTCTCCTTCTATGCGTTACACATTTCACGACAAAATTATAATACCCTCTGCAAGGGTATAAAAAAGGTTTTTTCATACAAAAACTTAATTTTCGACCGATCGTTCCTATGGCAGCTATATGATATAGTGGTCCGATCTTAATAGGATTTTGCATATATATGAGGAGCTTAATAAAACTAATAAATGCCGAGTTTGGTCAAGATATCTTGACAAACAAAATGTTTTTTCATACAAAAACTTAATTTTCGACCGATCGTTCCTATGGCGGCTATATGATATAGTGGTCCGATCTTAATAGAATTTTGCATATATATGAGGAGTATAGTAAAACTAATATATGTCGAGTTTGGTCAAGATATCTTGATAAACAAAAGGTTTTTTCATACAAAAACTTAATTTTCGACCGATCGTTCCTATGGCAGCTATATGATATAGTGGTCCGATCTTAATAGGATTTTGCATATATATGAGGAGCTTAGTAAACCTAATAAATGCCGAGTTTGGTCAAGATATCTTGACAAACAAAATGTTTTTTCATACAAAAACTTAATTTTCGACCGATCGTTCCTATGGCGGCTATATGATATAGTGGTCCGATTTTAATAGAATTTTGCATATATATGAGGAGCATAGTAAAACTAATAAATGTCGAGTTTGGTCAAGATATCTTGATAAACAAAAGGTTTTTTCATACAAAAACTTAATTTTCGACCGATCGTTCCTATGGCAGCTATATGATATAGTGGTCCGATCTTAATAGGATTTTGCATATATATGAGGAGCTTAGTAAAACTAATAAATGCCGAGTTTGGTCAAGATATCTTGACAAACAAAATGTTTTTTCATACAAAAACTTTATTTTCGACCGATCGTTCCTATGGCGGCTATATGATATAGTGGTCCGATCTTAATAGAATTTTGCATATATATGAGGAGCATAGTAAAACTAATAAATGTCGAGTTTGGTCAAGATATCTTGATAAACAAAAGGTTTTTTCATACAAAAACTTAATTTTCGACCGATCGTTCCTATGGCAGCTATATGATATAGTTGTCCGATCCAGCTGGTTTTGACATATGTGCTGCGTGCAACAGAAATAGGGACTTCTGCAAAGTTTCATTAAGATAGCTTTAAAACTGAGGGACTAGTTCGCATAGAAACAGACAGACGGACAGACGGACAGACGGACGGACGGACAGACGGACAGACGGACATGGCTATATCGACTCGGCTGTTGATGCTGATCAAGAATATATATACTTTATGGGGTCGGAGATGTCTCCTTCTATGCGTTACACATTTCACGACAAAATTATAATACCCTCTGCAAGGGTATAAAAATGTAGCAACTAATATGCAGCTTACAGTTTTTCTTGATCCGGGAGCTCACATTTCTCTCATTAAAGAAAACTAAGATGTCTTTGATGACATACAATAAGAACAAACAATAAATATGCAAGGCATTGGGCAAGGTGTTTCCCAGTCCAGTACAAATCGTGCTACAGACGGATAGGTATATTTTTACACACAAGTTCCACTTTCATAAAAAATTTCAATTGCAAATTAGACTATAAACTATCGCATAATTGGTTCATAATTAGACCCAATAACTTAAACTATCCAATTCATGTTCCAATAACATTCAGTTCTGGGAGTAATTCAATACTTCTACCAGCAAGATCCGAAGTTGTCCGAAAGTTAGAATTAGAATGCAACAGACGAAAGTGTATTAATTCCAAATCAGGAAATTATACCTGGTATGTTGCAAATACAGTAGCAACATCCGTTTACTGAATGCAACCAGTCCCAATCAATTAGTTAATATAAAAAATGTAAATTATGAACCACTTTCGAATTACGAAGTAATTCAATCAAGCCAAGGGTCAAGAAGAGATAAAGTCATAGCTCAATTAGCAAACAATTTTTCAAAACAATTCAAATCACAATTAGTCGATCTATGCATAAAATATAGTGATGTATTCGGACTTGAAACCGAATCAATCACAACAAATAATTTGTATATACAAAAATTGAGACTTAAGGATGATGAACTAGTGTACATAAAAAACTATCGAAGCCCGCATAGCCACTTAGATGCATCCAAAAACAATTAAAAACATGAATAGAAGATAATATTGTTAAACCGTCTATGTCTGAATATAATAGCCCACTTTTATTAGTACCAAAGAAATCGCTCTCAGGTTCAAATGAGAATAAATGGAGAATACTCATCGACTATCGCCAAATAAACAAAAAATTACTGTCCGACAAGTTCCCACTCCCTAGAATTGATGACATTTTGGATCAACCAGGTAGAGCAAAATACTTTTCATGCCTTGTCTTAATGTCTTGTTTTCACCAAACTCAACTTAAAAAAAATTCAAGAGATATAACGTCTTTTTCAACAAGCAATGGTTCATATCGCTTCACGCGACTACCATTCGGCTTGAAAATAGAGCCAAATTCATTTCAGAGAATGACGACGATAGTATCTCAGGTCTAGAATCTTCACAAGCCTTCACAGGTCTAGAACCTTCATAAGCAAATATGGACGATTTAATCGTTGTTGGATGTTCAGAAAAACACATGATTAACAAATTGTACAAATGTGTTTGAACTTTGTAGAAAACACAAACTAAAACCACATCCACAAAAATGTTCATTCTTCATACACGAAGTGACATTTCTTGGTCACAAGTGTACAGATAAAGGAATACTACCAGGCGACAAGATATATGAGGTCATCATGAACTACCCAGTACTATACGATGCGCACAGCTCTAGACGTTTTGTTGCATTTTGCAATTACTATCTATGTTTTATACGAAACTTCGCCGCCTATTCACGGCACATAACAAGATTATGTAAAAAGAATGTTCCTTTTGAATTGACAGATCAATGCCAAAACTCACTTCAATACCTAAAAAATATACTCATGGAACCAAATCTGCTTCAATACCCCGATTTCAGCAAAGAATTTTGCATAATCCCAAATGCAAGCAAGCAAGCGTGTGGAGCAGTTTTAACTCAAAACTACAATGGACTCCAACTTCCCGTTGCATATGCATCGAGAGCATTCACAAAAGGTGAAAGCACCAAAAGTACTACGGCGCAAGAATTAGCTGCAATTCATATTTCAAATTTATGGCAAACATTTTACAGTTAAAGTAGACCACAGACCCTTAATATATCTATTTTCAATGGTCAATCCAAGTTCCAAGTTGACACGCATGCGGCTTGAATTAGAAGAATACGACTTTACAGTCGAGTATCTAAAGGGTAAAGACAATTTCGTGGCAGATGCCCTATCTAGGATAACAATATCCGAGCTCAAAGATTTACACGTTAAAGTCCTGAAAGTCACTACCAGGCACGGCAGAAAAATTCCTGCGCAGGATATTTAAGATCAAGTTGATTTGCCTATGCAAACTCTTGACGATGCTTCTAAGCCCAACGTATATGAAGTCATTTGTAATGATGAAGTACGAGGAATAGTGGCCTTGCTGATATTAAATAACATATAGTGACATATTCACAACAACAGAATTTTGAACCACTGTTATTCATAAGCTGCATTGCATGGTATAACCCACTGTATGTTAAAAAATTAAATAATAGTAACAATAGCATGCCTTCTGCAGCCAAATTCAAATAATGCCAACAGCAGCGAAAGTCATAAGAGCAGAATGCCTTCTGCAGCCAAGCTCAAATATTGTCAAAAATCATTTATAAACAAAAACTGCTCCACAGAAAAACGCTAGCATAAACAAGCTGCAGCTGCGGCCCGCTCGCAAAAAGTCACGTACTCCAATTATTATTTAGCTTTAAATATAGCGTAAGCCAATTTTTGTTCTTCAGTCTTAATCCAGTCTTAATCCAGATATAAACCGATACAGATTCACACTAGTGAAATAAAGTTTTTTTTATTTACAAACTAATAACTACGTTATTATATGTTTTTTTTTAAACATGGAAGAAAAATTATAGCAAGAATTGATATTAGCGATCTGTACACCAATGAAACACTTGACTTAGGTCAGTTTTTCCAAAGACTTGATAAAGAAGCCGGTATACACGAGATCAATTAACTTAAACTTGTACCGAGCGAAAAGATATTTAATTAATTTCAATGGAATCTTTTAAAAATTTGGGCAACAAAATATTAAAATCATTACGAGTAGCGCTACTCAAGCTGGTGACCATAATAGAAAATTAAAAAGATCAAGAAGCGATACTGTTTACATATCATGATGATCCCATACAATGAGGTCATACTGGCATTTCAAGAACGCCAGCTAAAATAAAATGACACTTCTACTAGAAAAATACCAAATACATACGTAGCTGTCCGAAATGTCAAAAATCAAAAACGAGAAAACAAACTAAGCTACTCATTACAGACACCCCAATATTTGTATTTGATAGAATGATAGTGGATACTACCTACCTAAATCAAAAAATGGTAACGAATACTCAATCACATTAATATGTACAAAATAACTTGTTGCGATTCCAATAGCAAATAAAAATGCAAAAACAGTTGCAAAAGCGATATTTGAATCCTTTATATTAAAGTTCGGCCCAAAGAAGACCTTTATTTCGGACATGGGAACTGAATATAAAAATTCTATAGTCAATGACTTATGCAAATATCTAAAGATATGTAGAAAATATAATTTCAACAGCACACCACCATCAAATAGTTGGTACTGTTGAAAAAAGTCACAGAACCTTTAATGAGTACATATGCTCTTATATATCAGTTGATAAAGCTGATCGGGACGTATGATACAATATTTGTTTATTGAATGAATACTACACCATCTATGGTGCATAATAACTGGTCATTCGAGCTAGTATTTGGAAAAACTTCCAACCTTTTCAAGCTTTTTAAAAGTATAGATAGGATAGATCCACTTTATATCGTAGATGATTACGCTAAGATATCAAAATTCAGACTAGAAAAAGCATATAAAAGAGCTGGGATGATGCTTTAACAGAACAAACATAGAAACAAGCTTTTATATGACAAAAAAGTAGTAAACTTTGAATTTAAATTAGGAGATAAAGTTTTATTAAGAAACGAAACAGATCATAAGCTAGATTTTAAATAAAAAACAAAAGGTACATAAGGATTGGTTAAAATTTGTTAATACATAATTATTTTTGTGATGATTGGCCGATGACCGGAGTCATGCGCGAGTTACCGAATCTACCATACAGGGCATATTTGATTCGGCTCCAACTGCGAAGCCGCCGAGAAACGGTCGTTGCCAACACAAGACCAGCACAGCATTGTGACACTTTGTTGCAATGCTGATTTAGCGCTTTAGCAGGATGTTGGTTGCGATAGTTCTCGTGCAAGACACTTGAACTGCTGCAACAGCAGTTTCCCATATACATGTTGCTAGCATATAAGCAAATGATTGTATACATTTAGCTTAGCTTAAGCTTTAGAAATAAAGATACATTCAGTTTATTTTGGAACATGCAAAAGAAACGTTGCACTAATCATTAAACTCGTATTTTATTTTAACAATCCAATAACTACACCATAAAATTGTGCTGCCAATGCTGGTACCTGGCGCAGCCGCTCAAAGAACATATCTACAATCCCAAGGACAGCCCCTAGGACCAAGGCCCAAAGACTACGGATGAATATCATATTAAGTCAAATTTTGTAAGTAGTTGAGATCCCATGTGACCACTCTGTTAAAGTGTTGTGAAAGCTGTTGTACTATGTTTAAAAATATGCAAGATTATATTATTTTTAAACCAAAAAAGAAGAAAAAGGAACCAAAGAAAAATATAATAAATTAATTAATTAATTAATGTAAAACCCATACACACATATACGCAAAGCTAATAAATTTATACTACTACAAACAAATTTATACACGTAATAACAATTACGAAATACCAACAAGTTAAAGGCAACAAATAATGTTAAAAAAATATATATACAAAGAATAAACCGATTTGCCTAATCTAGCGTCAGGCCACACGCCCATACATCACGTATCAAACAAAACAAGGCGGAAAACCCAACAAGGCAAATAATTTAGATGCACAAAAGCCAATATAGGCAGCCAACAAGGCAAAATAATAAAATAAAAAATAAAAATAATGTGCACACAAGATGAGATTAAGGATGCATTAATTCTGCATTGTTCCGAAAAGCAAGACGAACAAACTCTTATATTTGAATTACATAATCTGGCTTTTTTTCAATACCCAATACAAATTATATTTGAAATTTGCGAAATCAGAACAGCCCTTTTCAAAGTAACAGATGCAAAAGAATGCGAACCTTTATTGATTAAAACAAAGAACAAATTGTTCGCAAATACTTTTTTAAATACATTCTTAACAGGGGTCAGAGGTCCACTAGGATTAGCAGTAAGATCTATGAGACCTAGTAACATCCAGGAAGCCTTCGAATGGGCTATTAAAGAAAGGGACATCTACTTCCAAGAATATAGGAGGAAGCAAGAAACTAGAAACAGAAAACAGAGTAGCCAATCTGACGGAGAGCAAAAGGGATTTCAGGGCAACCAAAGTAGCGGTTACAAACCAAGAGAGAACGGAAAGGAGAGGGACTGTGGACAGTACGCCCCAAATGAAAAAGACAATAAAAAAAATAACGTACTGGAATTAATGCCAAAAGATCACCAGAACGAACAGAGAAGACATGAAAACTCACACTCGAACAGAACCAGGGGTTCCGTGCATAGCATGGAACAGACTTCTACGGATTATGCGCATAGTTGTCAACTACATAGATAAGGACTCACATTTTCCACGAAGTGACTCGAGAAACAAACAGGGTATTTAGTTAACGAAAATCCAGGTTCACCTTTACCATACATTGTAAGCCATTTAAAATCCGGATACCCCCTAATGTTTTTAACAGACACCTTGTCGTTCATTGATCCAGAAGTTGTCACTGATTCAGACCAAATTAACAAACCAAATCCAACTTCAATTGAAAGAGTATTTAACGTACATACTCTTCATCAAAAGACAGTGCTACCCTTGTTTTACGAATTTTCAGATAACACACGTTATCATCTAATCCTATTTCAATTTAACCCATACTTCGACGGATTAATTGGAATTTACATCTTACAACAGTTAAAAGCGGTAGTCAATATTTCCAAGTTAATACTAGAAACTCAACGTTTCAACATTAAGATGCACATAGAAAATAACACAACTTCAGAACTTCACATTTTGGACGAAACGTCCAAAAACACATTAAAATTACCCATCAGTATCGCCAACGGCGTATTTTGGTGCGAAACTACAAAAATTTCCGAAGATGTCCTCATATCTGGAGGACTGTACCAAGCCAAAAACAATTTTAGTCTTATAGAAGTAATCAATTACTCACAAGCCAAACAGAAATTTTGCCTTGACTCAGAATTACAAGCCAATAAATAAATCGAGAACGATCACATTGAGATAAATGCCATATCCGAAATAAATGATAACAAACGAAAAGACAGTATCAATATATTTACCCAACTGCGGACAGGCCATCTAACTTTTTCATCGAGAGGGAGACAACCTCACCTTCGCTAACTTAGTCAAACATAGAATACAGACTAAATTCCATTGCATATAAAACCATTCCAATGCAGTCTTATGGAAAGAAAAGAAATTCAGAGACAAATCACTAAACTTTTAGAATAAGACATAATTAGGCACAGTCATTCCCCTTGGAGCGCACCAATTTTTCTCCTGTCAAAGAAGCCCGACGCTTCAAATAATAAACAAGTAACAGGTTCCAGTCGGGAGCTCCCGAATAGGGAATTCCCTAAATCCTCTTCTTCCAACACCAAATGCAGATATATATACTATTATAGAAGCTACATGTTTAGTTTGGTGACTCTAGCTCTTATTATTCACCAAAATTGCTCAAAAAACAGGATGTCGATATCGATTTTTATTGATTGCTCGGAAACGGAGTAAGTTATCGATTATCGGAAACAAACTCGATCTGCGTAGGCGGACCTACAGCTAAAATTTCAAGTCTATAGCTCTTATAGGTTCTGAGATCCTTGCGTTCATACATACGGACAGACGGACGGACAGACAGACGGACATGGCTAGATCGACTCGGCTATTGATGCTGATCAAGTCTTTATATATACTTTATGGGGTCGGAGATGCTTCCTTCTGCCTGTTACATACATTTTCATTTTGCACAAAAACATTATACCCCTTTTACCCATTTTTAATGGGTTCAGGGTATAAAAATGGAGACTAGTGATCGATTTCAGAAAACTAAACGAAAAGACCGTTAAAGATAAATATCCCATGCCAAACATCAACGACGTTCTAGACAGGATAGGTAGAGCCAAATACTTTACAGCCTTGGATCTAGCAAGTGGATACCACCAAGTTGAGATGGATCCAAAAGATATCAGCAAAACAGCCTTTTCGGCAATAGTAGGACATTTTAAATAAGTAAGAATGCCCTTCATGGTTTCAAACGAGTGATGGACAACATTTTAGCAGACCTTAATGGCAATTGTTGTTTAATCTACCTTAACGACATTATAGTCTTTTCATCATCAGTCCAAGAACACGTCAACGACCTAAAGCTAATAGTCGACAGGTTAAAAAAAAAAATCGATTCCGGTATAAAACCGAACCATAAGAAGCTAATTGCCATTAAAGCATTCCCTATGCCAAGAACCAGAGTCAAATCAAAGCATTCCTATGACTGCTCGGCTACTATAGAAAGTTCATAAAAGATTTCGCAGCAATCACTTAACCCTTAACGCAACAAATGAAAGGCAAAGCCATAGTAAAAATAGATGAGGAATATAGGGACGCTGGTAATTTCGCTATTGGGGCAGTCTTTTCTCAAGGCACTCTTAACCACGACAAACCGGTGTCTTTTGCTAGCAGAACGTTATCGGACACAGAGGGAAATTATTCAACTGTAGACCATAACCATAATCTGGGCTACACAACATTTTCGTCCCTATTTATACGGACAAAAATTCAAAATAGTTACAGAGCTCATTGGCTCGGCTTATGAACATAACGGAACCAAATTCAAAATTGGTCCGATGGAAACTACAGTTACTCGAGTATGACTACGAGATAGTATAAAAGAAAGGACCCCAAAACCTAGTTGCCGACGCTGTTAGCCGCATCCCTGGCGACGTAAACACTAACGACGTCATCTCACCCATAAACAAGAACAACGCTAACACAATTCCCATTTCCAACAAACCTTAAAATGAATTTAATGTACAGACTGTATTCAAAGTTGGAACACAAGCTGAAATCTTGACTTTCGTGCCTTTCAAAAACAAAATCAGAAGAACGATATCAGAAACACATTTCGATAGGAACAAAATGACTTATATCTTAAAAAAGATCCTTAGACCTAACTAATGCTATATTTTTGCTCATGACGAAATCTTTAAAACTATTGAAATGACATTAAAAGAATACTTCCTACCAACCCAATTATATTAGATGCGTCACCCTACTCAGAGACATAACTGACCCAAAAGAACAAGAAATAGAAATACGCCAATATCATGTGGCAAACATCCACAGGGGAATAGCTGAAACAGTAGCTCACTTAAGAAGATTCATATAGTTCCCATTATTAAAGACCAAAACTTCGCATATTATTAATGACTGCAACATCTGCCAAACACTCAAGTACGACAGGCAACCACAGAAACTAAAATATTCAGAAACAGAAGCCCCGTCATGCCCCATGCAGATTATATACACAGACATTTATACGATTAACGGTAAAACCATCTTGACTATTGTGAAATTCTCAAAATCTGCTTCAGGCGATACAATCCCGGCCAGAGATAGTTTAAACATAGTTAAATCTATGATAAAATTCCTCTCTACATTCGGAATCCCAAAACAACTTGCGAAGGTTCTGAATTCACAAAAAAAAAACTTTTTTAAGATTTTTGAGCATAATATAACATATTAGGGCATTTTACTTCATTTCAGCAATCTTCGAGAAATTACACAGTGGAAAGACTCCAGTCGTCTCTAACCGAGATATACAAAATAATGTTAAGCAAAAGAAAAACAGAAAAACTCACCTGCGACCACGAAGACATTTTGAAACGCTGAAAACAAACAATAATTCAATCCACTAAACAACAAAATACACACCCTACGAGATTTTCCACGTTCCACATTTTCCGCACATACTAACTCAGAACTCAGAACATACTAACTGATAACGATTAGGTCCAAAAACTTAATGAATCTACTCCGACATAAAAGAAAGCATAGAAAATAAAATACAAGACAGAATAACTAAAATAAACGAAAACAGTGATCCCCAAAAACCCTCAAGGAAGGCGACACAGTCTTTAGAAAAGAAAATAATAGAAATAACTTAACGCCTAGATTCACTAAACATAATGTCAAGCAGGACAAAGGTCCAACTTTTATATCACACAAGAATCAAAAGACTAAATTGAAAATTAAACAAAAGAATAAATAGTCATATTTTAGAGATTCTGCTGTGTAACAGCACAGAATATTAAAGTACAACAGCTAGAGGAGCACGACAGACTCGCAAGAATAAGCCTGAGGAATGTAAGAGTTATAATATCATATAAGCCTTTTACAAAAAATCAATACACAAAACCTTTTAGAAAACACATAAAAATTCGAAACAACATTAAATGAATTAAGACAAGTAAAACTTTCAGGAGAAATTATAGACAGTTAAAAAACAAAACTATACCAACTAAGAATTAAAATAAATGCATGCTGGCTAGTATAATAAAAATATTAACTGGAAATATGGACGCAAAAGACGCCCAATCTATTTGCTGATAAATTTAATTTTATTAAAGAAAACGAAAACCAAATTACAGAAAATGTTAACAATAATATTTAACCAAGAAACTATACTAAGATTTAAAAATATAACTGAACACATAAATCAAGAACAGGCAATAATAAACAATTTTATTAAAAACTACAAAAACAATACATACAAAACACTAAATGTAGAACAAAATGCAATACATCTACTCCAGTACATTACTAGAATAAATTTCAATATAGATGTACTGTACAATCATATACATAGATAATATAGTAGAGAGTATTCTGCTAACAAAACTAAATATAATACTTTAATTTATATTATCTGAAAAAGAAATTAGATTTATAAATGAATTCATATCCAACCATAATGTAATATTAGAATCTGACGAACACTTATACAGATTGTTAGCCTTAGAAACCTACATCAATGCCGCAACTCGGACGATTACAGAGAGGTGGCTAGGTTCGCGAGAGCGGTTGTATGTTTCATCACCACCAACTTACAGAGGACCGACCATACCGCATAGTCCTAAGGAATATACACCACGATATACCATCTGAAGACATCTCAGCGCAACTGGCAGGCACCACATTGTCCGCATATACACCCCGCGTAGCAGAGTCAATAACGAGCCACTCAATATGAGGTTTGTTGACCTGAGGAAGGCGGACAACAACAACCTCATCAAATCCATAACTGTGTTATGCAGACATAAAGTCTCGTGGGAGAAGTCTCGCAAGACGTCGGGGCCAGTCCAATGCAATAGATGCCAAGAGTACGGGCACACCAAGTCCTATTGCTCACGACACCATGTGTGCAAGGAATGTGGGGACAACCATCCAACAAGCGAATGCACACTTGGCAAAGATGAGGATCGGTGCTGCTACCACTGTGGAGAATCGCACACAGCAAATTTCAGGGGCTGCAAAAAGTACCTACAATACTCCTTCCAGCAAAAAAATCAGCACAAGGTAACTGGCAGAGATGCAAGCCGCTCCAAGGATCGGCGCCCTGAAACAACCCCTCCTGTCCGCAGCATCGCTCCCGGCCAACAATCGTTTGCCAGCGTCCTACGCGGTAGCCAGCCCGCCGAGCACAGAGCTCGCTCATCGTCGCGCAGAAGGAACACAGGCAGCATTCCCAGTCGATCCCATCCATCTGCTGACAACAGCCCCAACTCAGCCCTTGAGCTTAGGTTGGAGGAAATGTTCGCCAGGTTCGACAAAGTAATATCTCTTGTAGAGACTCTAGTTCAAGCGCTAAATACTATGCTAAGCGCAAAAAATAACAGGCTCTAAAATGAACTCACTAAGGATAGCACTGTAGAACGCCAACGGAGTCTTTTCGAAAGCGAGCGAGATCGCAGCCTTCACCGAGCTCCATCACATTGATGTGCTCCTGCTCACGGAGACTCATTTTTGCTCCCGTATCACCCTCAGAGTGCCAGGCTACACTCTCCACACCGCCAACGATCCAGATAATAGCCAACATGGAGGAGCAGCAATACTGATCAGGTCGTCCTTGTCCCACCATCCACTTGAATCGTCCTGCCACTGGCATATGCAAGCCGCTGTTATCCGACTCGGATCTGGCAGAGCCGACTTCAACCTTGCCCTTCAACCCTTTTCGACCAGCTCGGCCCAAAGTTCCTCGCTGGGGGAGACTGGAACGCCAAACATCGCTGGTGGGGAAACTACCGAATGTGCCCCCGAGGGAGAACGCTCCTCTCTGCCATCGACTTCGGGCTCTACAAGGGATTCAGACAGGAGCAGCTGAGAATAAGAAGTCTCCTGGACCTGACATCGGATCACCTCCCACTACTGATCGAGCTAGAAAAGACTCCCAAGCGGTTCGTTGGCGCCCGCAAAATGCTTCGGCCGCGCTCTAACTTGGACGTCTACCGAACCTGCCTCGAAGATACCTTAGAACTCAACGTCGCCATAAATACGGAAAGTGAACTGGAGAGCTTTGTTGACCATCTCACAGCAAAAATTACGGAAGCTGCCAGACGTGCAGCCCCGCAAACTCTGCCTTGCACTCACACCTTTAGAAGCTCCCTACTTAACCCAGAAGCCAGGAGTCTTCTTGCCGACAAAAGACGTCTAAGGAGGCTGTACATCCGCAACGGAGATCCCTCTGCCAAGGCGGAAATGGCCAGCGCTCCGTCGACTGCTGGCCAGGACCCAAAGAGAAAACCTTGACAGGCTCCTAGAAACAGCTGGGCACGACGGCAACAGCTCCTTCTCAGCGTGGAAACTCACAAGGAACATAGGCAACCAAATTATACCTCCCCGTTCATGGATCGTTCTGGGCTCTGGCTGCGATCGGACGAGGAGAAGGCCAATGCGTTTGCTGACCACCTGGAAGCGATTTTTACACCTTTCAATTTCGCAAAGTGGCTGAAGCACTTGATGCGCCACTGCAGATGGCTCTCCCAATAAGAAGCATATCCCCCGCGGAAATCGAAGTACAGCTGAAAGCGCTCGAGCAAATGAAGACCCCTGGACGCGACGAAATCAACAACAGAGCAGCCAAGGCACTCCCACGCAAAGGCATCATGGCGTTCACGTTAATTTTCAATTCAATGCTCAGGCTTGGTCACTTCCCAAAGCAGTGGAAATGTGCGAATATAATTATGATCGCCAAACCCGGTAAGCCGCTAACTCAGCTGGAGTCTTACCGCCCTATAAGCCTGCTGCGAACGTTTTCCAAAGTCTTCACGGCTGCCCCGAGCAGGTCCACAGGGTAGTAAACCATGTTCTGAAGGCATTTGAAGAAAAGGAATACTGCGTCGGAGTGTTCCTCGACGTCAAACAGGCGTTCGACAAGGTCTGGCACGACGGTCTTCTGTCCAAGGTCAAAGCCCTACTCCCAGCGCCATACTTTAGCATTCTGAGCTCCTTTCTGGCAGAACGCACCTTTAACGTGGCAGTTAAATACCAAAGGTCGGCTAACAAAGGCATTAGAGCAGGTGTCACACAGGGCAGCGTCCTCGGCCCGATGCTGTACACGCTGTACACTGCGGACCTCCCCATACAAGGACAAAACAGTACAGACTTCAACCCCGCGAGACTGCTTGTGGCAACGTAGGCGGATGATACCGCTTTTATAGCTTCGCACGACCACCTGCAAGCTGCAACAAATGCAGTGCAAGACTGGCTGCTGCAGATCGAAAATTGGACAGCTAATTGGAACATCGCCATAAACTGTGCCAAGTCCGCTTGCGTCACATTCACGATGCGCCCAGATAGCTGCCAGGGGCTTCGGTTTGATAGAGGAACAATTGAGCACACCAGCTCATTTTGCTACTTGGGCGTCCACCTAGACCGAAGGCTCATATGGGGATCCCACATTGCAGCAACAAAAGCAAAATGCCTAAGAAGGCTCCAAAAACTCAACTGGCTCTTGAAACCACAAAGCAAGCTCCACATTTCCACAAAGGCGCTGCTTATTAAAACGATGGTAGCGCACATCTGGACATACGCCTTCCAAGTCTGGGGTAAGGCGTCAGCACACCAGCTGCGCCGCATAAGAGTGGTCCAAGCCAAGGCAGCACGCAAGGTCGCCGGCCTACCATGGTATGTTAAAACAGACGCCATCGAACGCGATCTCCGCCTAACAAAGGTCGGAGATCAATTAAACTTCTTTAGCAGCCGATACGCCGACAAGCTGATGCAGCACCCGAACGCGGCCGCCAGGGTCCAGGCTGACCCCATCAGTGAGAAGCGGCTCCGCTTCTTAAGGGCATGCTCTACGACCAAAGGGCGACATGCGACATCAAGGATGTCGGCCATCAAGAGGTCATCAAAGAAGTGGAAGAACGGCACATCTTTATTTTTAACCCAGTGAATACCATCGTCACATCTTTATGCCAGAGACCCTGCACAATCAAAGGGTCAGCTATATTAACAACAACTGTACGGTCAAAATCAACGGCTTATTACACGATGACACTGTAATCGAACTCGAACAAACGACGGAACTGTCCATAGAATCGTTCAAACAATTGAACACAAACAACACGTTCGAAAACATAAATCATTCATTCCAGGGGGGAGGCGCTCACGCTGCACTTTTGGGAAAAATTTAATTAAATTGAAATAACTCTATCAATATTACCGCTTTTTTGTCCCAAGGAAGGAAAAGGTGATTTCTGAAAAAATTGTTCGAACAATTTTTTTTTTCTTATCTCAAGTTATACAATATAAATATAAAACAAGTAAGAGGTTCTAGTCGGGAGCTCCCGACTAGGGAATACCCTGAACCCTCTTTGAGGTGGTAGCGGGGAGATGGCGATAGATATAAAATGAAAGATACTTGACACATATATAATATTCTAGAAGCAACATATCATGTTTGGTGACTCTAGCTCTTATTATTCACCAAAATTGCTCAAAAAACAGGATGTCGATATTTTTATCGATTGCTTGGAAACGGAGTAAGTTATCGATTATCGGAAACAAGCTGGATCTGCGTAGGAACCAGGAGAACCTACAGCCAATTTCATGTCTCTAGCTCTTATAGGTTCTGAGATCCTTGCGTTCATACATACGGACGGGCGGACGGACAGACAGACGGACATGGCTAGATCGACTCGGCTATTGATGCTGATCAAGATTATATATACTTTATGGGGTCGGAGATGCTTCCTTCTGCCTGTTACATACATTTACATGTTGCACAAAAACATTATACCCCTTTTACCCATTTCCAATGGGTTCAGGGTATAAAAACGTCATTATGCCATTCGTGTAGTGTACGGTTTAGCTTAGATTGGTTTTCGCGGTCAAATGAGTGACAGCGATTAAAACGAGAACAGACAACTACACTACGACAGCGACGATAGTGTTTTTTTGAGCTCAATAGGAGGCTTGAATAACTTGCAGGTTTCAAAGTGCGTCGTCTCGTCCGCATTACATTTAAAAACAGATTCAGTTATGGATCCAGAACCAGAGAAGAGAAGCCAGCTAAAGGCAGGACATGGATAAAAAAATTTCACAGGTTTCTTCCAAGCTAAAGAGCACACACCTCTCTTTGCCAGAGGTGAAGGTTTATAGGAATGTCAAAATTATCGACGGGGTATTATGGGATGAGCCCCTTGACGCGGTCAAATGACTGCCTGAGTTCCATGGCACACGCCGCTCACAACATTTTTGTAGGGTATGATGGAAGCTCTCGCCCTAACCAAGCCATCATTATCATTAGAAGTTAAGTGAGAGAGCCGGCGGATGCAGTCATCGCATCATTCAATACGCCATTGAATTTTGAGGCCTGAGGCGAGGCTTGACTTTACATACAGTGATAAGCGTCCGATCCATGTAATAGAGCAAGAGATGGGCACAGTCAGTCAGGGCGGTCTGTCGATCTTGCAATACTTTGATGAAGTTGAAAATAAGCTCACCCTACTCACGAATAAAACGCCCCGTCGGATCCGGTCGTATGACAGGTCAAAGGCGTCAAACCGTACCTGCAGCAAGACGCTGTGGCCGAAATTGACGATGAAAACGGACCTGACTACAAAAGCGATAGCGCTAATTTTCTAGGGAAATTTCCCTGCTGCCGTTCATACGGCGCAGAATAGCGGGGACAGATAAAATTGCCAAAAATTACATCAGGCCGCACAAGCGTCGAAGAGTCATCCCTGTCGAATCCCCTTTTGTTGTCCATTCCATTCATGATTCAAACAACTTCGATGGAAAATGCAAGTTATCCATATTTGGGTGCGACACGTTTTTTTTTCATTCTTGATTCGTTATCAATGTTCGACGAAATCATAGGGCTGGACCTGCTGAAGCAGGTGGGCGCAGTTTTATGCTTAAAAGAGGGCATGCTAAAATATGGTGCGACTTCGGAGGCGTTGGAGTAATGCGAATGTACGAACGTCTACGGGGTTAGGGACATAAATATTTGTACAGACCACCAGCCGCTTAAGTTCTCGGTATCCGAGAGCAATCCCACTGCAAAAAAAAAAGGGGCCAAGCTTTTCTATAGGCCTGGTAAAGAAAACCATGTAGCTGATGCGCTGTCGCGCCAGAACATGACCATCCTGCAGGGCAATCGCGATGAGCCAGAATCTGACGCGGCTACGATTCACAGTTAATTGTCCCTGTCTTGTATAATCGACGGAGAAGCCTCTTAACTGCTTCCGGGACCAGATTGTATTAGAGGAGGCACGCTTTCCTCTGAAGAGGAATTTCATACTTTTCAGCGAAAAAACTCGCCACACAATAAGTTTCACCAATAGAGACGTCCTTATTGAAACAAAAAAGACCGCCTTTAACACAAACATGGTGAATGCATTTCACTGTACTCTTCCAGCTTTGGCCAGTTTCCAACATAAGCTGGTAAGGGCTGTTCCAACTACGAAGTTTTGGCATTGCAAAAACTTCGTAGCCGACGTGTTCGACGTCAGTGATAGAAGATAAATCGTCACTAAAGAACACAATCGAGCCCATAGGGCGGCCCAGGAGAATGTGAGTCAGGTCATGTCTGAATAGTATTTCCAAATTTGCTAAAGAGGTTGTCTTGAATTGTAAAATTTGCACAAAAGCAAAATATGACAGGAACTCAGCCAGACCCCAGTCCCCTCACAAGCTGGAGTACTATTACACATCACAGACACCAGAGACAAATTCTCAAGGTTTGCGGTAGTCCAGCCAATCGCATCTCGAACCATAGAAGACACGCAACCGCCTCTGCTGGTTTTAATGAATTTTTTCATTGCGACAGTGAGCTTGCATTCAAGTCACAGACCATTAAGTCTCTGCTATTGAATAATAACGGTGTGACCGTGGTAAACGAGCCTCCCCTTCATATGGGTAGGTAGAATGCCGTCTAATAAGTAGGTAGAATGCTTTCACAGCACCCTGCTGAAAATAGCCAGGTGTTTAAAGGTTGAAAGGGGTATAGTTCACACAGTCGACCTTATCCTACAGGTTCCTTTCGAGTATAACAGCTCAATTTACTCAGTAGTTGAGAAGAGGTCTAAGGATATCTTGCTCAAGTCTTCACCGGAATGTACCCGCGAGGTTAGTGGTAAGATAGAAGAGGCCCAAACTCAGCAAAAACGCCTGGGTTAACCAAAGGCGTCAGAACAGAGTCTTTGAAGTAGGTGAATAGGTCCTGGTACAGACAAGCCGCAGATTAGGCAACAAATTATCGCCTGTCTGTCGAAAAAAAGGCTGAAGCGGACTTGGGGTTAACGGTCCTCATTGAGGGGAGGGTGGTCCATAATGACAACCTCTGTTGAAAGTTTTTTTAAATTTAAATTTATCCATTTTTATTCATCATTTGAGGATGAAGCTCACGATACTTTCAATACTGGCCGCGAAGACAGCACAGGTAACGGACTACACTCACGCGGATGACTTACCGATAGTGGACGGACATTTACTCTCAGGCCGGTAAGGTTACCTAAGCCACACGACTAACAACACAGATTACTGGTCGTTCCCGCAGACCCACATAAGAAAACTATTGGAAATTGACACAGGACACGTACGGGACATGTTGTCTGCCCTCGATGGGCACCATCGCAAGCTGAGAAGCCATGATATTCTGGGTTGCGGCCGACGGAAATGACTTTAGGAACATAAAACTGACGCAGACGCAGCTGGTCGATGCAAACAATAGACAAATTGCCATAAACTCAAATAACCAGCAGAAAATCAATCAGCTTACTGAGACCGTTAACAAGATCCTCAAAATTTCGAAAAACAAACAGGCCGATACCGGCCGCCTTTTTTGAAAACCTTGCAACTCGCAATAGAATGATAACCACAGAAATAGAAAATCCTTTGCTCACTTTGACCCTTGAAAAGTTAACGTAATAAATGCAGATATCGTAGATTACTCTGGTCTTACAAAAATCCTCAGTGACCAGGTCACAGGGACTTCAATTACCGACATATTGAAAGTCTAGTATAAACGTAGACCGTGAGGATAATGTAATACATTTTATAATTCAATTTGCTGCAAGCTGTGCAGGAAAATAACCATCTTCCCAGTTGCCCACAACACACCAGCTCCATGACAACCTGGTGGCCGATTGCGACGGCCAAAAGTTGGCCGTAGCGAACTGCTCACAGACGGCAACTGCCACGTTTCGCAGGCAAGCCAAAGACAACACCTGTGCGCAAGGCCTTCACTTTGGAGGCACGGCGCATTGCCGGACGCAACCAAGCCATCTCGACCCTGTAACTATAGAAGACGACGGCAACATTATTGTGAACGATCGCAGCGTCACCCTTGCACATGACGACTGTGCTGCTATAAACATCAACGGGACAAAACTCGTAACGTTCAGCGCGTACGCCATAATTAACGGCACGCGATACTTAAACTTCAACAGCATAAAAAACTGCAAACAGCATCGATTTCCGGCAGTGGCAGTATCCCCGCTACTCAACATCAGCGGCTTCCAGCATCTGCTGACCCAGGCGCTAGCGCTGCACTTTTGGGGCAGCGGCGGCGGCTCCGTGACAGCACTGATTGCGCAACCGGCTTTGGTTAATTTTATAAAACACTTTGATGTTTAGTTTTATATTATTATTAAAAACAAAACAAAAATTAATACCATAAAACTTCTATAAAATAAGTTAATAATATAAAGTTATTTTTCAAAAGGAGGGAGATGTGATATGCGCACATATATAGTACAAACTGTACTCAATGTACTTCAAACAGTCACTCTGTAACACTTTGTTGCAGTGTTTGCGTCTATGCAGCGTTGTAGTGTATTCATACATATAATACATAACTCAACATGTTACACTTGTTGCAAGTATAAACAAATATAAAAGAACAGACTCCAGTGCATAAATATAATCGTATATAAGTTAGCACATAAGAATTGCACTTCATATTTATGTTATGAGAACACACTTTTGTTTATAAGAACGCAAGTATGTTGCAGTGTACTTTGCTTACATTGCGACATTCTGCTGACGCATGAGTTCAGTGCCCGGCTACTGCGGCCAGCAGCGGTAACCCGACACTTGCCTATGTCGCACTCTGATTTGGTTTGCCGCATATAGCAGCTGAGACTTATGCGGCCAGCCTTTGGGTTCAAATCCAATTCAATGCATCAATTCTGTTTTAGTTTGTTTCTGACTTTCAATAAATAAACTTCCTTTGGCTTTGCCGTTATAAAATACCTTCTTATTATTGAAACAATCACTGAGCCTCAAGGCCAGCGATAAGAGAGCGAAGTGAAGCTCCCAACATAATCAACATAAGAAGACAAGTTACACTTTCCTCGCATATTGACTGCGAGATACCCTGGACAGCGACCGATTGCGCTGGACCACATACAAGCTAACACGCATCGTTAGGCATCATCGAACAACGCGAAACAGCAACTTCTTTATTGGCGCCCAACCAACGAGAATCTACACCCTTAGAAAGGATTAAAAACTTATGTCTCTTACTATGTAAGTTCATTACAAATTTTTTTCAAATCACTGAAACCTCAATTGACATCAAACGGATGAATACAGCAAGAGTGTACTGTGAATATATCAAGCTATTCTAAATAAAACAAAACCACAAGCGGTCCATGTCAATTATTGCATTTCGCGGCAACATAAAAATTTCGATGTAAAATAATAGCGCATATGAGTTGGCTAGAAGCGATTAAAAATATTAAAGCAGAGTGCGACAGTGAAACAGAGTGGGGCCCAGAGGAAAGCGACTATCAAGTGAACATAGAAGTTAGTGATAGCCACACACAGAGCGAAATGAATGTAAGCCAAGTACAAGAGCCAGTGCAGAACGATGTCAGCCAAGCATTGGCGCAGCAAGAACAGAGATTCCAGGCACAGTTTAGTGAGATGAGCGCAAGAGTTAGCAGTTTGTACATTCAAGCTCTACAAGTGGAAGTTTATCAGAGAATTTTGGTGAACTCAGAAATAATATGCGATATTTCTCTCGATATAAGTAAATCAGTTCCCGAGTTTAGTGGGGGATCTGACGAATATGTAGCATGGAGATAATCGGCCGTGGACGCGTACGAGCTGCTCAAACCATTTAATGGCAGCTGCACGCGTTACCAAGCGGTAACAATCATCAGAAATAAAATCAGGGGCGCAGCTAGGGCAGTGCTATTCTCTCACAATACAGTCTTTAAATTCGACGCAATCATAGCGAGGCTAGATTGCTCATATGCAGATAAAACTTCGCTACGCCTTTTGAGGCAAGACCTCGAAATGGTTAGGCAAGGTGAATTAAGCCTCATGGAATATTATGATGAGGTCGAAAGGAAGTT
The DNA here is from genome assembly GCA_018903485.1 of Drosophila littoralis. Taxonomy (NCBI): domain Eukaryota; kingdom Metazoa; phylum Arthropoda; class Insecta; order Diptera; family Drosophilidae; genus Drosophila; species Drosophila littoralis. Next base: position 282,451 of record JAEIGF010000016.1, on the reverse strand, counting down.
GACCCTAGTTACAAACAAAATCGTAATGTCACACGAGGCGGAGTACGCTACACTGCTCAACTGTGAAGTCAAAGCAGATGCACTCCACGCCTTTATTTCTGGACTGAAAATGTCCCTAAAGACCATTTTTCTTCCGGCACAGCCGAAAGACTTAGCGTCTGCATTGGCACTAGCCAGAGATGCAGAATCGAGCACAGAGCGCAGTATGTTTACGGCATCCTACGCCAAAGCCGTTGCAGAGAGAGAACAGGCGAGGGAAGATAATAGAAATCGACAAGGCAAAAACAAGAGAGATGATAGTGGTGGTAAGAGGAACCCTTATTTCGTTAAAAGGCAGCATTGCAATAACAGCCACCAAGATAAGAACAAACAAGAGAGAGCCCGTTTGAATTAATAAAGATAACTTAAAAAAAAAAAGTTCCATTGGCAGGCTTTGAACTCGCAACTGACCGCATATTTACTTTCCCCGGTAGGACTCGAACTCGCGACAGACTGCACCATTTGCCACTGCCTCTACTCAACATCGACACTAATAACACTAATGAGAAAAAAACCAATAAAAATATCCACACAGAAAACAATCGCAGTGAAGACAGAATTCGAAGCAGACGCGCATGAATGTGTGTGTGTACAATGTACACTGAACACTGTACATGTATATATAAATTCTTGCCAATTGCGTCGCAACACGTGCGCAGTCAAAATACCGAAAAAACAAAACAAAAACCGATCTTAATGATATTTTCTACAGTATATCTTATTGCACCATAGAATATTTGTGTATTCTCAAAAAGTCAATAGCATTTAAATTGTGGCTTAAATTAGTTTGCAATACAAGTTGGGTTATTAACTTGATTTATAGCTCTGGGGTGGTAGCAGGGAGGTGGCGATAGGTATAAAATGAAAGATACTTGACATATATATAATTTTCTAGAAGCAACATATCAAGTTTGGTGACTCTAGCTCTTATTATTTACCCAATTTGCTAAAAAAAAACAGGATGTCGATATCGATTTTTATCGATTGCTTGGAAACGGAATAAGTTATCGATTATCGGAAACAAACTCGATCTGCGCAGGCACTAGGAGCACCTACATCTAGAATTTCAAATCTATAGCTCTTAAAGGTTCTGAGATCCTTGCGTTCATACATACGGACGGACGGACGGACAGACAGACGGACATGGCTGGATCGACTCGGCTATTGATGCTGATCAAGAATATATACACTTTATGGGGTCGGAGATGCGTCCTTCTGCCTGTTACATACATTTGCATTTTGCACAAATACAATATACCCTTTTTACCCATTTTTAAAGGGCAAGTCCCAGAGCCAATGGAAGTTGACTAATCTTCTAAATGTAGGCAAGCCACAAATTTTCCAAAGCCCCAAACTAGGGGCGGAGGCCGCTGCAATCGAACTCGAAGACGAAGACAGCGAGTCATGTGAAAACCACTCATTGAATATTTTAGGGAACGCTCCCGGCTGCCATATATCACGCGACAGCTGGGTGGGAAAACTATAAGAATATTAATTGATACAGGAGCGGCAAAGAAATACATTAAGCCCGTAAGGGGGCTAAAAGAAGTAATTCCTGTGGAAAGCCCTTTCACCGTAAGCTCGATACACGGTTCTAGCAAAGTAACCAGTAAGTGTCTTATAAATATTGTTGGCCAAGTCTCCCCATTCTTCGTACTAGACACCCTCAACTCATTTGATGCTATTATAGGATTCGACTTGTTAACAAAAGCACAAGTAGCGTTGAACTTAGGTAAGAACACTATTAATTACGAAATCAAATACGAGCAGTTGCAGTATCATTACTGTGACAGTGTAAGCTTCACAGATGTGGATGACATAATAGTGTCTACAATCCGCATTGTAGACAACGAGACAATCTCTACGAAATTATACCCTTACCCAATGGGAGTTTCAGATTTCGTAAATAACGACTCTAGATTTGAAATCGGGGTATCACCAAATTTATTTAGCGGAACAAGACCGTGAGAAAACGTAATTCGCAGTGAACAGTGGGAAATATAAGTTTTGCCGTCTGCCTTTTGGCTTGAAAACGCTGGAAACATTTTTCAAAGAGCCATCGATGTTTATATAAACACTATTATATGAAACACTATTAGTAAGAAATAAAATACTAATAAATCAAATATCGAACTTGATACTCACAGTTACACTAGCTAAAGCGGATATAATAAATCACACAATATTTGACCACGATGATTTGAAATCAATTATAAATGAACACTGTCGAAATTCCCATAGTTAGCCTAACCGAAGCGTCTAAAATCAAGGTCCTCCAGTCTGAGAACATTGTCCATAGATTAAAAGCGTATTCTAGGATCAAGCACCATCTTCCCGGTGGCACACCAACAACATAGCCGAATGCGACGATGGCATTCTAGCGGTCAATAAATGCGTAACGACGACCTACGCCGCCGTCTGTAAATTGGCAGCGCAAGACACTTGCTCACGACCACTGCACGCCGGTAGCACAGCTCTTTGCCGCACGCAGCCAAGCCACCTTAAGCCCATCACTCAAGTCGATGACGGCATTATCATTATCAACGAGAGTGCTGCCAAGGTCAGCACAGACGATGGTCCAGAGATTACTACAAACGGGACACATCTCCTCACCTTCCTCTCTTCGGCCATAATCAACGGCACAAAATATGTAAACCAGAGAGATGTTAACCAGATCACCAGGCGTGGCAGGGTCGCCTTTACTCAACATCATCAGCTACGACCCAGTGCTAAGCATGCCCCAACTGCAGAAGATGAACAACCACAATCTGCGCATCATCCAAAATTTCGAGGACGAATTGAAGGCTGCCGGGTCACATAAGATTTGGGTTGCAGCAGGCGTCATCCTCAGTGTCGTTGGCATTGGCTTTATCATCGTTTGGCAAATTGTAAAGAGAAGAAAAGCATCGAAGGAGGTACAGAAGGCCACCAACAGCTAAAAATAATCGAGGACGGTCAGAAGCTTGAGTAGTTAACACATATGAATTGCACTTCATATTTGTGTCATAAGAACACACTTTTGTTTATAAGAACGCAAGAAAGTTGCAGTGCACTTTGCTTACATTGCGACATTCTGCTAACGCATGAGTTTAGTGCCCGGCTACTGCGGCCAGCAGCGGTAACCCGACAATTGCCTATGTCGCAAGTTGATTTGGTTTGCCGCATATAGCAGCTGAGACTTATGCGCCCAGCCTTTGGGTTCAAATCCAATTCAATGCATCAATTCTGTTTTAGTTTGTATCTGACTTTCAATAAATATACTTCCTATGGCTTTGCCGTTATAACATACCTTCTTATTTTTAAAACAATCACTGAGCCACAAGGCCAGCGATAAGAGAGCGAAGTGAAGCTCCCAACATAATCAACATAAGAAGACAAGTTACACTTTCCTCGCATATTGACTGCGAGATACCCTGGACAGCGACCGATTGCGCTGGACCACATACAAGCTAACACGCATCGTTAGGCATCATCGAACAACGCGAAACAGCAACTTCTTTATTGGCGCCCAACCAACGAGAATCTACACCCTTAGAAAGGATTAAAAACTTATGTCTCTTACTATGTAAGTTCATTACAAATTTTTTCCAATTCACTGAAACCTCAATTGACATCAAACGGATGAATACAGCAAGAGTGTACTGTGAATATATCAAGCTATTCTAAATAAAACAAAACCACAAGCGGTCCATGTCAATTATTGCATTTCGCGGCAACATAAAAATTTCGATGTAAAATAATAGCGCATATGAGTTGGCTAGAAGCGATTAAAAATATTAAAGCAGAGTGCGACAGTGAAACAGAGTGGGGCCCAGAGGAAAGCGACTATCAAGTGAACATAGAAGTTAGTGATAGCCACACACAGAGCGAAATGAATATAAGCCAAGTACAAGAGCCAGTGCAGAACGATGTCAGCCAAGCATTGGCGCAGCAAGAACAGAGATTCCAGGCACAGTTTAGTGAGATGAGCGCAAGAGTTAGCAGTTTGTACATTCAAGCTCTACAAGTGGAAGTTTATCAGAGAATTTTGGTGAACTCAGAAATAATATGCGATATTTCTCTCGATATAAGTAAATCAGTTCCCGAGTTTAGTGGGGGATCTGACGAATATGTAGCATGGAGATAATCGGCCGTGGACGCGTACGAGCTGCTCAAACCATTTAATGGCAGCTGCACGCGTTACCAAGCGGTAACAATCATCAGAAATAAAATCAGGGGCGCAGCTAGGGCAGTGCTATTCTCTCACAATACAGTCTTTAATATCGACGCAATCATAGCGAGGCTAGATTGCTCATATGCAGATAAAACTTCGCTACGCCTTTTGAGGCAAGACCTCGAAATGGTTAGGCAAGGTGAATTAAGCTTCATGGAATATTATGATGAGGTCGTAATGTCACACGAGGCGGAGTACGCTACATTGCTCAACTGTGAAGTCAGAGCAGATGCACTCCACGCCTTTTTTTCTGGACTGAAAATGTCCGTAAAGGCCATTTTTCTTCCGGCACAGCCGAAAGACTTAGCGTCTGCATTGGCACTATTGCAATGGTTCTAGCAAAGTAACCAGTAAGTGTCTTATAAATATTGTTGGCCAAGTCTCCCCATTCTTCGTACTCGCCAGAGAAGAAGAATCGAGCATAGAGCGCAGTATGTTTACGGCATCCTACGCCAAAGCCGTTGCAGAGAGAGAACAGGCGAGGGAAGATAATAGAAATCGACAAGGCAAAAACAAGAGAGATGATAGTGGTGGTAAGAGGAACCCTCATTTCGTTAAAAGGCAGCATTGCAATAACAGCCACCAAGATAAGAACAAAAAAGACAACAAAGGGCAAGCCCCAGAGAAAATGGAAGTTGACTCATCTTCTAAATATATGCAAGCCCCAAATTTTCCAAGCCCCAAACTAGGGGCAAACACGCCCATAAAAGGCACAGCACGTCGGATAGGGTAACAGGACAAAGGCGGCAGCGACTGAACGTTGTTCAGAGTGCCCCAGATTCGCAAGAGCCAGAATATCAAAGGTCGGCGGAGGCCGCTGCAATCGAAATCGAAGACGACAGCGAGTCATGTGAAAACCACTCATTGCATTTTTTAGGGAACGCTCCCGGCTGCCATATATCAAGGATACAGGAGCGGCAAAGAATTACATTAAGCCCGTAAGGGGGCTTAAAGAATTAATTCCTGTGGAAAGCCCTTTCACCGTAAGCTCAATACACGGTTCTAGCAAAGTAACCAGTAAGTGTCTTATAAATATTGTTGGCCAAGTCTCCCCATTCTTCGTACTAGACACCCTCAACTCATTTGATGCCATTATAGGATTCGACTTGTTAACAAAAGCACAAGTAGCGTTGAACTTAGGTAAGAACACTATTAATTACGAAATCAAATACGAGCAGTTGCAGTATCATTACTGTGACAGTGTAAGCTTCACAGATGTGGATGACATAATAGTGCCTACAATCCGCATTGTAGACAACGAGACAATCTCTACGAAATTATACCCTTACCCAATGGGAGTTTCAGATTTCGTAAATAACGACTCTAGATTTGAAATCGGGGTATCACCAAATTTATTAAGCGGAACAAGACCGTGAGAAAACGTAATTCGCAGTGAACGGTGGGAAATATAAGTTTTGCCGTCTGCCTTTTGGCTTGAAAACGCTGGAAGCATTTTTCAAAGAGCCATCGATGTTTATATAAACACTATTATATGAAACACTATTAGTAAGAAATAAAATACTAATAAATCAAATATCGAACTTGATACTCACAATTACACTAGCTAAAGCGGATATAATAAATCCCACAATATTTGACCACGATGATTTGAAATCAATTAAAAATGAACACTGTCGAAATTCCCATAGTTAGCCTAACCGAAGCGTCTAAAATCAAGGTCCTCCAGTCTGAGAACATTGTCCATAGATTAAAAGCGTATTCTAGGGTCAAGCACCATCTTCCCGGTGGCACACCAACAACATAGCCGAATGCGACGATGGCATTCTAGCGGTCAATAAATGCGTAACGACGACCTACGCCGCTGTCTGTAAATTGGCAGCGCAAGACACCTGCTCACGACCACTGCACGCCGGTAGCACAGCTCTTTGCCGCACGCAGCCAAGCCACCTTAAGCCCATCACTCAAGTCGATGACGGCATTATCATTATCAACGAGAGTGCTGCCAAGATCAGCACAGACGATGGTCCAGAGATTACTACAAACGGGACACATCTCCTCACCTTCCCCTCTTCGGCCATAATCAACGGCACAAAATATGTAAACCAGAGAGATGTTAACCAGATCACCAGGCGTGGCAGGGTCGCCTTTACTCAACATCATCAGCTACGACCCAGTGCTAAGCATGCCCCAACTGCAGAGGATGAACAACCACAATCTGCGCATCATCCAAAATTTCGAGGACGAATTGAAGGCTGCCGGGTCACATAAGATTTGGGTTGCAGCAGGCGTCATCCTCAGTGTCGTTGGCATTGGCTTTATCATCGTTTGCAAATTGTAAAGAGAAGAAAAGCATCGAAGGAGGTACAGAAGGCCACCAACAGCTAAAAATAATCGAGGACGGTCAGAAGCTTGAGTAGTTAACACATATGAATTGCACTTCATATTTGTGTCATAAGAACACACTTTTGTTTATAAGAACGCAAGAAAGTTGCAGTGCACTTTGCTTACATTGCGACATTCTGATGACTCATGAGTTTAGTGCCCGGCTACTGCGGCCAGCAGCGGTAACCCGACAATTGCCTATGTCGGAAGATGATTTGGTTTGCCGCATATAGCAGCTGAGACTTATGCGCCCAGCCTTTGGGTTCAAATCCAATTCAATGCATCAATTCTGTTTTAGTTTGTATCTGACTTTCAATAAATATACTTCCTATGGCTTTGCCGTTATAACATACCTTCTTATTTTTAAAACAATCACTGAGCCACAAGGCCAGCGATAAGAGAGCGAAGTAAATCTCCCAACATAATCAACATGAGAAGACAAGTTACACTTTCCTCGCATATTGACTGCGAGATACCCTGGACAGCGACCGACTGCGCTAGACCACATACAAGCCAACACGCATTGTTAGGCATCATCTAGCAGCGCGGGACAACAACCTTAATAATTTGTACACTTGCAATGTATAAAATTCCAAACAAAGCAATTTCAGAGTGGTAGTGCCAGTAGTATTTTATGGCTTGCGAAATAAGTGTCGCAACCACATCCTCTCAAATTGCTTTTAACAAAATATACATCAGAGAACTTTGGAGCAGAAGATACCTCAACCAGGAGGAACCTTTGTTATATCGTCGACCACGACTATAACTGGAGCAGCCGGATTCGGACCAATCATGATAGCAACCGCTATTTTCATGACAATGTAGGCAAAAATAAAAACAGATATATTAAACTAGAAAACAAGTACACAAAAGAAAAAAAATAATACCAACGAAAACTGAAATTGTAGTGATACAAATAAAAGAAAAGTATATACAGAAAAAAAAAAAGAAAAGATATATATATTGTACAGAAAAGTATGAAATAAAAAATAAATGCAAAATAATTGTGCATTAAGCGATGCGACAAGTAGCGGGCCACGTCATATCGTGCGACGTAGCTGCAGTGGTTCGATTCAGACTCAGGCGCGACATGTTGGAAGAGAGCAAAAGAACGTTTGCACCCGTCCAATCCAACTAATCCGTTGCAATGCAAGCTGGAACGAATTATTTCGGCGTGGCCAACACGATGGACGTTAGTATCGAACTATAGCAAGGCTGAAATTCAAAAGAAATATGTAACAAAGTCGAAAGCAACGACATAAAAACGAAGGTATGTACAAGTAAATAAGGGCGTGATCGAACCGCGTTGTTAAGCTAGTTGGACGCAAAACCAATTTCGATTGATTTGAACAGGTCACTGAAAGATGCTGCTCTCGGCAACGTTCAACATTAAATAAAAGTCATTCACTTCAAGGTTAAGAAAGAACCATTGCAGAAAGGCAAAAAAAAAACAAAATTAATAATGTGATCTCTCCTTTGGCTACAGCCTAAAGAATGTGTCGAATCGCACTGACGGGGGAAATTGCATCAAGCAAGTGCCTTACGTCGCATTCAACTTATCCGCAGTCAAACCAAATTAGGGCGAACACACAATGGGGTGGTTACAAGTACCATTGCAAAAAGGCAAAATAAAAAAAAAAATAAATAAAAAGAATAAGAAATTAACAAAATAAATAAAAAAATATAATGCAATTTATATATGCAAATTAATGCATTTACAAATGCATTTTTTTATGTTTTGAATATTTGCATTAATAAATGCAGTTGAGTTAACTAAGACCAATGATTTCAGGAGCGGTACGCTGCGCTTTATTCATATCCAAACTTAGACTCATGAAATACAATTTTGGTTATAATAAGCAAAGCTAGCCTACGTCGCCGTCGCATCCCCAGAACGCTGGGTCAGCAAATACCAATAGGCAGTGGTTAACTACTCCCCCTATCGAAGACCGACCGTCCTCGGTCGCTAATAACATTATGCTGAGGGAAATTGCCAATATGTTTACGACTGCGACACTGTCTCTGACCTCCTTGATGTAGTTAAGGTTGTCCTCACTCAGACGATGAATGTAGGGAAGGCTGAGCACCGGCTGAGCACTATGACCACTGATGTTTAATAACGGGGATGCCGCTACCACCGGGAACCGATTTTTCACGCTCATGCGATTAAAGTATCGCGTGCCATTTACCATGGCATGGGACATGAAGGTGACAAGGCTTGTCCCATCTACTTTCATTGAAGCGCAATCGTCATAGCTCAGTATTGCGCTGCGATTTATGATGATAATGCCTGCGTTTGGCAGTGAGCCGTACCTCCTGCATGGAGGCCTTGCGCGCAGCTGCTGCTCTCGGACCGCTTGCAGAATGTGGCAGTTGCTGTTTGTGAACAATTTGCTCCCGCTAAAATCCGGCCATCGCAATCAGCCACCAAATTGTCGTGAAGTTGAAGCACGGAGCCATTGTGGGCGACCGGAAATATGGTTATCTTCCTGCATTGCTTGCTTATTATAGGGAACGGAATTATGAAAGTTATTACATTGTTCTTATGTTCTACCTTAATATTAGATACTCTCAAAATGTCTGTTATGCGGATCCCTGTGACTTGGTCACTGAGAATATTCGGTAAATCAGAGTGATCAATTATTGTTGGATTTATTACATTTATTTTTTCTAAATCATAAGGTTCCCTATTTCTGTTATCATCATTCTGTTGCGTGTGCTAAGGGTTTCAAAAAGGTGACCTGTGTCGGTCTGCTTATCTTTAGAGGACTTTAGAATTTTGTTTACTGTGTCGGTCAGTTGGTTGATATTTTCCTGTACTTTGGAATTTATTGAAATCTGCCTATCATTGCTTGCAGTGACTAGCTGCGTCTGCGTTAGTTCTACTTTCTTAAATTCGTTTGCGTCCGGAGTGCCCGCTACAACCTTAAGGGCTGTTCCCAAGAAGTCGAGGCTTCTTACCTTACGATGGTGCACATCGAGGGCGGACAATTTCCAGCAATTTCCTCATATGGGAATGCGGAAATAGTCCCGTTAGTTTCATGGCTTCCTCAATCATTGTCTCGTAGTCAGTGAGGTTGGTAGTGTGACGTTAGTATCCGTAGCTGTCCCATAGTAAGATGTCCCCATCCATGATTGGTATGTTGTCCGCGTCCGTGTAGTCCGTCACCCGTGCCGTTGTCATTGCCATGATTGAAAGTATGGTGAACGTAATCCTAAAATGTTAAAACTACTGTTATGAAAACGGTAATGAGGTTGTCCTTGTGCACCACCCTCTCCTCAATGAGGACCGTTGTCCCCAAGTCCGCTTCAACCTTTTTTTCAATGCACAAGGGCGATAACTTGTTGCCTAGTCTGCGGTTCATCTTAACCAGGACCTTTTCACCTACTTCAAAGACTCTGTTCTGACGCCTTTAGTTAACCCTGGCGTTCTGCTGAATTTCAGCCCTTTCTAACTTGCCTCTAACCTCGTGGGTAGATTCCGACAGAGGGTTAAGCAATATGTCCTTAGGCTTTCTCTCAACCACTGAGTGAATGGAATTGTTATATTCGATAGTGATCTGCAGGATGAGGTCGACCGTGTCAACGATACCCCTTTGTAGCTTTAAGCACCTAGCTATTTCCAGAAGAGTGCTGTGAAAGCGTTTTACCTGCCCATTAGACGTGCTATGAAGGGGAGGCGCGTTTACCACGCTGACGCCGTAATTGTTCAATAGCAGAGACCTGATAGTCTCTGACTTGAATGCGAGCTCATTGTCGCAATATATCTGCTTAGCCGAAGGAAAATATTCATTAAAACTAGCAGGGGCGGTCTCGTGTCTTCTATCGTTCGAGAAGCTATAGGCTGGACCACCGCAAACTTTGAGAATTTGTCTACGCAAGTCAAAAAGAATTTTTTGTCTGTGGAGAAAATGTCGATATGTAACATTTCTCCTGTTTTTGAAGGAAGTGGCGGCTGGCCGAGTTCCTGCTTTTTTGGGTGTCTGTCGTATTTAGCTTTTGTGCAAATCTTACATTTAAGGACCACCTCATTAGCCAATTTGGTCATTTTAGGAAAATAGTATTCCGTCATGACCTGTTTCACATTCTCTTGAGCCGCCCTATGGGCTCGATTGTGTTCCTTAGTGATGATTTATCTTCTATCACTGACGTCGAACACGTCGGCCACGAAGTTTTTGCAATACCAAAACTTCGTAGTGGGAAAAGCTCTTACCAACTCATGCTGGAAACTGGCCAAGATTGGGAGAGTACAATGATTCGGGTTAATGACGGTCTTTATTGTTTCGATAAGGGCGTGCCTATCGGTGAAATTTATTATGTGGCGAGTTTTTTCGCTGAAAAGTATGAAATTCCTCTTCAGGGGAAAGCGAGATTGGTTTCGCTATTGCTGCAAAATCTTTGATGAAACAGCGGTAATAGCTTGCCAATCCCAAAAAGGATCTTACTTCAAACACCGTAGTCGGCTCAGCGTATTCCCGAATGGCTTTTACCTTTTCTGGATCTGATTTTGCACCATCTTTAGTCACTATAAAGCCGAGATACTCGACGCTTTCTTTAAAAAACTGTGACTTCTCGTGTGCCACACGCATGTTTGCGTTTAAAAGGCTCCCTAATACCCAGTCGACATGCCTGACTTGGTCCGACTCGTTTTCCAAAAACACGATGACGTCGTCTACATTTGCTACCGCAGGACGTCATCTATGGTCCTCTGAAAAATGCTCGCTGCATTCTTCAAACCAAAGGGAAGTCGACAAAATTCGTACTTTCCACCATTGATCGAAAAGGCCGTCTTCTCAGGGTCTTGCTCTGCCAGAGTAATCTGGTGATAACCTGATTTCAGGTCGAGCGTCGTGAAGTATTTGGCTTTACCCAGATTAGACAGTATCGTTGCGATACTTGGCATTGGGTATTTGTCGGCAACAGTCCTGAGGTTAAGTTTCCTAAAGTCTATCACCAGACGTTTTTTTTTATTACCTAACTCATCTGTGCCTTTCTTATCGACCACCCACAACGGATTGTTGTATGGTGATTTCGACTTCCTGATTATGCCATTTTTCAGAAGTTCGTTGACTTCCGCAATGACAAAATCCTCTACACCCCTAGGGTAGGGGTATAGTTTTGAGTAGACCACACTTTCGTCGGTCGTACGGATTGTGGCCACGACAGCCGTGTTGTGAGGCAGCGCCTCGTTAGAGTTTGCGAAAGCCTCGCTGTTTCGGTGAAGTACTCGCAGGAAATCTGCCTTCACCGCAGGTGGTGCCTCTACCTCTTTGTTTTTCGTGTGGTTTACGTTCGCACACTTGTGGTACTGCAACGTTTCCGAAGTCGCACCAAATTTTAACATACCTTTTTGTAGGCATAAAACTGCTCCCACCTGCTTTAGCAGGTCGAGCCCTATAATTCCATCAAAAGTTGATAAGCAGTCTAGTAGGAAAAACTAAGTGTCGCACCCAAGCATGGACAACTTGCATTTTTCAGCGATGTTGTTGGACCCATGGTTAGAGTGGACAACGAAGAGGGACTCAACAGGGCCGACGCCTTTAAGGCGTTTGTGCGGCCTGACGTAGTTTTTTGCCGCACCCGTGTCGATTAAGAATTTCATATCTATCCCCGCTATTCTCCGTCGAATGAACGGTAGCAGGGCCCTTCCCCTAAAAAATGAGCGCTATCGCTATTATAGTCTGGGCTGTGTTCATCTTGTTGTTCGTCTGATGCCTCTTGTGCCGCGTCGGCATCATCAGCCTCGCTTGCCTGGATGTGGTCTACCCTTTGCCTTCTTTGGCCCGTCGCGCGGTCCGCACCGGCATTGCGTTTATTTCCCTGACCTTGGCTGGCGTTAAACTTAGCCGAGCCTTGGGGATTCGAGAAGTTTGTGGGCTGTCTAAACGTGGAAGAAGAGGGATCGACTCCCATGGGAACTGGGGCATTATCGGCCCCAGCTCTGTTCTGGGCTCTATCTGTGGATTGGCCGTTATTCTTCTTGAAATGCGGATTCTTGCCTGGCTACCCTGAGACAATTTCTTTTTCTCTTGCTGCTGTTGTTGCTGGCGCCCTTGTGGGCGCTGTTCTGGACGAACTCACTCTTCTTGTCCCCTAGCAAAGCTTGTCGCAAAGGCATATCTCTCGTGATTAGCCTCCTGGGCTAACGCTAGTGCCGTCGGCTGATCCGAAGGGTGAGCCGAAAACAACACATCGGTTAGACTGCGTTTTAGTCCAGAGATGAATACGCGAAGTGCGTCACCCCTGAATTTTTCACACATGCCCGCCGCCAAATTGCTGTCATACGTCATATGCGCTTTGTTCGTAAGTAACGTGAACTTTTTCTCAACCTCGTCGTAGTACTGTAGAATGGACAAGCCTCTCTGCCTAAGCGTACCCATTTCCTGTTCAATCACATGGATAGGCCGCTTGTCACTATAAGTAAAGTCCATCCTCGCTATGATGGCCTCAAAATTTAACGGCGTGTTAAAAGAGGCGAGAACCGCGTCTGCCGGGCCTCTCACTCCTACTGATTACGGTAGCTTGGTAATGAACTTCCGTTGTATTTTTTAAAAATTTTATAGGCGGCATGTGCGGCCTGCCTCCAGGACACGTAAGTGTCTTGGGTCCCATGGAACTCAGTAAGACATTTTACCACGTCGAGCGGCTCGTTACATTCCACCCCGTCTATGATTTCAACTTCCCTATAAACCTTCACTTCTGGCACTGAAAGTTGTGTGTTTCTTAACCTGTTTGACACCTGCGCAATCTGTTGTTGAAGCTCCTGCCTTAGCGCAGCTTCCCTATTCACAAATTCTTGCGATTGTGCTGCGAGTGCGCTCTGCACTGCGGCATCAATTATCATGCGCAACTGCTCAGGATCCATGGCTAAATCTGTGTTTGTGTCTGGTTCAGTTGGAATAGCACACCTTGATATCTGTAATGTATCAAATCCTCCTATTAAACGAGCAAAAACACTATCGTCGCTGTCGTAGTGTCCCTGATCGTGTACGTCGGAGTCACAGTCACTCATTCGCACCTAAACAAAATTCTAAGCAAAACCGTTCACAGAGTGATTTAAGATTTTTCGAACTGACGTATATGAAAGAATTCCCAAAATAGGTTTCCTTTTGCTTACTTTTGTGGCTAATTAGGTTTAACGAAACTGGTGTTGTTTATGAAAGTGTTATTTATTATATATTTCTTTATATTTTTCTTCTAAAAACTCTGTTATATGATATGTTTCATGCAGCGAACTAGCGCATCGGCTTGAAACTATATCCAATATGTTTATTCTCGCGTCACAAGTCACTTAGTTCGCGTAGTTCCTCTTGTAGGTTTATTACTCGAGTTACTTGTTGCCGCGGATTTTTTACTTTCGCGTTTTTTAATTGTTAATATTGTTTTTTTGCCGCGAATATTTGACTTTCGCGTTTTTAGTTATTAAAAAATTATCCCACTTGCAGTTTGTACGCTGGGCGCCAATTAGTGCATTTACAAATGCAGTTGTGTATGTTTTGATTATTTGCATTAATAAATGCAGTTGAGTTAACTAACCACCAATGATTTCAGGAGCGGAACGCTGCGCTTTATTTATATCCAAACTTAGACTCATGAAATACAATTTTGGTTATAATAAGCAAAGCTAGCCTACGTCGCCGTCGCTGCCACGGAGCCGCCTCGTGTGGTGTCGGATGACCGTCGCGGCCGGCAACATAGTTGCGAAATATCCGCCGCGATCATGACTCTGGTCATTGGCTTCCCCAGAACGCTGGGTCAGCAAATACCAATAGTCAGTGGTTAACTTACACATATATACAAAATCCTTTTTCAAATTCAATCTACCAATTCACTATTCATTCACAGATGTAAGTTAAGATTACAAAGAAACAAATAACTAAAGTACACCACACAGTAACTCATCTTAGCATTAAAAATATCACAAACAAAAACACAAATAACCTAGAAATAAGACACATTTTAAGAAGATATACAAGTAAAACACACAAAACAATCTTATAATAATTATGTTTAAACATAACATATATACATAACCACTTACATTAAGAACAAACACACAACAAAACATAATTAATGTCTAAATAAGGAGAAGTTAAGCAAACCCTGATATGAAGTAGAACAAGAATAAATGCTAATTTGTCCAATATAACAGAAGTAATTGCCCGAAAAACCATACCATACACTATTTCGAAAGAAATATCGAAAACAATAAATTAAATAAAATAGAGGGAAAAGCCAATGACGTCCTATTATCAGCAGGAACCTCACTAAATTGGGACCAAATTAAAGAGACCCTCGTAACAAACTTTGCAGATAAACGCGAAGAACCAGCTCTTCTATATGACTTACACTTATTAACACAAAAAGACCCGTCAGTGACCCTCCCTAAGTTTATATTAACGAACGAAGATATTGATAAAATAACAATAATTATCGAATTATAAAACATTAAAAAACAGTCTGTAGAACACTTGTACAGACTATTGACCCTAGAAACAGTCCAACAAGAACAAACAATCATATTCTTAATTAAGATACCTATACTAAGCAATGAGGAATTTTAAATGTATCATATAATACCACTACCTATAAACGAAACACAGTTCATAATACCAGCCTAATAAAAATAGCATAAGACAAGTTAACACACCGTGTCACAAGATACACAAACTAAATATTTGCGAAATCTCAGAAATGGAGGAAATTGCAACCAATGAATTATGTATAAGCAACATCTTGAAACGAAACACAAGTAATTGTAATACTACAAACTTAGGCAAACACCAACCAACATTCGAGCCAGAAAAAGGTATCATATTTATATTCAACGCACCAATAACAATAATTGAATCAGATGGCGGAGAAAAAAGATCCACAGAAGGATCAATTATCATTAAATACGAAAACTGCACCGTAAAAATCAACAACGATCGTTATGATGACTCGAAAATTACCATGGAGGAGAAAATAGACATCTGTATTCCGCAAATTGAAGGAATCACGATTAAAACGACAGTAGACGATATTAGCTTACAAAAGCTCAACCTCCAAAACTTCCAGCACCAGAAACTTATCTGGGAAATAAAAGAAGAATCCAAATCACGTCTGATGGCAATATACTCAATGATGCTACTAATGAGCGTCGTAACAGCAACAATCGTCTACATCCGAAAGAAACACAGCACGCAGAAACAATCTCCGTTCAGGCCATACCTTCGCTGTGGCCCTCACTTCGCTTCAGGGGGGGAGGAGTTACCATATCTCCTAGCGAGAGTATCGCAGAGTCGACCCCTTCAAAGAAACAACCAAAAAGCGGATAGAAGTGCATCCCTTCCCCCTCACCACACCACTTGAGTGGCCATAAGTATATTGGCATCGTTTTGTGTACACTTACAATGTATAAAAAGCCCTACTCCCACGTACGTACATTTGGAACATCGCCATAAACTGTGCCAAGTCCGCTTGCGTCACATTCACGCTGCGCCCAGACAGCTGCCAGGGGCTTCGGTTCGATGGAGGAACAATTGAGCACACCAGCTCATTTTGCTACTTGGGCGTCCACCTAGACCGAAGGCTCATATGGGGATCCCACATTACAGCAACAAAAGCAAAATGCCTAAGAAGGCTCCAAAAACTCAACTGGCTCTTGAAACCACAAAGCAAGCTCAACATTTCCACAAAGGCGCTGCTTATTAAAACGATGGTAACGCCCATCTGGACATACGCCATTCAAGTCTGGGGTACGGCGTCAGCACACCAGCTGCGCCGCAAAAGAGTGGTCCAAGCCAAGGCAGCACGAAAGGTCGCCGGCCTAACATGGTATGTTGAAACAGACGCCATCGAACGCGATCTCCGCCTAACAAAGGTCGGAGATCAATTAAACTTCTTTAGCAGCCGATACGCCGACAAGCTCAGTGAGAGGCGCCTCCGAAGGCTGCACCCCGACGACCTACCTACGAGGCGTATTATCTAAAACATCTTTGTAAATAACATCTCTGAAAATATTATATAAGTTACATATAATAGTAGTTACTATAAATCATTCCCTTAATATTCGCTTGGTAGAGATCAGAAGGCACTGATCGATTCCAGCGCAACAAAGAAAGAATAATATTAAATATTCAAGGAGGGGCTTCTTAGAGTTCTTTCTGCCACCGCGCTACTTTGAGAGGCTGGAGGACGAAATCCGGTCCCGCCGGCAGCGCGTGGGGGAGGAGTTTAAGGAATACCTTATAGAGCTGAGGGCTTTGATGCACCATGACAGATATGAGCTGTCGCAGGAGTTGCACCGGATATATGAGGATGCCACCCCCCCGAATACAGGCTTTACGAACGACGGCAAGATTTCTCCACCTTGTACCAGCTGGCTGTGGAATACGAAACAGTGATGAAACAGAGAACGGAACACTCGGGAAGCAAGTCAGGGAGTCAGATGGTCACGAGTAGCGCAGAGTGGGCGAGGACGGTACAGCCCCCGGGGGGACACCTCAACCCATTCCAGTCTACTCCCTTCGGATCCGGAGCGACTGTTGTGGAAAGAAGGGTCTCCGCCCCGCCGGCGACGGCCCCTGCGGAGGTTGCCCACCAGATAATGAGCCAAGAGGCCGGAACAGGGTATGATCCGCGACGAGCATGTCGTAGATGCGCACAGGAGGGACACTTCGCCAGGGAATGTCCCAACGCATCTGTCTTGTTCTGTTGGGTATGTGGGAACCGGGGTCGAAGTAGTCAGGATTGTTGTCGCCGCACGGAGGCGGGAATTGGGCAACGGCGTCGCCCAGGCCAGGATCGGGTCGGCGCCGGCACACTCGGGACTCGGTAATAGGACACCCACTGAAGGTGGTAGGGGGCCGGATTGTCGCTACGGTCGAGATTGGCTAGCGAACGATGCCTGCCAGTATCGCTACCGGGGCTACTCGCAGCTTCATGAGCGAAGACTGCGTACGCAAGTGGGCGGTTCGGGGAAGAGCGGAGGAAATACAGGCACGAATTCGGATGGCAGATGGGTCAACTCTCGAAGTAGGGGAGGCATTAAGGTTAGACGTCGGCCTAGCGGGGAAGGCGGTCAGTATGTTGATGCTCATCATGCCCTCGATGCTAGACCACTTCATCCTGGGGATAGATTTCATGGGTGCAATGGGCACTGTAGTACTGCGTGTAGTGCTGCGGCAACGCAGAATTGATCCTAGAGACGGCACCGATCGCGGCGCCTGAAACAGTAGAAAGCCGAAAGAAGGCCTCACGCGTCAATAAGTGGGAAAGCCTGCTCGGCAACCAACGGAAAAGGATACGAGTGATGAGCCGAATGAAGCGACAGAATAGAGAGGAACCGAAGAAAGGCCTCCCAGGTCATAAAAGGGGAGCATATGCTGCTACTTACAGCTGCAAAGGCAGATCTACGCTGGTCATGGAGGCGGCACGGCGGAAAGGTGCCAGAGAACGGAGGCATTAGAAGCAATGGCTAGGATCCGCACGGACGCAGGTGACCAGGAGCGACTGCCAGAGTGGAGCGATTTTGGAGCTCTATCTGGAGTCGGAGTGGTGCCCGGAGGAGGCGAGACGCAGAGCGAGCCCAGCATTAAAGAGGCAGAGTGGCCAGCGGATCTGGATCCGGAACTTAGGGAGTTCCTGGACTTGGAACTGGCACTCTTCGAGGGGCTGCAGGGAGTCTCGCGTATCGCGGAGCACAGGATCCGGCTAAAGGACGACAAGCCATTGAAACGGCCATGCAGAGGGTGATTGACGAACAGATGGATGATCCAGGCAGCTGCCATCGAGCCGTCGCGTAGTCACACAGCGCCCCAATCGTCTTAGTCAAGAAGAAGACTGGCGAGTGGCGCATGTGCATCGACTACCGGCAACTCAACGCGCATTCCATCCCAGATACTTATCCTATTCCCTAAATTAATCATATCCTTGAGCGGTTGCGTCACGCCCGATTCATCTCCACTCTGGATTTGAAGCACGGGTACTGGCAGATACCGGGATAGATAGATAGTCGGGAGTGTACGACGGTCACAGTCCCTGGAAGAGGCCTTTTCCAATGGCGGGTGATGGCATTTGGCTTACATTCGACGTGTGCGATCTTTCAGCGAGCCTTGGAGCCTCATTCGTCCGCCTACCTAGACGACATCGTGGTAAAGAGCAGCATGTAGAGAATTTGGGGGAGGTGTTCGGCCGGTTAAGGGCGGTCAATCTCAGGCTGAATAGGAAGAAGTGCAGCTTCTTCAGGGAGAGGTTGGTCTACCTGGGACATGTCATTTGCGGGGAAGGAATATGTACCGATCCAGAGAAGGTGGAGGCGGTACGTAACCTGAGGGCCCCGACAAATTGTAAGGAGTGTCGGCAATATCTCGGGATGGCGTCATGGTACAGGCGCTTCGTTCCCAACTTCGCGAACCAAGTACAGCCGCTCACAGCGCTCTTAAAGAAGGCGCGGGAATAGGCATGGGATCGAGAACAGGAGGAGGCATTGCGTCAATTGAAGGATAGCTTGACAACTGCCCCTGTGGCTTGTCCGGACTTTTCCGCCAAATTCGTCTTGCAGAGTTAATCTAGTGAGTATGGCCTCGGCGCAGTGCTGACGCAGACGATTCAGGGGCAGAAGCGGGTGATAGCGTATGAGAGCTGAAAGCTATTCCGCCACCGAGAAAGAGTGCCTGGCAATAGTATGGTCGATCCGGAAGTTGCGCTGCTACTTAGAAGAGTACCGGATCGACGTGATAACGGATCATCCGGGCAGAATGGGCAACTATATAGTGTAGTATGCATATATATTGAATATCTACTGTACCAAGAGTACTTAAAGTGAACACACTGTAACACTTTGTTGCAGTGTTTACATATATACAAATCCCCGGTCATAAACCAAGTAGCCGAAATATGAGTCGATCGGCGCGCTCACAGAATGTGCAAGTGTCAGCATTCTGTTAGACGCGCCGACCACTTGACCGAACTCAAGGGCATGCATATACCCTAGCGCTCCAGCTTAAGAGAGCATAATTACATACATATAACATATAGAATATACATAACCGTCTCTCTGCTGTCCAACTGTGGGCAGCGCAGCAATGAGACTTAGGCTTACTTAGAACCTAAGTAAAAATGTAAAAATCAGATTCAACTGAACGTTGGAAGCGGCACCTTCGCTGCTCCCAATACATGAATAAAAAGACCAAACAATATATCGTTCACAACATGGCGACCGTGACGTAGTAACCTGAACTAAGCTGCAAAAACTACAAGGAGAAAAACCCAGGCGAAGAACATCAAGGAGGAAATCAACAGGCACGGCACGGCACCGGGAAGGAAACGGGAAAAGTCTGAGTGAGTAGAGTGCGTGTAATTGGCAAACGCGGAGGCCAGAAAAACAATGATTTTCTGAAGGAAAGCCTCCAGCAAAGAAAGCCAAATACCGCAACTCACTCAGCAAATATTAAAATTATAAATGAAACACTAATTAAAAAACCGACATCCCCAAAGCCCTTGCCGAAAAAGCCTGACGTCTGCCCGAACGACTGCCCTGGACCACTATACGCTCCAGCATGCAAATTCACATGCTTTGGACCAAAGACCAGTGCGAAGACCGGCACCGGCCCCCGCCTGAGCCAATAGGCCACGGACATCAGCAGCAGTGAAGACAACAGCGCGAGGGGCAATCCGCCACTTTCGCCTTCGAAGGAGCGTCAGCATAGCCAAACCGGCGACGACCAGCTGACGCGGAGGATGAGTCGATCGGCGCGCTCACAGAATGTGCAAGTGTCAGCATTCTGTTAGACGCGCCGACCACTTGACCGAACTCAAGGGCATGCATATACCCTAGCGCTCCAGCTTAAGAGAGCATAATTACATACATATAACATATAGAATATACATAACCGTCTCTCTGCTGTCCAACTGTGGGCAGCGCAGCAATGAGACTTAGGCTTACTTAGAACCTAAGTAAAAATGTAAAAATCAGATTCAACTGAACGTTGGAAGCGGCACCTTCGCTGCTCCCAATACATGAATAAAAAGACCAAACAATATATCGTTCACAACAATAGGCATTTGGGCCACCGGACGGATGACGAGGACTACACTCCCTGGAAGCAAGAGTGCCATGATGCTCCCACGGCCGGGCATCAAGGCGTGAGGAAAACCGTGGCGAGGTTGGCCCAGAGATACTACTGGCCGGGTATGTTCCACGACGCAGCCAAGTACGTGAAGTGTTGCGAAATCTGCCAGAATTTCAAGAGCGAGCAACTCAAACCGGCTGGACGTATGCTGACGAGACAGGTAGCAGAGCCGACGGCGGTACTCTGCGCGGATTTCGTCGGGCACCTTCCACGGTCGAAACATGGCACCACAATGTTACTGGTGTTCCATGATGCGTTTTCGAAGTGGGTGGAATTGGTCCCTCTCAGGAAGGCCACGGCCGCGCACCTGCAGACAACGTTCCGAGAGAGGAGTTTGAGTAGGTTCAGTGTACCTAAGAAGTTCGTGTGTGACAACAGGGTACAATTTACAAGCCGGAGCTTCAAGGGTTTTCTGAAATCCCTGGGTGTAGAGGTCCAGTATACCGCCCCGTACTGACCCCAAGAGAATCCTACCGAGAGGACAAACAGGACCGTGAAGACTATGATAGCGCAGTTTATCGAAGGCCATCATAGTTCGTGGGACGAGCTCATTCCGGTGCTACCGCTAGCGGTCAACACAAGTGTGGCGGACTCGACAGGATTCAGTCCTGCTTTCCTGATGCAGGGGAGGGAGCCACGGTTGCCTGCCGCTTTGTACGATCAGGTGACTCCGGGGTCCGCAACTAGTGCGTTCGACCCTATGACGAAGGCGGATAGGTTAAAAGAAACCTTTTATATCGTCCACAGCAACCTCCAGCGCGCATCACAGGACCAGGGCAGGCAGTACAACTTGCGGAGACGAGAGTGACGACCTTCATTGGACTCAATGGTCCTGTTACCGCAGCACCAGCTGTCCAACGCGGCTGAAGGCCTCGCCGCCAAATTGGCACCCAAATTTGACGGTCCCTATCGGGTCGTCAAGTTCATATCCCCCAACATCGTGAAAGAAGCGGGTGGCCAATATTTCGTAGCTGAAACAATTCCACCAAGAGATTACTGATGACGAAGAAAAGAAACCAGGACCTTATTTATCATTAGTAGACTAGCACCAGTAACGTAGCTAGAAGGGTGTTAGTAGAGTGAGAACTGCACTGTGGGAATAGGGTATTAACAAATAAGTAATGGATAAGTTAAAGAGTAAGTTGAATTTACGGATCGACCCAGAAATTATTTCGATCTCATCGGATGAGGATGAGAGCAGCGGGGATACCGAGCCTCTCCCCGGCCCAGCGCCGGAGGCCGCCAACACTACCCCCGCCAAAGGCGCGATTTTTATAGGAGGAGCCAGCAGAAGGAATCGCCTCGCCACTTCCGTCACACGCTGTACTCCCGACGGACCAATATAATAGAACGTTTGGACGGGATGGTCATGCTAATGGCCGTTGAGATAACAACCATGTTCGTCGAAGCTCCGTACTCGCGGAATTCGCCTCCGTACGTGGAGGATCCCCTGACTCCTCCGTTGGCACCCCCCTCGACAATGTCGCCTGGAAGGACAGTCATAACAGCAGCCGACGAGGTGAATGCTCAAGCGAACGAGAAGGAACTCCTACCCCTCGAGACGGACGAGCACACGCCATCAACGCGGGAGTCCGGGTCGATGGAGTCGGCAGGAACTGGAATTCCATCGTCGGCCCTAGAAGTCGAGTCGTCCCCGTCGGAGGTAGCATGCGACACCCCAGCAGCCGGCGCAGAAGCCGACCAGCTCCACCGCGGATCGGACCCCGTCAAGAAAAGGGGCCAGCCGGCGCCGGAACCCACGGTGACTCACGAACCAGTAACGGAGGACGAATCCGAGGAAGTTAGACCCGAATAGCCAATTCCCTCGGATTACTCTACGCTACCTGCCAAAGATCCCCGAGGAGGGTAGTGGTTCCTGTCCTGGCCTCTCAAAACGTGGGAAAGCGAGTACAGAAGAAGGTCTTGGCGGAAAACGCCGGCGAAATCGCCACCACCGTCAAACAGCCACCCGGGCTAAGCGCCGTCGAAGTGGACACCAACGGCAACCCAGTGTCGAGAGAACGGTGGTACCGATCCACAAGAAGTCTCGCCCGGACGCATGGTTCGGCTCGGAAAACGCGATGCCGGCGAAGTTGAGCGGCCGAGGCAAGCGCACGGCTCGCTAGCGAGCGTGCCAGCACTTTTGCGGCGACTATTTAAGTAAGTAGACGTGTGTCGAAGTGAAGTAAAGTGCAATCATAACCCAAAAAGGGTAGCGAAGCGCTAGGGCTTCAGACAATGCGGCAAGGTTTTCTCGTAGGGAAACAGAGTAAGGTAGTGCTTAATCATTACAAAGAAGGATATGTGAATAATGTAATAATTATAAAGAATGTCTGCTAATCCTTTTCATCTTTTGTTAAAACCAATCCCGGGTACCGTGGCTAGTTGGTGCTCAACACAACCCCTTTCCTAATTTAAAGCGTAGTGGATCGAGTTACGAGGCTTCATTACGTCGCGCGACATAGCCCCTTTCCTAACCTAAAGTGTAGTGCATCGAGAGAGACGAGGCTTCGTTACGTCGCTCATAATAACCATCCCAGCAGTAGTTTGCTTGTGGATTGAGACGGACTCTGGCAGGAACCGCTGAGCTATCCAGCGAACACTGAAGGTCAGCTCGGTCGTTCCGGATACGCGCACGCCTTTCTGCTAGGAGGATTGAAGACAGAGTAGCGATATTTGTAACACTTCCCCTCTTCTTAAACCCTCCATCTCAGCAACTAACAAATGTCTTGTAGGCTTGCTGAACCTGGTAAGACCGAGATTTGTACCCCGGCCAGTAGCTTCCTTACAATAATAATATCTACAGGAGCGGCAAAGAATTACATTAGGCCCGTCAAGGAGCTAAAAGAAGTAATTTCAGTGGAAAGCCCTTTCACCGTAAGCTCGATACACGGTTCTGGCAAAGTAACCAGTAAGTGTCTTATAAATATTGTTGGCCAAGTCTCCCCATTCTTCGTACTAGACACACTCAACTCATTTGATGCCATTATAGGATGTGACTTGTCAACACAAGCACAAGTAGCGTTAAACTTACGTACCCAGCGGACCAAACTGTCGCAAATGATATCGCAAACTGGTCAAATGCGAGACTTTACCCGACAAAACTCTCGCAAACGCATCGGGAAACGATAGCAATATGAATCATATGTCGTTCAGTTTGTGGCAGTCAAAGTTTCATTTACGACTGTCGCAAGAAATACGACTAGCGAGCGTTTTGTGATATTTTTGCGAGCCTTTTCTGATATTTCTAACGAGTCTTATAAAATATTTTCTGTGGTACGTTTTTGATTCAAAATAGCTTTAAAAAAATATTTTTTTAAGCCGGTAGCAATAGTAAAAAGTCTCTTAAATGATAAGGCAAAAGGCTCGCTGGAATTATGTTTTACGAAACTTTTTTCTTGTTTCATGCCCATTTCGTTCCCATAAAAATGTTGCTTGTTGTTTTTTTTTTTAACATTCATTTTAAATTCAAATTTTATTTTAAAAATAAATAACATTTTAATTGATTGATTTAAACTAATTTCTTAATTACAATAAAAGTTTATACATAAATAAATTAGAGTAATTTAAAACTATTTTTCATTAATGATTATTATTATTAATATTATATTATATTATATTATAAAATTATATTTTAATTTTTTGGTATCAGCCTTTTCTATGCGCGCCACTCTTTCCTGCGCGTACTGAAAATATTTTTGTGTGACGCGGTCGAAATCGCTGTCTTTCAGCGCAAACTTCTGTTTAAATGCATCTGTAGACAATAACAAAATAATATTAAATCGCACATATACAAGTTTTAAAAGTAATGCTTACTTCGTATTGCCAATGTGGTTCGAAGGCCTCTAACACACATTTTTTTCTCCGTCCCACGCCAGAAGCATTGCCTTGCCACATCGTCAGTTATTATTTGGCGCCAGGAGCTCCTAATAAACTTGTCGTAGGTCTTTTCACCGCTTTCGACTAATTCAACGACCTTAAGGAAAATGTAGGATTTATAAGTAAATAGTAAAAGTATTTAATTTAAAGTTTCCTTACCAAGTTTTTAAGGGACTTCTCTTCTTTGAGGCATTCTTCAAATGCCTCAAAGTCCCCAATAGTTGCTTTTGGCGCACTTGGTAGCGTCAATTTTGCCTTGTGCAAACTCCGCAAACTCGTCCCTTTATAATTGATATTTCATTTCTTAATGAAATCAATTCAGCCCCTTGACGATCAATTTTCATCAACATTTGATGCATCAGGCTTAATAGTTCTGCAAGTATATTAGAAAAAAATCTATTAAATGTGGATTTAATTCGAAATTGTTTTAATACATTACCGGAATGATTGCATTGAGCTTGTGAGTTATTCATTCCTTTAGTATTTGGTGGATTATTAGTTAAGCCTGAATATAGGTGAAATAAAAATGAATAAAATATATATAAAATGTATAAGTAAGTCAATAAGTTACCTGATAGACTGTAATTTTGATTATTGTCGTATCCTCCTCCATTTTCGCTGCCATCCAAAACAAAATTATACGACGAACTCATTGTTATCTGAATTTAGTCAATTAAAGGAAAGTAAGTGTGTATACCATTTTCTTCAAAATGAAATATTTTGCCTGATATTTTTTCAACGCTATGTAGCACTACTTTCGAGTGGAAATTGAGTTGCTTTGAAGAGAATATGCCTACAAAGATGGAATTTATTGGAAAAGTAAAAAATGGCTCTAGGTCAACAACTAATCGGCTATGCAAAATTTTGTTGTCAATGTCAATAATTTTATATATTTTATATATGTTGCCATCCTTTACGAAGAAAAAACTATTGCGATCTTTTAGATCAAAATACCAGTGCTTATATGAAATTTTACCGTTGGACCCATTGAAATTTAAAGTTTTTTCTTTAAGAGCAACTTTTAAAATACTGCGTTCAACAGTTCGGTTGTATAATTGCTGCAAGGAGTAGTCCGACTTTTTCACCATTTTTTTTAGATGCCCCAGAAAGTATTCGAATGGAAAAGAGCTTATGGTCTGAAGAGAACCATATTGTAAAGTTTGTTTGCTTAAATGTGTTAAGCAATGAAAATTAAATGTGAGCATCGGAAACATATACATTGTAGGCACTTGGCTTACAAAGTCATTTAGCAAACTGGATGCAAGAGAGTTTTGTGTGACACAATACTCCTTGTGTAGAAGAAGTCTAATTCTTAAGCTAAGTAATAAAAAATGATTGTATAAATTTGACTCTATAATGTCTTTCAAGACAATGGGTCCGGTATATAATAAAAAAGTACGAAACTCTGTGGCCTTAAATCTATCGAGATTGTCTAAAGACCTAACTTCTCTATTGAATTCTCTAGGCAAAAATTTTTTGAAGTGCGTTAGTTTATTATTAAGAGAAGTTAGGGATTGCCGACTCAAAGAAAAGAAATGACCCTTGGCTCTCGCTAATGCCACTAAAACGGATTTTGTGACGCCAAGACAAACTACGTGCATAGGGGAAACTGATTTGCATAGGGGAAACTGATTTACTAAGTCAATCGGCAAATTTTCAAGAATGAGTTTGCTTTGTATGTTGTGGTGCTCTGGTTGAAGACGGTTTCGGAAGCTATCATTGGTTCGTGGAGGATTACATGATCCTCTGAAAAGCACTCGCCTATTAAAAGTTTCTCCCTTCTGAACGCAATAGTTGCATGAGTAAAACCCAGAGTGATATTTCACACCCAAAATGAAGGCGCGGGCCGGCGCATCGCAAATAAATGCTCTAATAGATATTTTGAATTCCGTATCTCGAAACATCATGCCCTCTGTGATCAATTCTGATAATTCACAGACAAATTCTTCCAAATAAACATTTGGATCACGGGGTTTGGAATGACCTACATATATTCAAGCTACAAATACTGGCTTTGTACCGTTCACGTTAATCAAAATTGGCCATGTTTGTTCGTTTGTGCTTTTACACAATGGAAGCCCGTCTACATTAATATTTAAACTTATATTGGGAGAAAGATAAGTAAAATTGGAAAGGAAATCCGTTAACGCGTCTTTTAAACCATAGTGAACGTACTCGCCTGGCTCAACAATTCGTTTCACAATGCCACGTGGAGTACATTTTAAAGTACGTACATCCCGTGGTAAGCCAGGAATTTTTTCGCCCAACAGCAAAAGCAAATCATTGCCTGCCCTTTTGCTGATGTTATTAGCGGACAGCCACTGGGCTAAGCGAGTATTAAACTCGGTTGAACTGGAATGTTCTGTAGATAGCAACTCATTGCTATCTGAAAATAATAAATTAGAATCAAATTTCATTTCTACTTCATTTTTATCAACAATCTCAATTTTTTCTGCGACTCGTTTCACATGCCGAGCTTCGCAAATATATTGCCTGCTTTTTCTTTTGTATGGCATTTTCACTACTTTCCTATTTATTTATTTATTAATTATTTTTTAATTTATTGATAGCTCGTGAAAATATTGAATACTATTCTGAAAGCGAATAGTTTAGTTATTAATAAACACTTGTTAGTTACTTACCTCTCTACAGAAATCCAATTTCCACTAATCACTTTAACCACGTGTCTGCTCGCTTCGGCGTATTGTCCGAACAAAGGAATTTTTCAACCCCCAAAAAACATATATTTTACGGGCTGAGTAGGAAACAACAAAAACAACACACCATCCGAATGCCGCGTCATTTTTACTCTCTCTCTCTCTCTTGACAATGTTGCACTCTCTGAGCACGATTAATATTTAAAACAAAAACAACACACCATTCTCTCTACTGGGCACGCATTTTTATCGCAAAGATCTCACTGCAACGCTCGTGTGCGAGTGTTTTGCGATAAAAATATATCCCACTCGTTTTCTGCTCACATACGAGCTCATTTGAGAGCATTTTGCGAGACTCTCGCTAAAGGCTCGCGTGTTGGTCCGCTGGGTAACAACACTATTAATTACGAAAACAAATCCTAGCAGTTATAGTATCATTACTGTGACAGTGTAAGCTTCACAGATGTGGATGACATAATAGTGCCTACATCCGTCAAAAAGGAATTCAGAAGCATGATTTTGAAAAGAATAAAAGTGTTCTCGACCTCTAACGAGGCGTTGCCATTCAATACCTCAGTCATTGCTACAATCCGCACTGTAGACAACAAGCCAATCTACACTAAATGTGTAGAGAGTAAATAACGAAATCAAGCAGTTACTTAAAGATGGCGTCATTAGACCATCAAAGTCCCCATACAACAGCCCAGCATGGGTTGTTGACAAAAAAGGCCTTGACAGCAATGTCAGCCAAAATAAACGATTAGTGATCGGATTTAGGAAGCTAAACTAACGAACTATACCCGATCTATACCCAATTCCGAATATTCCAATGATTCTAGCGAATCTAGGAGAATAATTATTTTGTACGACTCTACATTTGAAACCGGGGTATCACCAAATTTATCAAGCGGAACAAGACCGTGAGAAAACGTCGTTCGCAGTGAAAGGCGGGAAATATGAGTTTTGCCGTCTTCCTTCCGCAGGAAGCATTTTGCAAAGAGCCATCCGAGAAAACCAAGTTCTTTAAAGAGAACGTCGAATTCTTAGGCTTTGTGGTGACCCAAAACGGGACCAAGACTGACCCGAAAAATCTGTTCAGCCTGCGATCATTTCTGGGGTTAGCTTGTAGTGAGGGTAATCCATTCAAGTAGTAATGCACGCTTGGTTTTTGGTAGTGACACTACTCGTCGCTTTTAATGTTCTTTATTTAATGTTCTATAATAAGTTCTCCTAATGTTAGCTTAGCTAAGGCCGCGTAGCTGCCCTGCCGGTAAGCAGAGAGCAGAGCGGCTGCAATATGTATATCTTATATATAATGTTGTTAACAGCGCTAGGAGAGAGAGAGAGTACGTTATGAGCCCATATGCATGCACATAGCTATGCGGTCAGCGGGGGATCGCTGACGCGGCATTTATGATACATGGAGCATAAGTGGGTGATCATGTTTAATTGGCTCTTGAACTTGGTTATTTATGTAAGTACTGCAAAAGAGTACTACAGTGTGTTTGTATATATATGTGTAATATATTGTACTGAACTTTACTACAGCGAGCATTCGATATGTGCGCATAGCACAAGCTAATTACTACAGGGGACTTCGCAGCAAGAGCCAGGCTTCTAACCAATATTCTCAAAGGAGAAAATGGATCGGTGAGCAAATATTTGTCCAAATAGGTCACGATTGAATTTGACGAAACTTTGATGATTGTCTAGGCTCTAGGTAAACTGCAAAATTACCTATATGGGACAAGAGAAAAAAATAAATTCACTGATCATCAGCTCCTACCTTTTGATGTCTCAGATAGAAACACGAATGCAAAAATCAAACGATGGAAAGATTTCATTGAACACAACTCAAAAGTGTTCTGCAAACCAGGCAAAGAAAATTTCGTGGCGGATGCCCTGTCTCGTCAAAATGTAAACGCCTTCCAAAACGATATACAGTCAGAAGCTGCAGGGATTCACAGCGAAATGTCATTGACCTACACGATCGAAACGACTGAAAAGCCTTTAAACTGTTTCAAAAGTCAAATTGTTCTTGAAAAAGCGAAATTCCCATTGAAACGAGTTATCGTACTCTTTGGCCACCTTATAAACTTTAAAACACCCTATTCGGAACAATCAGGCCACTCATCAACACAGACGCGGTAAACGCAATACACTGCGAACTAACAGCACTAGCCAGTAAACAACATGATTTGGTGCTAAATTTTCCTGCAACCAAATTCTGGCACTGCAAAAAATATCGTGGTCGACATTACAGATAAAAATGAACAAATCGAAATTGACACCATCGAACGCGCACAAAGCCGCCCTGGAAAATACTAAACAAATCCTTCGCGATTATTATTTTCCACAAATGACGAAGTTGGCTAACGAAATAGTAACATATTGCAAGATATGGACTAAGGCAAAGTACGATAGATAAAAAACAAATACTTGGTGAGACACCAATTTTATCATACGCTGGAGAAATATTTATTGCGATAACGAAGCTTCTTTTGATTCAGAAACTATCAGGGCGCTGTTGGTACAACGTCGACATTGTGAACGCGCCAGTTGCTCAAATGGCCAAATCGAACGTTTACACAGCACACTCGCAAACATAGCCAAAGCATTTAGCCTAAAAAATGTCTGACGATACAGTCGAATTGATACTAAGGGCAATAATCGCGCACAACCGATCTTTACATTCGGTCACAGACCAGACACCTATCGACATAATACACGCAGCGTCTAACGAACTCAGGCAGGCTATTAAAATTAAAGTTGCAAAGGCCCAGCACGATAGCATTGGAAAATCCAACCCGAATACACAAAACAGGGTATTTGAGGTAGGCGAAAATTTTCGTAAAAAATAACAGAAGATTAGGAAATAAGTTAACACCGCTTTGCACAGAAGAAACAATTCAAGCAGACCTGGGAACGTCTGTTCTTAATAGAGGAAGGGTGGTCCATAAGGACACACTCAAATGATTGTTGCTCTCAAGTAAAAATTACACAATCTAAAATAGCATTTTAAGAGTTTAAGCGCACAGCAATTTCCATTCCTTGCTTCTTTTATTTTTACAGGAGTGGACTTGCAATCCTACTAGTGGTAGAATTAATACATGGTCGGATTATCGACTAGTCCCACTCTAAATATATCCCGGTAATCGACGTATTGTACTGGTACTGGTATGGGAGCAACGTGATTTTCTGAGGCTCTCAAGCAATTTAACAGACCTAGCTAGCATAGTAGGTGAAACAGTAAAATTAAACAAATTATTCCCTCAGTCGCACATGTGAAAACTGCTAGACGTGGATACAGAGCATATCAGAAATCTATTGTCCGTAGTAAAAGTGCACCACAGAATGGCAAGAAGTTTAGACTTCTTGGGTTCAGCTCTCAAGCGCCAGACACCTCTGATTTCGAAAAAGTAAGGTCCGAGTAAAACTTGATTGATGCGAACAATAGGTAGGCATTAATACACAAACACAGACACGGTGATCGAAATAATTAAAGCTAAAAGAAATGAATTGGTTGACACACCGCATTTGTATGAAACACTATTAGCAAGCAATAGAATACTATAATAGAATAATCAAATATCGAACCTGACACTCAAACTACATTAGATAAGGCGGGTATAATAAATCCCAATATTTTTGACCACGATGATTTGAAATCAATTATAAATTAACACCCTGTCAAAATTCCCATAGTTAGCCTTACAGAAGCGTCTAAAAGCAAGGTACTCCAGTCTGAGAACATTGTCCATATATTAAAAGCGTATTCTGGGGTCAATCTCATCTGCAAGAAAATCACCATCTTCCCATTGGCACACCAACACGTCCCAATACAGCTACAAGATGATACCATAGCCGAATGCGACGATGACATTCTAGCGGTCAATGAATGCCTTCCACAATCAACGGCACAAAATATGTAAACCAACGCGAGATGTTAACCAGATCGCCTGGCGTGACAGGGCCGCCTATACTCAGCATCATCAGCCACGATCCAGTGCCAAGTATGCCCCAAAATCTCGAGGACGAATTGAAGACCGCCGGGTCACATAAGATTTGGGTTGCAGCAGGCGTCATCCTCAGTGTCGTTGGCATTGGCTTTATCATCGTTTGCAAATTGTAAAGAGAAGAAAAGCATCGAAGGAGGTACAGAAGGCCACCAACAGCTATAAAATAACCGAGGACGGTCAGAAGCTTGAGTAGTTAACACATATGAATTGCACTTCATATTTATGTCATAAGAACACACTTTTGTTTATAAGAACGCAAGAAAGTTGCAGTGCACTTTGCTTACATTGCGACATTCTGCTAACGCATGAGTTTAGTGCCCGGCTACTGCGGCCAGCAGCGGTAACCCGACAATTGCCTATGTCGCAAGTTGATTTGGTTTGCCGCATATAGCAGCTGAGACTTATGCGCCCAGCCTTTGGGTTCAAATCCAATTCAATGCATCAATTCTGTTTTAGTTTGTATCTGACTTTCAATAAATATACTTCCTATGGCTTTGCCGTTATAACATACCTTCTTATTATTGATTCATTCACTGAGCCACAAGGCCAGCGATAAGAGAGCGAAGTGAAGCTCCCAACATAATCAACGTAAGTAGACTTGTTACAATCTCCCCGCATATTGATTGCGAGATACCCTGGACAGCGACCGACTGCGCTGGACCACATACAAGCTAACACGCATCGTTAGGCATCATTCAACAGCGCGGGACAGCAACTTCTTAATTTATATGTATTCTCACACATGCCAATAATTGTGGAATCAGCGGAACCAATAAGGTTCGTTTCAACATATGCAACAACACGAAGCTGGAGACGCCAACAGCGACGCTTCATCGTTGGACTGAGGTTTCATTAGGGATTAATTAAGATACAATATTTAGTTTTTAACTTGGACTCATTGTAAGCACATAGTGCTGTCAAATAAATTAAAATAATTTTTTTTATGAATAACTACCATTGAATTGGTTAATTGGCGCCCGAGCAGGGACCCGCGAAACTTGAAAAAGCAAAAAAGGACCATTAGAAGTTCGTTCATCTAAAGCCAATAAGAGCTAAAGTTTTTAAAAAACGTTTTTCGCGAGTCAAAAGTGTTACAATTGATTGGACCCCTAGTAGGCTACCAGTTTAAGTGTAGTGCAAAAAGGAAGGACGTGCTAGTCTTAGCCACACCGTGTACACATCAATACATATTCACGAGGTGAAAAAACACTAATTATGAAGTAGTTTTTTAAAAAAAAAATTTCACATAGTTAATAAAAGAGTGACACAAGAAAGTTCACATAGTGAAATTACAAAAAAATTCACATGGTGAATAAAAGAGTGACCACAAAGAAAGTTCACATAGTGGAAAAAAAAATACATAAACAACAAGAAACCGGTGATTAAAACAAGAAATTCACTTACTGAATAAAATTCTCCCGAACAAAAGGGATAACTAATAAAATTAAATATTATATAATATATATAGACATATATATAATAGTGAAGAAACTTAAAGCACTAATAAATAAAAAAAAAACAAGTAAGAGGTTCTAGTCGGGAGCTCCCGACTAGGGAATACCCTGAACCCTCTTTGAGGTGGTAGCGGGGAGGTGGCGATAGGTATAAAATGAAAGATACTTGACACATATATAATATTCTAGAAGCAACATATCATGTTTGGTGACTCTAGCTCTTATTATTTACCCAATTTGCTCAAAAAACAGGATGTCGATATCGATTTTAATCGATTGCTTGGAAACTGAGTAAGTTATCGATTTTCGGAAACAAACTGTATCTGTATTTAGATCCGACAACTCCTACATGGATTCCAGGATAGTTGTAGCTTTAATGTAAGTCATCGTCATCATTTATATTGTAAAACATTTAAAGTATTAAAAAAAGGAAAAAAAAAACTATTTATAAGAAAAAAAGGAAAATAAAAAAAACAGTAAAATTTATTTGAACGCAGAAGAGCTTATAATAGAATATTTATCAACAATGTCACTTAATAGTTTTCCCAATACTACTAACCGATCTGATCCTTCTATATTAACCTTGTTTTCCACATCCCAAAAAATAGAACTAGCCAACTTGATCGAACAAGTAGTTAGGAATGTTAATCCGGTTTTAGAAGAAGATGACGAGCCACAAATAGATTTCAGTAGAAACCTGTCAGATTCAGAGAAAGTACCAGACATAGTAAAATGTCTCAGGGAATTTTCAGGAAAGCTAGTGAATTTAACTCATAGAGAAAATCAGTCGACAAAATACTAAAAAAGTACGAAAGTCAAAAAAATTCTCCAAAATACTTTGCACACTATCAGACATAAAATTAATGGAGAAGCCGATACTGCGCTAGAGTCGTATCGTACGCCTCTCAATTGGACAAAAATTAGACGTTGCTTCATGGAACATTACGCGGACAAACGAGACATTGGTACCTAAGAATACCAATTAAACACGTTAGTTAAAAGCAAGGATAACATAAACTCCTACTATCAGAAAATTATGAGATTCTCTCATTAATCCTGGACAAGATCGGTTGTCTAGATTGTAAGGATGAAGCATTGCTTGCAATGACTTATTCTTATAGAGATAAGGCATTAGACACGTGCATAAGAGGATTAAACGGCAATTTGCCAAGTCTGTTAAGCGTTAAAAGACCGACAAGCTTACCAGAAGCCTTGAACATCTGTCTTAAGTTGGACAACCTAAATTTTAGGGCGAATCAAGCTAACACTATGCACAACACCTTGTCGCATAACGTTAGACGTGGTCCGCAGCCAACATACTACAACAACGGAGGCAGACAAATACCTCAAATACCAATACGTAACCAAAACTTTTTCCCAGAATTAGCACATTTTGGACAGGGTTAGCCTAGATTTGTACAACAGCAACAACAATTCCCTCCCTCATTACCGCCAAGGCGTCAACTTCCACCCACTTCAATGTAAGATAGATAGTTCCGTACAAACGCGTCAAGTTAACTACCAAAATAGGCCCCAAATAGCAGTTCAGCGTCCAAACACCACACAACAAAGTTATAAACAAACAGCTCCGCAAACTAGACAAAATAATTAGGCTCCTCAGCAAATGAAACAACCTCTTTCTCAGGTGACACACCAACCTTACAAACAGCAAAGAGTTTACAATACAGAAGTTATCATAGAAGACGAACAGGCTTATGAAGAAGAACAAGATTATAACTAGCAAGAGTATGCTATAATAGATAATCAAGAAATAGAAAGCACAGAAGAGTACGAGTATGAAATAGCCGATGATGTCAATTTTTTAGACGAGGTTCATCCTCATTACCTTTCTTAGAGTTTAAAATGAGGAACAAAAAAATAAAATTTTTAATAGATACCGGCTCCAACAAAATTTACGTAAAACCCTCACTCATTCGGGCACCCATACCGAATGAAGTATGCTTTGCAGCAAAGTCCGTTGGAGGCAAGACTAATATCACGCATTATACAAACATACATATTTTCGGTAATCGGATAGGAAAAATCCAATTTTTCCTTTTATCGGAACTAGGTACCTTCGACGGTATCATAGGTCACGACACATTGACACATTAAAGGCCATAATAAATACACATGAAAACTATTTCACGCTGTTAGAAAAATTTAAATACAGAACTAAAGAACTTTCAATGGGACGTATAGCTAGCATAGAACCTAGACTTTCTCACTTAGACGAATAAACTTGCCAAATAATAGATTCAATAGTTAAAGAAAGCCCAGGTCTTTTCGACGAACCGGACAGAACACTCACCTTCGTCACTCAAGTTGGAGGAGAAATAAAAACTAAAAACAGGATTGTCTATTCCAAAGCGTACACCCACCCTATGGCATTAAAAGAGGAAATAGATAGCCAGATAAAAGAATTATTAGCCGACGGCATTATTCGACCGTCGCGTTCCCCATATAGTTCTCCGGTGTTCATCGTGCCAAAAAAAGAAGAAGAAGTCAGGGAAGAAAAATACCGCATGGTAATCTACTACAGAAAATTACACGAAATTACCATCTCTGACAGATATCCAATGCCAGAAAAAAACAGTATCCTATCAAATCTCGGTGAGAATAACTTTTTCACCACAATAGACCTCAAAATCGGATTCCACCAAATCGCGCCTAAAGATTCAGATATTGAAAAGACAGCCTTTTCTATCAATAATGGCAAATTCAAATTTTTAAGACTCCCCTTCGGGCTATGCAACGCCCCTGCCATTTTTCAAAGAACCTTGGATGACATATTAAGAGAACACATAGGTAAACGATGCTATGTTTACATAGACGACATCGTAATATTCGGAAAAACAAAAGAAGAAAATTTTAACAACTTGAGATTAGTTTTCCAGACGGTCGAACGAGCCAATCTCAAAGTCCAATTTTAGGTTTCGTAATCAGCAAAGACGGCTTAAAAACCAAAAAAAAAAAAAGTAAAAGCAATAGTCAACTTTCCCAAACCAAAAACAATCCATGACCTTCCTTCATTTTTAGGCATGTCTGGATATTACCGCAGATTCATAAAAGGTTACGCAGAAATAACAAAACCATTAACTACCCTACTCAGAGGAAGAGCGGGTAGAATTTCTAAAAAATTTAAAAAAAAAAAAACTTTTATGAACTTAGATGCAAAACAAATAGAATCATTCAATTAAGTAAAAAAATTGCCTCATTTCCGAAGATGTTATATTACATTTCCCAAAATTCAATGAGCCATTTGTGCTGTCCTTGCACAAGGAGGCAGGCCAATAACCTTCCTATCACGAACACTTAGTTCATCAGAAGAAAATTACGCTACAAATGAAAAAGAAATGTTAGCAATTATTTGGGCACGTTAAGAGCTACGCTGTTTTCTCTATGGTGTAAGCAAACTCAAAATTTTTACAGACCACCAGCCGATAATCTTTGCGCTTAGTAACAAAAACACTAACACCAAAATGAAAAGATGGAAGGCTCAGTTAGAAGAATATAATTACGAACTTTTTTACAAAGCAGGCAACACCAACGTAGTTAGTTGCAGATCTCTTATCTAGATCCCCTCAGGCCAGTTAAAATTCGATAGCTCCAACTAAGCACAGTAGCGAAAGCTCGTCAGAAAACTTAATACATTCAGTAGAAATTCCCATTAATGCTTTTAAAAATCAAATATTTCTTGAAATTAACGAAAGTTCGTCATTCCAGTTCAAAATAGTATTTCCCACTTATCACCGACACATAATTAAAGAAAAGAATTCTCAATCGAACACCTCAAACAATTACTTAAGCGATATCTAAGCCCTTCAGTTATAAATTGCATAAAAACAACGGAACCAATTATGCTTAAAATCCAAAGCATTTACCCTTAAATTTTTCTAATTACAAAGTACGTTTTACCCAAATTGTTGTAGAAGGCACAACGAACGAGCTGGTGCAGCAAGAAATCATAATAAAAACACACAATAGAGCACACAGGAACGAAAAAGAAAGTAGACTTCAAATTAAGAAACAGCATATTTCCCATCTATGAGGCAAAAAATTAAAAAAAACTTAAACTTTGCAAAATTTGCAAGGAAAATAAATACAAACGACACGCAAATAATATAAAACTTGGAGAAACACCCTTACCCAAGTATCCAGGACAAATACTGCACATAGACATTTTTTCAACAAACAGAGAACTGGTACTAACTTCAATAGATAAATTTACAAAATTAGCAGTAGTTAAACCATTAGAAAACAGATGCATTGAAACCATCAGAAAACCATAAAGAGCATTTTTTTTTATTTTGGACTACCGAAATCGGTTATCATCGACAACGAAAAGTCCCTCAGTTCACAATCAATAGAGTTCATGCTAAAAAATGAATTAGGAATTGAAGTTTTTAACACACCACCGCACAAAAGTACAGTAAATGGCCAGGTCGAAAGGTTCCACTCAACTCTAATGGAGATAATGAGATGCATAAAACAAGAAAAAGGCATATATAATTTTGACGAACTACTAGAATTGGCAGTGTGTGAATACAATCATATCATTCATTCTACCACAGGGAAAAAGCACGTTAATTTATTTTTTTGGAAGACCTACTAACTTTGGTGCAGCAGACTACGAAAAAACCAGAAACAATAATTATGAATAACTCATAAAAAAAACAACAGCAGGATTTAAAATTTCACAACAAAAATAAAAAGGAAGTTAATCAGTACGCACCTGGCGATAAAATTTTCGTTAAACAAAATATCAGAATAGGGACTAAAATTTCTAAACGTTTTATCATCTCTTGTTGCTATGCCACATACGAAATTTTGTTTTAATAAACAAAGACATTATAGATAGGATAAAAACAAAAGATAACAAACGACAATAACGTAATAATTAAAACTTTAAAAATTCAGAAAACCAATTCCAAAATATTCTTGCTACACAGTTAAAATGTAAAATAGATTTAATTAAAGAAGATTTAAGTAACATAAATTGAGCTATACATTTGTCTAAAGCCAATATAGTAAACACTTTTATAATTTCCGAAGAAGAAACTAGAATAATAAGTAACATTTTTTCCGAAGAAAATATTCCATTTAATAACATAGAAGAAGCCTTTAATTTTGCTAATATTAAAATCGCATTTAATGGCGAAAAGCTCATTTACGTAATCGACATCCCTAAATCAGACAAAGAAATTTGTTAACATCTTAAAACCCTTAAAGAAGGCAGGAAATGTAATTAAAATAATAGGAAAACGTAATAAAATGTAAAACTGCAGTTTTTGCGATTAATAATCAATGTAAAAATATTAATAAAATTAGTATGTGTTTAAAATCAAACATTATAGATATTTCAAACGATAACTGCATTTCTAAGTTACTAACAAGCAGGCATAATAATTGTACCATTACTAACAATGACCATATTAAAACAATAGAATCAATAGGTACAGGCATTATTCTTTTTAATAATTTTAAGGGTAACATTTCTATCGATAACGAACTAAAACCCATTAAAGGTTCATTTGTAATTAAATTTAACAACTGTACATTAGACATAGGAAGCGATTTTTTTTTTTCATATGAAACCTCGAACTTTAAACCACTACCATGATAGAAGAGGTCTTGCCACTGCAGCTAATAAGAGATCTCCATACTAAGAACACCGAGAAGATAGGCATACTACGAAACAACTTTAAAACAAACACCATTACTAATTTCGGAGTAACTTCCGGAATACTATTGGTCTTCGTTGATTATGCACAAAAATTCAAGCTGTGCAGACAAACCACTGTTATTGAAGTTACAGCCACTCCCACCAGCAACGAACAGCGCCCAGACATAATAGATGACGTAACGGAAACTCCCTCGGAAACCCACATAAAAAAAACCATAGAAGCATCCACGATCTACCGGGTTTCTAGCAATCGACCGGGACGTTCGAGATCAGAGAGGGAGGAGTTAATACCTAAGACATTCAAAACAACAAAACTTGGATAACCAGCTTACAAACATTTGGTTCCCGCACGTGGCCATTCAACGTGCTGGGAAAAGCTGAAGCAAGGTGTCGCGTATGCAACATTAGATGCATAGGAGGTCAACGCGCTCATGAGACAACCAACCGTGCGATCGCTAACTTGGCATATCTTCCGCACATGCCAATAATTGTGGAGTCAGCGGAACCAATAGGGTTCGTTGATTCCCAAGACGATGCGTAGCCCTGCGAAATGCAGAATGGGAGCATTTCAACATATGCAACAGCACCAAGCTGGAGACGCCGACAGCGACGCTTCATCGTTGGACTGAGGTTTCATTAAGGATTAATTAAGATACAATATTTAGTTTTTAACTTGGACTCATTGTAAGCACATAGTGCTGTCAAATAAATAAAAATACATTTTTTTTATAAATAACTAACTATAGGCATTCAAGGTATAGGTCAAGGAGTCATAAAACTTAAAGGCCTCGCTCCAATAGAGCTACAAGCAGACAAATATATAATTCTTCGCGATTATTATATAGTTGATGCAAATTTCGCTATACCGTGTGATGGAATAATATAGATTTCATAAAAGGTCTAAATTGCAAAATAGACCTAGAACCGTCCGAAGATTGGTTTATAATTAGACCAAACAATATAAATCCAAATTTATGTTCCAATAACATACAGTTCTGGTAACAATTTAATACTTCTACCAGCAAGATCAGAAGCCGAATCAATACAACAAATAATTTGTATAAACAAAAATTGAGATTGAAGGATACTGAACCAATTTATATAAGAAATTATCGAAGCCGGCATAGCCAGGTAGAAGAAATTAAAAAACAAGTAGGAAAATTAATCTCCGACAAAGTTTGTCGAACCATCAGTGTCTGAATACAATAGCCCTCTTTTACTTGTTACAAAGAAAGCACTTCCAGGCTCAGAAGATAAGAAATGGCGATTGTCTGATAAATTTCCACTACCTAGAATTGATGATATTTAAGATCAACTAGGGAGAGCAAAATATTTTTCATGCCTTGACTTAATGTCTTGTTTTCACCAAATTGAACTTGAAAAAAATTCAAGAGATAAAACGTCTTTTGTAACAAGCAATGGTTCACGCGACTACCATTCGGCTTAAAAATAGCGCCAAATTCATTTCAGAGAATGATGACTAGCATTCTCTGGACTTGAACCTTCTCTGGTTGTTCCGAAAAACATAGGTTTAAAAAGTAATCTGATGTTTTTGAGAAATGTAGGAAATACAATCTGAAGATATGTATATCCTGAAACATGTTTTTTATTTGTGCATGAAGTCACATTTCTGGGTCACAAATGCACTGATAAAGGAATCTTGACAGACGACAAAAAATACTACTCAGTCCCACATGAGGCGGGCAGCGCAAGAAGATAACAAGATTATGTAAAACCAGTAAGAGGTTCTCGAGCTCCCGACTAGGGGATACCCTGAACCCTCTTATTCCAACACCAAATACAGCTTGCGCTACGCTCTCGTTTAAAGTAATAAAGATACATTTAAAAAAAAGTTACCTTGTTCTAAGTGACCAGCGTCTGGAACCCCTGCCACGATTTTTAACGCGGTGCCCAGGAAACTGATCTTCTCGCCACCCTATGGTGTACAGTTAAAGCGGACAGTTAAAGCGCTGCATGTGCGATTTCGGGAATAGCCCCACCATTTTTGTTGTCTTATCTGCCATGTGACCTAAATCGGACAAGTTGGCCGGATGTCTCATGTACCCATACTGCTCATAGAGAAACACCTCTCCACCTACTATCGAAATATAGCTATAGTGGGAATAGTAGGTTATCCGGGCGTGAACTAGCGCGAAGAAGGAAAGCATAGCAAATAATAGCCTAATAACGTAGAATAAAAGTTGTATCTGGCTTAAATCTTAACAAAAGGTGCATAAATGAACAATAACATAAACCAAAAAGGCCTATTTATTGTTGTCCTTGTGGAGGACGAGGACTTATGTCCCCGAATCGGCTTCTACCCTTGCTTCGACGCATAAAGGAGTTAACTTATTGCCGAGTCTTTTATTGGTGTTTGCTCATTGCTGATGGAAACATCGAAATAGTTTGACAACATTGTTTTTATGGCCCTAAATTCAATGACGGTTCGTTGTCACAGTATATTGATATGCAATGGAGGAAGATGTTCATTAGCTGAATCAGTGTGATTTTTACGTCCTCGATAGTGCGGTACGCTATCGTCTGGACCACTGTGAACTTGGAGAAGTTGTCTACATAAGTAAAGCGTTTCCCTTTGAACAACGGTCCTACGCTAGCTTGGTCTGTATGTATGCGCAGACTGTATGTATTTATGTATGTTGGATGTACACACATATGTACGGTCATGTTTATGTTAGGCATAATTAGGTTTATTTATACTTGCAACAAAGTGTTACAACTTAAGTTATATGTGATTGGATTTATATGTAAAAATACACGGGAGCCCCCGACTAGAGGATACCCTGAACCCTCTTATTCCAACACCAAATACAGCTAGCGCTACGCGCTCGTTTGTAGTAATAAAGATACTTTTTAAAAAAAGTTCTTTTGGCAGGGTTTGAACACGCAACTGACCGCATAACTTGCTGCCGACTCTTCTCAATGGCTACACCAGCCAAAAAAGAAAAAAAAATTCCTAATAATTGCATTTAAATTGTGGCTTAAATTGGTGGGCAATACAAGTTGGGTTATTAACTTGATTTATAGCTCTGCGGTGGTAACGGGAAGGTGGCGATAGGTATAAAATGAAAGATATATCATATTCTAGAAGCAATATATCAGGTTTGGGGACTCAAGCTCTAAATATTTATCCATTTTGCTCAAAAAACAGTATTTCGATATCGATTTTTATCGATTGCTTAGAAACGGAGTAAGTTATTGACTATCGGAAACAAACTCGATCTGCGCAGGCACTAGGAGAAAGTACAGCTAAAATAAGTCTCTAGCTCTTAAAGGTTCTGATAACCTTGCGTTCATACATACGGACGGACGGACAGATAGATGGACATGACTAGATCGACCCGGCTATTGACGCTAATCAAGACTATATATACTTTATGGGGTCGGAGATAGTTCATTCTGCCTGTTACATACATTTACATTTGCACAAAAACATTATTCCCTTTTCACCCATTTTTAATGGGTTCAGGATATAAAAAATTTTAAATTTGAATGGAAAGCTGACTGCCAATATGCCTTCGACCATCTCAAATCGGCACTAATAAACCCAACATTATTACAATACCCAGATTTCAGCATAATAACTGATGCAAGTAAACAAGCTTGTATAGCGGTTTTAACACAAAACCATAACGGACTCCAACGTCCAATAGCTTATCACGTTCACTTACTAAGGGTGAAAGTAATAGAAGTACAACAGAACAAGAACTAGCAGCAATACACTGGGCAATTACCCACTTTCGACCATATATTTATGGCAAACA
Organism: Drosophila littoralis; assembly: GCA_018903485.1. Classification (NCBI taxonomy): domain Eukaryota; kingdom Metazoa; phylum Arthropoda; class Insecta; order Diptera; family Drosophilidae; genus Drosophila; species Drosophila littoralis. The sequence goes on along the minus strand of JAEIGF010000016.1, from coordinate 240,262 downwards.
ATTTACGGTCCGAACAGACCACAGACCATTAACATATTTGTTTTCAATGATCAATCCTAGTTTAAAATTAACACGCATGTGGCTTAAATTAGAAGAAAACGACTTCACACTAGTATCTAAAGGGAAAAGACAATTATGTGGCTAATGCGTTATCAAGAATAACTATCAAAGACCTACAAGACATTACAAGACAGATAATGAAAGTCACTACAAGATATCAAAGTAGACAAAAGTCATGCGCAGGAGATAAAAAAATAGAATAACCTAGGCAATCTATAGAAAAAGCTTCAAAGCATAACGTATACGAAGTCATCAACAATGACGAAGTTCGTAAAGTGGTGAATATGCTATGTTTCTTTAAACATGGAAAAAAATTACTGCAAGATATGATGTTAGCGATTTGTATACTAATGGAATCCTTGACTTAGGTCAGTTCTTCCAAAGGCTTGAAATGCAAGCAAGTATTTATCAAATCAGCCAACTCAAAGTGGCATCGTGGGAAAATATCTTGAACAAGTTTCAATTTCAAACAAATGGGCAATAAAATATTATATTCATTAAGAGTATCGCTACTCAACCCAGTGACCCTAATAGAAAAAGAAGTTATATTGTCTACATTACATGATGACCCTATTCAAAGACATTACTATTGGAAAAATATGACACTTCATATAACAAAGTACATACGTAATTGTCCGAAATGTAAAAAAGCTAAAACAACAAAACACACTGGGACACCTATGATCATAACTGAAACACCAACAAACGCTTTCGACAGGGTAATTGTTGAACATTAATAAGTTCAGAAAATGGTTACGAGGATGCAGTTACACTTATTTGCGATTTAACAAAATATCTTGTTGCCATTCCAATCCCAAATAAAAATGCGAAAAATGTCGCTAAGGTTGAATCTTTTATTCTAAAGTACGGTTTAATGAAGACGTTCATAGCGGACATGGGTACAGAATATAAGAATTCAGTAATAAATGACTTATGTAAATACTTAAGAATAGATAATATTACATCAACAGCACACCATCACCAAACAGTTGGTACTGTTGAAAGATGCCATGGAACGTTCAATGAGTACATACGTTCGTATATATCAGTTGATAAAACTGATTGCCTTAATACTACACCATCTATAGTACATAATTATTGTCCTTACGAGTTAGTATTTAGCAAAACATCAAATTTTTCAGAACATTTTAATAGTACAGATAATATAGATCCACTTTATAACATAGAAGATTATTCAAACGAATCCAAGTTTAGATTAGAACAGGCTTATAAATGAGCGAGAATGATTGTTAAACATAAGCAGAAAAATAAGGAACTATATAATAAGAAAACATTAGACCTTAATTTAAGTATAGGAGATAAAGTACTTTTATTAAAAAATGAAGAAGGTGATAATAATATATACGGTTGTAAGCATAATAGAAAAAGATAATGCTATAATAAAAGATAAAAAGGGTAAAGAACAAAAAGTTTATAAGGATTGGTTAAAAATGTTTAATCTAAAATACAATTAAATTTTCTTTATGAAATCAAATTCAAAATAAAAAAATAAAAAATTATCACAGCCTGATCAGCCAAATGAAAAAATAAAAACAAATAAAACAAAAATATTTTTAAAGAAAAACAAATTATTATAATGCACTTTTATATTTTTATACTTTTAAATTTTTATATTCTTAAATTTTTATATTTTTATAATTTTAAATTTTAATATTATTAATAATTACAATTAATTATACTATAAATAACTACATATTCACAATATTACGTTATTTTTCTTAAAAGGGAGGTGTAATGTATTTTTACATATAAATCCAATCACATATAACTTAAGTTGTAACACTTTGTTGCAAGTATAAATAAACCTAATTATGCCTAACATAAACATGACCGTACATATGTGTGTACATCCAACATACATAAATACATACAGTCTGCGCATACATACAGACCAAGCTAGCGTAGGACCGTTGTTCAAAGGGAAACGCTTTACTTATGTAGACAACTTCTCCAAGTTCACAGTGGTCCAGACGATAGCGTACCGCACTATCGAGGACGTAAAAATCACACTGATTCAGCTAATGAACATCTTCCTCCATTGCATATCAATATACTGTGACAACGAACCGTCATTGAATTTAGGGCCATAAAAAATATGTTGTCAAACTATTTCGATGTTTCCATCAGCAATGAGCAAACACCAATAAAAGACTCGGCAATAAGTTAACTCCTTTATGCGTGCAAATTTCCTGGGCACCGCACTAAAAATCGTGGCAGGAGTTTCAGACGCTAGTCACTTAGAACAGATTAAAGGAACTGAGCCCAAAATGATAGAGCTAAATAATAGGCAGATAAAAAGAAATTCATAGACACAAGAGCAAAAAAATCGGTTGTCACTGAAATTTAAATTTTAAATACACAAAAATGGAAGAAATAGACACCGGTCATCTGTTTAAAGTCCTATTAGCAAGGAATAGAATGTTGATTACCAAGATCCAGAATTTAATGCTCACTATCACACTTGCCAAGTCAGGAAGATAAAATACACTAAGAGGCAGGTTTTCCCGCAAGAGAGTCACCATCTTTCTAGTAGTGCACAATGGCAGAATGCGGTAGCTACTTATCAACATCGTGGCTGAGTGCGAATCTGAGGTAGTAGAGGTCACAAGCTGCAGGCCAACAACTGTTGCAACCTGCTATGAGCTAGCGGCCAATGACTCATGCGCCCAAGGTTTACATGTGGCTGGCGTTGCAACTGCAAGACTCAACCCAGCCACCTGGACCCGATCACGATGGTCGACGATGGTATCGTTATAATAAACAACCGCCCGGCGAAGATAGCACTGACAATGGCCCAGAGATGGATGTAGGTAGCCATCTTGTAACCTTCGACCGCATCGCCTTCATAAATGGTACCAAGTTCGTAATCAAGCAAAACATACAAAGTCGAGTCCCGGGAATAGTGGCGTCCCCCTTTCAAGCATAACCGGCCACGACGAACTTCTGATTCTACCATTCTTACACCATCTGAACACCAAGAACCTGAAGCTTACAGGGGGCGCAACGCTGACGCATCATTGAAGTCCGTATCGATATAGGTACTTTGGCTAGAGCTAATAATCGGTGCTATCGTCAGCGGTCAGGTCCTCCTCAAACGGTATTTGAGAAGGAGACAAGATCAGCGAACAGGTGGCAGATTGGCATGCCCGAGGACGGACATGTCTCCAAGAGGGGAGCAATTAACTACTGACCCCATCAACGACCACGTTACGGTAGCTGTTAAGACCTTAACAACAATCAGCATTGCGGCGGTCAGCGACAGCCTTGCACGAGCCGGCAACTCTCAGCTAGGGTTTATTCTTATGAACTCTTTTCTATTTAGTTCTTAAGTGGCACTAATATTGGCCGATCGTGCCCAATAAATATCTAAAACCGGGTCCCTTATTGTCTTATTGTTGAGCCCGTCGGCCAACAACTACACTAAGGAGAAATTGCTCTTTGAATCGCTTCATTATCTCCTGCGCCCCGCCCTTCGGCCAACACCAGAACCGAGTTGAATCGACATAATTTATATACATTTCTGCTAGTTACCACGCCTCTTATTGGCGTAGTTATATAACTTTAAAACAATATTTGACGTCAGAGAACACAATTATTCGCGGTTTCATGTCCATTGCTTTTATAGTAACGAAAAAAATTCGTTCTACAAATAGATGCACGTACATTGCACAAAACATAATAACACTGTGAAGGAATATTAGCTCGCAAAGGACTGCGAATATTTAATTGTTGTTTAATGAGAGTTTGTATTACATTTTAGACATATTAAATGTCTGATAACCAGAAGATTTTTAGGGAACAACAAAACAAAGAGTGAGAATAGCTTTGATAAAAAAGAACTTAGTTTTGTTAAAGATTTTGGTCATCATGCTCTTCCTGAAAAAGCCATACACAAAATACTATCAAGTTCAAGAATAGGTTAGTTAGCAAGTTTTATAGTTATTGCTACAAAAATTATTATCGGTTAAGCAAAATAACGTTGAACGCACAGACCAAGACATACGTTTCTTTGCTAACATAATCAGCCAATCACATTGCAAGCGTTTCTTTGATGATTTTCTTCATGGCATTTCCCATTGAAGGTGCCGTTGATCCGGAAGTTGAATAATCGAATTTGAACAAATATGGCTGTACATCGGGAAACGAAGTGTCGAAGATCAGATCAAGCTCGCTTTGACTTGGAGTTTTAGGCACATAATCGTGTCGGTTCATTAATTCTGTAATGTATATAACCTTTTCGGTAAGCAGATCCGACACATTTTCGCGGCAGAGCTGGCGCTCATCCTCGTTCTCGTGCTTGATTAAATCCAGGTGTACTGTCCACACCTCCCATGGTATAGACTCCTGTGTAAATAGCCAACGATTTTTCTTTTTCTGAAAAAACTCCAAACTGATCTGTCCGGATCCGCAGCTTTCATTTGAGCGTAACTTTTCGCTAAACAAATTGATGGCACGCTTCACCCTGCGCGTAAGGCTATCTGATGTGCAGCAAACATATGTGAAATCAATAAAGTCACAATCGACATCTGAATACCCCACGGTGCCAATCGAGTATTGTGCATCTCCCGTATACATATATTTTCCCAAACAGCGGTGAAAAAGCACTGTGTGAAATATGCCGGCCACTGCCTCATCCACCTGGCGACCTTCCATAGTAAGATCAAATATCTGTGAGCGTGCGTTCATTCTAGAAATCGACTCTTCGATTTAATAATCGAGTACAAGCTAATTTTTCGTTGGTGCAAAGCTTGCTCAACAATTTGTACTGTTTGGTGATTCGTGCTATGACACGACGAAGCCGAGTTCCGTTATTAATCTTTTTACCTGCACTTGCTATTACATATATTATTATAAGTATACTCTAAACCTAAGCTCTAATAGTAATCGTTAAAAAATAGGTTTAACAACGTTTTCATTCCCCCTATTATATTAAATTAAGCATCTTGTAAAAGTTTAGATTAAATGTAGTATTGTTTGTTTCCGTTCAATATAGTTATTTAAACTGTTCAGTTTTTGGGAAACAGATTTGTTTGTTACCATTCTTCAGCTGATGGTATATCAGTCTGTCGTTTATATTTATAAGATCGTACCTATATATTCGAACATGCCTTAAAATCGGTCAACTTTATGCAAAATTTTTGCGTTGACAGAATGTTCTCCGGCTTGACATATCGATAAAATATTCCAGCGTTGTGCAGGAAGTCTAGATGAAAAGCAAATCGATGAATCCATTATCTGTTTAAAAAAAGGAAACCACTGTGAACTCACCTATAACAAGCGAAATTTCGCCAACTTACAACTTCAACAAGTCATGAGGGAAGTGATTCAACTTTGACAGACAATTCGCCATTGGGTAGGTTATCGGGTACTAAAAAAAATTTTAAAACAAATTTTGTCTGCTAAGTATATGTTATAATGATAATAGGTAGCACGATTAATTAGTACATTTAGGGTTTGACATAAACCAAATAAACGTATACCATATACCAATTGGTCTCTCAGTTTTAAAACTACCGTCTCGAAACATTTCAAAGGTCCGTCTTCTTGTTAATGATCGGTCGAAAAGTAAGTTCTTTTAGAAATACTTTTTTTTTTGTTAAGATAACTTGACCAAACTTGGCATTTATTTTTTTCCTATTCTCCTTACATGTATAAAACACTTTTTGTATATCAAGATAGCTTGACTAAACTAGTTTCATTCAGCATTACTAGTTTCACTATGCTGCTCACTCAGAATTTACGAGCTTGACTTTTATTTTATAACTGCTAAGTCTTAAGGCAAATGTCTACAAGGATATTAAACCTTCGGTCTGCCGAATATAGGCGTACTTTTTCGCTGATTATGGGGTTTGTGAGTCATAACTTTAACTTCTCCTTCTTATCTGTTACTTCCAATTTAACAATCATTGAGTTGAATCCTTTAACACCAGTTTGAGTTTTTGAAGAAATTTCACCATTAAGAAGTAGATGCGATATTATCCTTTTTTTTTCCTAACATAAATTGTATAATTTAGGCACGAAATGTGGAAGTGAGAAATGTCATGCATTAAAGGGATATGTCAGCATCAACAGTCGTTTATATAGCAATGTTCGCTTGTTTCTTTTTTTCAAGTAAGGATATCTGACAAACGTGAACTACGATGAAGGATTACAAATAATCCATCTGACTTGTATGCTTGTATGAACGCATTGCATATTACAAGAGCTAAAGTCTATACTAATGAGGCTGCACTAATAATTTAGAAGAATATCAGAACAGCCTCATTTAAAGCAAAAGCTTGGATGTATTCAGAAGGCCGCGAAGTTAATCCACAAAATAAAGATAATCTTACCAATAATCGATTTGCTTTACTATAAAGGGATGATGGCCAATAACCTGCAAGATAATAAAATGTACATAAATAGATTATAGAAAATAATGAATATGAACTCCGTGCCTGGTTTTTTTCTTCTTATTTTAAGAGCGTATCTAGGGTTATTGCTGGTAGCACGCTTGCACCTATAAAAGAATACCACAGTGAGGGCAGCACTAGCCTCAAAAAGATCAACGAAGAGGAAGAAGTCGCATCTAAGTTATGGATCAGTTTTCGGACATGGCATTTTGTTACGTCGTGAACGTTGTAAAGATGTAAGTCCCTGTTTCAAGAAAAAAAAAAAAAGGAAGGCAAAAATAAATAAATAGTGCAGCTTGTTTTAATAAGATAGTTGGTTACGATTCTATAGATTTATATTAGGTTCTCATTATCACGCCTCTAATTCCGTATTGACGATCGGCAAGAGGCTTTACGACTATTTGATAAGACTATGCCTTTCTCAATCCTTACCAATTCAGCATCTCAGTCAGTCACTCTTTTTGACGTTTTGGAAAACAGTTCTTTACAGTCAAAACATTATTCGATTGTGTGTGCATTAGCGCCAGCTGCCAATGAGAATACTCGAAATCTCAAGATATATTACCAGAACATCTCTGGAATGCGAACCAAGTGTTCCTTATATCATAGTACTAGTCGTGGCTTGGCGTAACTTGGATTTCTATGATGAACAATTTTTTGACACGAAAACCTTTCTCATCTTTTGTAACGACAAAGACACAGCGAAAGTACAGAGCTCCAGAGCCGGTAGTGTTATAGCAGCTGTGCGGCGACGCAGCTTGGGCCATTTGGAATAATTTCGGCTCTATGAGAGCCGTGCAAGCAATTATGATTGTATGTGTGTTAATGTACATACATAGCACCATATTTGAGAGTGTTGTTATTCCCTGCTCTGGCTTTCGCTGGCAAAGAAATAAATGTTGTTAGTTTTCTAGCGCTGATCATGATATATCCCAAATTTGCGAACAACACACTTATACATACATATTTTGACGTAGTTATGCACGCATGATTCACACATACAAACACACATAGGTGCTTCCACGCCATTGGCTGAGAATATAACTTCTCTCGAACATACACTGTCCAAAAACAAAAGTAACATCAATTTACGTGTACTATTTTCTGAACATAGTTATTGCACAAACTGCACTCTGTGATAAAATTATTTTACTTTTAAATTTTCCAGAGAAAATTGATCATTAGTATATAGGGCATACGAACAATGCACTTCGAAAACGAAACGACACAAAGTACCATCGATCAGCTTTGCTGAAGGCAGGCTGGCGACTTACAGCAAGCCGTTCGTCTGGCTTTTGGAGAGCGAAAAGCGAGTCGGCTGGCATGCAAAGTGGGAAAAGCCAGGCTAGTAATTTTGCGTCGCATACAAATGTATGGGCTTTACTCATCTTAGCGCTTATACTGTCTTTTGTAATAAATTATTTCAAATCATCGAACACTTGTCGCTTTTGCAAGCAATCGATAAAAATCAATCACAATATTTGACATGTAGCTTCTATTATAATAAATTTATTTATTTGGAAAACACCTAATAAGTTTCTTCACACGTGCGTGATAATGACCCATTTATTGTGTTGGGTGATTTTAATTTGCCGAACATCTCTTGGTCATTATTCATTGCCGAAAATTATCTAGTGCCCTCAGCACAGCATGACTTTATAGATTGCATGCTTGATCTTTCGTTGTTTCAAATCAATTCAATTTCTAATTATTTGAATAATTGACCTTGTTTTTGAAAACGACTACCTTATTTCTAATGTGTCTAGGTCCCCTCCTTTATCTCTTCCTGAGGATGTATATCATCCTACTTTAGAGGTTGCAATGTGCAATTGTGATCCTCTCATTTCGTGCTCATCTGCCAATAAGCCCCGCCGTTGCTTTCGCAAAGGAAATTAATTATTGCTAAATCAGCTAATTTATGCAACTGATTGGTCTTTCTTATATGACTCGGTTAATATGAATACTGCTATTAATTTTTTTTATAACACCCTAAACTAGCTCTAAGATATGTGTATTCCCAAGTCAATACCTTCGACTACTTCTTTAAAGCCTAAATTATTTTAAAAAATTTTTTTAAATTTGCAGCATTTCTGCAAATCTGTTGTCTCCCCTGTGCAACATGGATTCGTAAAGAATCGGTGCTTTCCTTTCGAAAATGCAAACTGATGTCATTTACACTGATTTCAGTAAGGCGTTTGACTGTGTGCACCACGACATTTTACTTTTTAAACTTGACCGAATAGGTTTCCCTCCGTCTCTTTTGCTTTGGGTTAGCTCTTATTTAAAAGGTAGGACCCAAAGAGTAATGCTGAGGCTGTTCCTCAAGGTAGTCATCTTGGACCTTTACTCTTTACTCTTTTTATAAATGATCTCCCCTCTGTTATATCACATGCCCGTGTACTCATGTATGCGGATGATGTGAAGCTTATTCTATCATATAAATCCCCTACATCATACTCGTCGACAAGACGATTTGAACGCTATGCAATTTTGGTGTTCGGCCAATCAATTGCATCTGAATTGTTCAAAGTGTATGTTTATGACCTTCAATCGCACTACACCTTATCTTGTCAGCTATACAATTGGCAATACTCCATTGCAACGTATACTAACAGTTAAGGATCTAGGCGTTTTTTTTTATTCTAAACTCAGCTTCAATCTGCATATAGATACCATCGTTAATGAGGCAAAAGGTGTACTTGGATTCATTAAACGATGGTCTAAAGAGTTTAACGATCCTTTTATAACGAAACTTCTGTACATCTCTCTCGTTCGCCCTATCCTTGAATACTGCTCTTGCATCTGGTCTCCGCAGTATATCAATAACCAGGATCGTATTGAATCTGTTCAGAAGCTATTTCTACTTTTTGCCTTACGAGGTTTAAATTGGGATCCTAATCTTCGGTTGCCATCTTACTCCAGCAGGCTGCGTCTTCTTAATCTTCCGTCGTTAATTAACCGTAGGACAATTCTCGGTGCTGTCTTTCTACATAAGTTGATTATTGGCGATATAGATTCTCCTTTTCTCATAGGGCGTCTTCAATTCTCTGTTCCGGCTAGACCAACCAGAAATTGTCGCCCCTATCTACGTGCACAACAGACTACGCTATGCACAATCCTTTTCGCGTGCTATGTAAAAATTATAATAGTTTACATCACGTTTTCTCTACCGAACTTTCTCTACCCCTAATAAAATCGTTGCTTTCGGGATACCTTCGGGAAGTCACTGACCATTCCCAGCTATGAGCAGGGGCATAGCTTGCCGGACCGGCTATAAATTTTCCCCCACTATGTCAAATTTGGTGACTCTAGCTCTTAAAACCTAAAAGATTTTCTCAAAAAACAGGTTTCCAATATCGATTTTTACCAATCGCTTTGAAACGAGGATGTTATCCGATACAAACTCGTTTATTATTATTATTATATCATAATTTCAATTCTCCAGCTCTATAGGTTCTGAGATAGACACGTTCCTAAGCAGCACAGACAGACGGTCATGACTAGATAGACTCGACTATTGATGCTGGCTAAAAATATATACACTTAATGGTCTCGGAGATGCTTCTACCTGTCACATTTTTATACCCTGAACCCATTGAAGATCGTTAAAAAGGGTACAATGTACTTGCGAAAATGTATGTAACAAGCAGAAGAAATCATCTCCGACCACATAAAGTATACATATTCTTGATACGCATCAGTAGCCGAGTCGATCTAGCCGTGGCCGTCTGTCCTTCCTTCCGTCCGTCCGACCGTATGTATGAACGCAAGGAACAGCAACAGAAACTATAAGAGCTAGAGCCTTGAAATTTTAGCTGTAGGTCCTCCTAGTGCTCGCGCATATCGAGTTTGTTTCCGATATCGATTCCTATATCCCTCTAATAGTATATATGTACATATATATCAAGTATCTTTCATTTTATAGCTATCACCGCTACTACCTCATAGCTATAAATCAAGTAAATAAACCAATTTATGCTGTCCATCAATATAAGCCTTAATTTAAATTCAATCATTTTGAGAATACACGAATATTTTAAAGTACAATAAGATGTGCTGCTCAAAATTTCATCAAAATTATTTAAGAAACACAAAAGAAAATGTGTTGTGGCTGCCCACGTGTTTGCGGCAGCTAGCGCAACTTCCAAGAATTGCCGTATACATTTACACAAACACATTAATGCGCGTCTGCTTTGAATTCTATCAACAGTATTGCAATTGCGATTGTATTGCTTTCTGTGCTGTTATTTTAATTCGTTTTTTTCTCATTAAGATTGCTGTGGCTGTTGGTAGAGGCAGCGACAAGTAGCGCGGTCTGTTGCCAGTTCGAACCCTACCGAGGAAACTATTTTTTTTTTTTGGCTGTTGACTAGAGTCGGCAGCAAGTTATGCGGTTAGTTGCGAGTTCAAACCCTGCCAATACAACTTTTTTTTTTTTAATTTATCTTTATTACCACTAAAGCAAAAAGGCGCGTTGCGCGAGATGTGTTTGGTGTTGGAATAAGAGGGTTCAGGGTATCCCCTAGCGGGAGCACCCGACGAAGAGCTCTTACTTGTTTTAGTTTGCTCTGTGTATGTGATGGTGGAAATTCATAAGTCCTAAAAACTTCAAAACTTGTTAAACTTGCATCAGATAGGCAGATACTTTTACCAACAACAGCCATGTAACATGTAACATTTCAGCACCGATTTGTTTCTTTTCTTGTCCATATTTAAGATTGGCAGCACGTCCGGTATTTATAAAATAAGTCGAAGTTCCTCAATGCTTAAATATTTTACTGAAATTATGGACTATCTGCCGTATGCCGAAAATGCCTATATATGTATGTACATATGTATAGATGCATTGCTGCTAAACGGCTAACATAATACTTAAATAAAAGTATAACTTTTGTATTATTAAACAAACTGTATAACTTTTTTTGTTAAATACAGTTAATAAAGGTAAAAATAAACTTTCCTTTGGGAGTTCGTTTTTTCTGTTACCAAAAAATATTTTAGTCGCTGTACTTCGTACATTATTGGTACACTATAGCTCTGTAACTCAGATACCATCCAATTGTTCTATGGCTTGTTCTACGACGTAGTGTCTTTAAGATAATACTAAGGAAATATGTACTTGTATAAAATAAAAACAAAGAGAGATAACATAGATGTATTGTGAATGTACATCTATAAGTATAGTTACATGTATAAGCATTGGCATGCATACACCTACTCTTACATATGTATATGTACATACGTTTTAATATGTTTGCTGCCTTGGCTAACCTTTAAACACTGCTTTGCTGTCGAATTCGATGACGTTTTGAAGGCAATATTTTTAGATATTCGTTATGCGTTGGTTATAAACACTTTCAGCTTGCGTGGAAGTTACACACGTATCTTTTGGATAAACTGCCACCACCTTTAAAGAAAGTGATTCTGTGGAAGTGTGGATACCGCTGCTGCAGCTTCTGTTTTTATACTTTCCTTGCGAGTATATGGCAAAATTTGTACTTATCATTCTTCAGATTCACTAAATTTTATTTCCAATGCTTTAACGATAGATTTATTTCATTTTTGTGGGGGTCAGACAATATCGATTAATCGATTATTGCCACCGGCTTATGATAATTCCATGTGCGTCAAATTAGCGGCGGTGACTTAGCATCGAATTTTGATACTTGTTATCGGAAAAGTATCGGTCACTTTTAAATGCATTTATTTATGTTTTTAAGTACGAAACCAAATAAATTTAAATGCAGAATTGCAAAAAACTAAAAATTAAATAATTTACTGTCTACATTCATTTGATTTTGAATTTTAATTTATAATATGGGTAAACAAAGGGGATGAAAAATGAGGTTTGCACCATTCGTTATATATATTAATTTAGGGATAATGACCCCGAAAACCGCATATAAACGATTAAAGTCTAAAGTTTCACTTAGCCAACTGTGAAAATTTGATTAAAATCGTCGGTGCCATTTTTAAGAGGCCTTAATTTTAAGTAAATGGACGGTACAGATTTTGAGAAAATAAATTAATAGTAAACCAACCTCACATTATTAATTTATAAAGTCTATGGGGCTGCTAGTTGCTGCCTGGAATTGAGTTATATGTATTCATAAAAAAAACGAAAAGGACTCACAAATAATTAAATTAATAAGTCAGAGCATATATATGAGAATTATTCAGTCAAACTTAATTGCGCAGTCTATGGGAAAATTGCATATTTCTATTTTTCTCATTACACCCCATGTTAATGCAAAAAAACAATGTGGCAATATTATATATCATACTGTAAAATGGCGGCAATATTTTAACCTTTATTATTTAATTTCTCCGATAATGGCCCTAAATGCACGGTACCGTTTTGCGTGTGCACAAACAGCAAGTCGCAAAAATTGAACATTGTTAATTTTTTGTGTTCTCTTTTATTTTAAGCAAAATAGGTCCCCAAAGTAAACAAAGAATAAATATAAATATTTAATTTTGGTCAATTAATTTGTTTTAAAATAAAAATAGATAAAACTCTTTTCATTTTTCCTAACTGGACGAAGAAAAGCATGATAGAGCATTTGAATGTGTGAGCCTTTTGCTACCACAGGCACAAAGGGCACACAATTGAAGAAAAGCCTGTGGCTCGCGAAAAACACCCTAATCTACTGGTGCGTACATCAACACAACACAAACATATGTGTGTATGTGTGTAAATCTCGGGGTTTTGTGAGAAACTATGCAGGGGGAAAGAGATGCACACAAGTGCGCAAAGCAATGAGTGAGAGCAAGGCACATGCGTATACACATATGTATATGGGCTGTAAGGATTTAAAACTGGCAGACATATATTAAGAAAAAGCATCAGCCGCAGCGACGTTGTGCGCTGAGCGAGATGCGGCTTCGTACTGAACGTTCGGCTCTCGAGGCCGGCGTTTACCTGCCACTCTCAGCAGTCTTACTCTCTCGGGGCATAACAAAATGGTCTCAGAAATCTTTGAGGTTCCCTCGTTGCGATGAATCGTGATACGATTAAAACGCTGTTTGGAGTCTCTATGCATTGTACGGTTGGTGATAATACGTAAATGCTTAAATACATAATATAAAATGTATGAAAACAAAATACAACAAATACTGTGCTGTATTTGATATCGGCAGCGGCGATATTTTCTTTTATATGTTGCTATGTTGCATTCGATACTATCGGCCGCGTCGATATCGTTTTTGTTGAGGGGTCAGGGAATCGGGGGTGAGCTCGAGCGGACAGCGGCGCCCTATTAGTTTAGGCTTGGCAGCGACTGATTTGCGATTCACTACGCTGAGCGGGGAAACGCGGAAGAAAGTCTGCGACTACAGCAGGAAGTTCGATTATTTCAAAGGTCAAATGCGGGTGTTACCATCTCAGCCCCTCTTGAGATGGCACCCCCAAGCCCCCACAAAATAAACCAACGTATTTAATATTCACTGTGAGGGCAACGTTAGTCACGACACTTTGTACTTGACTATAAGTGTCCACAAAACATAGTAGAACTATGCTACTACAACAACATAAAACGCAACATCAGCAATAGAAAGGATGTTGATGTTGCGACAGAGTATGGAAATGCGACACCGTCGACGACATCGGCTTGGCAGCTTGTGGTTATTAAGTCATATTCATACTTTTGAGAATAAAGAGTTTTAGTTTGGATTGAACAGTGAAACAACGTGGCTGCATTCTTTATTTGAATCATTATCTTTGAACTGGGGGAATCCACCAACACCATAAATAATTACAAATCACAAGAAGGGAGACATCTTCAAGATAGGTACCAGGATTCTCTTCGGTAACTCGGGCGTGTTGTGCGCACATAAATCATTTAATTTTGAAATCTTTAAATTTCATGAAAAAAAAAACATATGAACCTGCCGGCGAGGACCCCTCAATCTACATAAAATGTGTCCATGTATAAAAGCTGCCAGGCAGTCCGACAAAACTCACAAAAGGCAAAGAACTATTGCTGCGCTAAAACAAATAAAATGTAAAATATATATTGTTTAATTGAATGCAAGAACAAAAATTAAAAATCAGAAATGGACATGCCAAAACCTAAGCCGCCAAAAGAAACTAAACTGCCCAAAGAAAAGAATTTAAGGCGACCGAGTTCCGCGCCAAAGGACGAGAGCCAGTGCCACCCACTTTTTTTTGGGCCGGTCATCCTAAGCGCAGTTAGGCCTACGCGGCGAAACAAAAGAGACTAAGAGGCGAGCGGCAGAAGGCGGGACTCCGCCAACAAGCAGAGTGAGTCCGTTCCAAGATCGTTTTTTCGCTGGCTAAAGGCAGAGGCCAGAGAGCACGGACAGTTGTCCGATTCGGTGTGCTTCTCCTGACCTACAACGCAGAATTTAAATCATTAGATTGAGGTTTTTCTTGATCCTAGGTTAACATTTAACACCTATTTAAAAGGGTTAAGTAATTTATGAACTGTAGGACAACGGCCCGAGAGCTATAGCCACGGCAATTTTCATAAAATCTCAATTATTTAACTCATGCACGAACGGTACTCATCCATAGAGCGTTCTCAGTTGAGAGTGATTGACGTGTTTTACTTGTGCTTCAAGATTTTAATATATTTTTGCAATTTAATCCTGCTTTTTATTTCTAAACTTTGCATATTTTGTGAATTTTATTATTGAATTTATCGAACGCGGCGTCAGTTCCGTGTTGTCGTTATTGTCTGTTTTGATTCTTTTGCTTTGGTGCTCCCCTGTGCATACACTTCTTTGTGCGTGTGCTCGCTGGGGAATTGTTTTGCTTCTGCATCGCGGTCTCACAAATTCTTGCTGTTGCCTTTCGCTCCAAACTATTTGTTTGTGTACAAATATTGTTTGAGAGTTTGCTTGCTCTATTTTGGTCTGACTGGGCGCGATTGCGACAAGATTGTTGCAATTGCCAAGAAGGGCTACGGCGGCCTGCGTTGCTCGTGAACAGTATGCATCGACATACATTAAAACTTAATATTGTGGCTAAGCAGCTCTCGAGTAACTTTGACTCCAGTTATGAGTAGCTTAGCAAATATAAATTCGAGTCTCCGTCCAATCGCCTCAATTTTTGCATTTGCCATCTCTGTCTGTCCATACACCTACGCCTCTTTTGTCCGTGCCTAGCAACTTGGATTTATCTCCAATGTTGTCATTATCGCCTTCTCTGAGTGACTGTTCAAATATGACCCCTGTTGTATCCCCTGGAGTAGTCCCAGTAGACCCTGTAGTTGAACCTGCACAGTCAGCGAAACTGTTTCAGCCGTCAGATTCTGGCCGCAAAGTTAGACCTGCGCGCAATCTAGCCCTGATTGTTAAAAGCAATCTCGGTGTCTCTTTAGCCCCACCAACTCAAGTTTTACCTTCAGCCCCATCAGCCTCTACTTTGACAGTTGTTGCCCCTCGTAGGCAAGTTTTTGTGTCTCGACTTTCGTCTGGCACGACTTGTGAGTTGGGCAGCCTATATTGCTAGCCAATCTTCTGCTAGCGTGTCAGTTACCAAATTTAATTTCCCCACTCCTCGTGAAATTGCATCTTTCAAAATTACTGTTTGACATGATGTGTTCTTAATGATTTGTACTCCTAAATTTTAGCCTCCACACATGATTGCTCACGAGTTCAAGCTAAAAAGCCGAAACCAGCCGGTCACCCTTCCAGTCCCTTCAATACATGGCACCGTTACTGCCGCAAAAAACGAACTTCGTCTTCCGACCAAGTTTCTATTCATTATCAGAATGTCAGAGGTCTCATTTCCAAACTTAAAAATCTTTTGATTGATACCACTTCCTTCGATTCGGAAATAATCGCATTTTCAGACACAAGGTTAAATTCAACCATATCAGATTTAGGGTTTTTTTCGAACAATTTTATTTTGCATAGAAATGATCGGCCGACTCGAGGTGGTGGGGTATTAATTGCCGTTAAAGCCACTCTCCAGTCTGAACTTTTCAGTTTTAGTACGTCTACTGACGCTGACATTATCTCAGTTAAGGTAACTTTTCCATCACGTGATATTTCTATCACATTCTCCTATACCTCTCCTGCTTCCGTTATTCAAGTTTATATGAAACATATTACTTGCATTAGAGAAGTTTCTTCACTGGTGCGTGATAATGACCTATTTATAGTGTTAGCTGATTTCAATTTGATTTGATTTTCAATTGCCGAACATCTCTTGGTCATTATTCACTGCCGAAAATGATCTAGTATCATCAGCTCAGCATGGGATTATGCTGGACCTTTCGTTATTTAAAATCAATTAAATTTCTAATCATTTGAATAGAACACGCGATCTTATGTTTGTTTACGATTACCTTACTGCTAATGTATCCAGGTCCCCTCCTTTATCTCTTCCAGATGTATATCATCCTACTTTAAAGGTTGCAATGTTCAATTGCAATCCGCTTATTTCTCATTCACCAGCTACCAATAAGTCCCGCCGTTGCTTAAGCAAAGGAAACTATTCCTGCTTAATCAACGCATTCATGCAACCGATTGGTCTTTTTTATATGAGTCGGTTGATATGAATACTGCTATTAAACTCCTTCATATTCCCAATTCAATTTCTTCGACTACTTCTTCACACACACCCTGGTTGTTCATTATTCGCACGCATGTTGGCGAAACTCGAAACGTTTGCGACCGTCCATCGTAGCCATTGGTAGCCGCAAAGTCATCTTGTAATAAAAATTTGATATTAGGGTAGTTTTGCCGGATGTTACTTATTCACTTAATAGTTGTCTTATCTTATTCTGTGATTATGTGTGCGTAGTAGAAGAGTTTTGGAGACAGGTGACCCAGGACGATGTAGATGCCTGCGCCGCATCTGTCACACAGCATACAAGAATGGCCAAAAGAGCGACGGAGACGAATTTTGCCATAGTATCCATTAGCATGGGGAGTTATCTGTCGCGGTTGATGGCAGTATGACATGATCGCATGTTGGCAAGCGTATGCGACTGTCCATCATATCCTGATAATGATGGAAATATTTGTCAATATTTATTTATTTTTTAACATAGTAAGATTTGGGTGTCGATAGTGAGTTTCTGAAATTTATTTATTTATTATTGTAATAGTATGATTTTCTTTATTGATTTAACTTATTTTTTGGGTTGCCTTTTTTTTTACAACACGTCTTCTTACTGCTAGTACTGTAGAGAGACTCCCTTCCACTTCTTCTCCGCAGCCGCTTTTCTTTATCGATATTCCATTTGCTTCATTATCGATATATACTTATCGTACTGTTATAATTAACATAGATAGTGACACTATAATACCCTGGCTAGGGTTACCAATGATGCTCTTATCCTATTACAACTCGGCCATCCTGACAAAGAGAGCTCCCGATCTCTGTCTTTTATATGTGTATCTATCTTTATAACTAATGCTTATTGCCTATTTTCGCATCCAATGCTTAAAGTTTTGGCTATTCCAGATACCAACGTACGGGTTGCGAGATAATTGAAAACCTTCTACATCCTTTAACAAGTATCTATCATTTTTTTAAATCTTTTCTATACTATAAGGCCCTTTATATCTTGGTATTAACTTTTTTGAAACTCCTGGTGTGCTATCAAAATTTTTTACCATGACATAGTCACCTATTTTATATTCTACTGATACTTTCTTCTTTTTATTAATCCGCTCTTCATTTCTGATTTGAGCTTCTTTTTGATATATTTCTCCACTCTTTCTTATATTTTCTAAATTTCTTTTATCACACGTGTTCACCTGTGTAAACTCTTCTAATTTTTCCTTTAATTCATCAACAACTTTTCCTTTCTGTTGCAATCCGAATAACATTTCGCTTGGAAATTTCTTTATGCTTTTGTGTTGTGTGTTGTTTATTGCATATTCAACATTTTCTATAATAACATCCCAATGTAAACCATTTTCTGGCTCCGCCATCTTTGCCATCATCGGACCCAAGTCTCTATTCAACCTTTCCACCTGACCATTTGCTTGCGGACAACCCGTTGCTATTTTAATATGCGTTACTCCCTCATTTTTTAAAAATTCATCAAACTCTTTTGCAGTAAAACAACTCCCTCTGTCCGATACAATGAACTTAGGTCTACTATACGCTTTGAAATAATCTTTTAATGCCTTAATCGCTTCTTTCGTACTTGTTGTCTTTGCTGTATATAGTCTAACAAATTTTGAAAATCCGTCAACCACCGCCAATATATATTTATTAGCCCTTCCTGCATTAATTGGTCCATAATGGTCTATATGGATCATCTCCCACGGTTTGTTTCCTTTCGGTATGCTATGTAATAGTCCTTCACTCTTACCCGTCTTGGGGGCGAAGGCAATGCATTTTAAACAATTCCCTATATGCTTTATTGCATTTTCCTTAATATATGGGAACCAGTAACTCTTTCCAATGGCATCGATCATCTTATCTCTCCCAGCATGTCCCAACTCATCATGATATTTGTAAAGTACATGTTTTTTCCATATCCTTTGGTACATAAAAAACTAATCTGCCATCATTTGTTTTTCTGTAAATGACCCCATTTCTCATTTCGAATAGCTTGTGCTCTTCTTTTTCTAACATCTTTCTAATATCTACCAGTTTGTCATCTTTGCTTTGGCAAATAACTAAATTGTCCTCAAAACTATTGGATTCAATAACTAAAATGTCCTCATAACATCTGCTTAACGCATCCACATGTTGCATTTGCTTGCCCGATCTATGCACTAACTCAAAATCATAATTTTGTAGTTCTAACGCCCATCTAGCAATTCTCGGATTTAAATCTATTTTGTTAAGCGTTAAAGTTAAAGAGTTGCAATCTGTCATTATTTTAAATCGTTTTCCCTGCAGATATATACGAAATCTGCGTAATGCGTAAATGATGGCTAGCGTTTCTAACTCAAAACTATGATATTTAGACTCTACTTCGGTTGTTCTTTTAGAAAAATAAAAATCGGGTGTAATTTCCTATCTTCTTTTTTTTGAAATAAAACAGCCCCAAATCCCACTGCGATGGCATCACAATGTAGTTCTATTTCTTCTTTGTAATTATATATTGATAGTACTGGCGCCTCTAACAATTTATCTTTATACATATTAAAACACTTAAACTCCTCTTCTCCAAACTTGAATTTCTTATCTTTTTTCAATAAATCATATAAGGGTTTAGCTAATATAGAAAAGTTAAAAATGAACCTCCTGAAGTAGGAGCATAACCCTAGGAAACTTTGTACTCCCTGAATTTTGTTTGGTATTGGAAAGGATTTAACCGCTTCTAAACCTTTTTCATCAGCCCTAACGCCTTTACTATCCACCACAAATCCTAAATATTTAACGCTGCTTTTAAAAAATTCACACTTATCTAATTTCAACTCTAATTTGTTTTGCACCAGTCTTATAAACACTTCCTTTAAGGTCTCCATGTGTTCCTTTATGTTTCTACTTGCTATCATAATATCATCCATGTAAACAATTACCTTATTATCTCTTATCATATCACAAAATATGTTATTAACAAATCTTTGAAATACATGTGGCTCAGTTTTTAAACCCATGGGCATCCTAAGAAATTCATATTGTCCTAAGGGGGTAACAAATTAAGTGTATTTAATAGATTGCTCATTAACAAAAACATGAAAATACCCGTTTTTTAGATCCAACTTTGAAAATACTGTTTTTCCGCATAGTCTGTCTAATAAATCGTCGATCAATGGTAGCGGGTAGTTGTCTCTACATATAATTTTGTTCAGTCTTCTAAAATCAATACATAACCTCATGTCTCCAGTTTTTTCTTCACTAGTACTATAGGTGATGCATACTCTGAACAACTTGGCCTAATGATTCCATCTTTTAAATAGTCGTCTAATAATTCTTGCAACTTTTCTTTTTCCATATAAGATAACCGCCTAGGTGTACAATTAAATACTTTGTCGTTTTCTAATCTTATGCTTAACTCATGTCTTAATTTTGGCTGATTTGGCCTTTTCGCTTTTACATAAGTATTTTCAAATAAATTTTCAAATTCACACTTTGTGCTGTAATCAATATCTTCACTTAAAATATATATATTTTCTCTTTTGTTAGAATCTTCCCAACTTATTGTTAAGATATCCTTCTCAAAATTCTCTTCTAACACTCCCATGATTTCGCTATTCACTGGCGCTTCATTAACATGATTATTAATTTTAACTTCACTGTTTCCTATATCTTCTATAATCACTTTTTCAATCCCGGTTTGATTATAGATAATTTCATCACTAAAAACTTCTTCACTATCCGGTTCGAGCTTAAGCTCTCCATAACTAACTATCTCATCACTAACAGTTTCGATCCCAATCACTTCATTTCTAACTATTTCACCACTAATTATTTTATTACTAACTATCTCATCACTACCAACTTTATCACCAAGCGTTTCCGGACTAACAATTTTCTCACTAACTAATTCATCACTAACAGTTTCATTACTGACTATTTCTTTATTAACGATTTTATCATTTAACAATATAGTTTCATTTTGCTCGTGTTTGGTAGCTTCATCTTCCACTTTTTTTTGTTTTTCTTTGTAGTTTGTAGCTATGATATCATTTTTACCATTATTCTGGTGATCAACTTTATGCCCGTTCACAATTTTCAATGTTCTTAAATCAATATTTAAACCAAAAGAATCCATAAAATCTCTACCAAGCACAGCGTCATACCTCATAGACTCATTTGCCACAATTATAACATTAAAATAAACATTTATTAACTTTTTCTTCATATAACATAAAATTTTTCCAAAATTTTTCAATTTATTTTCATTTAAACCTACATACGAATTTGCATCTGGCATACGCTTTACTTTTAATGGCACAAACTTTTCCTCTAAAAATGAAATAGGGCTGCCAGAGTCTATAAGGCATTCTGCAATTATTGATTTGTTAAATGAGTTACTAAAATGAATTCTTAAGTATCTTACATATTTGTTTTCCATATCATACTTTTTATTTGGACATCCTGCTATTAAATGATCCTTTGAGCCGCACGCATAGCAAGATCCTGCCTCCCCTTTGGGCTTTAAACAATCTTTGGCCCAATGGCCCTTAACATTGCAATTGTAGCAACGTTGTTGTTTGTCCGCCTGTGCTTCCTGTGCAGTTTGTTTCACTACATGGTTTCGTACCCGTTTAATTGGCAACTTTATAGCTGCAAACGCACGTAAAATTTGAGCCGGATTGGTAAAGCAATGCATACTAGCTTGAGTGCGCAAGTTTTCGCAAGGTATGCCTCGAATAATGCCCTCCATTAACTCCTCTACATCAATGTTGATGTCCTGTGCCAATATGCTTTTTTCGCTAAAATATGTGGCGAACACCTCATCTGGTTTCCAAACCCGATCCTCGAACTACTGTCGTAGTTCCGACTTCGAAAATCCTCCCCCGAAGGCCAAAACCAATTGATTTAGCATCTCGTCAATCGGAGCAATGATGCGCATAGGGTCTGCATGCAACCACTTCAAAGCACCGCCTTTCAATTTGCTTATACAAAGCAAGTGCTGTTGCATATCATTTAGCCTGTAGATCTTGGCCACATTGAAGAATTGCATTACCCATTTACGCACCTCACTTTCTCCAGTAAATTCTAATAAAATTTCCTTGGCTAACATCATCGCTCCAGTTTGGACGCAATTATTTAAGTTGCCTCCGACAGCGTTGCCACTTTCGTCGATCTTTCCAGCTGCCCCAGCGTTGCCCGCTGCACCAGCGTGATCAGCTGCACCAGCGTTGCCAGTCGTTCCAGTGTAATCAGCTGCACCAGCGTTGCCATCCGTCGACCGTGGTCTTTCTTCAGTGTGACCATCATCTAGCTGCAATAAATCGCCGACTTCATTTTCTTGCTCTCCCCCGTCGCTCCCGCCGATGTGCGAGTTGCGGTTCACCGTTACTTGAAATTCTTCTAGGAATTTTCGAGACGCTTCAATTTCGAGGCGCATCAATTTCAGCACCTCGGCGCCATTTGCTATTTCGTCACGCTGTTGTTGCATTATGTTTTGCAACTCATTTTGAGCCTCAATTGTCTGTTCCTTGTTACGTTGAACTTCAAGTTCCTTTGCAGCATCGTCTCGGATATCCACTGGTACCTTATTTAATCTCGCCATCAGCTCAGTTTTGGTACCCTCTGTTGGCAAATTTAGTAATGCCAACCAACTTTTCAATGTCGCTATTGACACGTCATTTATATTTATATTTTCCATTTTGTTGTGTTTTTTTTTTTTTTCTGAGTTAATCCCACTTCTGATATTGTAATAGTATGATTTTCTTTATTGATTTAACTTATTTTTTGGGTTGCCTTTTTTTTTACAACACGTCTTCTTACTGCTAGTACTGTAGAGAGACTCCCTTCCACTTCTTCTCCGCAGCCGCTTTTCTTTATCGATATTCCATTTGCTTCATTATCGATATATACTTATCGTACTGTTATAATTAACATAGATAGTGACACTATAATACCCTGGCTAGGGTTACCAATGATGCTCTTATCCTATTACATTATTCATTATTAGTAAGATTTGTTTGGAGATGCTTATGATTTGTTTAGGAGGAGTCATTTGTAGGTTTGTCGGCTAGTATTAGTATTTGTAGGCCTTACAGAAGCGAGTGGTACATGTGCAAGAGATTTGTTATGGCTGAGGAACAGGGGTTTCCGGAGAGACAGATCCCGATGGAGGGGCATCTGGGGGAACTGGAGAAAGAATTGGCGCAACAAGACAGACCTCCACAGAACTGGAGCTACAAGCGTTCCCCTTTTCTATGCGTTACCGGAAGGTCAATAACGTCGTCGCCGACACGTTGTCCCGAAGCGTGGAAGAGGTGGAATTGACATTGAAGGATCTGCGATTCCAGACCTTGGAGTTCGAGACCGCTAAATACCGAGAGGTGGTAAATGAGGAGATGAGCCAGCAACGGAAATAATAAGATTTGAAAGTGCAGAACGGACTCTTGTTTAAGAAGAGGTAGCCTCGCGAAATTAAGTTGAAGGCATGGGTTGGAAACTCTGGGTGCCGGAGTCGCTGACTCTAGGACTCATCCAACGAGCACATGCTGACGAGCACAAAACGCTGTGCGCGCTGCTCAGGCGATATTATTAGCCCAACATGGCAATACAAGACAGGGACTACGTCCGGAAATGAGACACCTGTAAGGAAATCAAGGCACAAAATTACACGATGCAGATCGGAATTGGGGAAGGGGTACCCACCGATCTCCCCTTTCAGAAGATATTCATCGACTCCGTTCTTCGCGGCCTTTGGTCAGCATATGTATCTGACTGTTTGCAGTTACAAGCTGGTAAGGAAGCTTAGATCGGGCGGATCACAACATTTGACCCAGACGCGAAGGACAGGCTTGCCGTAATCCGGAGCTATGTCAAGGAATACCTGCACACCGCGTACGAGCAAAGTCGCCAACGCTAGGACCAACCCACGCGTCAATTCCATCTGGAATATGGACAGGAAGTATGGCCGCGCAACTTCGCACTTAGCAGCTTTGGCAAAGCTTTCAATAACAAGTTCGCCCGGAAATTTTTGAAGAGCCACATTGTCCGAGACGTGGGTACCAATGCCTACGAGTTACAAAATCTTCAGGGACGTGGGCATGTGCGACGCAAAATATCTACTACAAAACGGAGTTTGCTCGCCTCTCCTCCAGACTTTGGAGCATTTGCGTGTAGAGCATTTCTCGTGGGTGCGGCCTACGTATGGCGTTCGTTATTAGACGGCTGGATGGGTCAATGTTAAAATGCTCACGCATATTTTTGTTGTTGTGTCCATGTCGTTACAATAATCTGCATTTGCATTTGAAATTATCGGCAGCGTCGATATTTTTCTTTTGTTTGTTGTTATAGTGCATTCGATACTATCGGCCGAATTGATATCGTTTTTTTTGTGTGATCATGATATCGGGGGTGAGCGCCTGCCTTGCGATCCCCTACGCTGAGCGGGGAAAGGCGGGAGAGCGTCTGCGACTGGCCGCCCGATTAACCCAGAGAGAGAGTAGGAGCCTAGGGAATCGGGTGCCCCCCATAATGCCTTTGGCCATCAATTGGGCCGTGGACCCAGAGATGCAGCTGTGCATATGGGCAGCAACGGTGACCACTTTTCAATGCAAGTTAACAAGTAAACCCCGCACTTAGTTACTAAGTAGCCAGCGTAAGCGCTGACACACCAACATTGGAGTTCAGCGATCTATCTGCAACAGTCAGCGGCGGTAACCAGATACTTTTGTTACTGTCGCAAGAGTTTCCGTTATCGCCTACAATTATGCTGAGTCGGCTTGCCGACCATGACGTTGTAGCGTGTTGTCTTTAGCTTAAGCTGCACCAATTAGTATTTTCTGAGTTCAGTTTTGTACTTGACGTTTAAGAATAAACTTGCACTACTCCGGCACGCTGCCGCTGGCCACAAGGCCAGTAATTAGCAAAGAGAGTGAAGTCAAACTCTCCACCATAATCGTCCTAAATACCGTATCACTGGACTAGGCATCGCTGGACGAGAGACGGATCAACTATCGCATCGCTGGACCAGCACATCGATATAATTGGCGCCCAACAAAATAAGAATTCATACCCTAAGTTAGTGTTAATACCCTAACCGAAACATGTAAATTCAACATAGTGCCTTCAAATACAAAAATTTGCACACTACTTACTAAACTGACTACAGCAGAGTGGCTGCGAAAATAAAATTTTGAATTTCAAACAAATAAGTGAACATTATTGTATATGCCGACTTTAAATAATCGGCCACCGTCATAAGAAGCTGTAGTACAACAAGTGAAGTGTCAACTAAAAGCCCTCTTGGGATAAGCCCATGAGTTGGTCAGGCTCATATAGGGAGGTTAAAGTTGAATACGACAGCGACGACGGTTGGGACACAGAGCCTACAGGCAGTAATCAGACACTTACACAATAAGAGACGGTCATGGACGCTAACCAAATACAGGCTTTGATAGCAAATGCTGTTAGCCAAGCTTTGGCGCAGCAGGAAGAAAGTTTTCGGGGACAGTTAAGTGCAGTACAAGCTCAGATAAGTAGTCTTCGGGTAGAAGCACCTGAAATTGAAACATACCAAAGAGTTTCAGTAAACTCAAACATCAAATGTGACATACCGTTAGACATTATAAAATCGATCCCCGACTTTGACGGCACCCAAGAAGAATATGTTGCGTGGCGGCAAGCAGCCTCCGACGCATACGAACTGTTCAGGCCATTTAACGGTAGCAGCACACACTACCAGGCTGTAACTATTATTAGGAACAAAGTGAGGGGTTCCGCAAGGGCACTACTGGTGTCACACAGCACAGTACTTAACTTCGATGCCATGATAGCGAGGTTGGACTGTACGTATGCCGATAGGACATCACTACGCCTCCTGAGACAGGGACTAGAGATGGTAAGGCAGAGATGGTAAGGCGAACGAAAGTTGACGCTCGTAACTAACAAAATCGTCATGTCTCATGACCAAGGAAGTGCTGAGTTGCTCAACAAAGAAGTTAGAGCCGATGCACTTCACGCATTCATTTCAGGACTCAAAAAGTCCCTGAAATCAATCGTATTTCCGGCACAGCCGAAAGATTTGCCATCCGCATTAGCACTAGCTCGAGAGGCAGAAGCTAGTATTGAGCGAAGCATGTTTTCGACTTCGTACGCTAAAGCCATCGAAGAAAGAGCTCAGGCAGCCGAAGTCAGCAAAAATCGCTCACAGAGCAGGCAAGGTAGAAACAACAGAGAGGACCGTGGTCAAGAAAAAAATCCCCACTTTGTCAAACGTCAGCATTATAATACCAACCAAGAACAAAGTAAAGAACAGCAAAGCCAGTCCACAGAACCCATGGAAATAGACCCTTCAATAAGATCTAAGCAACGCACAGAGCTAGGGAAGCCCCAGACCAATGCGCCGGCGCTTTAACAATGTTGTTCAGAACGACCCAGACCCTAAAGAAGAAGAGAGTTATGAAAAAATAGCTGCAGCCGCAGTAAGCGAAATAGAAGATGACTGCGATTCGGCACGTGGCTATGAGTCGTTACATTTTTTATGGAACGCTCCCGGCTACCGTTCATCGAACGACAGCTGGCTGGGAGAACACTAAGAATTCTAATAGACACAGGAGCGGCAAAGAATTATATAAAGCCCATAAAGGAGCTAAAAAATGTAATTCCTGTCGACAAGCCCTTTACTGTCAGTTCAATTCACGGCTCCAGTAAAATCAAAAGCAAATGCCTAATGAAAGTTTTCAAGCAAGTTTCTCCGTTCTTTTTACTAGACACACTCAGTACTTTTGACGCCATCATAGGCTTCGACCAGCTAACGCAAGCCGAAGTAACAATAAACCTGCACAGCAATACCTTAGAATACCAAAATATATTGGAAGTGTTACGCTTCCATAACTGCGACAGTGTAAACTTCACCGATGTAAATGACATAGTGGTACCCGGTTCCGTGAAAAAAGAATTTTAAAATATGATACTAGGGAGACTAAAGGTGTTTTCAACCTCTAAAGAGGCGCTACCTTTTAACACCGCGGTCGTCGCCACAATCCGTACGGTAGACAGAGAACCTGTGTTTTCAAAACTATATTCACATCCAATGGGTACGGCCGATTTCGTAAATGACGAAATCAAACAATTACTGCAAGATGGTATAATTAGGCCATCAAGAGCCCCGTATAACAGCCCAACATGGGTTGTCGACAAAAAACGGAGAGATGCCAACGGCAATAAAAACAAACGTTTGGTAATCGACTTTAGGAAGCTAAATGAGGGAACTATCGCCGATCGATATCCAATGCCATGCATTAACATGATTTTAGCTAACTTGGGGAAGGCAAAATTTTTCACGACCTTAGACTTAAAATCAGGTTACCATCAAATTTACTTAGCAGAGCAAGACCATGAAAAAACATCATTTTCGGTACACGGCGGAAAATATGAGTTCTGTCGCTTGCCATTCGGCTTAAAAAATGCCGGAAGCATTTTCCAGAGGGCCATAGACGACGTGCTAAGAGAACAAATCGGTAAAATATGTTACGTCTACGTGGACGATGTTATAATTTTCTCTGAAAATGAAACCGACCATGTTAAACACATCGATACAGTTCTGAAATGTTTAAGCGACGCTAACATGAGAGTCTCACAGGAAAAGACCAAATTTTTTAAGGAGAGCGTTGAGAATTTGGGATTCATAGTGACCAAGGGTGGGTCAAAAACTGATCCTGAAAAGGTTAGAGCCATACAAGAATACCAAGAGCCCAAAACCTTGTACAGCCTTAGATCATTCCTCGGCTTAGCCAGCTATTACAGAAGGTTTGTTAAAGATTTTGCTTCCATAGCAAGACCGTTAACAGACATATTGAAAGGCGAAAACGGCTCAGTCAGCAAACACAGGTCCAGAAAGGTTACAGTTGAGTTTATTGAAACTCAGCACGACGCCTTTGAACGCCTAAGAAACATTTTGGCATCAGAAGACGTCATCCTAATGTACCCGGACTTCAAAAAGCCTTTTGATTTAACTACCGATGCCGATGGCATTGGAGCAGTGTTATCTCAAGAAGGCCGACCAATAACGATGATTTCCCGGACGCTAAAGCAATGCGAGCTAAGTTACGCCACAAATGAGAGGGAACTAATAGCAATTGTATGGGCTTTGGGTAAGCTGCAAAACTTCCTGTATGGTACAAAAGATATACGAATTTTTACTGACCATCAACCTCTCACCTTTGCAGTCTCGGACAAAAACACAAACTCCAAAATTAGAGGTGGAAAGCTTACATAGATCAACATGACGCAAAAATGTTCACAAGCCAGGGAAAGAAAACTTTGTAGCGGATGCTCTATCACGACAGAACATAAATACTCTAACAAACGAGCCTCAGTCAGACGCTGCAACCATGCACAGCGAAATGTCACTGACCTACACGGTCGAAACTACAGACAAGCCTCTAAATTGCTTCAGGAATCAAATAATCCTAGAAGAGGCACGCTATCCGCTAAAAAGGAACCTCATACTCTTCGGCAGCAAGACTCGCCATTTAATCAGCTTCAATGACAAAAAAAATCTCTTTGAAACAATAAAGGAAGTTATTAACCCAGAAGTTGTAAATGCAATACACTGCGATTTACCAACTCTGGCTAGTTTTCAACACAGTCTAGTGTTACACTTCCCGGCAACCAAATTTTGGTATTGCAAGAATGTCGTATCAGATATTACAGACAAACACGAACAAGTCGAAATAATAACTGCCGAACACAACCGTGCACATCGGGCCGCTTGGGCCGCTCAAGAAAACATCAAGCAAGTCATCCGCGACTATTACTTTCCCAAAATGAACAAATTGGCCAACGAAATCGTTATAAACTGTAAGGTTTGCTCCAAAGCAAAACATGACAGGCATCCCAAAAGACAAGAGCTTGGGATAACACCAATTCCTTCCTATGCCGGAGAAATGCTCCATATTGACATCTATTCCACAGACAAAAAACAGTTTCTAACTTGCATCGACAAGTTTTCAAAATTTGCAGTCGTACAACCAGTAGCGTCACGAACCATAGTAGACGTAAAAATGCCCATAATCCAATTGGTGAACTTGTTCCCAAACATCAAAACAATATATTGTGAGAACGATGCTGCATTTAGTTCAGAGACAATTACTTCACTTCTCAAAAACAATTATGGCATAGATGTTGTCAATGCGCCTCCACTACACAGTACCTCAAACGGACAGGTGGAGCGTTTCCACAGCACCTTAACAGAAATTGCAAGGTGCCTAAAAATCGACAAAAAAATTGACGACACAATCGACCTAATCATGAGGGCGACAGTAGAATACAACAAGACTCTGCACTCGGTCACAAATCAAAAACCCATAGAGGTTATACACTCGGCACCCAAAGAATTCCAAGAAAACATAAAAGAAAAAATAGCAAAAGCACAACTAACCAATATTAACAGATGCAACCCGGACAGACAAAACAGGGTATTCGAAGTAGGCGAAAGGGTTTTTCTGAAGAATAACAGAAGGCTAGGAAACAAATTGACCCCATTATGCTCAGAAGAAAGAATGCAAGCAGACATGGGAACGTCTGTCCTAGTTAAGGGGAGGGTGGTCCACAAGGACAACCTCAAGTAAGGCCTACATTCGGATCATAAAATAAATAGGTTAAGAACAGATTTAAGATGCACAAAAGCCTCATTGACCAATTTCTTTTACAGGCTTGTGGGTACGATCCTCTCTATAATAGCGATAGCGAACGCTCGAATTACCGACTATTCACACTCTACCTTTATACCTGTAATAGACGGAAATGCGCTGGTATGGGAGCAGCGAGACTACTTGAGACACTCCAGCAACTTAACGGTTTTCTCGAACATCGCGGATGACACAGAAAAATTGTCTGATTTATTTCCCCAATCACATATGCGAAACCTACTAGACGTTGACACAGATCACATTAGAAGCCTATTGTCCGTTTTAAAAATACATCATAGAATAGCAAGAAGTTTAGATTTTCTAGGCACTGCACTTAAGGTAGTAGCAGGCACCCCAGACGCCTCAGACCTTGAGAGAATCAGAATGACCGAATCCAAGCTAATCGAGGCAAAAACAATAGGCAGGTAGTGATAAACTCAGAGACACAAAAGCAGATAAATCAACTCACAGACACCATTAATCAAATAATAAAAGCAAAAAATAATGATTTAGTTGACCCTCCACATTTGTACGAAGCGCTATTGGCGAGGAATAGAATGTTAATAACGGAAATTCAAAAACTAATGCTCACAATCACTCTCGCCAAGTCTAACATAGTAAACCCCACCGTTTTCGGCCATAATGATTTGAAGTCTCTAGTTGAACACACCACAGATGTCCCCATAGTTAGTTTAATGGAAGCATCCAATATTAAGATCTTTCAGTCGGAAAATATCATACATATACTAATCGCATACCTCAGAATTAAGTTTATCTGTAAGAAGATCATCGTATTTCCTGTATCACACCAACACACCGTACTGCGTATAAGTATGTGAACCAACGCGAAGCCCTAAGCAAAATTCCAGGCATTGCGGGATCGCCACTTTTAAACATCATCAGCCACGATCCAGTGTTGAGCATGCCGCTCCTCCATAGGATGAATAACCAAAACGTGCACACCATCCAAGAGCTCAAGGAGGAAATAGCGTCGGCCGGGTCACCCAAGGTCTGGTTTGCAGCTGGTGTAGGATTCAGCCTCCTTTTCACCGGCTCGCTCCTCCTTTTCCAAGTATTAAGGAGAAGACGAGATTCAAGGCAAATACAACATGTCATCGATAAGTTTAGTACGACCGAGGACGGTCTTGAAATCGAGGGGGGAGTAGTTAACAAGTAAACCCCGCACTTAGTTACTTAGTAGCCCGCGTAAGCGCTGACACACCAATATTGGAGTTCAGCGATCTATCTGCAACAGTCAGCGGCGGTAACCGGATACTTTTGTAATTATCGCAAGAGTTTCCGTTATCGCCTACAATTATGCTGAGTCGGCTTGCCGACCATGACGTTGTAGCGTGTTGTCTTTAGCTTAAGCTGCACCAATTAGTATTTTCTGAGTTCAGTTTTGTATTTGACGTTTAAGAATAAACTTGCACTACTCCGGCACGCTGCCGCTGGCCACAAGGCCAGTAATTAGCAAAGAGAGTGAAGTCAAACTCTCCATAATCGTCCTAAATACCGTATCACTGGACTAGGCATCGCTGGACGAGATACGGATCAACAATCGCATCGCTGGACCAGCAGATTGATATAATTTGCATGCGTGTACCGAAATTCGGCACCAATCATGCTGCTGCCCAAATGCCCAGCGGTCAAAGGTGGGTGCGCAGACTCACCCAGTCAAGTCTCCGGGTCCTCAAGCAAAATAATATTCCCGGGGTCGAGCCACATATAACATTTGGTTTTAAAATCTTTAAAATTCACGAAGAAAAAGCGTAACCGTTTCTAGTCGGGAGCTTCCGACTAGGGGATACCCTGAACCCTCTTATTCTTAATACACCAAACGAAGCTCGCGCTACGCTCTCGCTTGTAGTAACAAAGATAAAATTAAAAAAAAAGTTCCCTTGGTGGGGTTCGAACTAGCAACTGACCGCATAACTTGCTGCCGACTCTACTCAACAGCCACACCAGCCAAAAAAATTCAAATAATAATAATAAATAAAAAATAGCAGCACAAAAACAATACAATTGCCCCAAACTCAAGGCCAGCAAAAACATGTTTTATTTAATTACTTCTGTGTTTCTTAACATATCTACTATGGAATATACGTGTATTATTAAGAAGTCAATTGCATTTAAATTGTGGCTCATATTGGTGGGCAGCATAAATAGGTGTTTTAACTTAATTTATAGCTGTGAGATGGTAGCTATAAAATGAAAAATACTTGATATATATATACTAATTTAGAAGCTTCATATCAAAATTTCCCAAAAAAAAACCGAATTTCGATATCGATTTTTATAGAAAGACGAACTAGATCGGCTTTTGATGCTGATTAAGAATATATATACTTTATGGGGTTGCAGATACTTCCTTCTACCTTTTACATACATGTACACAAATACATTATAAAATATAATATATACATTGTATAATACAAAAATGTACACTCCAAAACTTAAGCCGCCAAAGAGAAAAAGAAAAAAATATATACATAAAGGGCCAAAGAAACGAATATGGTTGTACCATCCGCGACCTTCTCTTTTATAATCTGAAGTAGCGTGCTTTTAGTGCGGTTTTCGACAGGAACGATGTATAGCCGTTTGGTAACAATTTCATAAATACTGTAGAAGACAAATGCCACTTTCGAAGTAAAACACACGATTTATCTTGATACGTCTTCTTTATTCGACTGTTCGATCGCGACTAACCTCGCGTTCGTTTCATGTTTACGGACTAAAGGAGAGTTGACAATCAGTTTATGTGTGTGTAAGCGAGACGAGGCGTGATTCGACTTGTCGAGCTCTTCTTACAAGAATTAGAGTGCATGAGGAATGTGAGCGCTTAAAACAAACGGGAGATTGTTGACTAAATGGCCTTGAGAATGTGTCTATCTGTTTGTGTATGTACATGTCTGTATTTGTCCTACTACAACTCGGCCATCCTGCGATCAAGATCCCCTGATCTCAGTTACTTTTTGTTTGAATATGATTAATTTAACCATTAATAATTCTTAAAGCTAAAATAATATTACAATTTTTCTTAGTTTATTTCTTATTTCCTACCCATGGTCTTATGTTCTGAGCACTCCATACACCCTTGTAAGGATTCCGAGAAACTTGGAAACCCTCGACGTCCTTTAACAGAAACCTGTCATTTCGCAATACCTTTTCTATTACATATGGTCCTTTATTTTTAGGAATTAGTTTTTTGGCAGCTCCAACCGTACTATCAAAGTTTTTTACCATTACGTAGTGTCCTTTCTTATAAGCTGTTGCCTTTCTCTTCCTTTTGTTATAATATGATTCATTATAAGATTGTGCTTGTAATTGGTTTTCCTTGGCCGCTTTTCTAATTTCCTTTAAACTTTCTTTCGTCCTGGGTGCTTCATTGACTTCTTCCAGTTTTTCCCTTAGTTCATCTATAACTTCGCCCTTTTGCTCTACTCCAAAAAGTACCTTGCTTGGTATCTGTTTAATGCTGCGGTGTAAAGTATTGTTCAAAGAATGTTCTACATGTTCGATAACCGAATCCCAATGGATTCCTTTTTCTGGCTCTGTAAGCTTGGCGATCATTGGACCTAAACTCCTGTTTATACGCTCAACTTGTCCGTTTGCTTGTGGGGAGCCTGT
This sequence comes from Drosophila littoralis, assembly GCA_018903485.1. Taxonomy (NCBI): domain Eukaryota; kingdom Metazoa; phylum Arthropoda; class Insecta; order Diptera; family Drosophilidae; genus Drosophila; species Drosophila littoralis. The sequence goes on along the minus strand of JAEIGF010000016.1, from coordinate 206,951 downwards.
GGCTATTTTCATGTGTTTTATGTTGGAATCTGACAAAAATTGCTCGAATTCTCTGGATGTGAAACAACTGCCTCTGTCTGAAACTATGCATTTTGGCCTACTGTATGCCCTAAAATAATCTCTTAGTGCTTTTATGGCTTCTTTTGTATTTGTGGTTCTGGTTGTGTACAGCCTGACAAACTTGGTGAACCCGTCGACTATTACAAATATGTGTTTATTCGCTCTTCCTGTAGCTACTGGCCCATAATGATCTACATGTAGTGACTCAAATGGTTTATCTCCTTTGGGTATGCTATGTAAGAATCCTTCGGCTTTGCAATTTTTTGGTGAAAACGCAACACATTTAAGACAGTTTTCAATGTATTTATTGCATTTCTCCTTGGCATTCGCTATCCAACTACTCTTTGAAATCGTGTCCAACATTTTGTCTCTGCCTATGTGCCCCAACTCATTGTGATACTTATGTAATACTTGGTTTTCCATGTCTTCTGGCACGCAAAACAGTAACCTGCCGTCGTTCGTTTTCCTATAAATAATCCCGTTTCTCATTTCAAACATCTTGTGTTCATTTTTCTCTAAAATCTTTTTTGTCTTTTGTAGCTTTAAATCTTTTGCCTGGCAAATGATTAGATTGTCTTCAAAACTATTTGTTTCTACTATTAAAATATTCATGCATCTACTTAGAGCATCTACATGTTGCATTTTGTTCCCAGCTCTGTGGACTAATTCGTAATCATAGTTTTGTAATTCCAACGCCCACCTGGCGATTCTAGGATTCAGTTCGACTTTGTTTAAAGTAAGCGTTAATGAGTTGCAATCTGTGACTATTTTAAAACGTTTCCCTTGTAAGTAAATTCGAAATCTTCGGAGTGCATAAATGATTGCTAACGTTTCTAGTTCGAAACTGTGGTACCTTGACTCAACTTCAGTCGTTCGTTTAGAAAAATAAAATATTGGATGCGGCTTGCCATCCTCTTTCTTTTGCATTAGCACGGCTCCAAAGCCAAGAGAACTAGCATCGCAATGTAATTCAATCTCGTCTTTGTAATCATAAATTGCTAACACTGGTGCTTGAATAAGTTTTTCTTTGAGAGTGAGGAAACATTCCAATTCTTTTTCATTAAATGAGAATTGTTTTTCTTTTTCAAAAGGTCGTACAATGGCTTAGCTATTGTTGAAAAATCTTTGATGAATCGCCTAAAATATGAGCACAAACCTAAAAAACTTTGTACCGTCTGTGTTTTATCTGGTACTGGGAAGTTTTTGATCGCTTCGATTCCCTTGTCGTCTGCTCTTACGCCTTCACTTGTTATGAGAAATCCCAAATATTTTATCTTGGTTTGCATTAACTCGCATTTGTCTAATCGTAACTCGAGCTTATTTTGAACTAATCTTTCGAAGACTTCCCTCAATGTGTCTAAATGTTCCTCAATATCTCTGCTTGCAACCATAATGTCGTCCATGTATACAATAACCTTGTTCTCTCTGATCAGATCTGCAAAGATTTTGTTAACGAACCGTTGAAATACAGCAGAAGCATTTGTTATACCCATTGGCATTCTCAAGAACTCATATTGACCCAAAGGGGTCACGAAGGACGTATATTTCACAGAATCTTTGTTAACAAACACGTGGAAGTATCCGTTTTTAAGATCGAGCTTCGAGAATACTGTTTTATTGACGAGCTTGTCTAAAAGATCATCAATCAATGGCAACGGATAGTTGTCTTTTATAAGTACTTTGTTCAGTTTCCGAAAATCAATGCATAATCGCAAATCACCCGTTTTCTTTTTTACTAATACTATGGGTGAGGCATACTCTGAATCGCTTGGACGTATGATTTCGGCTTCTAGGTATTCGTCTAGCATTTTTTGGAGCTTGTCTTTTTCCGTGTATGAAAGCCGTCTTGGTGAGCAACTAAAAGGCTTATAGTTTTCTAATGATATTTTCATTTCACATTTAACGATTGGATCATTTTGCTTTTTTTGCGTGCACATACGTTTCCTCAAACATTTTTATGAACCGACATTTTATTCCATGGCTTAAATTTTGCCCACAGTTGTAATCCGGAAATTGATCATCTACTACATTTATGCAAAACATACTTTTGTCAAAATTCTCTTTCATAACATCATCTAAAATATGGTCGTTCTTAGTTTTTCTTCTAAAGTTGTCATTAAAATATTCTCGTTCGTCGGACGCATTATTCGATGGCTTATTTGAAGAAACCGTTTCGTTGTGCATTGTTTTCATCATAATTTTCTGATCGTCTAACCGTCGCTCACTAACAGCTGCAGTTTGTTCACTTAACAGTTGCTCACTAACAGTCTGGTCTCTTAACAGTTGCTCACTAACAGTCTGGTCTCTTAACAGTTGCTCACTAACAGTCTGGTCTCTTAACAGTTGCTCACTAGCAGTCTGGTCTCTTAACAGTTGCTCACTAACAATCTGGTCTCTTAACAGTTGCTCACTAACAGTCTGGTCTCTTAACAGTTGCTCACTAACAATCTGGTCTCTTAACAGTTGCTGTTTATTGCCCCCTTCCTGTATGTCATCATTTATGTCTTCGGTTTCCTTAGCCTCAATCAGGTGTCTAGATCTATGCTCAGACCACATGCATTCATGAAATCGCTGCCCAATACTATATTGTGACTCATAGACTCATCGGCAACAACAATTAATTCAAAATAAACTTTTACTGATTTTTTGAAAATATAGCACGACGTTTTTCCAATTACGTTAAGTCGGCTTTTATTTAGTCCAAAATATAAATTGATAACTGAATTTAATGGGATTTCACTGGGTATATGTGATTTTTTCACAAATGAGATTGCGCTGCCGGAGTCTATGAGGCATTCTGTACTAATGGATAGTTTAACATCATGATTAAAGTATATTTTTAACCGCCTTACGTAGTTGTTGTCGCTCTCGCTTGCGCTCTTCTTAATTACACATTGAGCTACAAAATGGCCCATTTCGCCGCATGCGTAACAAGATCCAGGAACTCTCTTTGGTTTGCGGCAATCCTTCATATAATGACCTCGGGAGTTGCAGTTTCTGCAACGTAGGTCATTGTTGACCAGAGCCGTTGATGTCACCCTGGGTTTGGTTACCCGCTCTTGCCTTGGAAGGACTATGTTGGCAAACGCATGATGCATCTGCTCAGGATTAGCGAAACATTGAATCCGGGCTTGGTCGCGCAACGTCTCGGAGGGAACTCCCTCGATGATTTGTTCTAAGAGTTCTTCTTCGTTCATATTGATGGTATCGGCTAGCATCATCTTGTCTTCAAAATACATCGCAAATTTTTCGTGTATTTGCCACTTGCGTTGTTCGAACTTGCGTCGCATGTCTGATTTTGAAATTTTTCTTCGAAAGCCGCGATCAGCTGGTTGCTCAATGTTCCTATTGGCTCCAGAATGCGCGTTGAATTGGAATGCAACCAGTGTTGCGCTTTTCCTTTCAGCTTTGTCGTAAACAGCATGCGCAAATAATTGTCGTCTAAATCATAGATTTGTGCAATATTTTTAATATGATTGACCCACATGCGTGCGCTACCGCTTCCATCGAATTCTAACGTCGCCTCTTTCGCGATTGTGATTGTTGCAGCTGATCCGCGATTTGATGTAGTTTTATCTCTTTCACGAGTTTGTAGAGTTTCTGCAGCTGTTTCAATGCCAGCGCTTCCGTCTCTGTCTCGACATTCGTTGTTGGCAACGCCGTTATCGTTGTCTCTGCTTTGGCTTTCGCTGCTGGCGCCGCCGCTGTCGCCACCGCTGCCGTTTGCCGTTACATTTTGCTGCTGAATTTGCTGTAGCGCAATTTTGCTTGCATTTGCTTCACTTTGTAATTGCCTAATTACTTCCATTAGTTCGCCTATGTGTAAATTATTTTGGGCTTCTGCTTGTTGCTGCGTTGTCAATGCTCCGATCTGGTTGCTTTCCATGTTCTGCTGCTGCACGACATCTATGCTGTTGCTCCTTGGTCGTGCCTGTCTGTTTCCCAAGCTAGCTGATTCCAGCATGTCCACGTCGTCAGCGTCTAAACCCGGGGCACTGCCGCGTACACTCGGTGCGAATGTGTTAAGACGAGCAATCAATTCCGCCTTGCTTCCTGTCGTCGGTGCTCCTAAACCAGATAGCCAATTTTTCAATTGGATGACCGTGAAAATGTTCAAATCCATTTTTTGCTAGGTTGAACCACTTCTGAATTTGTAGAAGACAAATGCCACTTTCGAAGTAAAACACACGATTTATCTTGATACGTCTTCTTTATTCGACTGTTCGATCGCGACTAACCTCGCGTTCGTTTCATGTTTACGGACTAAAGGAGAGTTGACAATCAGTTTATGTGTGTGTAAGCGAGACGAGGCGTGATTCGACTTGTCGAGCTCTTCTTACAAGAATTAGAGTGCATGAGGAATGTGAGCGCTTAAAACAAACGGGAGATTGTTGACTAAATGGCCTTGAGAATGTGTCTATCTGTTTGTGTATGTACATGTCTGTATTTGTCCTACTACAATACCAAATATCCATTGGCCTTAGATAATCCGCCCGCAACTATTTTTCCTTTTGTATACAAGGCTTTCATCGATTTCCACTACTTTGCATCTCCTCCAAGTTCACCAAGTCTTAACTCCGCAGCCCTATCTTAGAATACTTCACTTAAATGCTTACGCTAATTCACAATTGTTTCATATGTCTAAGTGAGCTAATTTTTAGAAAATGAAATAATGATTCATCGCCTATAAAGTCGCACTACATCACCCGTACATTTTATAAAAAAAATCGTACAATACTATGATAAGGTTGAAAAGAAGCTCACCCTACTCACTAACAAAGCCCACAAGACCTACGACAAAAGTCTGACAACGGGCATGTGTGAGAAGTTAAGGGGTGACGCGCTTCGCGTGCTCATCTTCGGGCTGAAGCGTTGCTTAACAGATGTGCTGTTTTCGGCCCAACCACCAACAACGAAAAGTATGCCTACGCGGCAAGCTTTGCCAGGGGCCAAGAAGAAAAGGAGCAGCGTATGCAAGGGCGTCAGCAGCAACAGCAACAGGAACGAAAACACGTTCCCCAAGGTGTTCAGGGCAAGAGCCCACACTGGAACAAGCAAAACAGTCAGCCGTTAGTCAGGGCCCACCGGTCGTATGACAGGTCGAACGCGGCAAAGGGTAGATCACCTGCAGGCAAGCGCTGAAGGGGGTATATTCTACGCAGGCGCGACTCAAGACTCTGTGGCCGAAACTGACGATGTAAACGGACCTGACTACGAAAGCGATAGCGCTAATTTTTAAGGGGAAGGTTCCTGCTGCCGTTTATACGGCGGAGAATAGCGGGGACAGTTATGAGATTCTTAATCGACTCGGGTGCGGACAAAAATTACATCAGGCCGCACAAGCGCCTAAGATGCGTCATCCCTACCGAATCTCCTTTTGTTGTTCATTCCATTGATGGTTCAAACAACACCGCTAAACAATATAAGTTGTCCATGTTTGGATGCTACACGTTTTTTTTTCATACTCGATTCAATATCAACGTTCGACGGAATCATAGGACTGGACCTGCTGAAGCAGGTGGGCGCAGTTTTATGCTTCAAAGTGGGTATGCTAAAATATGGTGTGACTTTGGAGGCGTTGGAGTATTGCAAATGTACGAACGTCAATCACACGGCGAATAGAGAAATCAAGGCACAACCTGCGGTGAAGACAGATTTCTTGCGAGTACCTTACCGAAACAACAAGGTTTTTGCGGAGTCTAACGAGGCGCTGCCTTACAACACGGCTGTCGTGCCCTCGATTCGTACGACAGACGAAAATGTGGTCTATTGAAAGCTATACCTCTATCCCACGGGTGTGGAAGATTTTTTCGCCTCAGAGGTCAACGACCACATCAAAAACGGCATAATCAGAATGCAACAAGTATTTTTCAAAGAACCATAGATGACATTCTAAAATCGTGGTATGTTTACGTCGATGACGTCATCGTATTTTCGGAAAACGAGTCGGATCATGTCAGGCATGTGTTTTAAAAAGCCTTTTAGACGTGAACATGCGTGTGGCATACACAAATTCACAATTCTTTAAAGAAAGAATCGAGTACCTCGACTTCATAGTGACAAAGAACGGCGCAAAATCGGAGCCTGAAAAGGTAAAAGCCATTCAGGAGTACCCCGAGCCGACACCGGTATTTGGGATTAGGTCGTCAATGGGATTAGCAAGCTATTACCTTTGCTTTATCAAGGATTTCGCGGCAATCGCAAAACCTATCTCTGACGATTTTAAGGGAGAAAACGGGTCGGAGGACGTTATATTAATGTGCCCAGATTACAAAAAACTATTTGATCTGACCACAGACGCTCTGCCTACGGCATAGCGCCCTATAACAATAGTTTCTCACGCATTGAAAGACAGAGAGGCAAACGACGCGACTAACGAGCGAGTATTGCCGGCCATCGTCTGGGCGTTGGCTAGGCTGCGGCACTTCGTTTACGGGGCTAGGGACATAAATATTTGTACAGACCCCCAGCCGCTTAAGTTCTCGGTATTCGAGAGCAATCCCAAAGCAAAAATAAAGCACTGGAAAGCGCGCATTGATGAAATAGGGGCCAAGCTTTTCTATAGGCCTGGTAAAGAAAACCTATTAGCACACGCGCTGTCGCGCCAGAACATGACCACCCTGCAGGGCAATCGCGATGAGCCAGAATCTGACGCGGCTACGATTCACAGTTAATTGTCCCTGTCTTGTATAATCGATTCGACGGAGAAGCCTCTAAACTGCTTCAGGAACCAGATTGTATTAGAGGAGGCACGCTTTCCTCTGAAGAGGAATTTCATCCTTTTTAGCGAAAAAACTCACACAATAAGTTTCACAAATAGGGACGTCCTTATTGAAACAAAAAAGACCGCCTTTAACACAAACATGGTGAATGCATTTCACTGTACTCTTCCAGCTTTGGCCAGTTTCCAACATAAGTTGGTAAGGGCTCTTCCAACCACGAAGTTTTGCCATTGCAAAAACTTCGTAGCCGACGTGTTCGACGTCGGTGATAGAAGATAAATCGCCACTAAAGAACACAATGGAGCCCATAGGGCGGCCCAGGAGAGTGTGAAACAGGTCATGTATTTCAGGAATAGTATTTCCAAATTTGCTAACGAGGTTGTCTTGAATTGTAAAATTTGCACAAAAGCAGACAGACACCCGATAAACAGGAACTCAGCCAGTCCCCAATCCCCTCACAAGCTGGAGAACTATTACACATCGAAATTTTTCCACAGACAAAAAATTCTTGACTTGCGTAGACAAATTCTCAAGGTTTGCGGTGGTCGAGCCAATCGCATCTCGAACGATAGAAGACACGCGACCGCCTCTGCTGGCTTAATGCATATTTTCACGATGGCAAAGCAGATATATTGCGACAGTGAGCTTGCATTCAAGTCACAGACCATTAAGTCTCTGCTATTGAATAATAACATGGTGACCGTGGTAAACGCGCCTCCCCTTCATATGGGTAGGTAGAATGCCATCTAATGGGTAGGTAGAATGCTTTCACAGCACCCTGCTGAATATAGCCAGGTGTTTAAAGATTGAAAGGGGTATAATTCACACAGTCGACCTTATCCTACAGGTTCCTTTCGAGTATAACAGCTCAATTTACTCAGTAGTTGAGAAGAGGTCTAAGGATATCTTGCTCAAGTCTTCACCGGAATGTACCCGCGAGGTTAGTGGTAAGATAGAAGAGGCCAAATTCAGCAGAACGCCAGGGTTAACCAAAGGCGTCAGAACAGAATCTTTGAAGTAGGTGAATAGGTCCTGGTACAGACAAGCAGCAGATTAGGCAACAAACTATTGCCTTTGTGAGTCGAAAAAAAGGTTTATGCGGACTTGGGGACAACGGTCCTCATTGTGGGAAGGGTGGTCGCTAATGACAACCTCCGTTGAAATTTGTTTTAAATTTTAATTTATCCATTTTTATTCATCATTTGAGGATGACGCTTACAATACTTTCAATACTGGCCGATAAGACAACACGGGTAACGGACTACACTCATGCGGAATACGTACCGATAGTGGAAGGACATTTTACTCTGAGACCGGTAAGGCTACCTACGCCATACGACTAACCTCACCGATTACTGGTCGATGACCGACGAAACAATGAAGTTGACGGACATGTTCCCGCAGACCCACATGAGAAAACTATTGGAAATTGACACAGGACAGGTACGGAACATGTTGTCTGCCCTCGATGTGCACCATCGCAAGCTGAGAAGCCTTGATATTCTGGGAACAGCCCTTTAGGTTGCGGCCGACGCAAATGACTTTAGGAATATAAAACTAACGCAGACGCAGCTGGTCGATGCAAACAATAGACAAATTGCCATTAACTTAAAGACCCAGCGGAAAATCAATCAGATTACCGAGACCGTTAACAAGATCCTCAAAATTTCGAAAAACAAACAGGCCGATACCGGCCGCCTTTTTTGAAAACCTTGCAACTCGCAATAGAATGATAACCACAGAAATTGGAAATCTTATGCTCACTTTGACCCTTGAAAAAGTTAACGTAATAAATCCAGCTATTTTAGATCACTCTGATCTTATAACAATCCTCACTGACCAGGTCACACGGATTTCAATTGCCGACATATTGAAAGCGTCTAGTATAAACGTAGACCGTGAGGATAATGTAATACATTTCATAATTCAATTTGCTATAAATAACCATCTTCCCAGTCGCCCACAACGGGTCAACACTCCAGCTCCATGACAACCTGGTTTCCGATTGCGACGGCCAAAAGTTGGCCGCAGCGAACTGCTCACAGACGGCAACTGCCACGTTTTGCAGACAAGCCAGAGACAACACCTGTGCGCAAGGCCTTCACTCTGAAAGCATAACGCACTGTCTGACGCCACCAAGTCATCTCGACCCTGTAACTATAGTATACAACGGGCAGTTAACCACTGACTCCCGGCATCTGCTGCCACAGCGTTTCACAGACCGATGTCAATGTACGAGGCGCTAAAGCTGCAGTTTTGGGGAAGCGACGGCGGCTCCGCGGCATCACCGGTTGCGCAGCTAGCTTAAGTTCATTTTATAAAACACTTTGATGTTTAGCTTTATATTGTTTGTTATATGAAGCACCGCTTGTGAAATATATCGTTTCGGCATTGGCCGTCTACATTGATAATTATAACCTTTGTATTCCTGAGTCACAAGGCCAGTGAATTAGGAGAACCAGTTGTTCTCCCAACCTAATCTTCATAAACAGCGAACTAGTTGATAGCAAACGTCTTGATAACATACTCAGGAAGGCGATATTGGCTAATTTGTACATGTATAGAGAAATTCTTGAAATTTGCGCTTGCTGCCCCAAACTCGAGGCCAGCCAAAACATGTTTTATTTAGCAACTTCTGTGTTTCAAGTCAATTGCATTTAAATTGTGGCTTATATTGGTGGGCAGCACAAATTGGTGTTTTTACGTGGTTTATTTATTTAAACACGATAAATCACAAACATACTATGCATAGATACGTCAAACAGCGGAATAATCGCATCACGAAAAATTGCAACGAGTGGGCTCCATGGGTTTCTGAGGCCATTTTGTTATGCCCCGAGAGAGTAAGACTGCTGAGAGTGGCAGGTAAACGCCGGCCTCGAGAGCCGAACGTTCAGTATGAAGCCACATATCGCTCAGCGCACAACGAAGCTGCGGCTGATGCTTTTTTTATACCCTGAACCCATTGAAAATGGGTATATTATATTTGTGCAAAATGTAAATGTATGTAACAGGCTGAAGGAAGCATCTCCGACCCCATAAAGTATATATATTCTTGATTAGCATCAACAGCACAGTCGATCTAGCCATGTCAGTCAGTCTGTCTGTCCGTCCGTCCGTCCGTCTGTCCGTATGTATGAACGCAACAACATCAGAACCAATAAGGACTAGAGACTTGAAATTTTAGCTGTAGGTCCTCCTAGTGCCTGCGCAGATCGAGTTAGTTTCCGATAATCGATAACTTCCTCCTTTTCCAAGCAATCGAGAAATATCGATATGGACATCCTGCTTTTTGAGCAAATTGGGCAAATATTAAGAGCTGGAGTCACCAAACTTAATATGTTTATTCTAGAATAGTACATATATCAACTATATTTAATTTTATACCTATCGCCACCTTCCCGCTACCATCGCAGAGCCAAAATCAAGTTAATATTTCAACTTGTATTGCCCACCAAATTAAGCCACAATTTAAATGCAATTTACTTGTTGAGAATACACAAATATTCTATGGTACAATAAGATATACCGTAGAAAATTTCATTAAGATCGGTTAAAAAGAACCCAAGAGTTATGTTTTTAACTGCACAATTGGATGGGGCAGCTAGCGGAAATTGCAAGAATTTCTGTATACATGTACACACACACACATTGATGCGCAATTTCTTTGAATTCTATGAACAGCATTGCATTTACGACTGTACTGCTTTATGTGCTGCTATTTTAATTCGTGGTTTTCTCATAAAGATTCAATTATTGGTGTGGCTGTTGAGTAGAGGCAGTGGCAAGTGCCTGTCGCACGTTCGAGCCCTACCGGGGAAACTGAATTTTTTTTTTTGCCTGGTGTGGCTGCTGAGTAGAGTCGACAGCAAGTAATGCGGTCAGTTGCGAGTTCGAACCATGCCAATGGAACTTTTTTTTCTTAAATTTATCTTTATTACTTCACACGAGCGCGTAGCGCGTACTGCATTTGGTGTTGGAATAAGAGGGTTCAGGGTGTTCCCTAGTCGGGAGCTGGTAATATATGTATGTTAGTTTAAAAACCCTTACAGCCCAAATGCATATGTGAGTATGCATGTGCTTAGTGTGGCTCGTTCTCACTCATTGCATTGCGCACTTGTGTGCATCTCATTCTCCCTGCATAGCTTCTCAAAAAACTCCGAAGTCTACAAACATAAATGCACAAGGGCACACAATTGAAGAAAAATTGCTCCCGACAAACGCAAAAACAGAATATAAACTCACTGGTAGTAGTAGGGAGGTGGTGATAGCTATAAAATGAAAGATACTTGAGATATATATATATATATACTATTCTAGAAGCTACATGTCAAGTTTGACTTTAGCTCATATTATTTACAAAATGTGCTCAAAAATAAAGGATTTCGATTTTTATCGATTACCTGCAAACGGGGCGAGCTATCGACTATCGGAAACAAACTCGTACTGCGCAGGCACTAGGAGCACCTACAGGGTCGACTCGGTTTTTGATGTTGATCAAGAATATAAATACCTTATGGGGTCGGAGATACTTCCTTCTGCCTGTTATAAACATTTGCACAAATGTATTATACCCTTTTTAACCATTTTCAATGGGTTCGGGGTATACAAATAATAGCATTATCAAAGGGTGTATAAGTTAACAGAGGCCAACGACACCAGCTCCAGATGCTGATATAGCACTGGGCCGGATGTTCTTACGAGCTAACAGGGGTCAGCAAAATGCAACATAACACCAGCCGCAGATGCTGACATAGCTCTGGGCCGGATGTTCTTGCACGACGGCAGCGCACGAGGCGCAAGCTAAGCATTCTAGCGGCCGTTGTGAAAGCACACAATAGCTTAGGTATTTTTGATCAATCTTTTGTAAATTTAGTTTTCAATTCGACTTTCACTGAGGCACATCGGCCCAGCGACTTCGTGTATAATTTAACTCACTCACTACGGCGTGTCGGCCTAGTGTTTTATAAATCATTGTCAAAATAAAGTTCTATCAAAATAATCCGCGAGGACTTATTATTTAAATCCTAATTGGCGCCCAACGTTTTTCGGACCATTTTGTTCTATAATTATTTTGTGTGCTGTGCAGTGTAAAGAAATAACCTACCAGTGCAAACAATAAAAGCTGTGCCTGACCTACATCAACTTACGTCAGATGCACAAGCACAATAAAAACCATTTGATACACCGAAGCCGCTGGAGCTCTTCGGCCAGTGACTTGTCACCAAACTAGCGCGCAAGCTGGTTTGGGCAGCGACGTAAACCAACACCACAGACTTCAGCGAGGGATAAAAAAAAAAAAAAAGCATTCGCGACTGCAGCGTGGGAATCAGTAGTTTTATACGTAGAACATACAACCATTCTAGGATCAAATACAATGTAAGTGGGCCATCATTTGGCACAAACTTTTTTCAATTTGCGTGATTTATTTAAAATAAAATCGTAAAAAAAGATATGTAGAAATATTAAAATTGCAGTAATTGTGTTCCCAACTAACTTTGAGTACCACAATTTTGCGTCCATCAGCAATTTTCAATAAACTCTCCTCTGTCAGCATTCATTTAATTTACCGTTGTTGATTTGCCCTTGTAATTGTGTTGTTATTATTGTTGTCAAGTATAGTCCATGAACAGCTCGTTTCTCAAGTACAGAGACCGCTCTGCGAGGGGATCTGAGTCAGACGACTCCACCACCTTAGATAGGGAAGCCGTCCCGCAAAAAATCGCTGACAACAGGTGTAAAATAGGAATGGAGCTTGAGCAGCTTAGGGCCTTGGTGCAGGCCGCAGTGGCCTCCGCCTTAGAAGCACAGAGCGCAATATTGAGGCAAAGAGATGCAGAGCTGAGGGCTTCCTTAGACGCTCAGATACAAGAATTGGTAGGCAGAATATCTACCAGTAGTATAGAAACACCGTCGGTCCAGGCATTTGAGCCGGTGGAAATCAGAAACGACGTCCAATGCAATGAACCATTGGACGCCGTTAAATGCTTACCAGAATTTACGGGGGTGCCAGAGACGTACGCCTCTTGGAGACAAGCTACGATAGCGGCATATAAAATTTACAAGCCATACGACGGCAGCTCACGCCACTACCAGGCGGTCATTATTATAAAGAGCAAAATTAGAGGGGCAGCTGACGGCGTTTTGGGTCAGTTTGGCACAGTAATGAATTTTGATGGCATAATAAACCGTCTCGATTTCACATACAGGGATAAGAGAGGCATTCACGTCATAGAACAAGAGATGAGCACCCTAAGACAGGGCTCGTTAACAATTTTACAATACTATGACGAGGTTGAGAAAAAGCTAACTCTTCTCACCAATAAGGTCAACATGTCTTATGAACCAAGCATGGCACAAGGGCTCTGTACAAAGTTTAGAGATGATGCGTTGCGTGTTTTTGTCTCAGGCCTAAAGCGTAGCCCGACGGATGTCCTGTTCGTGGCAAGGCCTAAGGACTTACCGTCGGCCCTAGCGCTAGCACAAGAGGTAGAGGCAAACCATGAGAGGTACGCCTTTGCCGCTAGCTTCGCTAAAGGACAAGAAGATAGGGAACGAAAAGTGACCCCGAGGCCGCAGGTCCGTCAGCAAGATAGGGGTCAACAGCAGGGGAATCCGCAACCCAGCGGTTCCAAAAATCCTCACTTCACTAAACAACAGAAACAGCAACAAAGTCAATTTGAGCAACAGAGTAGCAGGTGGAACAAAGGTGGCGGGTCACAGGAACCAATGGACGTCGATTCATCTGTGTCTAAAATTCTACAACCATCGCAAGCACCAGCCTACGTTAACTCTAGCGCTCCTCAAGCCTACAAAAGAACGGCCACGTCTGGGTGTTTAAGCGGACAGAGGAGGCAGAGAGTCAATCACACAGCTCGCGAGCCGGATCAAGATTCAGGTTCGTATGCTAGCTCTGCAGCAGCAGCAGAACAGCAAATTGCCGACGACAATGGTAGCGGTTATGACTCAGACACTCTCAATTTTTTAGGGGAAGCTCCCTGCTGCCCTACATCAGTAGAAGAGTAGCAGGGATCCAGATGAGGTTTCTCATCGACACGGGCGCTTCCAAGAATTATATCAGACCACATAAAAATCTAAAAGGTGTGTGCCCAGTAAATTCTCCCTTCTCTACCCATTCTATACACGGCACCACGAAGATCACTCATAAGTGCCTTATATCTCTGTTCGGCAAAACTGCCACATTTTTCTTACTCCCAAACCTGTCCACATTTGATGGAATTGTGGGCCTCGACTTGCTCACACAAGCAGGAGTTTCGCTTTGTCTTTCTTCTGGCCAACTCAAATGTGGCGCAGAAACTGAACAAATCGAATTCCACAGGTGCGCGGATGTTAACTTTACCAATGTTGACTGCGCCGACGCGCCCGATGCTGTAAAAGATGCATTCCTAAAGATGCTAAAAAGCAAACATAAGGCCTTCGCAGATCCGGAAGAAGCACTTCCCCATAACACATCAGTGGTGGCAACCATCAGGACCACTGATGAACAACCAGTTTATGTCCGACTGTACCCCTACCCCATGGGAGCAGCGGAATTCGTTAATGAAGAGATTCAAAGCCTTCTGAAGAACGGTATCATCAAAAAATCTGTTTCCCCCTACAACAACCCCATTTGGGTGGTGGACAAGAAGGGGACGGACGAGTTTGGTAACAAGAATATGCGCCTAGTAATGGGTTTTCGCAAACTTAACGAGAAAACCATCGCAGACAGATACCCTATGCCTAACATTCCAATGATTTTGGGGAATCTTGGCAAAGCTAAATACTTTTCGACATTGGACCTAAAATCCGGCTATCACCAGATCACGCTAGCAGAGCGTGACCGTGAAAAAACAGCCTTAGCAGTTAACGGGGGGAAGTACGAATTTTGTCGACTTCCCTTTAGGTTGAAGAATGCGGCCAGCATCTTCCAAAGAACTGTTGACGACGTACTGCGTGAGCAAATTGGCAAATCTTGCTATGTCTACGTTGACGATGTCATCGTCTTCTCAAAAGACGAAAGTTCTCATGTCCAACATGTAGAGTGGGTCTTAAAGAGCCTGTACGAGGCAAATATGAGAATCTCCAAGGAAAAATCGCGTTTTTTTTAAGAAAAGCGTAGGTTTTCTTGGTTTCGTGGTAACCAGTAATGGAGCTACAACGGACCCTGAAAAAGTCAAAGCGATTCAGGAGTTCCCAGAACCAAAGAATATATTCGAGATCAGATCATTTTTAGGACTGGCTAGTTACTATAGGTGTTTCATCAAAGACTTTGCCTCAATAGCAACCCCCTTTTCTGATCTTCTAAAGGGCGAGAATGGGTCAGTAAGTAAACATAGATCGCGAAACATCCCGGTAGAATTCTCTAAGATTCAGCGTCACGCATTCCAAAAGCTACGCAACATTTTGTCGTCAGAAAACGTCATGCTCAGATACCCTTACGGCATAGGGGCAGTGCTTTCTCAAGAGGGTCGCCCCATCTCAATGATTTCCAGAACATTGAAACCCCCGGAGGTGAACTACGCCACCAACGAGCGGGAACTTTTGGCTATAGTTTGGGCCCTTAGCAAGCTACGTCACTACCTATATGGGGTAAAAGACATTAACATTTTCAGGGACCACCAACCGTTAACTTTTGCCGTTTCTGAGTCAAACCCGAACGCCAAAATTAAAAGATGGAAGGCGCGCATTGAGGAAACGAATGCGCGAATATTTTATAAGCCAGGCAAGGAGAATTTAGTTGCTGATGCGCTATCGCGACAACAGCTCAACACTCTTGACGAGCTGAATACTGATTCCTGCGCAGCCACAGTCCACAGCGAGCTGTCCTTGACCTATACAATTGAATCGACCGAAAAGCCACTTAATTGTTTCCAAAATCAAATTGTCATTGAAGAGGCACGCGTCCCCACCAAACGCAACTTCATTCTTTTCGGGGACAAGAGGCGTCATGAAGTGGGCTTCACTGATCACACAGCCCTTTTAGATGAACTGCTTGACTTGATTAATCCAAATGCGGTCAATGCCCTCTATTGCAACCTGCACACACTAGCACAGGTGCAGGATGGCTTAGTTCGCATGTTTCCAGGCACAAAGTTCTGGCACTGCAAAAACCGAGTTGCAGATGTCTTCAACGCTGATGAGAGGAGAGAAATTCTCGTTGCCGAACATAATATAGCGCACAGAGCAGCTTAAGAAAATGTTAAGCAAGTGTTATCAGAATACTATTTCCCTAAAATGGCGAAGTTGACTAAAGAAATTGCGGAAAGTTGTAGAATCTGCTCAGCAGCCAAATACGATAGGCACCCGAAAAGACAGGAGCTGGGAGAAACTCCGATCCCTGAGACTCCTGGGGAATTGCTACACATTGATATTTTTTCCACGGACAAAAATTTTTTTTTGACCTGTGTTGATAAGTTCTCTAAATTTGCAGTCGTACAACCAATTCAGTCGCGCACTATCGGGGATTTAAAAGCTCCACTACTGCAGCTCACGAATTTCTTTCCGCGAGCTAGAACAATTTATTGCGACAACGAGCCTTCGATGAATTCTCAAACGATAAAGACCCTGTTGTTAAACAACTATGGAATCCATATTGTTAATGCGCCGCCACTGCATAGAACCTCCAATGGCCAAGTCGAGCGCTTCCATAGCACTCTAGCCGAGCTGGCACGTTGCCTCAAGCTGGAGAGAAACATCAGTGACTCAGTCGAAGTCATAATGCTAGCCACGATTGAGTATAACACGACAATACATTCTGTCATCAACAAGAGACCTGTTGATGCCCTCCATGTGCCCTCAGGCGAACCTGAAAGGGAAATATCAGCAAAGTTAAGAAGTGCGCAAGATGCGCTCCGGGCTAGGCTGAACGACCAGCGACAGAATAGAGTCTTTGAAGTAGGCGAAAAAGTACTAGTAAAAAGAAACCGCAGGCTTGGCAATAAACTCACGCTCTTATGTGAAGAACGGATCGTAGAGGCAGACCTTGGTACGACCGTTCTCATTGGAGGGAGGGTGGTCCACAAGGACAACCCTAAGTAGGGCGAGAGCTGAAATAAAACATCGATTATATGCATCTTGAATTTAACTATAAGTTTCAACATTTGTGCCACTAGGCTTCACCTTCAAGTTTTAATATTTACGCCACTTGGCATTTCCTTTAGGAAGACACGTAGTAATAGTTTGGTCCGTTTTGTCTGTCTTCCGCAGGTTCGGGTTTCTGTTATTTCTATTTTTTGCAAATGCGGCAGCGCGTGTGACTAATTACTCACACGCCAAGTATATTCCCATTGTTGAGGGCCAAGTTCTGGTCTGGGAGGAATTCAATTTCGTCAGGCACATAGCAAACATCTCTGAGTACGAGAAAATGGTAAACGAAACAATGGAGCTATGTGAAATGTTTCCGCAGTCACACATGAGAAAACTTCTAAGCGTAGATGCGTCCCACCTCAGAGATCTGTTAGAAGCTCTAGGCGTGCACCACAGGGTGGCAAGAAGTTTAGACTTCTTGGGCACAGCCCTCAAAGTAGTTGCGGGAACACCTGATGCCAGTGGCTTCGAGAAGATCAAATTCACTGAGTTACAGTTGGTAAACTCTAACAACCGACAGGTAGCTATCAACACAAAAGTTCAGGAACAAATCAATCAACTCACTACAAGTGTCAACACTTTACTAAAAGCTGCAAAAAAGAATCAGATAGATTCCGGGCATTTATACGAAACTCTTTTAGCTCGGAATAGAATGTTGCTGATGGAAATGCAGAATTTGATGCTCGCTGTTACCCTTGCAAAAATTAATATCATAAGCCCAAATATATTAGATCACGCAGATTTGAAATCTGTTTGGATCGATGAACCCACAGGTACTTCAATAGCTGACCTTATGTCCGTTGCGTCCGTGAAAGTATTACAATCTGTTAATGCCCTTCACTTTATTATTAAGTTCCCGAAAATCAAAATGGCTTGCAGCAAGGTGATGCTGTTGCCAGTTGCACATGAGAATGCTGTGCTGCAAATTGACGACAACATTATAGCTGAGTGCGGAGATCAAGTGCTTGGCCTTAAGAATTGCACTTCCACGCCGGGAGGAACCTTTTGTCAACTTTCACCGACCAGCTCTTGTGCCAGAGAGCTGCATGCTGGTGGCTTGGCAAACTGCCAAATGCAGCCGAGTCACTTAGACCCGATCACATGGGTCGATGACGGAATTCTGATCATCAATAACCGGCCTGCTAAAGTTTGCACTGACAACGGTACTGAGACTTGTGTTCACGGAACGAATCTAATCACGTTCAATAATTGGGCTCTGATCAACGAAACTAAGTACTTGAATCGCAACAACGTCCAGAGTAAGTTCCCCGGCATCGCGGCATCTCCCCTTCTGAACGTCACCGGCCACCAAGACGTGTTGAGTCTCCCCTACCTTCATCGCCTGAATGAACGTAACCTGGAGATCATCAAGGAAGTCAAGGACGAAATTGGAAGCGTCGACAGCGTGGTAATAGCCTTCTTGTTGGGTGCTGTGTGTTGCACCATAATTTGCGTCGGAGTCACCTACCGTCGGTGCACCAAAAACATGGCATCGGCCAAGGAGATTAAGAAGGTGATCGCCGAGATAGGAGCGGCCGAGGGCGGCCTTAACTTAAAAGGGGAACAGTTAACAGAGGCCAACGACACCAGCTCCAGATGCTGATATAGCACTGGGCCGGATGTTCTTACAAGCTAACAGGGGTCAGCAAAATGCAACATAACACCAGCCGCAGATGCTGACATAGCTCTGGGCCGGATGTTCTTGCACGACGGCAGCGCACGAGGCGCAAGCTAAGCATTCTAGCGGCCGTTGTGAAAGCACACAATAGCTTAGGTATTTTTGATCAATCTTTTGTAAATTTAGTTTTCAATTCGACTTTCACTGAGGCACATCGGCCCAGCGACTTCGTGTATAATTTAACTCACTCACTACGGCGTGTCGGCCTAGTGTTTTATAAATCATTGTCAAAATAAAGTTCTATCAAAATAATCCGCGAGGACTTATTATTTAAATCCTAATTTATACACAATAACAAGCTTAAATTAATAAGCCCAATCAGCTTATCCGAAATTGAACTTGAAGCGTAATGAAACTGAATTATTGGTCATGAAAAAGGGGGGCTTATAAAAAGTAGTTTCTACCGGAGTCCTATAGAAGAAATTCTTAAAGTAATAATCATTAAGTCGCATACTTTTAAATTAAATGGCTTCGTAATCACATATTTTATCTTCCTAAAAAATATAATTCTTTTAAGGATACCACTATTGAGGGGCTCAATAATGAGCCGTACATAAAGAAGTTCCATAATCAGCATCAACAGCCGAGTTAATATAGCCATGTGCACGTTTTTTTGCGACCTAGACTCTCAGTTTTAAGAGTATCATCTTCAAACATTGCATAGGTCCGCCTTCCTGTGTCAAGCAGTACATATGTCGGAACCGGCCAGAGCAAACCACTAGAAGAAGTATATACTGTTATGGAAACATTTTTATACCATTGTGAAGGTCATTTAAATTTGGTCATGAAATGTGTAACGCATAGAAGGAGAAATCTCCGAGCTCATAAAATGTAGTGATTCTAAATCAGCTTCAACAGGTGAGTTTATATAGGCATGCTCGTCGGCGAACTACTTCCTCTGTTTTAAAGCTATTGAAACGTTCCGGGGGTTTATTTTCATGTTTCAGGCAGCAGATATGTCGGTACTGTCCGGGTCGGACCATTATATAATATAGCTATCAAAGGAAAGATTGGTCGAAAATTAATTTCTTGCAAGGAAAACTTTTTTGTTTATTAAGATTCGGCATCCATAAGTTTTTTGTGTTGTCGTACACCAATTTTATTTATTTTTTTAATATTATTCAAATAAAAGATGCAAATAGTGTGATGCATGCAAATTGGCATCTTTGCTCATACATATGTACTATCTGGTAGAGCTTGAATAACTTAACAACCATCGATACCAGTATCGTTACAGAGATCAAACTTTGCTCATTATGTTGAGATTACATTAAAGCTATGAATGTGAATGCGGTTTGATAGAGTGGCGTGTTATCAAAATACTCCCTTCTAATATTCTATTCAAGATGGAGATTTTGACCAGAAGTTGATATGTCTTCCAGATTTTGAAGTAATTTTGATGTTGCTGGAGGAGTATTCATTATAGCTGACTCACTTTTAGGATGTGTATCTGTATCATAAATGTACGCGGCTATCCCTATAATGCGTTATCCCGATGAAATATTTCTCATGCTTTTTCAATACGTCATAATGATCTTCGTAATTTGGATTGAAAAGCATTTTGACTAGGTCGACGCAGATAAACATGTATTTTCAGTCAGTTTGCTTGTATGAAGTCTTTCGGAGCATGGTGATGTGCATGTTTCGATATTGGCAGTGTTGGTATCGCTGCGCGAAGAGCTGCAACAAACAGATTCAGTGGGACGCCTGGTGAGTTGCGGTAGGAACTCTCAAGGCATGCGTAGAGAAGTGCCATAAATCATCTCCGCTAGTCTGTAACCTATTTTGCTCTTTATGGCAGTTCGCAAGCGAAGCAGAATTAAAGGCTGTGGCGTACATCAATTTACTGGGTTGAAGCTTTCAATTGCAGCTTTCAGAGACTGATGGCATATTATTATAATGCCATTGGACTGCGGGTAGTAAGCAGTCGTGATGAAAAACATTTTGCCGAGCTCTTTAAAGATGAATGATTCGAATTGACGTCTTAGATCCGTTGTAATGCGGAGCGGATTGCTCTGTAATGTCAACTAAGGGAATTGCTACCGGCCATCGCGTGATGCATTCGATACATGTCAAGCAGTACTCGTATCCGTTTGATGTTAGCAATGGACCTACAATGTCGATATCTAAGTATCCACGAATGCATAGTTGTCCAGGGGTGATCTAGTATGACGGTGTTTTGCCTAGTGTTTTGCCATTAACTTCTTCGTAGACTTGATACAAGGATAACAAACGTCATGTAAGTTTTGGAATACGCCTGTGTGCAACGCTTTGGGTATGTAGAGTCGCAATCTTCGTAAGTATAAGTACAATATACTTTTCTGTGTGTTTGTTTAAAAAAATGTTTAAAAATGGGCAGTTCTTAATCCATAACTTGCTGTTTTGCAGTTTCCTCGAAACTAATTAAGTAAACAGCGTCGATTCGCGAAAGGATATCAGCCACGCTATTTTCGCCACATGATAGATATTGTATGTCTGTTATAAGCTGACTTATAAAATCTAGTTGTCGAGCTCGTAGTGGCGATGCTTAGTCGGGGCTTTGGTTGAGTCGATCTAGTCATGTCCGTCTGCATAAACGCAAAAATCTTAGAACCTTTAAGAGCTTGAGACTGAAATAGCTGTAGGTCCTCCTAGTCAATGCGCAGTACGAGTTTGATACCGATAATCGCTAACTTACTCCGTTTCAAGGCAATCGATACAAATCGATATCAAAATCCTGTTTTTTGACCAAATTGAGTAATAATAAGAGCTAGAGTCACCAAACTTGATATGTTGCTTCTAGAATAGTATATATATATCAAGCATCTTCCATTTTATACCTATCGTCACCTCCCTGATAACACCGAAAAGCTTTAAATCGAGCCAATAACCCAACTTGTACTGCCCACCAATTTAAGCTACAATTTTAATGCAATTGTCATTTTGATAATACTCGAATTTTTTATAGTACAATTAGATCTTCTGCTGATTTCATCAAGGTCGTTTAAGAAATACAAAAGAGAATGTGTTTTTACTGCCCATGTGTTTGCGGCAGCTAGCGCAAATTGCAAGGATTTCTGTATATACGTACACACACACATTCATGCGCGTCTTCTTTGAATTCTATCAACAGCACTGCAATTGCGATTGTATTGTTTTTATACCCAGAGGGTGTTATAATTTTGTCGTGTGTAACGAATAGAAGGAGACATCTCCGACCCCATAAAGTATATATATTCTTGATTAGCATCAACAGCCGAGTCGATATAGTCCGTCTGTCAGTTTCTATGCGAACTAGTCTCTCAGTTTTAAAGCTATCTTTATGAAACTTTGCAGAAGTCCCTCTTTCTGCTGCACGCAGCACTGAAATCCAGCTGCCATAGGAACGATCGGTCAAAAATGAAGTTGTTGTATGAAAAAAAAATGTTGCTTATCAAGATATCTTGACCAAACTCGGCATTTATTAGTTTTATTATGCTCCTCATATAAATCGGACCATTATATCATATAGCTGCCATAGGAACGATCGGTCGAAAATTAAGTTGTTGTATGGAAAACTTTTTGTCATTCTAAATATTTTGATTAAACACGGCATTTAAAGAATTCACTATGCTCCCTTTATTTTTGCAAAATAAAAAAAAATAAATAAAAGAGTGCTACTTTTTTGTTTCTAAAGATACATATTATCAATTGTTTTTTTTTTTTTCAATAATTTGTTTCTCGAATTATAAAGTTCAAAGTCATCGCTCGAATTAGCTACAGATGTATTTAATTTACTCTATTTGTATATTTTTGGACTCATTTATTTCTTAATTGGGGAATACAAATAATAATAAATAATTAATAATTTAATTTTAAGAAATTATTTAAAAATATTTGTTGACTGGCTCGAGGTCCAATCTTGTAAAAACAAACATTGAAACAATTTTATTTAATTTTTGCTTCCAATATATTTCGGTTGCACATCGGCAAATCGTCTTCAGCGCAATTATTTAACACGTCTGCGCTTTTTGACGTGGAGATTGTCAATCTCACGTCTGGGCTTTTTGAGATTGACAATCTCCAATCAGCGCTAGAAAACTAAGAACATTTATTTTTTTTACCAGCCAAAGCCAGAGCAGTGAATAACAACACATATATAAATATGTTGATGTAGTTATGCACGCATAATTCACACATACAAACACATACATAGGTGCTTCCACGCCATTGGCTGAGACAAGAACTTCTCTTGAAAATACACTGTCCAAAAACAAAAGTGAAATCACTCTATGTGTGTTATTTTCCTAAAATAGTTATTGCACAAGATGCGCTTTGTGAAGTTATTATTTTATTCCTACATTTTCCTGTATCATTTTTCGTTAGTATCTAGGGTAATGTATCATTTAAATAAAGCATGCATTTCATGGATAAAGCAAAGATACTCTGCGTCGATTGTAAGTGTAAAACTTTTTCGCTCAGTGTACTTTGAAAACGAAGCGACGCAAAGTACCCCCGATCAGCTTTCCTAAAGGCATGCTGGCGACTAACAACAACAACACAATTGGGTACTTAATTGTTGTTGCAGAGCCGAGCCCCAGCGCAAGTACGTAGAAAATTTGAATGCCAGCAGGCGATGGCATTCAAATCAAAGGATTACGCGCAGGGCGCGTTAACATAAGAAATTATGACGTCACATTTTACAGAATTTTATTTCTTGGATTGAGTAGTATGTATTCCAACCTTTATTATATACATTTAGATAATTTATGAATAGGGTACTTTATAGTAAATAATTTATTGACATATGTAATTATTTGAAATACGAAATGATCGCACATAAAAGGCCTTGGGCTGTGACGTCACACGCGCAACAGAATGTTGCAATCTTCTTAAATTCATAGACTTCCCTTGGCTTGGCAGACATATACATATATATATATATGTACATACATGCCGATTTGCACCAATATGTGTGAAATACGCATACACATACAACAACTTGGCGGGTCGCGGCATTAATACCCTTTTTTATAGATATGGTATATAATCTTTAAAGAAAACAATTAATAATAATTGTACCAATAGTTGCACACTAAATACGAAATTATCTTTTTTTCAGACATTGGATAAAAATATGAATATAAGAATGTTTGTGCTATTTGGCTACACCTCTTATTTATTATTTATTTATTTATTAATGGTTGACAAAACGAGTGTCTTCCTCATTAAACATACAATACATAATGGAATTATATGCTAAAAGCCTAGTTAGATAACACAGTTCACTAAATAGCATCACCGACCGATGGAGGTGTTTTAGTTGCCAGTCCGGCCAGCTGTGCCCCTTTTCACAGCTAAATTTGTCAGTGACGCTATTAGAGACTACATCTAAGCAGAAGGGAGTAAGTAGGAAAAAGTGTTCTTAAGTAAAATTAAAGATAATCTTAGTTTGCTATATTAATTAATAAAATACAATAAATAAGAAAAGGGAAAGTAAGAAGATTGTTAATAAAGTAAAGAAATTTAAGCTAGATGTATAGAGTGTTAAGTAGATAGGACAGAGAGAAAAGTAATGGGAAATCACCGACCCGGTGGGGGAAAATTTACAGCCTGTCCGGCAAGCTATGCCCCTGCTCATAGCTGGGAGTGGTCAGTGACTTCCCGAAGGTATCCTGAAAGCAACGATTTTATTAGGGGTAGAGAAAGTTCTATAGAGAAAACGTGATGCAAACTATTATAATTTTTACATAGCACGCGAAAAGGATTGTGCATAGCGTAGTCTGTTGTGCACGTAGACAGGAATAAGGGGCGGTAATTTCTGGTTGGTCTAGACGGAACAGAGAATTGAAGACGCCCTAGCAGAAAAGGAGAATCTATATCGCCAATAATCAACTTATGTAGAAGGACAACACCAAGAATTGTCCTACGGTTGGTTAATGACGGAAGGTTAAGAAGAAGCAGCCTGCTGGAGTAGGATGGCAAACGAAGATTAGGGTCCCAATTTAAACCTCGTAAGGCAAAAAGCAGAAATTGCTTCTGAACAGATTCAATACGATCCTGGCTATTGTTATACTGCGGAGACCAGATGCAAGAGCAGTATTCAAGGATAGGGCGAACAAGAGAGATGTACAGAAGTTTCGTTATAAAAGGATCGTTAAACTCTTTAGACCATCGTTTAATGAATCCAAGTACACCTTTTGCCTCATTAACGATGGTATCTATGTGAAGATTGAAACAGAGTTTAGAATCAAAAAGAACGCCTAGATCCTTAACTGTTAGTATACGTTGCAAAGGGGTATTGTCGATTGTATAACTGACAATATAAGGTGTAGTACGATAAAATGTCATAAACATACACTTTGAACAATTCAGATGCAATTGATTGGCCGAACACCAAAGTTGCATAGCGTTCAAATCGTCTTGTAGACGAGAATGATGTAGGGGATTAGTGTATGAAAGAATAAGTTTCACATCATCCGCATACATGAGTACACGGGCATGTGATATAACAGAGGGGAGATCATTTATAAAAAGAGTAAAGAGTAAAGGTCCAAGATGACTACCTTGAGGAACACCAGAAGTAACGTGAACCTGTTTAGAGGTAGTCTGCCTCAGCATTACTCTTTGGGTCCTACCTTTTAAATAAGAATTAATCCAAAGCAAAAGAGACGGAGGGAAACCTATTCGGTCAAGTTTAAAAAGTAAAATGTCATGGTGCACAGAGTCAAACGCCTTACTGAAGTCAGTATAAATGACATCAGTTTGCATTTTCGAAAGAAAGGCATCATTTACCAAGGAAGTAAATTCAAGCAGATTGGTCGTAGTTGACCGATTCTTTACGAATCCATGTTGAACAGGGGAAACAACTGATTTGCAGAAATGCTGCAAATTCGAAGTGATTATTTTTTCAAATAATTTAGGAATAGCGGACAGTTTTGCAATGCCCCTGTAATTTTGTATATCAGACTTTCCACCTTTCTTGTGGAGAGGAATGATATAAGATTCTTTCCAAAGAGATGGAAATACAGAAGATTCAAGAGATAGATTAAAAAGCTTTTGCAATGGATAAAGAAGGGAAGAACTACACTCCTTGAGTAGACAACTAGGAATATTGTCAGGCCCAGGAGAGTAAGAAGATTTTAAAGAGTTTATAGCTGAAAGGAGAGAGGAGTGTGAAATAATAGGAGGAGGTATAGAACTAGAGGAAGAAATAGTATAAGGATAAGAATTATTATTAGGACAGACTGAGGAGTAAGTAGATTGGAAAAAATTAGCAAAGAATGATGAATAGTTAAAATACCATATTTTGACAAAGGGTACCTTGCTGGTCGAAAAACGAAAAATTATAAAAATCTGCCGAGCTGCTTGTAAGTTGAAAGTGAGTGGAGAAGAAGAAGATATGACTTTGCGAATTATAGGCATAGCAGTGCTTAGAAACCAAAACAATGAGTTAGAAGGGTGCAGAAGCTAAAATCATAGGCTGTAGCCTGTATATACATACATTACCCTTCACGTCTTGGGAAATAATTCCTTAATGCCATCACACCATTCAATTGCGTCTGCGTTAATCCTGGACTCAGATAAAGGTACTGGTAGTCTCAAGATTTATTATCAGAGCGGATCTGGAATGCGAAGTGCTTCACATGGCAACATCCCAATGTGATTTTGATGTCATAGTACTAGTTGAGACATGGCTCAACTCGAATTTCTATGACGCTGCATTTTTTGATACCAGAACCTTATGTGTCTTTCGTAAAAACAGAGACGCTTGGAAATTACAGCGCTCGAGAGGGGGTGGTGTTATAAAATCTGTACGTCACACATTGCGATGTGAAACGCTACAGCTAAATTTTGATGGCTCTACACCAGTTGGCCGTGCTTGTGGTCGGCTGCACTGGCACTATTTGTATATGTGTCTCATATATACCGCCTAATAGCCATTTCGACCTCTACAAAGCGCATGTGAACAACATTCGCAGCATTCACCAAAGTCTGGACGCCCAATGTTCGCTATGTGTTATGGGAGATTTCAACCATGGTAAACTGCCATGGTCGTCGTTTCCTAATTCCACATCTTAACTGCCATCCAGTGTTCATCATCCAAACGAAATTGTTGTAATTGATGAATTATGTAGTATGGATGCGTTTGAATTTGCGTTTGCAGACCAACCTTAACTACCTTGCGCCAGCTTTAAAACGGTAATAAAAGCTCTGAGTGAATATTCCGCTTTGTATATGTTTATTACTCTATGGACTTTTGGAAAGCGAAGAGCCAGTCGGCAGGCATGTCGTGTAAAGTGGGAAAGGGCTGATGAAAGGTCAGGCTAGCAATTTTGCGTCGCACTCAAATGTATAGGCGTTACTCATCGTAGTGTTTATATTGTCTTTGGTAGTACTCACTGGGTGTATTCCCAGCATGTTGTTATTTGGAGCGATCCAAAAAGAGCCAAAAGTTGTTGAATTAACTGAATATTTAGAGGAAAAACATAGAGCAGATAAATCTTGAGACAGTACGAAAGATAGCTACGGGAAATATTTTGTGCTCACAATTAAGAAATGAGAAAATATATGCCAAGAAACATTAAGCCCCGTTAACGTATCAAATAGGATTATGTAGCCGTTCGTAATTTATACACTACACATTTTCATAAAAAGTTTGCACCAAAATATCGCAGCTCATTTAAGATAATTAGAGTCGTTGATAACGATCGTTACAAAGTGGTAAATAGTGAAGATTGCCAATTAACTCAGATGCTATACTGTAGTATTATAGAGCTAGCTAGGCTTAAGCCATGTGCTCAGTGCGCCACTAAAAGTGTATGTTGTTAACCTATTTACATATACATAACCTGAGATCATATAAATAAGAGCAATGTATTGTACACCGAGCATTTTAAGATCGTGGGCGATCTGTAGTCAGGTTAGCCGAATGTAAGATCGACAGCCAATCGAATTTAAATTTGAATGTAATCAATGTTACTATATTATATAATTATATATATTGTTTTGATGGTTTTGGCGACCTTTCCATATTTTAGAATATTCGTTGGCTGGCTCGAGGTCCGGGTTTGTAAAAACAAACATTAAAACAGTTTTATTTAATTTTTATTACCGATATATTTCGGTTGCACATCGGTACCGTCTTCATCGTCTTCTGGGCACATTTTTTTTTTTTTTTAATTCAAAGTTAAAAAAAAAAAAAACCAAATATATCGGAGACAAAAATTAAATGAAATTGTTTTAATGATTGTTTTTACAATCCCGGACCTCGAGCCAGCCAACGAATATTCTATATTCTATTATATAATAAGCAACCCAGTGCAATAAGTTTAATGTGTCGATATCGCTCCCGATATCTTCAAAAAAAAAAAAAGAATACAAAAATTAAAATCTTGGATCGTAGTCGTACGCAGCGGGCAAGTATTAAAAAAAAGCCGACGAATTTTTATATTTTACAATCGAAAAAGGTTTTTTTATATAGTTTGCATTTAAGAGGAATAATGTGTTTTACCTTAATGAATAGCGACTAGTGTTTCAAATAAAACGGCTCGTGAGAAGAAAATAAACGGCAATTGTTAAGGTTTAGACTCTTGATTTTTAACATGACCAATCGAATTTTAAAACATAAATTGTGTATTCGCAAAATAACCAATGTGATTTAATTGTGAATAGTGTCAAATAATTAAGACAGAATCAATTGCGATCAATTAACTTTCAACATTGCGCGACCTTACCTTCAACGAACAACAATCACAAATCAAACCCTAATAATAATCACGAGCAAGAATATTATTAAAGCAAATCAACTAAGATGACCCTATTAACAGACACCTGCTTGGGACAGCTATTGTTTCAGATCTCTCAAATTCAGATATTTGTAGTGTTGCATGGGGCGTCTCTAGGAGGTATCGATATATCACTGAGGGACCTAAGCACCTATGAGCGCCCGAAATTTCGCAGGGGTGACAGCGCCTAGATCCGAATCCACTGGATTGAGCGAAAAAAATGTGGGAGAGGGGGTGCCCACCCGATTCGCTCGCAGGGGAATAAGCGAAAAGATACCCTTCGTCTTGCCCTTGGCATTCACCTGGGCCGTTGACACTGAAGTGCAGCATATGGGCAGCAACGGTGACCACCTGTTCGATGTATGCGTGTTCCGAAATTCAGCACCGATCATGCTTTTGCCCAAATGTAATAGAAGTCCGACTTTGTCAGCGGTCAACGGCGGGTGTGCTATGCGCGAACACACTAAGTCAAGTTTCGGGAAGTTTCATTAAAACAAAAAAAAAAAAATTCGTGGTCGAGGCACGCAAGCCTCATAACGTTCAATTTTTAATTCCTTAAAATTCACAAGAAAACATATGAACCTGCCGGCAATAACATATAAATAAGTATATGCATTTTGTACACATGTATAAAAGGTGCCAGGCAAACGTATAAAATTAATAAAAGCCAAAATTATTTGTATTGCGCGAAAACAAGGAAGAATATAAAGATATACATTATGTTAAATTCAACGTAAACAAAAATATAAACGACAAGAGCTTAAGCCGCGAAAAAAAAAATATTTTTGTACATATGTGTATATAGGCATCCAATAATTTTTCTTCATCGCCATTAGCGCCCCAGAGAGTTCTTTAGTTAGACTAAGTGTATTTAAGCGACTTAATTAATATCAATTTTTATATATAAGTATTTTTTTAACATACATTTTTTTTTTGCGTGGATAGAAGTATATATGTATAAATTAGTATTATTCAGTGTTCCAATACTGGCCTTGTGGCTCAGCAATAAAAGATCAACTGTTTAATGATAACGGTCAAGTGCCGGAGTAGAATATATTCTTGCTTGTGTCACTCACAGAGGCCATTCAGAACTAAAAACATGCGATACAATTCTTAGGGCTTAAAGCTAACAGAATATGATTCTTAAATTATTTCTTCGTTCATAGCGGCCACGCAAATATACTGTGTCTGCAGGCTATGCAACGACATCCGGCCCAATGCTTTTTCAGCAATTGTGGCCGGAGTCATATTCTGGCCAACCGTTCGTTGACTCCGCTTAACTTATATATGTAAATGCATGAATATAGTTGTGGAGAGCCAATCGCTTAATTTAATATTTATAAATTTTTTCTCCAACGTGGTACCCAGCGGCCGTCAACAATAGCTTTCGGTGACGTCCTTTGTTTGTTGCTAATGTGTCTTAAATGAAATAAGAAATAAGGTAAGTTGCTATTACTATAAGATAACGCAAAGAATTATACGCAGCTATTGAAGTGAGAGAAAGGCCCGCTTGCATGAAATTATCAAAGGAAAAGCAGAGATAACTTGTAAAGATAGAATGAAATAAGAAATAAGATTAATTGTTATAATAAGATATACTCAATTATACACCCATGTTGAATAGAGAAAACTGTCCGGCTGATTGTATAATGATGGAGGGGAGGAGAATGACAAGTGCCGGCTTGAATCTGATTCACAGATTGATGTCCGATTTGTTGTTATTGAGTTTTTTGTGTACGTTTTGGAATCACCTGTTGATGCACAGATTTGGTGAAGTTTTGTGCGATTGTTCGTGACGGAGGGCACGGGTATATCCCCCCTAATGGGAGTACTGGCTAGCAAACCAACACGTAAGAGTAGGTCAACCTGGACAGCTCAACAGACTTATCCGAAAACATTTGAATGCATCTGCTATCTATATCCGACCTATAACGTCAGGCTGACGAGCATTATTAGAAGCGTTGAAAATAATTCAACTGGCGACTCCAAACAATTGTACATCCCTGAAGGGAGCGCTGATCAACGAACACTAGCACGAACCGCCGATTGAAAGGCTGCTAAGAGGTCTTCATAATATCAACTACACTGGAAATTTTGGTACATTTTGCGAAGAGCTCGACTACATATCATACATTCTTAATAATAGCCTCTGTCCACTGGCTTATTCACTTATTGGTGTTCCACCGGTTGTCGGTAACATGTGAGTGGGAAAAGTACCGCTTCTTTAAACAGACAGCTGATAGAGTTGCTTTAATTTACATAAGCACCGCAACGTTTTTCTTCCACAACTCAAATAATGGCCTCTTGAAGTAAGGGCTTCATTTTAGGGACTATTTTTGACATTTCGCCAACTTTAAATTCAAAAATTATTATTATAATTTTAAATTTCTTATTTAAAGTTGCCGCTTGCCTTCGTTGATATATCAGCTGTTTATGGTTATGATACTTTCGCATTTTTCACAACATCGATAGAAATCTCGATTAATCATCGCAAAAAACACGAAATGTTCGGGGCCAATTTATGAAATATGTGTTCCTATGGGAAAACGTACAGGCCGCGTTTTACACATTTTGCAAAAATGTGACATTTACAGAAATGTTTAAGAAATGTGTTCAGGGGACAGAGGCTATAAGTTACATTTTTAAAATGAAAACAATAGCGTATACTGAAGCTATGCACAAAACCATTAAACATAGAAACGAAATTGCCTGACCGTTTTTATGATACAGTATAATTGCTTAGCTGCCTCGATACTTAGCTGCATGGGTAAGTTAGCTGCCTGAAATTTTATTTTCGCTGCAATAAGAGCTAATTTCTTATTAAATTAATTATGTTAAGCGCATATAACTTAAAAGCCTTTTGCACTTATGCGCCTCCTATCGGCAGTATTTTTGTTTGCCAATTTTTTCCAATTTCTATGAATCTCATGTAAGTTAACTGCGCAATCTATGATCAGATGATCTGATTTTTGATTTGTTTTTCTTATGTATACAATAAACTGTATTGAAATTGAATTAAATGTAATTTAAATACATAAAGTTAATAAATACTATCAAATGAATTAATTTAACTTAGTACTCTTCGAAAGAATTCTGTACAACATAAAAAACAAGTAAGAGGTTCTAGTCGGGAGCCCCCAACTGGGGGATACCCTGAACCCTCTTCTTCCAACACCAAATGCAGATATATATACTATTCTAGAAGCTACATGACTAGTTTGGTGGCTCTAGCTCTTATTATTTACCAAAATTGCTCAAAAATCAGGATTTCGATATCGATGTGTATTAATTATTTGGAAACGGGGCAAGTTATCGAATATCGGAAACAAACTCGATCTGCGCGGGCACTAGGAGGACCTACAGCTAAAATTTCAAGTATCTAGCTCTTATAGTTTCTAAGATCCTTGCGTTCATACATACGGACGGACGGACGGTAGGACAGACGGGCGGACAGACAGACGGACATGGCTAGATCGACTCAGCTGTTGATGCTGATCAAGAATATTTATACTTTATGGGGTCGGAGATGCGTCCTTCTGCCTGTTACATACATTTGCATATTGCACAAAAACATTATACCCCTTTTACCCATTTTTAATGGGTTCAGGGTATAATTAGTTTCCTCGGTAGGGTTCGAGCTCGCAAAAGACACCACTACTTGCCGCCGCCTCTACTCAACAGCCTCACCAATAATTGAGTGTTAATGAAAAAAAAAAAAAACGAATGAAAATAGCACAAACGAGAAAGAAAGGCTATCTTCTGCACGCCGAAGATCTAATACCCTTGCAGACCCAACTTTTTCATAATGCTAGTGCTTTGCCCGCATCTAAGAAGCACAGGGAAAATAGTTAATGCCGAGTTTGGTCAAGTTATCTTGATAAACAAAAAAGGCTTTTAATCAAAAACCTCGTTTTCGACCGATCGCTCCTATGGCAGATATATGATATAGTAGTCCGATGTTGATAAGATTTTGCAAAAATGAAGGGAGCATAGTGAAATCTTTAAATGCCGTGCTTAATCAAAATATTTAGAATGACAAAAAGTTTTCCATGTAACAACTTAATTTTCGACTGATCGTTCCTATGGCAGCTAAATGATATAGTGGTCCGATGTTGATAGGGTTTTGCAAATATATGAGGAGCATAATAAAACTAATAAATGCCCAGTTTGGTCAAGATATCTTGAGAAACAAAGTTTTTTTTCATACAACTTAATTTTCGACCGATCGTTCCTATGGCAGCTATATGATATAGTGGTCCGATCTTAATAGGATTTATCATATATATGAGGAGCATAGTTAAACTAATAAATGCCGAGTTTGGTCAATATATCTTGAGAAACAACGTTTTTTTTCATACAACAACTTAATTTTCGACCGATCGTTCCTATGGCAGCTATATTATATAGTGGTCCGATGTTGATATGATTTTTGCATATATATGAGGAGCATAGTTAAACTAATAAATGCCGAATTTGGTCAAGAAATCTTGAGAAACAAAGTTTTTTTTCATACAATAACTTAATTTTCGACCTATGGCAGCTATATTATATAGTGGTCCGATCTTAATAGGATTTTGCTTATATATGAGGAGCATAGTAATACTAAGAAATGCCGAGTGTGGTCAATATATTGAGAAGCAACGTTTTTTTTCATACAACAAATTAATTTTCGACCGATCGTTCCTATGTCAGATATATGATATAGTAGTCCCATCTAAATAAGATGTTGCAAAAATGCAGGGAGCATAGTGAATTCATTAAATGCCGTGTTTAATCAAAATATCTTCAATGACAAAAAAGTTTTCCATACAACAACTTAATTTTCGACCGATCGTTCCCATGGCAACTATATGATATAGGATTTCACATATGTGCTGCGTGCAGCAGAAAGAGGGACTTTTGCAAAGTTTCATAAAGATAGCTTTAAAACTAAGAGACTAGTTCGCATAAAAACAGACAGACGGACATGGCTATATCGACTCGGCTGTTGATACTAATCAAGAATCTGTATACTTTATGGAGTCGGAGATGTCTCCTTCTATGCGTTACACATTTTACGACAAATTTATAACACCCTCTGCAAGGGTATAAAAACAATGCAATCGCAATTGCAGTGCTGTTGATAGAATTCAAAGAAGACGCGCATTAAGATGTATGTGTACATATATACAGAAATTCTTGCAATTTGCGCTATCTGCCGCAAACACGTGGGCAGCAAAAACAATTTCTCTTTTGTGTTTCTTAACCGATCTTGACGAAATTTTCATCAGTAGATCTTATTGTACGTACTATAAAATGTTCGGGTATTATCAAATTGACAATTGCATTAAAATTGTAGCTTAAATTGGTTGGCAGTACAAGTTGGGTTATTAACTTGATTTATAGCTTTTCAGGGGTATCGGGGAAATAGCGATAGGTATAAAATGAAAGATAAGTGATATATTTAGTGACATATTCACAACAACAGAATTTTAACTACTGTTATTCATAAGCTGCATTGCATGGTATAACCGATTGTATGTTTACAAATTGAATGATCATAACAATAGCATGCCTGCTGCAGCTGAATTCAAATAATGTTAACAGCAGCGAAAATCATAAGAGCGGAATGCCTTCTGCCAAGCTCAAATATTGTCAACAATCATTTATAAACAAAAGCTGACCAACAGCAAGACGCTAGCATAAACAAGCTGCAGCTGCTGTCCCTTTGCAAAAAGTCACGTACTCAATTTATTATTTAGCTTTAAATAAAGCGTAAGCCAATTTTTGTTCTTCAGTCTTAATTCAGATATTCAACATAATAAACTGATACAAATTAACTCGTAAAATAAAGTCTTTTTATTATTAAACTTATAACCAAGTTCTTGGCACAGCCGGTAGGATAGCATAACATTTTTTGAAACGAAATATATTAAAATTCATGAGTGATACGATCTATTGAAGAGAGGCTTATTTATACAACTGATGTCTTATCTAATCAACAAGTGTAATTGTGATCATATTTTGTAATCGAACAGATCTCAATTTCAAAATTCGCTATCCGCATAAAAACTTTACGTGTCTGAACGTATAAATCCAATTTGGTTTTTGTAACACAACGTGAATTTCGTGACACACAAACTAAATACATAAAATTATTAAAAAAATGGAGCAACCAGAAGGTTCTCAAACAGCTACAATTCCAGCAATGAATAAATTAAACGACCAAAATTTTAACCGATTGCTTCAACAAATACGGAAAGGGAGATCCTATAACCCTGGGTGCATTTATCAGAAGGATGGATTACCTGCATCAACTGTACTCTAGTCACAATGAACGACAACAATCCATCATATTCGGGGCGATTAAGCTCCAGATATCTGAAGATGCCCAGAAGGTACCCAGAATGCTGCAAATCAACAACTGATCCCAACTCAGGGAAGCTTTAATCTCCGAATACAAGACGCAAACATCCGTGGAGGAACTATTGCGACGAGTTATATAATTTCAATTATCAAGGTAATTTACGCAAATTTTGTAGTGAGGTAGAGACTAAAATAATAATAATAACGGACGAATTGGAATTAGAAGGGAATTTAGAGAATTCCATTTGTACACCAACGCTATGAATAATACTGTAAGAAACTTAATACATAAAAAAACTACCAGATAGACTCTTTATGTCACTCGCAAGATACGACATATCCACTATATCTAAATTAAAACAAGTAGCACAAATGAAGGGCTACCATGAGGAAAATAATTATAATAACAATAATTACAAGTAGGAGGTTCTAGTCGGGAGCTCCCGACTAGGGGATACCCTGAACCATCTTCTTCCAACACCAAATGCAGATATATATACTATTCTACAAGCTACATGTCTAGTTTGGTGACTCGAGCTCTTATTATTTACCAAAATTGTTAAAAAAAACGGGATGTCGATATCGATTTTTATCGATTGCTTGGAAACGGAGTAAGTTGTCGATTATCGGAAAAAAACTCGATCTGCGTAGGCACTAGGAGGACCTACAGCTAAAATTTCAAGTCTCTAACTCTTATAGGTTCTGATATCCTTGCGTTCATACATACGGACAGACGAACGGACGGACAGACAGACAGACCTACGGACATAGCTAGATCAACTCGGCTATTGGTGCTGATCAATGATGCTTCCTTGTGCCAGTTACATACATTTACATTTTGCACAAAAACATTATACCCCTTTTATCCATTTTTAATGGGTTCATGGTATAAAAATCAAAATACTAACAATGCTATAAATATTACACGAAATACTAAACCTCAATTTACTCCAAATTAAATGAATTACAATAATCAAAGCCACAATTTTTCAAAACACCCTCCGAACAACCAAACCTATTTTAACCAAAATAAGCAACTAGCTCAAGAATTCAAACTAAATTTACAACAAGCACAAATAAATAATCCCATAAATCAATAATTCTCGCCAGGTAGATATATACCAAATCAATCGTATAAGCGTATGCGAGAAAATACTAGTGGTTCCCAAAAAATGCAGGTTGATGAAAATTATCAACAATCAGACAACTATCATGGTAATTATGTACAAGAAGAGTATGGTTGTCAGAACAACGAATATGAGGAGATTCAAAATAACGAAATAAAAGACGAAAATTTTCCAATTGGAGCCTCGGGACAAGCCAATACATATAAATTACATTTAATAACAGACGCTACAGATGTCTCATTGACGCTGGGACGTCAAAAAATATGATTAGGGAAATATATAATAATATACCAGTTTATACAACACCTACTTCGATTAGAACTATGACAGGGGTATCAAAACTAAATCATTATGTATCCACTGCACGTAATAAACTCTTTAGGCAAGACCAGATATTTTATATACACTATTTTTTACCTCATTATGACATGCTTTTAGTCATGACAGTATAATAATTAGCGAGAGATCGTGCAAGCATAAGAAATTAGTTTGGGATCCAAATGCAGAAAAAAACTTTGTAGCATATTTAAAGCCAGAAAGTTATACACAAGAAGTTAATTACGCAATAAGTAATGAAATAAAATCGGGACAAGATTACCGAGTTGATCATCTAAATGATGAAGAGAAAATAAAATTATTAAAATTGTTGACAAATTTCAGTGATATTCAATATCGAGAAGGTGAAAATTTGACCTTCACGAGCATACGGTTTCCCTTTCGCTTTTGAACAAGAAGTCGAAAAGTAAATTAAAGATATGCTAACCCAAGGTATTATTCGGCATAGCCAGTCGCTTTTTTGTAGTCCCTTATGGATAGTACCAAAAAAGGCAGACGATTACAGAGGATTGAACGACATTACAATAAGGGATAAATTTTAAAATTCAATAAAGTTTTTGAAAAATTAAGACAGGCAAATTTGAAACTTCAATTGCGAATTTCTAAAAAAGGAAACCGAATTTTTAGGCCACATTATAAGTCCAGATGGCATACGGCCAAATAAACTAAAAGTAAAGGCAATACAAGAATTTTCTTTGCCAAAAACATCAAAGGAATTAAATCATTTCTAGGCTTATGTGGTTATTATCGAAAGTTTACTCCAGATTTTGCAAAAATTGCACAACCCATGACTCTTTACTTAAAGAAAGCAGAAAAAATGGATATTAAAAATAATGAATATAATAAATCAAACAATATTAAAATGTCCAGATTTTAATAAGAAGTTTCAGGTAACAAGTAGAACGTTAAACGACCACGAACAAAATTACAGTACAATAGAAAAAGAGCTTTTAGCAATAGTGTGGGCAGTAAAACATTTTCGCCAATACTTATATGGCAGACCACTTGTTTGGCTGAACAACATTAAAGAACCAAACATAAAATTACAACGTTGGCGTATTAAACTTAGTGAATATAATTTCTCAATCAAATACTTAGAAGGAAAATTAAACCACGTAGCAGATGCCTTATTTCGCATCAAAATTTAAGAAAATATGCTAAGCGAACAAGATATTAACACACAAGCTACAACACATAGTGCTGAAGAAGATAATGAAAGCTTAATACATTTAACAGAAAAACTATTAAACTATTTTAGAAGACAAATAGAAACGATTAGAAGTGATACCGAAAAGGCAGAAGTTGACCCATGATTTAAAAAATTAAGGATAAAATTCGAATATTTAAACCTAAATATTGAAAAAGCTAAACAGATATTGATAAAACATTTTTGTAACAATTTAAGCCTATTATACATTGAAAACGACTCAGATTTTGATATAATACAACAGGCCTAGAAAGAAACTATGAACCCTAAAACAACGCGAATATTACAAACAAATATTAAACTAAAAGTTATTAGGAGCTATGCAGAATTTAAAGAAATAATAGTCAGCAACCACAAGAAACTTTTACATTTAGGTATCGAAAAGATTGTCAGACTTTTTAAAGAAATATTTATATGTTCAAAATTTGCAAATGTAATTAAACTTAACGGCAAGTATTGGATGGAAGTCAAAAGAGAGGACTAAAATATTTAACAATATGGGAGAACCTACAACTCTGAAGACATAGGGACAGTGCTTTTATAAGTCTGGCCCTGAAAAATGGTTAAATAAGGAAAAAGTTGAAATTCAAATAACAACAAGTAAAAATGGTGTAGCGGATGTAGAATGACTACATAAGACAATTAATGAAAAAATGCGTATAATAAATACTGACGATGACGAAGAAAATAGACTCATGAAAATTGAGGTAATTTTATACACTTATAATCATAAGCTAAAACATAACTCTACTGGTAGAACTCCAGCTGATATTTTCATTTATGCAGGAACCCCTAATTATAATACCCAGAATATAAAAGAGACAAGAATAAAAAATCTTAATAAAAACCGAAAGGATTTCGAAATAAATACTAAGTTTAAGCAAGCATCCATAATTCACGGTAAATTACAAAACCCTTACAAACCCACTGGGAAAGTATAATAAATTGACTAAGATCATTTTGAAGAGACTAACAGAGGTCGAAAAATTAAACATTATAAAACGAATTATCAAAAACAAAAGAAATTAAAAAAGAGCAAATATTTATAGGAGGACGAAATTCCAAAACCGGACCTATAACTTTCAATTTTCTGGCACTAATGATGTCAACCCTATAACCAGGAAGTAATAACCAGTTTATAAATATCAACCCTATTTAATCATATAATGGATACTTACTCTTAAAAATAGGCATGATAAACATACCAGATAATTACGAGCACCATTGTCTCACAATAAATTTAACAAAGACAGAAGGCACATATGACAAACTCTGTTACAGACAAACAAATATAAAGACAGAATACAAATTCAATATTCATTTTTATTATATTTAACAGAAAAGTTGCAAAGAGAAATAAACGGTATCCCAATAGTAAAAAGAAGTAAAAGAGGATTATTTAATTTCGTAGGAACAACATACAAATACTTATTTTGAATTGTAGATAATACAATAATAATACACATTCAATATTTAACAGAAAATTTGCAAAGAGAAATAAACGGTATCCGAATAGTAAAAAGAAGTAAAAGAGGATTACTTAATTGCGTAGGAACAACATACAAATACTTATTTTGAATTCTAGATAACAATCATAAAGAAGAACTTGAAGAAAAATAAATTCAATAGCTCAAAACAGTATTTAAATAAACGAACTCAACCATGTAATTGAAGCGGTCATCTAAGGAATAGAAATAGTAAACAAAGTAAAGAGAAGAAGGAGATAATGTAAACTACTGGAACTACTAGTATTCAACTTACAACAATTTACAGAATATATTGAAGATTTAGAAATGGGAATGCAACTAACTAGATTGGGAATTTTTAATCCAAAAGTCCGAAACGAATGAAACTTTGAGTATTTCACACATTCCTAGAGATATAAATAAAACCCCATTAATCCATAATTTCTCAGTAATACTTAGTGAGACATCTATAAGCAATTTGAACTCAGATTACACACAAAGTACATACGTTAGAAATAATATTACCAAATTAAAACAACTTTCGTACATTCAAACAAAAGAAATTATTTTCGAAATTACTAATGAAATAAAAATATTCCAAATTATAATAATTACAGTATTTGTAATCATCATATTAATCATAATAATGTATCCAGCATATATGTTTAAAAATATACTCAAACGAATATTTATTAAGAAACTAAATGTTATTGATCAGCAACCTGTTCAACCCCAGAAATTGAAAATGAACAAGAAAATTTAAGTGAGTTACCAAAATTATATCCAAGCATTGAAATAACATTTTTTAATATACTTACCTTTTTTATATACCCTAGACGTGTGAGGACACGCATTATTTTTAGTGGGGAGGAGTGACATATTCACAACAACCGCATTTTGAACCACTGTTATTCATAAGCTGCATTGCATGGTATAACCGATTGTATGTTTACAAATTTAATTATCATAACAATAGCATGCCTGCTGCAGCTGAATTCAAATAATGTTAACAGCACCGAAAATCATAAGAGCGGAATGCCTTCTGCCAAGCTCAAATATTGTCAATAATCATTTATAAACAAAAACTGACCAATAGAAAGATGCCAGCATGAACAAGCTGCAGCTGCTGTCCCTTTGCAAAAAGTCACGTACTCCAATTATTATTTAGCTTTAAACAAAGCGTAAGCTAATTTTTGTTCTTCAGTCTTAATCCAGATATTCACCATAAAAAATTGATACAAATTCACTCTCGTGAATAATGTCTTTTTTACTTAAACTTATAACTACGTTATTATATACTATTCTAGAAGCAACATATCACGTTTGATGACTCTAGCTCTTATCACTTACCTAATTTGCTCAAAAAACAGGATTTCGATATCGATCAAACTCGATCTGCGCATGGACTAGGAGGAACTACAGCAAACCTTTCAATTCTCTAGCTCTTATAGGTCCTAAGATCCTTACGTTCATACATACGGACGGACGGACAGATGGATATGGCTAAATCGACTCCGCTTTTGATGCTAATCAAGAATATATATACTTTATGGGGTCGGAAATGCTTCCTTCTGCCTGTTACATATACTTGCATTAAAATATTATATCCTTTTACCTATTTTTAATTTTCAATTTCAAACGAATATAGTTTCATCCATCGGAATATCACTTTAAGTCCAGGTATCTATAGCAGCACAAGCTCAGATAATTCTGTAGATTTTTATAACTCAAATCAACACAAGTAAGACTTTCTAGTCGGGAGCTCTCGACTAGGGAATACTCTGAACCCTCTTATTCCAACACCAAAAGCAGATCGTTTAAATGAATAAAGATAAATATAAAAAAAAAGTGTTCCATTGGCAGGGTTCAAACTCGTAAATAACCGCACTACTCGCCGCCGTCTCTACTCAACAGACAGAAGTTGGGTTTTTCACTTAATTTATAGCTTTGAGGAGGTAGAAGGGAGGTGGCGATAGGTATAAAATGAAAGATACTTGATATATATATAATATTCTAGAAGCAACTTATCAAGTTTGGTGACTCTAGCTCATAATATTTACCCAATTTGCTCAAAAAACACGATGTCGATTTTCATTTTTGGGAAACGATAGCTGGGAAATGGAGTAAGTTATCGATTATCGGAAACAAACTCGATCTGCGCAGGCACTATGAGCAGGTTTTGTTTTTTAGGTTTTGATATCCTTGCGTTTATACATACGGACAGACGGACGGACAGACAGACGGACATGGCTAGATCGACTCGGCTATTGATGCTGATCAAGAATATATATACTTTTTGGGGTTGGAGATGCTTCCTTCTGCCTGTTACATACATTTGCATTTTGAACAAATACAATATACCCTTTTTACCCATTTTCAATGGGCTCAGGATATAATTAAAATTTTAGATGTAGGTGCTCCTAGTGCCTGATAACTTACTCCGTTTCCAAGTAATCGATAAAAATCGATATCGACATCCTGTTTTTTGAGCAAATTGGGTATATAATAAGAGCTAGAGTCACCAAACATGATATGTTGCTTCTAGAATATTATAATGTCAAATATCTTTCATTTTATACCTATCGCCACCTCCCTGATACCACCTCAAAGAGGGTTCAGGGTATTCCCTGGTCGGGAGCTTCCGACTAGAACCTCTTACTTGTTTTAAGTTGTATTTGATAACTCTATTGAAGAAAGAAATAAGTATAGACACGACTGTTTAAAACAAGTAAGAGGTTCTAGTCGGGAGCTCCCGACTAGGGGATACCCTGAACCCTCATATTCCACACCAAATGCAGCGCGCGCTTATAGATAGAGAGTAGCGGGGAGGTGGCGATAGGTAGGTAGAAGCTACATGTCAAGTTTGGTGACTCTAGCTCTTATTATTTACCAAAATTGTTTAAAAATCGGGATTTCGATATACATTTTTATCGATTACTTGGAAACGGGGCAAGTTATCGTTTATCGGAAACAAACTCGATCTGCGCAGGCACTAGGAGCACCTACATCTAAAATTTCAAGTCTCTAGCTCTTATAGGTTCTGAGATCCTTGCGTTCATACATACGGACGGACAGACAGACAGACGGACATGGCTAGAACGACTCGGCTATTAATGCTGATCAAGAATATATATACTTTATGGGGTCGGAGATGCTTCCTTCTGCCTGTTACATACATTTGGATTTTGCACAAAAACATAATACCCCTTATACCCATTTTTAATGGGTTCAGGGTATAAAAGGAATGAAAAATGATGAAGCAGGTATTAATTGAATACCAAGGTATATAATCCTCTTTAGGGGAACAACTTACATTTACTAACAAAGTAAATATAAAAGATATATAAAAAGCCTTATAGTTACCCATATGCCTTCAAAAATGAAGTTACCAATCACATAAACAAAATGTTAGAGCAAGGAATAATAAAAGAAAGTGATTCACATTATGGTACTTATATTTGAATTGTACCAAAGTAAAGCATATGTTTCAGGAAAAAAGAAATTCAAAAAGTTATAAGTTACAAAGGATTAAACGAAATTACAGTAAATAACGAGTGTCCAATTCACATTTCAAAACCAATGACTTTAGAATTAAACAATAATGCTACGATAAATATAATAAATTGAACTTATAAAGAATCATTTGAGAAATAACAAATTTTAATGACCAATGATATAATAATAGCATACCTGGACTTGAAGAAAGAATTTGAAGTCACTACTGATGCAATAAATTTAGCTTTATGGGGCGTACTATCGCAAGAAGGTAAACTCATATTTTGCTTTGCGAAGGGTTAATGATCATGAATTAAACTACAATACAGTAGAGAAAGAGTTGTTAGCTGTTTTATGGACAACTTCATACTTAAGGCCCTATCTTTTTGAAAAAAAATCGAAGTATTAAGTGAATGTAAGTCTTTAATTTTGCAATTAATAATTTAAGCAACGTAAAAGAGCCCAATATGAAACTTTAAAATTGGAAGATAAAATTAAACGAATATGATTTTAATATTTAATACTTTCAAGGCAAAGAAAATAATGTCGCGGTTGCTCTATCACGCATACAGTTAGATATAGAAGACTTAATGATTGCAGACGACACATCACAGGAATACAATTACACTTCTCTAACTACAGTGCACAAGAAGACTATCAACACTAACCATACAATGCATAGATACTCCAAACAGCATTTTAATCGAAGCAGAATTTATCGCAACGAGTGAGTCCCATGGGTGTCTGAGACCATTTTAGTGTGCCCAGATAGAGTAAGACTGCTAAGAGCGGCAGCCGAACGCCGATCTCGAAAGCCGAACGTTCAGTATGAAGCCGCATCTCGCTCAGCGCACATGTATGCCTGTTTTAAATGCTTACAGCCCAAATACATTTGTGTATACGCATTTGCCTCGCCCTCACTCATTGCTTTGCGCACTTGTGTGCATCTCTTTCTCCCTGCATATCTTCTCACAAAACCCCGAGATCTACACACATACATACATACATACATATGTTTGTGTTGTGTGGATATGCACACAAGTAGATCACGGCGTATGTCGCGAGCCAGAGGTTTTTCTTCAATTGTGTGCCCTTTGTGCCTGTGGTAGCAAAAGGAACACGCATTCAAATGCTCTATCATATATTTCTTCGTCCAGTCGGGTAAAATGAGAAGAATCTGATCTATATTTATTAAATAAACAATTCATTCACCTAAATAAAATAAATATATTTATTTTCTATTTACTGTAGTGACTTAATTTGCTTAAAATAAAAATATATCTAAGTCGTATTTCTGCAAGGGTAATTCATCGTCGGCTTGTCGAAAAATTCTAAGAAAATACGAAAAATTGAACATTTTCAAATTTTGCGATTTGCTACTTGTGCACACGCACAGTCTTTCGACGGACCAGTCGTGTTATATTATAAAAGGGGTTGGCCTGTTTATCTGCAAATTTGCTATTTTCCATGCTTGTTGTAGGGGTAAGGGTACCTGAACGTTGGCATTTGTGCATGATAACTTTTTCGGCCTGCCAAGCACGCATACTTACACACTTTTCTATATGGATGGAAGCATTTATGCGTTTGTGTGCGTGTTGGTTGCCTGCCTGCCTGCCCGATGCAAATTTCACAAAATTTGAATGGCACGGTCTTTGTTTTTTGGCATGCCTGCGGTGGGCTTGCGGCCGCAAAAGGCACAAATGTGTGAAGGGTCAATAAAAATCGGAGAATCTTGAGAATTTTTTGGCAGTTATGAAATTTTTTTATATATTTTCTCCCTTGTTATATATCCATGAAAAAGGTAAATAGTGAAATAAAATGTTTTGCATTTATTGACATTATAAAAATTGTTGGTTAAAGGGTTTTTTGAGAGGCAGTCTCTTTTATGACATTTAACGCCTAAAATCTCCATAACTGCCAAAAAAATTTGCAGATAAACAGGCCAAACCCTTTTATAATATCACACGACTGCTCCGTCGAAAGAGTGTGCGTGTGCACAAGTAGCAAATCGCAAAATTTGAAAATGTTCAATTTTTCGTATTTTCTTAGAATTTTTCGACAAGCCGACGATGAATTACCCTTGCAGAAATACGACTTAGATATATTTTTATTTTAAGCAAAATAAGTCACTACAGTAAATAGAAAATAAATATATTTATTTTATTTAGGTGAATGAATTGTTTATTTAATAAATATAGATCAGATTCTTCTCATTTTACCCGACTGGACGAAGAAATATATGATAGAGCATTTGAATGTGTGTTCCTTTTGCTACCACAGGCACAAAGGGCACACAATTGAAGAAAAACCTCTGGCTCGCGACAAACGCCGTGATCTTCTTGTGTGCATATCCACACAACACAAACAAATGTATGTATGTGTGTAGATCTCGGGGTTTTGTGAGAAGATATGCAGGGAGAAAGAGATGCACACAAGTGCGCAAAGCAATGAGTGAGGGCGAGGCAAATGCGTATACACATATGTATTTGGGCTGTAAGTATTTAAAACAGGCATACATACATATATTAAGAAAAGACATCAGCCGCAGCGACGAAGTGCGCTGATCGAGATGCGGCTTCATACTGAACGTTCGGCTTTCGAGGCCGGCGTTCGGCTGCCGCTCTCAGCAGTCTTACTCTATCTGGGCACACTAAAAT
This sequence comes from Drosophila littoralis, assembly GCA_018903485.1. Taxonomy (NCBI): domain Eukaryota; kingdom Metazoa; phylum Arthropoda; class Insecta; order Diptera; family Drosophilidae; genus Drosophila; species Drosophila littoralis. The sequence goes on along the minus strand of JAEIGF010000016.1, from coordinate 162,026 downwards.
GGTCTCAGACACCCATGGGACTCACTCGTTGCGATAAATCCTGCTTCGATTAAACTGCTGTTTGGAGTATCTATGCATTGTATGGTTAGTGCTATCAAGCATACATACAATTAACTGAAAAATCTTTGAATTAATTTGACCGACATATAAAGCTTATAGAACGTTACGGGCAGCAATGCGATTAAAGAAACAAGTACCACACAAAAAATGTGATGTTTTTGGGATTGCCGGCTGTAGGAAACATATCGATTGATTCGAGGGGTGCGCAATTATCGGAGCCACAAGTTCCTTAGCGTGACTCTGGACATTTTTGAAAGGGAGAGCGATTTTTGTTGTTGGGAAGGAAAAAAAAATTTGAGATGATCCAGAGTCAAATGCAAGCCGGCCACATAGAAAGAAAACCTTTTTAAATCATAGAAAAGGCGAATTTCCGGTAATTTAAAAAAAATATATATAAATTAAATGAAAGTGAACGAAAAAAAATTTAAAAATTATATATATATATTAATTTTATTAGTGTCGCCTAAACTGAAGTCCCACAATACGGGAGGTGCCGCAGGCGAGGATCAGGTCATCAGAGGAGCGGATTGGCCACCACCTCTGGGTGGCCCCAGGCTTTTTCCATATAAATTAAATAATAACAAGTAAGAGGTTCTAGTCGGGAGCTCCCGACCAGGGAATACCCTGAACCCTCTTTGAGGTGGTATCGGGGAGGTGGCGATAGGTATAAAATGAAAGATACTTGACATATATAATATTCTAGAAGCAACATATCATGTTTGGTGACTCTAGCTCTTATTGTTTACCCAATTTGCTCAGAAAACAGGATGTCGATATCGATTTTTATCAATTGCTTTTAAACAGAGTAAGTTATCGATAATCGGAAACAAACTCGATCTGCGCAGGCACTAAGAGCACCTACATCTGAAATTTCAAGTCTCTAGCTCTTATAGGTTCTGAGATCCTTGCGTTCATACATACGGACAGACGGACGGACAGACAGTTGGACATGGCTAGATCGACTCGGCTACTGATGCTGATCAAGAATATATATACTTTTTATGGGGTCGGAGATGCTTTCTTCTGCCTGTTACATACATTTACATTTTGCACAAAAACATTACACCCCTTTTACCCATTTTTAATGGGTCCATATTATTTATTATTAATTATAAGAAAACGCTATTCTTTATAAGTAGAGGCCACGAGCAGGCGGCGACGAAATGCATTAATTTATTAATCGTAATTTTCATGCATGGTGAACTTAAATTAATTTATTCCTCCTAGGTGCTGGTGTCGTCAATCCTTTTTCGCGTCTGCCCTACAAAAACAAATTATAATGGAAATTGTGAAATATGTTAAGTGTTAATTTATTAATGGTGAGATAAGCAGGAGTGAGGAGTTATGATGGGGAAAATAAGGTAAGGTAGGTGGGTAAGGCCTTAACAGTTGTCCACCGTATGCATGTTTTCAGGTTGTCTGATAGAGTGTTCGAAAAGTAACCGAAATTCGTTGGTCCAAGTTTAAATATATATTATTTTGTTAACCGACTCTTTTGGTTGATCTCTGTCTAGCCGGCAAATCGATAAAAGGAATGTAAACGACAAGTCGGATCATAACAAGAATCAAGCCGAGATCATCCAAAAACAAAGCGAATTACAATTGAATATAAGCAAAAGACTCTCAAATGCAAAGAACATAAGTAATAATAAGAATAATAGTGATACATTTATTTAGTACATGCAATAGTCTACTGTACATAAAAGAAATGAGAATAAGAAAGGTTTTTCAAATCGGGTCGAAAAACATAAAATCGTAAATTTTCTTAATGGATATTTTAACATACGCAGAAATGAAAGACTTTAAAACAAGAAAGAGGCTCTAGTTGGGAGTTCCCTGAACCCTCTTCTTCCAACGTCAAGTGACGAAGGTATAAAATGAATGATACTTGATACTATACTATTCTTACAATTGCATCGGATGGGAGCAACCCTTCTAGACAGAAGAGAGTATTTGACGTTCGGCAAAGGTAAAGACCAATAAAAGGCTCGGAAATAAGCTCACCCCTTATGCGTAGGAGAAAAAATAGAAGCTGATAGCTAGAGATAAAGTTTTAGCATGTAATGACAAAATCCACTTTATCATAAAATTTCGTGAGCCTAAGTACTTTTGTAAGAAGATAGTAATTTTCCCAGTCGCACACGCCGTTGTCATCGTTATCAACGGTAGCCCTGTTAAGGTTAGTATCGCCAAGGGACCTTTCAAGAACATCGTGAGCACATAGCTCGTGACATTCGAACGCATCGCCCATATAAACGGCACCAAGCACATAAATTTAATGATAACATAAGTAAGCAACAAGCGACTAAATTGGTCACCATAATACAATGAAATAGTGCTGACCAGGCTGCCTTTGGCCATTAACTTCGTGGCCGCGATCGCCGCGAAAGTGGTATATGAGCTGACCATTATGCTGGACGACATTACCGTTTGCGGCTGGGATCTCATATAAATTTCAGCTTCCCTGCTCTCACGATTCGGGCTGTGCGTTGATCACCAATCAGTCAGTCAGTCAGGACAAACAGTTTTATATATAGAGATAGAGTTAACTCACTAGAATAACCACCCTGTTATTATTTGGCAAGTCAAGTCGATTGCCATGAATCAAATTACATTTATTAACCAACTAACTAAATACTCGCCAAGAGTTCGGATATGACCTTTATGCAAAATCATATTAACAAAGAAGCGATCGGTCCAATAGTAGGTTTTTGTGGGGAAAACTTTTTTGTTTATCAAGAAATCTCCGCATTTCAAGGTTACACTCTTCTCCTTACATATATGCAAAGTCTTATCAACATCGGACCACTATATAGATAGCTACTTCAGAAACTATCGGTCGAAAATGAACTACTTGTATAAGCAATATTTTTGTTTATCAATAGTTATTGATCAAACTCGGCATTTATACGTTTATTATGCTCCTCGTATATATGCAAAATCTTATCAACATAGGAACAATCACTCGAAAAGTAGGATCTGGTATGGAAACGTTTTTTATATCCTTGTCGAGGGTATTATAATAAGGCATGAAGTATATAACACATATAAAGAGGCATCTCCGATCCCTTGCAGCATATATATCAGCGTGAACAGTCGAGTTGATATTACCGTGCCGGCCTGACAAAAGCACGTATTGATATGGATTTTTGTCGACTGCGTAGAAATGGGCAAGTTAAAACATTAAAATGTTAAGTCATAGCTCTTATATGTGGTGAGATCGACGAATATGGCAAGATCGACTCGGCTTTTGATGCTGAGCAAGAATATTTATAATTTATGGGAACGCCTTCTGCCTGGTAAAAATTTTTGCACTTAACTCTTCTTCCTGGATTCAGTGTATTAGAAGTTAGTTTAGTCTACTCTACCTCGTTTATTAGCATAGCTTCTAGGAACGGCACAACTATATTGCATAAAAAACAAAACATTCTGGCGCTCGCAATATAGAACTGACTGAGTTTTTAACCATGACACTTGCTGCTCAAAGCAACCATAACCTATTGACATCCCAGCATTCGGATAATGAACAAATCATATTCCGAAGTTGGCCAACACCCTCCCGTAAAATGCCAATACCACTCGACATAAGACAACGAAACTTCAATATAGAGAGCAGCGTATCGCAAATAATAGTTACGACACAACATTAGAGCAATATGAATAAATAATGTGTAGTAGGACAAATACATGTATGTACAGACATATATACAGACAGACATATAGTCAAAGCCATTTACGCAACAATCTCCCGTTTGTCTTAAGTTCGCTCAACTCTAACATTCCTGTTGTACTCAACTTCTTGTAAGAAGAGCTCGACAAGTCTAATCACCCCTTGTCTCGCTTATACATGCATAAACTTATTGTCTATTCTCCTTTAGTCTGTAAGCATAAAACGAACGCGGAGTCAGTCGCGATCGTACAGTCGAATAAAGAAGACGTATCGAAATAATTGTGTGCTTTACTTTGCAAGCGACATTTGTCTTCTACAAATTCAGAAGTGGTTCAACCTAGCGAAAAAAAAAAATGGATTTGAACATTTTCACGGTCATCCAATTAAAAAATTGGCTATCTGTCTTAGGAGCACCGACAACAGGAAGCAAGACGGAATTGATTGCTCATCTAAACACATTCCCAACGAGTGCACGGGGCAGTGCCATAGGTTTAGTTCTGAGATCCTTGCGTTCATACATACGGACAGACGGACGGACAGACAGTTGGACATGGCTAGATCGACTCGGCTACTGATGCTGATCAAGAATATATATACTTTTTATGGGGTCGGAGATGCTTTCTTCTGCCTGTTACATACATTTACATTTTGCACAAAAACATTACACCCCTTTTACCCATTTTTAATGGGTCCATATTATTTATTATTAATTATAAGAAAACGCTATTCTTTATAAGTAGAGGCCACGAGCAGGCGGCGACGAAATGCATTAATTTATTAATCGTAATTTTCATGCATGGTGAACTTAAATTAATTTATTCCTCCTAGGTGCTGGTGTCGTCAATCCTTTTTCGCGTCTGCCCTACAAAAACAAATTATAATGGAAATTGTGAAATATGTTAAGTGTTAATTTATTAATGGTGAGATAAGCAGGAGTGAGGAGTTATGATGGGGAAAATAAGGTAAGGTAGGTGGGTAAGGCCTTAACAGTTGTCCACCGTATGCATGTTTTCAGGTTGTCTGATAGAGTGTTCGAAAAGTAACCGAAATTCGTTGGTCCAAGTTTAAATATATATTATTTTGTTAACCGACTCTTTTGGTTGATCTCTGTCTAGCCGGCAAATCGATAAAAGGAATGTAAACGACAAGTCGGATCATAACAAGAATCAAGCCGAGATCATCCAAAAACAAAGCGAATTACAATTGAATATAAGCAAAAGACTCTCAAATGCAAAGAACATAAGTAATAATAAGAATAATAGTGATACATTTATTTAGTACATGCAATAGTCTACTGTACATAAAAGAAATGAGAATAAGAAAGGTTTTTCAAATCGGGTCGAAAAACATAAAATCGTAAATTTTCTTAATGGATATTTTAACATACGCAGAAATGAAAGACTTTAAAACAAGAAAGAGGCTCTAGTTGGGAGTTCCCTGAACCCTCTTCTTCCAACGTCAAGTGACGAAGGTATAAAATGAATGATACTTGATACTATACTATTCTTACAATTGCATCGGATGGGAGCAACCCTTCTAGACAGAAGAGAGTATTTGACGTTCGGCAAAGGTAAAGACCAATAAAAGGCTCGGAAATAAGCTCACCCCTTATGCGTAGGAGAAAAAATAGAAGCTGATAGCTAGAGATAAAGTTTTAGCATGTAATGACAAAATCCACTTTATCATAAAATTTCGTGAGCCTAAGTACTTTTGTAAGAAGATAGTAATTTTCCCAGTCGCACACGCCGTTGTCATCGTAATCAACGGTAGCCCTGTTAAGGTTAGTATCGCCAAGGGACCTTTCAAGAACATCGTGAGCACATAGCTCGTGACATTCGAACGCATCGCCCATATAAACGGCACCAAGCACATAAATTTAATGATAACATAAGTAAGCAACAAGCGACTAAATTGGTCACCATAATACAATGAAATAGTGCTGACCAGGCTGCCTTTGGCCATTAACTTCGTGGCCGCGATCGCCGCGAAAGTGGTATATGAGCTGACCATTATGCTGGACGACATTACCGTTTGCGGCTGGGATCTCATATAAATTTCAGCTTCCCTGCTCTCACGATTCGGGCTGTGCGTTGATCACCAATCAGTCAGTCAGTCAGGACAAACAGTTTTATATATAGAGATAGAGTTAACTCACTAGAATAACCACCCTGTTATTATTTGGCAAGTCAAGTCGATTGCCATGAATCAAATTACATTTATTAACCAACTAACTAAATACTCGCCAAGAGTTCGGATATGACCTTTATGCAAAATCATATTAACAAAGAAGCGATCGGTCCAATAGTAGGTTTTTGTGGGGAAAACTTTTTTGTTTATCAAGAAATCTCCGCATTTCAAGGTTACACTCTTCTCCTTACATATATGCAAAGTCTTATCAACATCGGACCACTATATAGATAGCTACTTCAGAAACTATCGGTCGAAAATGAACTACTTGTATAAGCAATATTTTTGTTTATCAATAGTTATTGATCAAACTCGGCATTTATACGTTTATTATGCTCCTCGTATATATGCAAAATCTTATCAACATAGGAACAATCACTCGAAAAGTAGGATCTGGTATGGAAACGTTTTTTATATCCTTGTCGAGGGTATTATAATAAGGCATGAAGTATATAACACATATAAAGAGGCATCTCCGATCCCTTGCAGCATATATATCAGCGTGAACAGTCGAGTTGATATTACCGTGCCGGCCTGACAAAAGCACGTATTGATATGGATTTTTGTCGACTGCGTAGAAATGGGCAAGTTAAAACATTAAAATGTTAAGTCATAGCTCTTATATGTGGTGAGATCGACGAATATGGCAAGATCGACTCGGCTTTTGATGCTGAGCAAGAATATTTATAATTTATGGGAACGCCTTCTGCCTGGTAAAAATTTTTGCACTTAACTCTTCTTCCTGGATTCAGTGTATTAGAAGTTAGTTTAGTCTACTCTACCTCGTTTATTAGCATAGCTTCTAGGAACGGCACAACTATATTGCATAAAAAACAAAACATTCTGGCGCTCGCAATATAGAACTGACTGAGTTTTTAACCATGACACTTGCTGCTCAAAGCAACCATAACCTATTGACATCCCAGCATTCGGATAATGAACAAATCATATTCCGAAGTTGGCCAACACCCTCCCGTAAAATGCCAATACCACTCGACATAAGACAACGAAACTTCAATATAGAGAGCAGCGTATCGCAAATAATAGTTACGACACAACATTAGAGCAATATGAATAAATAATGTGTAGTAGGACAAATACATGTATGTACAGACATATATACAGACAGACATATAGTCAAAGCCATTTACGCAACAATCTCCCGTTTGTCTTAAGTTCGCTCAACTCTAACATTCCTGTTGTACTCAACTTCTTGTAAGAAGAGCTCGACAAGTCTAATCACCCCTTGTCTCGCTTATACATGCATAAACTTATTGTCTATTCTCCTTTAGTCTGTAAGCATAAAACGAACGCGGAGTCAGTCGCGATCGTACAGTCGAATAAAGAAGACGTATCGAAATAATTGTGTGCTTTACTTTGCAAGCGACATTTGTCTTCTACAAATTCAGAAGTGGTTCAACCTAGCGAAAAAAAAAAATGGATTTGAACATTTTCACGGTCATCCAATTAAAAAATTGGCTATCTGTCTTAGGAGCACCGACAACAGGAAGCAAGACGGAATTGATTGCTCATCTAAACACATTCCCAACGAGTGCACGGGGCAGTGCCATAGGTTTAGATACCGACGATGTGGACAGGCTGGAATCAGCTAAACTTGGGAACAGATAGGCTCGACCGAGAAGCAACAGCATAGATGTCGTGCAGCAGCAGAATACGGCATGCAGCCAGATCGGAGCCATGACGACGCAGCAACAAGCAGAAGCCCCAAATAATTTACATGTATGCGAACTGATGGAATTATTACTTCCAATTACAGCAAGTTCAGCAGCAAAATGTATCGACAAACGGCAGCGTCGGCGACAACGGCGGCGCCAGCAACGAAAGTCAAAACAGAGACAGCGATAACGGCGTTGCCAACAACGAATGTCGAGACGAAGACAGCGGCGTTGGCATTGAAGCAGCTGCAGAAACTCTACAAGCGTATGAAAGAGAAAAAACTACAGCGAATCACGGATCATCTGCAACAACCGCACTCGCGAAAGAGGCAACGTTAGAATTCGATGGTAACGGTTGTGCACGCATGTGGGTCAACCAAATCAAAAACATTGCGCGAATCTACGATTTGGAAGACAATTACTTGCGCATGTTGTTTATCACAAGGCTGAAAGGAAAAGCGCAACACTGGTTGCATGGCAATTCAACGCGCATACTGGAGCCAATAGGAATATTGTGCAATCAGCTGATCGTGGCTTTCGGAGAAAAAATTTCAAAATCGGACATGCGACGCAAGTTTGAACAGCGCGAATGGCAACCACAAGAAAAATTTGCAGTTTATTTTGAAGAGAAGATAATGCTAGCCCAGACTATCAATATGGACGAAGATGAACTCCTGGAACAGATCATCGAGGGAGTTCCGTCCGAAACGTTGCGCGACCAAGCCCGGATACAGTGTTTCGCTAATCCTGAGCAGATGCGTCAGACGTTTGCCAATATAATTCTTCCAACAACGGCGTTGGTCAACAATGACGTACGTTGCAGAAACTGCAACCACCGTGGTCATTTCATGAAGGATTGCCGCAAGTAATAGAGAGTCCCTGGATCTTGTTACGCATGCGGCGAAATGGACCATTTTGTAGCTCAATGTGTAATTTAGAAGAGCGCAAGCGAGAGCGACAACAACTAGGTAAGGTGTTTAAAAATTTACTTTAGTCATAACATTAAACTATCAATTATTACAGAATGCCTCATAGACTCCGGCAGCGCAATCTCATTTGTGTAAAAATCATATATACCTAGTGAAATCCCATTAGATTCAGTTGTCAATTTATATTTTGGACTAAATAAAAGCCGACTTAATATAATTGGAAAAACGTCGTGCTTTATTTTCAAAGAATCAATAAAAATTTTGAATTAATTGTTGTTGCGGATGAGTCTATAAGTCATAATGTAGTAATGAGCAGGGATTTCATGAGTAAGTGTGGTCTGACCATAAATCTAGACACCCTAAGCCTGGTTGAGGCGAAGGAAACCGAAAAGATGGATAATAAAATACAAGAAGGTTGCAATAAACAAGAACTGTTAAGAGACCAGACTGTTAGGGGACAACTGTTAGGAGACCAGGTTGTTAGTGAGCAACTGTTAAGAGACAAGACTGTTACTGAGCAACTGTTAAGAAACCAGAAGGCTATTGAGCAACTGGTAAGCGATCAAACTGTTAGCGAGCAATTAGTAAGGGATGCAGCTGTTAGTGAGCGACTGTTAAGCGATCAGAAAATTATGAAGCAAACAATGCTCAACGAAACAGTTAGTACAAATAAGTCATCGAATAATGCGACCGACAAACGTGAATACTTTAATGACAACTTTAGAAGAAAAGCTAACAACGAGCATATTTTAAATGAAGTTATGAAAGAGAATTTTGACAAAGATATGTTTTGCATAAATGTAGTGGATGATCAGTTTCCAGATTACAACTGTGGGCAATGAAAATATAGTTAGAAAACTATAAGCCTTTTAGTTGCTCACCAAGGCGGCTCTCACACACGGAAAAAGACAAGCTCCAAAAAATGTTAGACGAATACCTAGAAGCCGGAATCATACGTCCAAGCGATGCCGAGTATGCCTCACCCATAGTATTGGTAAAAAAGAAAACGGGTGATTTGCGATTATGCATTGATTTCCGAAAACTGAACAAAGTATTAATAAAAGACAACTATCCGTTGCCTTTGATTGACGATCTTTTAGACAAGCTCGTCAATAAAACAGTATTCTCGAAGTTGGATCTTAAAAACGTGTTTGTTAACAAAGATTCTGTGAAATATACGTCCTTCGTGACCCCTTTGGGTCAATATGAGTTTTTGAGAATGCCGATGGGTATAAAAAATGCTTCTGCTGTATTTCAACGGTTCGTTAACAAAATTTTTGCAGATTTGATCAGAGAGAACAAGTTTATTGTATTCATGGACGACATTATGATTGCAAGCAGAGATGTTGAGGAACATTTATACACATGCTAATTTTTGCAATCGAAGATAAAATATTTGGGATTTCTCATAACAAGTGAAGGCATTAGAGCAGACGACAAGGGAATAGAAGCGATCAAAAATTTCCCAGTACCAGATAAAACACAGACGGTACAAAGTTTTTTTGGTTTGTGCTCATATTTTGGCCGTTTCATTAAAGATTTTTTAACAATAGCTAAGCCATTATATGATCTTTTGAAGAAAGAAAAACAATTTATGATTATAAAGACGAGATTGAATTACATTGCGATGCTAGTTTTCTTGGCTTTGGAGCCGTGCTAAAGCAAAAGAAAGAGGATGGCAAGTCGCATCCGGTATTTTATTTTTCTAAACGAACGACTGAAGTTGAGTCAAGGTACAGCAGTTTTGAACTGGAAACGTTGGCAATCATTTATGCACTCCAAAGATTTCGAATTTACTTGCAAGGGAAACGTTTTAAAAAATTACAGATTGCAACTCTTTAATGCTTACTTTAAACAAAGTCGAACTCAATCCTAGAATTGCCAGGTGGGCGTTGGAGTTACAAAACTACGATTACGAATTAGCCCACAGAGCTGGGAACAAAATGCAGCATGTAGATGCTCTAATTGGATGCATGAATGTTTTAATAGTAGAAACAAATAGTTTTGAGGACAATCTAATCATTTGCCAGGCAAAAGATTTAAAACTACAAAAGATAAAAAAGCTTTTAGAGAAAAATGAACACAAGATGTTAGAAATGAGAAACGGGATTATTTCAGGAAAACGAACGACGACAGGCTACTATTTTGCGTTCCAGAGGACATGGAAAACCAAGTATTGCATAAGTATCAGAATGAGTTGGGGCACATAGGCAGAGACAAGATGATGGATACGATTTCTAAGAGTTATTGGATAGCGAATGCCAAGGAGAAATGCAATGTCTTAAATGTGTTGCATTTTTACCAAAAAATTGCAAAGCGGAAGGATTTTTACATAGTATACCCAAAGGAGATAAACCGTTTGAGTCAATACATGTAGATCATTATGGGCCAGTAGTTACAGGAAGAGCGAACAAACACATATTTGTGATTGTCGACGTGCTCACCAAGTTTGTCAGGCTATACACTACCAGAACCACAAACACAAAAGAAGCCATAAAAGCACTAAGAGATTATTTTAGGGCATACAGCAGGCCGAAATGCATAGTTTCAGACAGGGGCAGTTGTTTCACGTCCAGGGAGTTCGAACAATTTTTGTCAGATTCCAACATAAAACACATGAAAATAGCCACAGACTCTCCACAAGCAAACGGACAAGTTGAGCGTATAAACAGGAGTCTAGGTCCAACGCCAAGCTTACAGAGCCAGAAAAAGGAATCCATTGGGATTCGGTTATCGAACAAGTAGAACATTCTTTGAACAATACTTTACAGCGTAGCATCAAAAAGATACCAAGTAAAGTACTTTTTGGAGTAGAGCAAAAGGGCGAAGTTATAGATGAACTAAGGGACAATCTCACAATGAATTATATTATAATAAAAAGAGAAAGAGAAAGGCAAAAGCTTATCAGAAAGGACACTATGTCATGGTAAAAAACTTTGATAGTACGGTTGGAGCTGCCAGAAAACTAATTCCTAAAAATAAAGGACCATATGTAATAGAAAAGGTATTGCGAAATGACAGGTTTCTGTTGAAGGACGTCGAGGGTTTCCAAGTTTAGCGGAATCCTTACAAGGGTGTATGGAGTGCTCAGAACATAAGACCATGGGTAGGAAATAAGAAATAAACTAAGAAACATTGTAATATTTTTTTAGCTTTAAGAATCATAAAATGTTAAATTAATCATATTAAAAAAAAAATAAAATGCAACTGAGATCAGTGGATCTTAATCGTCAGGACGGCCGAGTTGTAGTAGGATAAATACATGTTTGTGCAGACATACATACAGACAGACACATAGTCAAGACCATTTATGCAACAATCTTCCGTTTGTCTTAAGTTCGCTCAACTCTAACATTCTTGTTGTACTCAACTTCTTGTAAGAAGAGCTCGACAAGTCTAATCACCCCTTGTCTCGCTTATACATGCATAAACTTATTGTCTATTCTCCTTTAGTCTGTAAGCATAAAACGAACGCGGAGTCAGTCGCGATCGTACAGTCGAATAAAGAAGACGTATCGAAATAATTGTGTGCTTTACTTTGCAAGCGACATTTGTCTTCTACAAATGGACAATTACGATGCTACTAATGACCACGAAGAAACACTTTAAGAATATCAAGAACGAATTCTCAACGGTTTTCTAATGTTTTTTTTTTTCAAATGTATGTAACAGACGGTGGGAAGCATCTCTGACCCCATATAGTATATATATTCTTGATCAGCATCAATAGCCGAGCCGATCTAGCGATGTCTGTATATCTGTCCGTATGGATGACCGTTTCGATCTCAGAACCTATAAGAGTTATTGACATCAGATTTTAAGCGTCCTCCATAATTCCGATATCCGATATCTTGCTCCGTTTCTAAACAATAGATAAAACTCTCTAAGTTTTTAAGAGCTAGAGTCATCAAACTTGACATGTAGCTTATAGAATGGTTTATACAGATGAAGTATAATATCTTTAATTTTAATAGGATTAATAAAAAGAAATATATATATAAATAAAAACCTTCACATTGGACTCCAAGCCCTAACCGATCGCACTATCAATAACAATAAATATAATAATAACAAATCATGTTTAACGAAAAAAATAACTAAAATACAGTGTTTGAATATGGCCGGTTCCAATAAATGACCTAAGCAAAGATTCTAGTAGATAGCTCTTAAACTGAGAGACAGGCGGACATGGCTATATCAACTCGGCTGTTGATGCTGATATAGAATAACATTACAATGCTGTAGTAAAGCACGTGTAAAGGCACACGTTTTATTTAATAAATTCTGTGATTTAATTTTCAAAGTAGATCTTATTGTGCGTAAGATATTTGAATAGTTTCAAAAAGACAATTTCATTAAAATATTGGCTTAAATTGGTGGGCAGTTCCAATTAATTTTTTTATTCGATTTATAGCTATGTGGCGGAGGCGGGGGAGGCGATAGCTTATAAATGACAGATACTTGATCTGTATACCATATACTATAATAGAAGCTACATGCCAAATTTTGGTGACTCTAGTTCTTAAAACCTTGGAGGTTTGTTGAAAAACAGGATTTCGAAATCGATTTTCATCAATTGCTGGAAAACGAGACAAGCTATCAATTATTGGAAGTGCCTTGTGCGGTCACTGCGAGGACATATACTTGAAGTCTCTAGCTCTTCTAGGTTATGAGATCATACGTACGGACGGATAGGCGAACGGACGGATATGGCTGGATCGACTCTTTATCGCATATTGATGCTGATCAAGAATATATATACTTTATGGGGCTATATATTTGAACAAATATATTATACTCTTTATACCTATTTTTAATGGGTTCTGGGTATAAAACCGTTTAATTTTTGAATATAATAAGAAACGGGTCTTTCGACATTTCTAACTACTTATAAGCAGGGCAAACAAAACCCGTTGCCACACCCTCCATCACGAAACTACATAGACATATTCCGCTTTCACATTACAACTTCCAGTTTTAGCAAAAGAACAACCAGGATAAGACCCCGCTAAGCACAGTATGGAAATACGTGGCAAGCAGCCCTGACCACGATGACAAGCAAGTTATTGTAAACATTTAATTAAAAAAAAAAGACTCAATAACCTGACTAGAATCACTAACAGTTTAAAAAATGTCATTCAAAGAGACGACTGACTTGTCTATAAGATTGCAGTTTATAAACATAAAGTACACTATTCGATGGTCAAAATGTAATTTAATAAATACATTCTTGCTTGGAGAATATGCCTTCATTATCAGTAGAATAAATTTAAGAATTTTTCAATGTATCTTTAATATTTAATATAAATATTTTGGAACTGCAAAAATTATAATAACATTAAGATTTTTAGTAAGACCGAAATTAAAAATCTTATTAACAGAAAGTGCTTCTAAATCGAGAAATATCACTTTGTCAGCTCAACGAAGCTTTGACTCAGCAAAATGGCTTGAAAATCCTATTCGGAAGCTACCTCATTAATTTCTGGAATGTATCCGAACATTATCCCCAGTACGCTTTAAGCGCTGCATATTGACAACACTGAAAGACTGGATAGCCTTCAGACAACAACAAACGGCCTTTCGATTGTAATTCTGTTCTGCTTTTTAACACTAGTCACCGGTATTTAATATCTTATCCTAACCCACAAAATTACTACATTATAAATACTCAGCCCCAAACAAGTCCACAACTACACTTCAACATATACTTTTTTTTTTTTTTAATATATAAGACAAATATATTGGTATGTGGACAAGCACGATTTAAAGCGGTAGGATTTATTAAAAAATAAGAAATGGCAAATCACGATTTTAATCGATTCCTTGGAAACGTGTCAACATATTTATGCTGTAAACAAACGCGTATTGCGCGGGACCTATTTGGACCTCTGTTCAACATTTTAAGTCTCTAGCTATTATAGGTTTTGAGAGCGACGCGTCCATACATAACTTACTCGTATAATGTAAAAGTATGTTGCTATGAGCAGTAATTGGCATTTTAAATTTCTGTTAGTTCTGTATTGTTAGCTTCGCTGGCTTTGTATGTTATGGACGTATTAATATTGCACATGAATACAAACACACTAACTATAATTATTAATTATGCAAAAAATTCAACCTACTTAGGTATAGCCGGTTAATATATTTATTTGCTTGCAACTTGTACTAATTTTGCAACGATAACTTTTTGGCGGCTTAAACTTTAGCTAAATACAAAAATGGGCCATTAACATCGATGTTAAAATTAAATATCCTGTTAAAATTGGAAAATCGGTTTCGCTGAACATCGGTGTATCATTGTAAATTAAACTATTTATATTTATATGTACGGTTGAGAACTGTTTTATATACATAATTATACTTTCACTATTTTGCAATGGCATTGCATTTTTTCAAATGCCAACATTTCTATTTACATTTTATGCCCTATGCATCGTTGGGACTTAACGGCTTGATGGAGTAACAAAGGCAACAACAGCTTATTTCGTTTTCCCACAGAAGCAGCTCATCTTTTGAAAAAGCTCTCTATTTTATATGTACCCATTTTTTTAATATTGCTTTACTTCACTGAGCGGACATTTCAGGGCTCTGCACCCCAACATGAGTTAAGTTGTTTAAACATGTAAATGATTCCAACAACACTCTCAAGCTGTCAACTTGTCTTTTAGTGACACTCACTTTCGCTCTCTTTTTTCACTCTCTGTAGTATAACTGCGCAGACGAGAAAACCGCAGCGCACAGCAATCCATTTTCAACATTATCTAGCAGTGGATATAAGCTCTGACTGTTATGTGCACCGGACGTCCTTCTCGTGCGTGTATCATTTACTTCGACTTCACATTAGCAGTGGCACACTAATAAAGAAAATAATGTTTGTTTTCATGTAAATAACTGCAGAAAAAATACTTATTTGTAATATACATTCAAAAGTAGTTGATAGAAAATGTAATAAAGCTAAGAAACAAATGCTGCGCAGTCAAAAGAGCGTAATTTGTTTTGGTTTTTTTCTCGTGAATTCGCGAGTTACCTTTTACAGAAAAATTCGTTGTGTATATTCTGTTTATTAAGAAATCGAGATAAAAATAACTATAAATTCGACACCGAAAGGTGACATATTCGATTGGAGCGGAACCATTCGTAAAAAGGTAACGAAAGTTTTAGTGTGCAAGTTATGTCAGTAAATTTTTTGCATATAATTTTATAATGACAGTTTATAGTTTTAATTATTTGCACTGCAAGATTCTTCTTCCCTTTTTGGCTAGCAATGTGTATCACTAAAATTTAAATACATATGTGCGTGAGGATACACATTTGTAGTATATATATTAGCATATATGTACGTAACTAGCGGTCCGAGCTCTCACACTTTGTTGCATGGAGTATCCTAGTACAGGCTACTTTTTTTATGTATATTCTTGACCCATAACAATGTCCTTCTGCCTTCCCATAATGCATTTTTTGACAAGTCCGCTTTTCTGTTGCAGGCAGTTTATTTGTATGAATTTTAAAGTCGCCCGGGTTGGGCCACTATATCATGGGCTATCAACGATACATTAATATCAAGGTTCTTCTGTAAAATGATTTTTTGTGTTTTTTTTTCTCAAGATATCAGATATAAACAAACGTTATATTTCCTAGTTTCATTATACTTCATATAGATGTGCAACATTTAATCAACATCGGAACGATCGACGATTAGGTTCTTGTGTGAAAATCATATCTGTTTTTAAGATAATGGACCAAACTTGGCATTTACGAGCTTCGCTAGCTTCTTAAATAAAAGAAAACTATATCACATACATATGTAGATCTATGTGAACAATCTAAGCTATATTTTAGTACAGAAATTTTTTCTGTTGACCCAACAAATATCGTATGACCTATTTATATTTTCATTAATTCCTCAGTGTGTATTGATTGTGTTATTTTTTATATTATAATAATACTTCTTTAATTACGCATTACGCTATCGAAACAAGTGGTAAATTAAATACATCGTTAAAAACAAAAGTGTAAAATCAAATAAAGCCAATGAAAAAAACTTGATCAGTATACATATATTATACTTGAAGTTACAAGCTAGCGTATAACAAGTATCAGGTTTTAGTCGGGAGTTCCCGTCTAGCGGTACCCTATTCCCTCTCTACCAACACCAAATGCAGCTCGCTTTACGAGCTCGTTTGCTGTACATTACTGTAAAATGTACAAAAAAAGTGGGGCACACTCAATCGGACTCCAACCGTATACGCGCACGTTTTTTTTTAACAACTTTTGTGTTTCTTAACCGTTCTTAATCAAATTTTCAGCAGATTGTGCTACAAAATATTGGTCTATTTATTTTTCCTAGGCTAGATCAATAATATGGGGTCTGAGATGCTTCCTTATGCCTGATACATCAATTTGCACAAAAATATTATACCCTTCTTAATCATTATTAATGGGTTCAGGTATAAATAACAGTGTTGACTCATTGAGCAGATCGGATAGCGTATTCCACTATAATGACAGCTTACCATCTTACATCCTTAAAGCCTACAAAATTAGTGAGAAAGTTCATAGTCTAGTTATTCTGACAAGAAACAATGAAAAGACAGGCAACACACTTAGAGTCTGCGTTGGAGGTAAGTAAATGGACGAATTTAACAAAAAAAATACAGGAGCTTAGAAACCTTATAGAAAAGGTGTAGTGTATGAAGATGTGAGATTGGAAACGGGTGAGGACTTTGGAAGAGAAAGATAAAAGATGACCAAAGAGGCAAAGGGATCAAGAAGGGGCAACCTAAAAGCCCATATTTTAAAAAAGAGCCTGTGTGGCCAGTCACCGGGTTGCTTTCAGGGTCATGACCTGGTAGACCAAATTGGATGGACATCAAACATCTTTCAAATTTCGTTTACCAACAGACTTTCATCAACAATAAGGTCAATAGGCAAAAAGAGGGTAGCAGCTGCGCTTATTAAATGAACCTGTAAGCATTAAATTTTATTTAAAAGTGTCAAATGATTTCGATAGGCAAACCGATCAGAGACGCCAGAGAGTTAAGGGTCCTCAAAAGGACCCTTCTTAGGAAGATTGTGCTTCCGTTCATGAACGAAAGCTATCAACAAAATTGAACCCATATTGGAACATATTCCCTGTCGAAAACCCATTCCATGTGAAATAAATCCACAGTGTCGATAATAACTCCCATAAGTGTATTTACCATGAGGTTAAGAGCTCATTCTTTTTATACCCTGAACCCATTAAAAATGGGTAAAAGGGGTATAATGTTTTTGTGCAAAATGCAAATGTATGTAACAGGCAGAAGGAAGCATCTCCGACCCCTTAAAGTATATATATTCTTGATCAGCATCAATAGCCGAGTCGATCTAGCCATGTCCGTCTTTCTGTCCGTCCGTCTGTCCGTATGTATGAACGCAAGGATCTATGAGAGCTAGAGACTTGAAATTAGATGTAGGTGCTCCTAGTTCCTACACAGGTCGAGTTTGTTTCCGATAATCGATAACTTACTCCGTTTCCAAGCAATCGATTAAAATCGATATCGACATCCTGTTTTTTGGGCAAATTGGGTAAA
Organism: Drosophila littoralis; assembly: GCA_018903485.1. Taxonomy (NCBI): domain Eukaryota; kingdom Metazoa; phylum Arthropoda; class Insecta; order Diptera; family Drosophilidae; genus Drosophila; species Drosophila littoralis. Next base: position 143,932 of record JAEIGF010000016.1, on the reverse strand, counting down.
TAATAAGAGCTAGAATCACCAAACATGATATGTTGCTTCTAGAATATTATATATGTCAAGTATCTTTCATTTTATACCTATCGCCACCTCCCCGCTACTACCTCAAAGAGCGTTCAGGGTATTGCCTAGTCGGGAGCTCCCGACTAGTACCTCTTACTTGTTATCCCTAATTCTTTCTTCTTCCGATGGTATAATTGAACTTGGCCATCTAACAAGTTGTTCTCAGAATTCATAACGAACTGCAGCAATTTAAGCGTGTGCAAAATACGAGAAACATTTCAAGAGACAACAGCAGTCCATCATATGCTGGGCAAATTATTCACATAAAACTTCTACGGTTTCGAAATAGTTAACTCTGCAAGTCTACATAGCATGTCAATTGGATAAGTGAGGCATCCGCACATCACTTTCGATCGGCTGACACTCTCAGCTGTGTTACTATATTTGGGCAAAATAAAATGGATGCAAGCACTCATGGGGCTCATTTGCAGCAGAAAATCTTGAAACCACTTCTAGGCATATGAAGCCTCTATATACTGGTAAAACTTATAAATGTGGAATTGGAGTAAGACATCTTGGTTAACAAAAAAAGTTTTCCATATAAGTACTTAATTTTTACCCCATCGCTCCTATGACTGCTTAATGATATAGTGGTCTGATAATGATGCCTACTTTTGGATCGATCGTTCCTATGGCAGCAGAAAACAAAAAACAAAAAAAAATATTTCATTTAGGTCAATTAATTGTATATTAAATAAAAATAGATCAAGTTCTTCTCATTTCGTCTGATTGGACGAAGAAATACATGATAGAGCATTTGAATGTTTGTGTCTTTTGCTACCACAGGCACAAAAGGCACACAATTGAAGTGTAAAATGCGGCCTGTACGTTTCCCCATAAGAAAACACATTTCACACATTATTCAAAAAAGGCACATTTTTCAAAAATGTGCAAATTAGCCCCGAACATTTCGTGTTTTTTGCGATGATTAATCGAGATTTCTACCGATGTTGTGAAAAATGTGAAAGTATCATAACCATAAACAGCTGTTATATCAACGAAGGCAAGTGGCAACTTTAAAAAAGAAATTTCAAATTATAATAATCGCACAGTTTTTAGAGGCTATAACATACATATATTAGAGACGACGTTGTGCGCTGAGCAAGATGCGGCTTCATACTGAACGTTCGGCTGTAGAGGCCGGCGTTCGCCTGCCACTCTCAGCAGTCTTACTCTTTCTGGACATAACAAAGTGGTCGCAGGCACACACGGGGCTCCCTCTTTGCGACTTATCGTGATTCGATTATTCTGCTGTTTGAAGTATCTATGCATTGTATGGTTAGTGGATTCACGTTTGATTCTTTTAAAAATTCCTCAAATTCGGCTGATGTTAAACAGCTTCTCCGATCAGATATTATGCAATTTGGCCTAACGTAAGGACGCAAATAATCATTCCTGGCTTTTTCGTTGCTTTAGTTCTTATAAGTATAATCTCACGAATTTTGTGAAACCAGCTACAACAGCAAATATATATTTCTTTGCTCTGCTGTTGTTCTATATGGATTATGTCGAAAGGTTTGTTATCCTTTGGTATGCTTTGCAATCGCCTCCTTTTCCTGTCTTAGGTGAAAATGCTATACACTTCAAACAGTTTTCGAAATGAGTAAATACTTATCTTTTCAGGTTAGGGAACCACTAAGTTTTTCCTATTGTGTCTAACATTTTGTCCCTACCAATGTGCGCAAGTTCGTCATGGTATTTATATAATACCCTTTGTCATTAGTCTTTCTATATATTACTCCATCTCTCATATCAAACAATTTAAGCTCCCCTTCCTCTAACAATTTTCTAATATCCTCTACTTTCTCGACTTTTGTTTGACAAATTACTAAATTGGGTTCCACTCTATTTACCTCCGTTGTGGTATTTCGCTTCCGTCTCAGTTTTTAGCTTTGAAAAATAAGGTATCGGATGCAATCTGCCATCTCGTTTCTTCTGCATCAATAAGGCTCCAAATCCTAATGAGCTTCCATCGCAATGCAATTTAATGTCATCTTTGTGATCATAAATTGACAGTACCGATGCTTCCAACAACCAATACCAAAAACAGTGAGTTTTTTCTGGTGTCGGAAAATTTTTTACTGTCTCTAAACCTTTTCATTAGCTTTAATACCGTCTTTGGAGATTTGGAACCATCCATATTTGATATGGTCTTGCAAAAAATCGCATTTGTCCAGCCTCAATTCTTACTTGTTTTCTACTTAACGCTTAAATACTTCTTTGGGCTTCTACGTGTTCGGATATAATCTTGCTGGCAATCATATCATCCATCTATACTTTTACTTGATGATCCCTTATCAAGTCCATAAAAACGCAATTAACAAATCTTTGAAATACAATTGCAGAAGCACATTTGGAGCTACTGGGTTAAATGATGTCATCTCTAAGGTATTCTAACATTCGTTATAACTTCGCTTTTTCAGTGTACGACAATCGTCTAGGTGAGCAAGTAAATGGTTTCGCTTTCTCGACTGTAATCATAATTTTCCAACTAATTTTAGTGTTATCTGGCCTTATTGCAATTATGTATGCAACATAAATTTGTTGCTTAAGGCATAACCTTGCTCTCCAATGTTGTAAGCTTTTTTACTTGTTTCTGTATCTAAAACGTTTGTTTGTAACATTTTCTTTTCAAAATCCTCGTCTGAAAATTGAACTTTCTCTATACTAACTGTGTCCACCTATGTTCCTTCTATCTTCTCTAACGATTCATTAAACAATTTTTCATCTATCGACCTACAATCCAAATATTTCCCTGTTAACAATTTGTCACATAACGATTTATCGTTGCCTGCTAACAATTTATTGTTTGCTAATTTTTCTGCTAAGTCTAGATCATGTACTTTACTTTCAGTACACTCGACTAAAATCATCTTCAAGGCGCTAAGGTCAATATTTAAGTTACAATCTTCCTGATTGAGTGATTGGAGTTTGATTCCTTTAAGAACAAAACTTAGCTTGAGGCATTCTGAAACAATGGAGAAGTCAGCAATATCATTAAAAAATATTCTTACTCGTCTTACATAATTGTAAACCCCTTCTTTGCCAGTACTTGACTTCCTCTCTGGGTGATTATTTGCACCATAGCATGAACCACCGTAGCATTAACCGTGTTCTCTTTTCGGCTTCAGACATTTTCTTGCCCAGTGCCTCTTAAAGTTGAAGTTGAGACCGCGCTCCATTCATGATGACATTCCTATTTTTCGTCCGCCTGTTTTGACAGTCTTGCGTTGATCCGGCAGTAGCAGTAGGAAGTTGTAGAGCTTTGCCATCCAAAAGCTCCTCGTGCCAACATTGACTTGGCGTCGAACTGAAATGCAGATTTGTCGCTGCGCTGCCAATTTCGCGCATCAAATTGACGTCGAAGATCGGCCTTTGCCAACTTACCGCCAAACGCAACATTTAAATTGTCCATCAGTTCTGCAATCGTTATTCGCGTTGGTTCTGCGTGCAGCCAATTCAATGCACTGATTTTAAGCTTGTTACTGCACAACAAACGTCGTTGCGTATCACTCGGTTATCATAGCTCAGTAATGTTCTCAAACTGCGCAATCCAATTACGAACAGCCGCAGCGCCATCGCTACTCAATAGGATTTCGTTTGCCAATTGGAATGCTGCTGTGTGTGTGCTGTGCTTGACTAATTTCATAACTAGAATGATTTCTCACGTCGTCTCGACGGGCGTCGTGATCGCTGACGTCGTCGTTTTCTAATATAACAGCACAGCTAACCATTTTTTTTAGCACGCCACCATCATATCATTGAAACCTATTTCCATTGCGTGTTTTTCACTATTCCACTTTTGAGATTTGTAGGAACCGTTATAATCTAAAATTCTTTAATGTCCGCAAAGTAAAATCACGTCATCTTTATTCGTTTCTTTGCTAAGGACTTAAGACCTTTTATTATTGTCTAACACTCTTTTCTTAGTCATCGCACAGTGCAATACAGTCATATATCGATAGGAGATGCAGCTTCACTGTTGTGTCGCTATCAGCCTGTTACACCAAATAATTGCATAAACTTGAATGAACTTGAATGTCTTTCAAAGCAATGCGTCCAGTATATATCATTTAATGACGTTCCCGACTCGCGGGACCCTCTTCTGCCAATACCAAATGAAACTCGTACAATGAGCACGCTTGCTTTAACATCAATAAAAATAAATTTAAGAAGAAGTTCACTTAAACGGAGTTTAAATTGGTAACGCCTCTACTCAACAGCCATGCCCGTAATTAGTTTCGGATGAAAAAACACTAGAATTAAGATAGCAGGACATACACACAGCATAGAATACAATACAATCCCAATTCCAATATTGTTCACAGAATTTAATAAAGACGCGAATGATTGTATGCGTATGCATGTATACAAAAGCTCTTACAATTCGTGGTAGCAAATACGTGGTCAATATAGACAAACGTTTTCTATAATAACTTCTGATTTTCATACCCAATCTTGATTTAATTATCAGCAAACTATATATAAAAAAAATATAATACGGTGGATGTTTTGCAATACGCTGTCGCTGACCGCTGGCGGGTGACTCGACGCTTCCTGATGTATTGCTTTAGGAAGATGAAATCACAAACCAGAGCGCAAGGTTAAGTAAGTTCTAGGAAACTCGATGATGAAATGAATTATATCATAGGATTTTAAAATCATTAAGCGAGGTATACATAATAGGCTAGTGACAGTCGTATCTGTGAGTAGGCCAGCCAAAATTGATTCTAGGTCAGCATGGTCAAGTATGGTGGGGCTTATGATATTTAACCTTCAAAGGGTGACTGTTAGTAAATTTGTGTCTATGTTCTCGTGCCTATTGTTTGACTCGACTTACTGTGACTCTGTAATTCGTATGTTCTGTAAGTCGTTCACGTCGGCGGTTCATGCAATCACCTTTAAGGCTGGGCGCAAAAAGTCCTAGCTCTTGCCATCCCGTGCACCACATGCATAGCGGAGAACAGGTTTTGTACGTGTCCTGTGTCTACCTATAACAATCTTCGCATGTGAAATTGTGGGAACATGCCCGTTAACTTTATAGTCTCGTCCGCCATCAGTTGATAGTTGCAGACGTTTGCTGTAGTTTTAAGTAATAACGTCCATCCCTACTAGCACGTCCCCGTCTATAACCGGTATATAGTTTGAGTGAAAAAAGTTTGTAATGCGGGCTTTCAGGGAAGCCAGGAAGAAAAGGAAAATGTGGAAAGACCTAAAACTATAAAATGTAAATCTAATATTAAGAATGTAAAAGAGGCGCTTACATTCTTACGTTTTATTGAAGGTTGTCCTTATTGACCATCCTCTCTTTAATAAGGACCGTTTTCCCTAGATAAGTTTCAAACTTTTCTTCTGAACATTATGGGAAAGTCCTTTAAGGGTTCGTTCTGGAAACGGGCGAGAGTGGGCAAGTCGCAGTGAACTCCGATTAAATCTCCTCGACAAGGGATTTTTCATCGGAAAAGTTGATAGTGTGGCAAGTTTTTTTGCCGAACGAACTACATGTTTTTCTTTTTTCAATTGGAAGCTCTCTTCTTCTAGAGAGCTGCCGCAACCGCAAACGTGAGTGGTTTGTGGTCTGTGAATATGTTAATATCTCTCACCGCATAGAGGTAATGGTTAAATTGATCTTAAGTCTCTCGAACGCGTTGCGTTAAACTTACCTCAGCTTTGGGGGAATTTTTTCCGGTCTATATATACCCATATAGACCCATTTTGCCCTTTTAAAATTACGAAACATCTGTAGTAGCTGGCAATGCGCACAAATGACCTCACCGAGAAACAGCTTTTGGCTCCACGTACTGCTGCGTCAATGAGGCTTTTGAGAACCAATCCAACGTGTTTGAAGTAGTCTGACTCGCTTCTCGAAATGTTTTGGCTAACAATTGCGCGCATGGTGCTGACGCAGCAAATGCTCCAGTTCAGCACCTTGATCGAAACGGTCAGCGGCGGTAACCCGATACCTTGCATGTGTCGCATGAGCAGCGCTTATGTTGAGTCGGCTCGCTGGCTGTAGCTTTGTAGCTTAAGATTATTTGTATCTTTTGAATAGTTTTGGCCCCAGCTTGCTAAAGTTGACACTATCGACTAATAAACATTTCTCCGCCCATCGCCGTAAGCACATTACTTTTATCGATGAGCCACAAGCCCAGTATTTAGCAAAGTGCAATCAAATTTGTATATTCACTTAGAGCCTATCCACAGGAACCCTATAAGAAGGAAGTATCGACACCCATAACTGGAGCATCGCGGACAGGAATACATAATTTGTATGTGTGAGAATAGTTGTACATACATATGATTACATTCTTTCATAGGCTTTAATTTAAATATTGATTTTTAAATAATGATGTTTGGCGTATTTATTATGTTCATATATATTTATATTCAGTGATGTATGCATATTCATACCTACACAAATTCTAATTAGAACAAGTAAGAGGTTCAAGTCGGGAGCTCCCGACTTGGGAATACCCTTAACCCTCTTATTCCAACACCAAATGCAGCTCGTTTGAATTAATAAAGACAAATTTAAAAAAAAAAGCTCCACTGGCAGGGTCCGGTCCGAACTTGTAACTGACCCCATTACTTGCTGCCGACTCTACTCAGCAGCCGTACCAGCCTCGGTAGTGCTCGAACTCGCCAGCCACAATAATAATTGAGTCTTATTGAGAAAAACCAATTAAAATAGCAGCACAGAAAACAATCGCAATTGTAATGCTGATGACAGAATTCGAAGCAGACGCGCATGAATGCGTGTGTGTACGTTATAGAAGGCCAATTGGACACAATTCACGAATGGCAGAGGAGATGGAACTTCTTGGAGAACAATGATAAGTCCACAGCCACCACTTTCTCTCTCAGGCCTGGTAACTGCCCACCTGTCTACCTAGGCGGAGCTGTTATACCAGAAGAGATGACGCCAAAATACCTTGGCATGCCTCTCGACAGGAAGTTAACTTGGAGTGCTCATATTTTAAAGAAATGAAAACAAGCTGAAGTCAAGCTAAGGTCATATTACTGGCTTATTGGCCGTAAGTCCAAGCTTAGTACTCGGTCAAAGCTCCTTGTCTACAAGGCAATTATTAAACCGATTTGGACTTACGGCAGTCAGTTATGGGGTACTGCCAGTCGAAGCAACCTAAGATTGATTCAAATCAAGGCACAGCGCATCGTTTCCAATGCACATTACTATCATGACAACGCTTCCATCCACCGTGTTCTCAAGACCCCATGGGTCAGAGACGAGATAGCTAAAATCAGCAGCATATACCTGCATAGGCTCCACCTGCACAACAACAACCTAGCAGTTGGCCTGCTGGACAACAACAACACGTCCAGAAGACTCAAGAGAGTACACCCTCTGGATCTTCCAAGGGACCAAAATAATTCAATCATTCTTTCTCCCAACACTCACCACCCTCCAACCACTAATTAAAAATCGACATATATTACAATAGAAAATAACTACATATGTATCGCACCTAGTTAAGTACCCTTGAAAACCTTTAATAATTGTCGACGCGTGACAGATTTTAAATAAAATAGTTCTTTCATCCCCAAAACAAAAAAAAAAAAAACGTATACAGAAATTCTTGGAAATTGCATCGCAAGCCCGTGCGCAATCAAAATACCGAAAAACAAAACAAAAATCTATCTTAATGAAATTATCTACAGCATATCTTATACCAAAGAATATATCTTGTACCAAAGAATATTTGTGTATTCTCAAAAGTCAATTGCATTTAAATTGTGGCTTAAATTGGTTGGCAATACAAGTTGGGTTATTAACTTGATTTTGGCTCTGCGATGGTAGCGGGAAGGTGGCGATAGGTCTAAAATAAAAGATACTTGATATAAATATAATATTCTAGAAGCAACATATCAAGTTTGGTGACTCTAGCTCTTATCACTTACCTAATTTGCTCAAAAAACAGGATGTCGATATCGATTGCTTGGAAACTGAGTAAGTTATCGATTATCGGAAACAAGCTCGATCTGCGTAGGCACTTGGAGGACCTACAGCTAATTTCAAGTCTCTAGCACTTATAGTTTCTAAGATCCTTACGTTCATACATACTGACAGACAGACGGACATGGCTAGATCGACTGGGCTGTTGATGCTGATCAAGAATATATATACTTTATGGGGTCGGAGATGCTTCCTTCTGCCTGTTACATACATTTGCATTTTGCACAAATACAATATACCCTTTTTACCCATTTTCAATGGGTTCAGGGTATAAAAATAAACAGCTTGTCTTGGGTGCCATACAGACGCACATCTCCAAGTATATGGGCAGTGATGTGGGAAATGGAGTACCTTTTGCGAGGTTATTTGCATATCTCCAAAATAGGGTATATGTCTACCTTCATAAATGTGAATTCTTTACTTAGCATTCAGAAATTTCTTTATTTAAATTTTGTTAGTTAATTTTGACAATTTCAGTTAATATAATTCTATAATTTATTATTGTTGTGATTTAGTTATTATGCGATGATTTTAGTGGACAATTAAAAGTTCAAAGCTATTCTTGGTGGGCAACGAGTTTTTTCGGCAACGTTCAAATGCGAAGCCTGTCATTTGACGAAAATTGCAAAGCAACATATGAGCGAAAAGAGAGAAGTCAGAAACAAAGGCCACTGCTTGTTGTTCTTTGTCGCTTGACTTCTAGGGTTCAAACATGCGGTATTCCTTCGACCCGAAGAAATCCCACATATTCATATAATCCGAAACTGTTATCGTCTTACGCGGTCCTTCTCCATGGCCAAGTTTCTCAAGTTCATATCTACCATGTTTCTTAACTTAAAACACCGTATCTTTTCCCAAAAATTTTCCCTTTAATTTTAATATATACTTTCATCTTTAAGTTAAATCCTCTTTTGTTTTCATCTTTTCAACTTTTGGATAGTTTCACGCACCTGTTCACGCATCAACCTTCGCTTGTCTTCCAGCTCGTCAATCATACTTTTCTAAGCTTCCGCTTGACCATTTCTGCGCAGTACTTTGGTCGCTTGGAATGATGTGATGTAAATACTGTGCCTATATTAGAAACGACTCACGCTGGATTTCAAAACAGAAATGATTGGCCTTCAAAGTAATTTAATACTTCATCAACACCGGTGCTGCGGTTCAGGTACAAACAGAAAAACAGATTAGTACACAACGGCTTATATCCCTTCCCCATTGGGGTCAGAAATCCCTATCTTTTTTCAGTTTTAGCGTTCAGAATAATGTATTGTACGCAGTTATCTACTACTGGGGCCAGCTTTTCTTTTAATTTCGGGATAAAAAAAGTCTTGCAAGTACATTGCCCATCTTGCTTAAAAATCTTATTATACCCTGAACCCATTAATAATGGGTAAAAGGGGTATAATGTTTTTGTGCAAAATGCAAATGTATGTAACAGGCAGAAGGAAGCATCTCCGACCCCATAAAGTATATATATATGTATGCTTGATCAGCATCAATAGCCGAGTCGATCTAGCCATGTCCGTCTGTCTGTCCGTCCGTCTGTCCGTATGTATGAACGCAAGGATCTCAGAACCTTGAAATTTTAGATGTAGGTGCTCCTAGTTCCTACGCAGATCGAGTTTGTTTCCGATAATCGATAACTTACTCCGTTTCCAAGTAATCGATAAAAATCAATATCGACATCCTGTTTTTTGAGCAAATTGGGTAAATAATTAGAGCTAGAGTCACCAAACATGATATGTTGCTTCTAGAATATTATATATGTCAAGTATCTTTCATTTTATACCTATCGCCACCTCCCCGCTACTACCTCAAAGAGCGTTCAGGGTATTGCCTAGTCGGGAGCTCCCGCCTAGAACCTCTTACTTGTTTTTTCTTTATCGTTATTGTAAACGCATTGCCGTCAGTTATGATTTTAAACTTTATGCGCAATAAGAACACATGCCATTTATTAAGAGCGTACATGACAGCAAGAATTTCTAATTCGTATAAATCGTACTTTTTATACCCTGAACCAAAGACAATATAACATTAACACAAAATGTTTCTATGCAGCTTAATTTTTTGAAAATTAAGAACGCAAACGAAATCTGTATCATTTCGCTCTCACAGCCGAGAGAAATAATTCAACAAAGCCTTAAAAAATGCTATTATATTAAGTTTAAGATACTTGCAACCTTTCCAGTCGTATCAAGCAGCAGCAACGGCTGAAGGTGGCGTGCAGAATTCCCTTGAAAGAACGCGACACACCGGCACTCAAAATTTCCGCCAAAAGTATTTTTGCTTTGCAATTTTATTGTATGCAAATTTGGGACTAAACAGTAGGTTTTAATTGCACACTAATTTTCCGTTAAATCACTGACTTAAATAGTTAACTTTTAAATATTTAAAAGGCGTTCAAATATTAATTTTTCACAAATTGAAAAAGGTCGGCAGCTGAATGCAATCGTAATCTATCGATTACATATTGTGCTCCATATTCTTGGAGCCCTTTTTGGCCCACAGAGTTGCAACTAAATATTGGGTCATAATTCATATTTATTTATACAAATAAATGTAGCACTCTTTTATTTCATAATTGGGGAATAAAAATAATATTAATTTAATTTAAAGAAATTATATAAATATTTGCATCGACTTAAAAATACATATTTTCTACGGAGCCAACCTCAGTACACAACATGCATTCACATGTGAATACAAAATTGAGGTACATAGGTCATGATCAACGCTAGAAAACTAACAAAATTGATTTCTTGCCAGCTAAAGCCATATCAGTGAATAACAACACATATAAACATCTTTTAAAGTTCTTATACATGCATAATTCACGCATACAACCAAAGGTTCTTGCGCGCCATTGGCTGAGACAAGAACTTTTCTCGAGCATACACTGTACAAAAATAAAAGTGAAATCAATCTATGTGTGCTATTTTCTTGACATAGTTATTGCACAACATGCGCCTTGGGTAAAAATTATTTAAATCTTATATTTTCCTGTAAAAGTTATCGTTAGTATCTAGGGTAATATATCATTTTAATGAAGCATGCATTACATGGATAAATCAAAAGTGCTTTGCGTCGATCGTAAGCTCAAAACTTTTTCGCTCAATGTACTTCGAAAACGAAGCGACGCAAAACACCATCGACCAGCTTTGCTGAAGGCAGGCTGGCGACTAATTTCGCTGCTCGTGTCAAAATCAGCAAGCCGCAACTTCGGTATTCGTTCGTCTAAATGAACAGCAGTCGGCTGCCACGTCGTGCGGGATCGTAAAAGCCAGTTTAGGAAGCCAGGCTATAAATTTTGCGTCGCATGCAAATGTATGGGCGTTACTCATCTGAGTGTTTACATTGTCTTTGCCTGAACCCATAAAAAATGGGTAAAAGGGGTATACTGTTTTTGTGTAAAATTTAAATGTATGTAACAGGCAAAAGGAAGCATCTCCAACCACATAAAATATATATATTCTTGATCAGCATCAATAGCCGAGTCGATCTAGCCATGTCCGTCTGTCCGTCCGTCTGTCTGTCCGTATGTATGAACGCAAGGACCTCAGAACCCATAAGAGCTAAAGACTTGAAATTTTAGCTGTAGGTCCTCCTAGTGCCTACGCAGATCATAGACTAAAATTCATAGACTTCCCTTGGCTTGGCAGACACATACTTATATGTAGATTTGCACTAATATATGTGAGACACACGTACAATAATTATTGGGCGGGTCGCGGCATTAATACCCTTATTTAAATAAATGGTATTTAATGTTTAAAGAAAACAATTATTAATAATTGTACCAATAGTTGCACACTAAATACGAAATTATCTTTTTCTCAGACATTGGATAAAAATGTATATATGCGAAGGCACAAACCTATTTGGTTACACCTCTTATGAATAGTTAAAATACCCTATTTTGACAAAGGGTGCCTTGCTGGTCGAAAAATGAAATATTATAAAAATCTGCCGAGCTGCTTGCAAATTGAAAGTGAGTGGAGAAGAAGAAGACATGACTTTGCGAATTATAGGCATAGCAGTGCTTAGAAACCACATAGGCTGTAGCCTCAAACAAAAAGGGCATAGAAATTGTGGTGTGCATTTTTCATTGTCGGGTCGTTTGTTTTGATTATGGTTGTAGTTGGTTCTAATGGAAAATGTTTTGAAGTTGTCATTGGGCATCGGCAGAAGTCGCTGCAGATAGCCGGGTGTTGTGTTTGCAATTTGTGTTTGCAACCGTGGTATCTGGCACCAAGTATTTTTGAAAAGAGCTTTTGATCCAAAAGCCTTCTCTGTATCAGTTTATTACTCTATGCTGGATAAGGTTTGTCCGCAAACGCAAAATCAAACTTAAAAAATAAAGCTTATTTACCATAGGAAGCAACAACAAATCAGCTAGAAAACAACAACAGTGCGCATGAAACCCCATTTTTTTTTCGTCGTCCGTTTTGATCGCTAAAGTTCTGAAGCAAGATTTTGAGGACATAGAAAGCTTAGTGTAATGAAAAGGGACACATATTGCCACTGTTTTCTTTGCGGGTTTCTCTGTCGTTCCTACAAGGCAGCGCGTAAAAACAACAACAACACAATTGGGTACTAAAAAGTTGCAGAGCCGAGCCCCGGCGCAAGTAGGTAGAAAATTTGAATGCCCGCAGGCCACGGCATTCAAATCAAAGGATTGGATTGGATAAAAATGTAGATATAAAAAGGCTTGTGCTATTTGGTTACACCACTTATGAATAGTTAAAATACCCTATTTCGACAAAGGGTGCTGTTCGGTCATATATCTCGTATCTACATTAATTAGGGTATCAATAGCAATTTCAAAGCTGATTATGTTAAGATTATGCTAACTCTCTTCTATTTGAATGTCATAAGCACTCATACAAATGTACGAAGTCTCGCTCTTTTTCGAACTCAGTAATTGCTCGGTCCCTTTAATCTTAAGTTATGTTAAAAAATCAGTTCTGTAAGCATCATCATAGAAGTCAGTCGTGTTGCTCATCAATTTGTTAAACTTTTATTAAAACTTCATACCATTCACTCCGCCCACTTGAGATAGGATTCTTAAAAGGTAAAAAAAACGCTTTTGATCCAACATTTTGGCTCACAACGTGAGAGCTAGTGTGTGGAAATTGGCGGCATATTGTTGCCGCACATCATTTCCTTGGAGAGAGGTTTTGTCGAACACTTCGCAAAATACAGCATCGACAGCAACATTTGGCCAACTGTATTGCCTTTCGCCATTTTGGAGCCGTTACAATTGCCATTCCTTCGTCGCTGGAAACTCGCTGCCTTTGCTTTGCTGCTTCATTCTCGTTACCTTGTAGTATGCATATATATTGAATATCTACTGTACCAAGAGTACTTAAAGTGAACACACTGTAACACTTTGTTGCAGTGTTTATATATATACAAATCCCCGGTCATAAACCAAGTGGCCGAAATATGAGTCGATCGGCGCGCTCACAGAATGTGCAAGTGTCAGCATTCTGTTAGACGCGCCGACCACTTGACCGAACTCAAGGGCATGCATATACCCTAGCGCTCCAGCTTAAGAGAGCATAATTACATACATATAACATATAGAATATACATAACCGTCTCTCTGCTGTCCAACTGTGGGCAGCGCAGCGATGAGACTTAGGCTTACTTAGAACCTAAGGAAAAATGTAAAAATCAGATTCAACTGAACGTTGGAAGCGGCACCTTCGCTGCTCCCAATAAATTAATAAAAATAATATATCGTTCACAACATGGCGACCGTGACATGGTCCTAAATATTAAAAAAAAAATCAACAACAACTATAAAAAGTGTCTACAAGTACGAGTGGCAGTCCGTCAACGATGGAATAAAACACGAGAGTGAGAGGGCTGGATGAAACAACAACAAGCAACAAGTGTGAGAGGCAATCCGTCCCTTACGCCAGCGCGGGAGACCTACAGATTGGAAAAAAAAAAAACTGAAAGCCTGAGTGAGTAGAGTGCGAGTAATGGGCAAACGCGGAGGCCAGAAAAACAAAATAAATAAAAGAATAGCACACATTAAGTGGCTATTATACACGAATACGCCGCCCACATGGGCAACTGCACAAAAATTAACTACCGAACTTGATTTTCTGAAAGAAAGCCTCCAGCAAAGAAAGCCAAATACCGCAACTCACTCAGCAAATATCCAAGTTATAAATGAAAAACTAATTAAAAAACCACCATCTCCAAAGCCGTTGCCGAAAAAACCTGACGTCTGCCCGAACGACTGCCCTGGACCACTATACGCTTCAGCATGCAAATCCACATGCTTGGGACCAAAGACCAGTGCGAAGACCGGCACCGGCCCCGCCTGAGCCAATAGGCCACGGACATCAGCAGCAGTGAAGACAACAGCGCGAGGGGCACTCCGCCACTTTCGCCTACGAAGGAGCGTCAGCGTAGCCAAACCGGCGACGACCAGCTGACGCGGAGGACAACTGGACATCTGGAGCAACAGTTAACATTATTATAATAAAATTTGTAAAATTGTGCGGAACCATCTCCGCTCAATTAGAAGTATAGCCCGTAAAGCTATACAAACCAATAGGTAGAAAAACTTGTTAACGTAAATGCAAAGCAATGCAATAGTAAAATTTACTGAAGATACAACAAATAGTTATAAATACACTCTAAAAATATATACGCCCAAAATGGCAATAGTAGACGTTAAGTCAGTGGACTCCACTGCTAATGTCATTAATAAAGTAGAGTCAAATAATAATGACTTAGAACTAATACACACACTGTTAATAATAATTGTTGTTATAATGTGCGCAAATTGTTTTTATAAACTATATAAATTACATAACAAATGTTTAAAAAAAAATATATGAGCAAGGCAAATGACCTAGACAAAATTTAAAAAAAAAAAAAGAGCACAAACAACATTGAAAAAAATAACCCTATAGTTAATTTAGTAACTTTAAGAAAATGCAATAAAACAAATATAATGAATTACAAAAAAATATATTAATAAAAATATGGCTACACTAAAAACAATTAGAGCAACATATGATAGAGTTCAGTTTACCCTTATTTTAAAGAAAGACTTCATATCCATAATATAATGGAATGGAATGAATTATGTAAAGAAATAAATAACATAAAAATTGACTTTGATAAATCATATAAGTCACTTACACAAAACAGGCAAATTCAAAAAAATACTATTAAGAAACATGTAGAAAAACTAGTAGAATGCTTTAATGAAGCACGTATACTAATACATGGCTACAGAGAAAAATTAAATCAAGATCATTGGTCCCAAGTATCAAAATTTTTAATTAGACTACGATCTAATTTAATATCAATTAAACTAAAGTTCAATTTAGATATATCAGTACCGACCATACTTAACACTTCTCTAACAGTTGAAACAGTTGAAACTGGTGATGAACCGGAATCAACAGAACAAACTGACACTGACCAAATAGAGTCAGAAGAGCTCGCGAAGACAAACCCTAAAATAGAAGAGCAAGATTTAATTAATCTTACCATTCCAGCTGTTTTGATGTCAGATCTGGATAATTCTACAGATTCTGATACTGGTACAGGCATAATAGAGAATAAATTAAGCAGCAATATCACAATGGCACAAACTAATATTGATTTTATTAATACAGCATCCAAGCTTATACCAATTTTTGATGGTAAAGCTGAAAACTTAACAAGTTTTATTGATGCTTTACAAATATTAGAATTGATAAAAGGCGAACACGAACAATTAGCGGTTTCTATAATAAAATCAAGGCTAAAAGGTGTCGCCAGAAATCTAGTCGGAAATGAAACAACAATAACTGAAGTCATTTCCAGATTAAAAAGCAACGTCAAAGGTGAAACTGTAGAAGTATTGTCAGCAAAACTGATGAACCTACAGCAACGCAATAAAACTGCTAACCAGTACATACTAGAGGTCGAGCAGTTGACAAAAACGTTAGAAGGTGCATATATAACAGACGGCTTACCCCTAGAGTTAGCCAGAAGTTATTCCACTCAGCATGCAGTCAAAGCAATAACTAAAAATTGCACAATCGATAAGGTAAAACTTATCATGCAAGCTGGTACCTTCAATACTATGAATGATGCCGTATCAAAATTTGTAAATAGTTGCACAGAAGCAACCGGACAGCCAAACACTGTCCTATATTACAAAAAATTACCCACAGCGCGGCGGAAACCGCGGACGTGGAAATCATAGAGGTAACTTTCGCAGTCGCAACGATAATTATAACAATAGTACCCAATACAATAATGGACGAGGCCAATATAGAGGAAACTCAAGAGGCCGTGGCAACACGAGTCGAGGCCAAAACTATAATAACCCACGTAATGTCAGAGTAACCCATACTACATCGGAAAACTCGCAAAACCCTTTAGATACTCAACAATAGAAAATGCAAAGGTTCATACCATTAATCTCAGTCAGAATATGTTTGTATCATTCAACCATGTGGCTACAGGAAAATAACTTGTCTTTTAGTAGACACAGGTGCAGACATTTCAATAGTTAAAGAAAATTCTGATGTCTTTCATGACATACAAGATAATTATATTATAGAAATAAAAGGAATTAGTCAAGAGGTAACCAAATCCAAGGGGTTAACTTCTATTGAGATACAGACCACTAAGTACATAATCCAACACGATTTTCATATCGTGGATTTACAATTCGCTATTCCTTGTGATGGCATATTAGGGAATCGATTTTATTAAAAATACAACTGTCAATTAGACTTCAAGCCATCTGAAGATTGGCTTATAATTAGACCTAATAACTTAAAATTTCCAATTTATGTTCCAATAACATACAGTTCTGGCAACAACTCAATACTTCTGCCAGCAAGATCCCAAGTTATTAGAAAAATCCAACTAAATTCAAAAGAAGACAGTGTATTGATTCCAAATCAAGAAATTAAGCATGGTATTTACATAGCAAGTACCATAGCAACATCTAAAAACGCTTTTATAAGACTACTCAATACAACAAATAAAGATCAAGTAGTCAGTACAAATAATTTAGCGTATGAATCACTTTCGAGCTACGAAGTAGTCAAAACTAATCTTGAAAATAGAGAAAATTCTGTATTATCTCAACTTTCAAAAAACTTTCCTCCACAATTCAAATCACAGCTTTCAAGCCTATGCACCCAATATAATGATATATTCGGATTGGACACTGAACCAATAAGCACAAATAACTTTTATAAACAAAAACTGAGATTAAAAGATGATGAACCAGTGTATATAAAAAATTACAGAAGCCCACACAGTCAGGTGAACGAAATACAGAAACAAGTCGGAAAATTGATCACCGACGGGATTGTTGAACCATCTGTATCTGAATATAATAGCCCATTATTACTTGTCCCTAAAAAACCATCTCCAGGTTCAGAGCAAAAGAAATGGCGATTAGTGATTGACTATCGTCAAATTAATAAAAAATTACTGTCCGACAAATTTCCACTCCCAAGAATTGATGATATTTTGGATCAACTTCGACGAGCAAAATATTTTTCATGTCTTGACTTAATGTCAGGATTTCATCAAATTGAACTCGAAAAAAGTTCAAGAGATATAACGTCATTTTCAACGAGCAATGGCTCGTATCGCTTCACGCGATTACCTTTCGGAGTAAAAATAGCGCCTAATTCATTTCAGGGAATGATGACCATAGCATTCTCTGGATTAGAACCTTCACAAGCATTCCTTTATATGGATGACTTAATAGTTATAGGTTGTTCCGAAAAACATATGCTTAAAAACTTAACAGACTTTTTTGAGAAATGTAGGAAATACAATCTAAAGTTACATCCAGAAAAATGTTCATTTTTTATGCATGAGGTGACTTTTCTCGGTCATAAATGCACAGATAAAGGAATACTTCCGGACGACAAGAAATATGATGTCATTATGAATTACCCTAAGCCGCACAATGCGGACAGCGCTAGACGTTTCATAGCATTTTCAATTATTATAGACGTTTCATAAAAAATTTCGCCGAATATTCACGGCACATAACAAGATTATGTAAAAAGAATGTTCATTTTGAATGGACAGATGAATGCCAAAACGCATTCGAATACTTAAAAACAAAACTGATGGAACCCACTTTGCTACAATATCCTGATTTCAGCAAAGAATTTTGCATAATTACTGATGCAAGTAAGCAAGCGTGTGGAGCGGTTTTAACTCAAAACCATAACGGACTCCAACTTCCCATTGCATACGCATCAAGAGCTTTCACTAAGGGAGAAAGTAATAAGTGTACAACTGAGCAGGAATTAGCTGCAATTCACTGGGCAATATTACATTTCCGACCATATATTTATGGAAGACACTTTACAATCAAAACAGATCACAGACCATTAATATATTTATTTTCAATGATCAATCCGAGTTCTAAACTGACACGTATGAGGCTAGAATTAGAAGAGTATGATTTCACAGTTGAATATCTAAAGGGAAAAGACAATTATGTAGCTGATGCGTTATCAAGAATAACCATTAAAGATCTACAAAACATTACTGGAAATATAATGAAAGTCACTACTAGATATCAAAATAGACAGAAAATCCGCGCGGATAACAAAGAAATAGAATTGCCTACGCAATCTATAGAGAAAGCTTCTAAGCCCAACGTATATGAAGTTATAAACAATGACGAAGTACGTAAAGTAGTGACCTTGCATGTAAAAGATACGCTATGTTTATTTAAATATGGTAGAAAAATTACTGCAAGATACGATGTTAGCGATTTATATACCAATGGAATCCTAGACTTAGGTCAATTTTTCCAAAGGCTTGAAATGCAAGCCGGTATAAACAAAATCAGCCAACTCAAAATGGCACCGTGGGAAAATATCTTTGAACATGTTTCAATAGATAATTTCAAGCAAATGGGCAATAAGATATTGAATACATTAAGAGTAGCGCTACTCAACCCGGTGACCCTTATAGAAAAACAAAAAGAGAAAGAAGCTATACTGTCTAAATTCCATGACGATCCAATACAAGGAGGTCATAGCGGCATTACAAAAACCTTGGCCAAGGTCAAAAGACATTATTTTTGGAAAGGTATGACTCGAGATATTACTGAGTACATACGAAAATGTCAAAAATGCCAAAAGCTAAAATAACCAAGCACAATAAGACCCCATTAATAATAACTGATACGCCAATAAATGCTTTCGACAGAGTGATAGTAGACACTATTGGTCCACTACCAAAATCAGAAAATGACAATGAGTATGCAGTCACTTTAATATGTGATCTAACTAAATATTTAGTTGCCATACCAGTTCCAAATAAGAACGCGAACACTGTCGCTAAAGCAATTTTTGAATCATTTATTCTGAAGTACGGTCCAATGAAGACGTTCATTACGGACATGGGAACAGAATATAAGAATTCAATTATAAATGATTTATGCAAATACCTAAAAATTGAAAATATAACATCTACGGCACACCACCACCAGACAGTTGGAACAATAGAACGTAGTCATAGAACTTTTAATGAATACATACGCTCATATATATCGGTTGATAAAGCTGATTGGGACGTATGGCTTCAATATTTCGTTTTCTGTTTCAACACGACCCCCTCAATGGCACATAATTACTGTCCATATGAGTTAGTATTTGGTAAAACAAATAATTTACCAAAACAATTTAATAGTATAGATAAGATTGAACCCATATATAATATAGATGACTATGCTAAGGAAAGTAAATATAGACTAGAAGTAGCATACAAAAGAGCCAGAATAATGATAGAAGAAAATAAGAAAAAAAATAAGATACTATATGATCAGAAAACAAACAACATAGATATATCAATAGGTGATAAAGTCTTATTAAGAAATGAAACAGGTCATAAGCTAGATTATAAATATACTGGTCCGTATAAAGTAACGGAAATAGGAGACAGAAATAACATTATAATAACGAATAATAATAACAAAAAACAAACAGTTCATAAGGATAGGTTAAAAATGTTTATTTCATAATTGTATTTAGAATGGCCATGCTAAGAAAAAAAATTTTCTTCTTTACATACAAATAATATTTGTAATTTCATTTTCTTGGAATATATATATATAAAAAAAAAAAAAAAAATAAAAAACAAAAAAAAAATAAAAATTTTCCTTTGTTAATTAAAAATTATTCTTTTAAGCAAAGTATACTTATAAAATAACTTCATAATATTACGTTATTTTACAAAAGGAGGGAGATGTAGTATGCATATATATTGAATATCTACTGTACCAAGAGTAATACCAAGAGTAAGTAAACACACTGTAACACTTTGTTGCAGTGTTTATATATATACAAATCCCCGGTCATAAACCAAGTGGCCGAAATATGAGTCGATCGGCGCGCTCACAGAATGTGCAAGTGTCAGCATTCTGTTAGACGCGCCGACCACTTGACCGAACTCAAGGGCATGCATATACCCTAGCGCTCCAGCTTAAGAGAGCATAATTACATACATATAACATATAGAATATACATAACCGTCTCTCTGCTGTCCAACTGTGGGCAGCGCAGCGATGAGACTTAGGCTTACTTAGAACCTAAGGAAAAATGTAAAAATCAGATTCAACTGAACGTTGGAAGCGGCACCTTCGCTGCTCCCAATAAATTAATAAAAATAATATATCGTTCACAACAACCTATGTTTTGTCCCTGCAGGCTCGCTGCCTCTGGTTGTTCACTGCATTTTGCTTTGTCGTTGCAAGCTCACATCGGTGAGCACAACGTTTACAAGTCTTCGTTGTTCTATTAACAGCTGGGATCATTTGAACTGTCGCTCGTTCACATCGGTGAAAGTGACATTATAACGTGAAAGCTAAGCTGTTAACAGTATCAGAACTATTGTTCGGTCACATCGGTGATCAATACATTCTCGATACATAATGTCAACTCTTGAAGTAAAATTACGTAACCGAGCGAACATAAAACGCAATATCGCACACTTAGAGGATGTTGTAAGTGTCTACTGAGGTCGATGGCAGTGAAAAAAGATTGTCACACGGCGAGCTACAATTACACTTGGATATGTTGGAGATATACATTAAAAAGGTTTTGGGAGTACAATTTGACATTGAATTAAAAGATCTTCAGGGCAATGGACGTGCAGAGGTGGAAGCACATATGTGAGTATCAAATTGTCCATCCAATCCCAACTGGATGATGTACTGTATAGCACCTCATTTGCTAACCCTGCTTCAATTCTTCGCCGCCATCGAGTCTTCTTCGATTGGCTCTGCCTGTGTTTAATGGGCTACGAGCAGAGTTCAAAAACTTCATTACATCATTCAATCAGATTATCGATCGTGAGTACTCTCTTTCGAACATTGAAAAGTTTAATCATCTGTTGAATTGTTTCATGGGCCCTGCCTTACAGGCAGTTAAGACATTCCAAGTGACTCAGGAAAATTATCCCAAGGCTCTTGCTCGTTTAAGTGAATGTTATGGCAGTCCTACACTTACATTTGTAGATACAATAGAATCGCTGTTCACTCTACAGCCAGTCGACAAGCCGGACGGAAATCAGCTGCGCAGTCTGCTAGATAATGCCCAGCCCTGTATTCATCATTATCGTCATTGGGTACCGGATCAGATATTGCCCAAGCCATGTTGATATTCATCGTCATCGAAAAATGTGACCAGCAAACTCGTAACAAGTGGAATGAGTCTCTTAGCTTACGTACATTGCCAAAGTGGGCTCACTGCACAACTATTTTTTAACGTCATTGTCAGTTTCTGCAATCAAGCGGCATTGCATCGTATCGAATTGCTGATTGCGAAACAAAAACACGTGTACACGCCTAGCAAGATATTACAACATGCATTGTTTGTTCCAGCTCCGACCATAAAATTGTACAATGTTCTCAGTTTAAGGACATGAGTCCGTAAGCAGTCGTAAAAAATGTTGGACTTTGCATTAATTGCCTTCAATTAGGACATCGGATGGCTCAGTGTCCTTCTAACAATCGTTGTCGAAGCTGCAAGCATCGCCATCACACGCTTCTGCATTTTGGCCAACCGCCTGCATTATCATCGTATACATTGCCATCATCCATAGCGCAAATGTCCTCAACAACGACTCCTGCTGCAACGCACTCACATATGAATCAATCGCAAGGCGGACAAATCATTCTTTCTACTGCAAGAGTACTAGTGCGAGATTCATCATTCATGACTCATGTTCCTGAATCAATTTCAAAACGGATCAATTCGCCCAACGGCTGCATCTACGCCATGATAAGCACCAGCTCGAAATCCGCAGCATAGGGGAGTTACTGGAATTAAATCTCGTTTGTCATTATTTGAGGTAACACTACTGTTCTGCATATCGTCTCACATTGCCTACCAGCCGGATTCGGAAAAAGACACGTCAGATTGGAGGTTGCCACTTGCCACTACGCCACTTGCGGAAGAAACCTTCAACAGGTCAGATCGGATTGATCTCCTTCTCGGTACAGAGGCTTTTTTCGAATGCCTGGCTGTTGGACAGATCAAGCTCGAAGACAATTTACCAGTCCTTCAGAAAACGTTGCTTGGATGGGTTGTGTCTGGCAAGTATCGTCATCAGTCAGCTAAGCAGTCATCAAAGTGCTTGCTTTCTGTGGAGGAGTCAATTGACAAAAGTCTTCAATTACTGTGGAGGAAATTCTCCAAAGCCAATCAACCAGAACATCGGCTCTGTAAAGTGTGTATTCAAGAGCAACACAGATGAATTAACGGCAGGATTGTTGTGCGTCTACCTTTCAAGGGAGAACCATTGTGCCTTGGCAATTCAAGCGATGTTGCACGTCGTCATTTTTAATCGCGCGAGAGGCGCCTCAGTGAGCAGCCTACTGTTCAATCGCAATATGTTACTTTCATGAAAGAATATGAGGATCTTGGCCATATGACTTTAGTGAAAAAGTCGAGATTAAGTGAGCCACACTTTTATGTATGTTTTTAAGCCCAGCAGTGCATCAACGAAGTTACGAGTCATGTTTGACGCCTCGTGCACTACATCGTCCCAGCATTCATTAAATGATTTGCTTTTCGTTGGCCCAACCCTCCAAGAAGATCTGTATATACTTCTCCTTCGTTTTCGATTGGTTCGTTACGCCATCACAGCGGACATTACGAAAATGTATAGACAAGTTTAAGTCAGAAATTTCAATATATATTTTGGAGAGCATCCCCTGATGCTGATTTGCAGCCATTTGAGCTAAATACAGTGACGTTTGGAACGCCCTCGGCCCTATACTTAGCAGTTCGCAGTTTGCAATATCTAGCAGATCTGCATGTGAACGAAATTCCCATTGGCGCATCCATTGTAAAATCATCGTTTTATGGTGATGATCTGCTATGCGGAGCAAATGAGCTCATAGAGTTGCAGAACATTAAACACAAGGTCACCGAGATAGTTCGCTGAGGACACTTCCCATTGGTTAAGTAGCACTCCAATCATCCTGCCGTCAGAGGCGACGAATCGGTAAAAAAAATTTAAACTTGGATGAAAACGCTGTCACTAGCGGACTTGGCGTAGCTTAGGATCAACGTCGTGATGTGCTACTATTTGAATTTAAACCCAAAAAATTATTTTCAACAGCCGCAAAGAGGACTTTGCTCTCGACTGCGTCTTCTCTCTTCGATCCATCAGGATTGCTGGCACCAACCATTATCGTCTAGAAAATCATCATACAGGAGCTATGGCTGCTAAAACTCGGATAAATCTGTTCCGCAATCACTCCTACAAGCATGGAGAAATTGCGTAACATCTCTCAAGGAATTGTCGTCGATTTCAGTACCCCGTTTTTGCTTGCAAGCTGAGCTCACAGACGTCCAACTGCACGCTTTCTGTGACGCATCAATACGTGCTTACGGCTGTTGCGTATATGTGCGTTCCACGGACTCGTATGGCAACGTTCAGGTTTAGCTTCTGACTGCTAAATCCCGGGTGGCTCCTGTCGAGAAGCTGACACTTCCTCGATTAGAGTTGAGCGGAGCTGTCCTGCCTGACTCTAATTCTTTCAAGGCGGCCGGGATGTTCGGTTATATACCACGTATATACATTAGTTAGGGTATCAATAGCAATTTCAAAGCTGATTATGTTAAGATTATGCTAACTCTCTTCTATTTGAATGTCATAAGCACTCATACAAATGCACGAAGTCTCGCTCTTTTTAAGAAATCAGTTCTGTAAGCATCATCATAGAAGTCAGTCAGTGCTGCTCATCAATTTGTTAAACCTTTATTAAAACTTCATATAATCCACACACGCCCACTTGAGATTAGATTCTTAAAAGGTCAAAAAAAAGGTGCCATGTTGCATGAAAAATAAAAAATTATAAAAATCTGTCGAGCTGCTTGAAAGTTGAAAGTGAATGGAGAAGAAAAATTTGTGACTTTGCGAATTATAGGCATAGCAGTGCTTAGAAACCACAACAATGAGGTAGAAGGGTGCAGAAGCTAAGAACATTGGCTGTAGCTTCAAACCAAAATGGGATAGCAAGGACAGAATTTGTGGTGTGCTTTTTTCATTGTCGAGTCGTTTGTTTTGATTATTTTTATACCCTGAACCCATTGAAAATGGGTAAAAAGGGTATATTGTGTTTGTGCAAAATGCAAATGTATGTAACAGGCAGAAGGAAGCATCTCCGACCCCATAAAGTATATATATTCTTGATCAGCATCAATAGCCGAGTCGATCTAGCCATGTCCGTCTGTCTGTCCGTCCGTCCATCTGTCCGTATGTATGAACGCAAGGATCTCAGAACCTATAAGAGCTAGAGACTTGAAATTTCAGATGTAGCTGCTCTTAGTGCCTGCGCAGATCGAGTTTGTTTCCGATAATCGATAACTTACTCTGTTTAAAAGCAATTGATAAAAATCGATATCGACATCCTGTTTTCTGAGCAAATTGGGTAAACAGTAAGAGCTACACATGATATGTTGCTTCTAGAATATTATGTATATGTCAAGTATCTTTCATTTTATACCTATCGCCACCTCCCCTCTGACACTGAATAGCTATAAATCAAGTTAATATACCAACTTATATTGCCATCCAATCTAAGCCACAATTTTAATGCAATTGACTTTTTGACAATACACAAATATATAAACAAATAAAGTTATATGTAACTGCGCAATTGGATGGCACAGCTAGCGAAAACATCAAGAATTTGTGTACACACACACATTCATTCGCGTCTGCTTCGCATTCTATCACATTCTAACAGCATTGTAATTGCGATTTTTTTCTGCAATGCTATTTTAGTTCGTTTTTTTCTCAATGATACTTAATTATTGGTGTGGCTGTTGAGTAGAGGCATAGCAACTGTTGCGGTTTGTTGCGAGTTCGAGCCCTACCTGGGAAACTATTTTTTTTCTGTTTATTTTTTTTTGCTGGTTTGTCTGTTGAGTAGAGTCGTCAGCAAGTAATACGGTCAGTTGCGATTTCGAACCCTGCCAAGGGAACATTTTTTTTTTTAATTTATCTTTATTACTTCAAACGAGCGCGATGCGCGAACTGCATTTGGTGTTGGAATGGGAGGGTTCAGGGTATTCCCTAGTCGGGAGCTCCCGACTTGAACCTCTTCTGAAGTTGTCTTTAATTTTTTAGGCAACGGCAGAAGTAGCTGCAGATTGTTCTTGCTTCAGATTTTTTGAAAAGAGCTTTTGATCCAAATGCCTTCTCTGTATATTTATTACTCAATGAATGGCGCATAAGGCAACAGCACCTTAAAAGTCGTTTATATCTAAGGAAAAACTTAGGGTTGTACAATGTTAATACTTGTCCGCTCGGCAGCACTGCTCGTAATTGATCGAATGCGACATGCAGCAACTCTTTAAATCCAAACGTTGCATCCTTTCACAAAATTTCGGACAGCGATTTTGCAATTACTGCATACCCCTCTGCAAACTTTCAAAAACAAACTTAATTAAAGTAAACCCTAAAAAACGGTTATTATGCTTTCAATCCTCCGGAGTCGGAAAATTTGCAACAGCTTGGGTTTTTTTTGGAGTTATACCGCTCCTTTTCAGAATGAGTTAACTTACCTTTACAACAATTGACACTTCGACCAATTTATGTGTAGACCATTCCACCCTGCAACTTTCAGCACCCTTTTGACCTGCTGCTCGGAATGATGACGTCGTCCATATAAACGATCGTATCATCCTTTTGTATTAACTCTCGCATAACTGCCATTGTAAATCTAGTGAGCACTGCTGGAGAGTTTAAAATTCCGAAAGGCACATATTACAATTCATACTGCTCGTTTTGAGTCATAAATTAAGTATATTTCTGAAAACTTGACTTAGCCGTTGTTGTCTTCTTAATTATATGAATGTACTTAGAGTTGAAATGCGGAGCTTAGTCACTTGCAAGTCAACATAATTTAATATGCTTCTGCCAAGAATTGCTTCAAGACTCATGTCATCATCTGGTACAACATGAAACTCGACTTGCATCTGAATATGGTCAATCTAACGCTTCCAAAAGTCCGAATTTAGCTGTCACTTATACCCGTAAGGGTCTTAGAACATCCCGTTAACTATCTGCTTCCTCACTTTAGATATCCACTTATCCTTGCAAATCTGTTCGCCACAAACTATGTCTTTCGTCTACGTCTTTTAATTCTAGGCCAGAGCTTAATGGCTTCATCATCAACTTCTCACTTCGGAAAAAATTCGTCCATTTGCCTTGATTACATTGTCTATCGCCATTATACTTACCACATTTAAAACAAGAAAATTATTTTTAGGGCAGTCCTTTGTTATATGTGAGTCGGCACTACAGATAAAACATTTACGGACTTTATTTGTTTTAAATGCTTGACTATCCTGGAGTCTTTCTTTTGCAACTGTCGATTCATGTTTACTGAGCGATGCGTAAGAGCCACGAGCTTTCTGAAAGGATTCTATTTGAACTTTCAACTGTTTGGTTGTTCGAGGCTGATATAATAGCAACTTGTTTGCTCTAGAATCTGCTATATCATCCATAAAAGTGCCAATCAAACTCTCATCCTCGAGATCAATAGATTTAGCTATTTACATCCACGCATATACAAATTCTAGCATCGACTCGCATTTTTTCTGCTTGCGCTTTCCCAATTATCTCTAAGCTTCTTTTAGCATCTCCCAGTTATTAATGGCCCGGGCTACGAATAAATGATTTAGCAGCACCCTCATGTAACTGCTTGGCATAAAAAAAAAACAAACCGAAATCCACTGAACCGTTATAGCGTACTTTTCTAGCTCACTCAACCACTGTTTAATATCTCTCGAATTCGACCCATCAAATTTATACACGATACCCTCTACATCTTTCAGAGTAACCCACGACATAGCTCTTTCAGAACCCTGTATCAAAGGTGCTGTATTAACCGACATGTCATCAAGCGAACCCTCTTATTCTATTTTCTCACCATAATGTTCATATCATCTTGCTTGCAGTTCAGCCTTGCGTCCTGCAATACTCAGTTGTAACTTAGATCATTTTTCGCTTAATTGATCGATAAGAAGACTTAAAATCGCTTCTCTCCATCTTACAAAGTTTTTATATGGTAACTTAAATTTTAAATTTTCAAACTATTCTTTATATATATATCTATAACTGTTTGTCCTGACTGACTGACTGATTGGTGATCAACGCACAGCCCAAACCGTAAGAGCTACGAAGCTGAAATTTTCACTGCAGTTACATTATGTGATGAAGGTGCACGTTAAGACGGGGTTTCGGGAAATTCCACCCGCAAGTATGGAAAAATCGCGAAAAACGTTTGTATGTAACTTCTTTGTTTACCATCCGATCGGCCTCAATTTCAAAGTTCTTTGTTCAAATTCATTTGGGGGGTGTTTCGCACTTTTTGGAAAATCCATCCCTCCTTGGTATTAATGGGGGTCAAAGATTTGGTGGATGACGTTTCGCCCTCAATTTCATTTCCAAGGATCTATATGAAAAATCATTTGAGGCTGTTTCACACTTTTTGGAAAATCCATCCCTCCTTGGTATGAATGGGGGTCAAAGATTTGATGGATGAGGATCGATATGAAAAATCATTTGAGACGTGGTTCACATATTTCGTAAAATGTAAACTGCTTCGGTGGACAGATCATCACAAAGATTTTTTTGGTTAATTTTAAGTTTTGTCCGATTTACATGAAACTTATTTTCAAAGCTCTACGTGTTTCAGCGATTTGGGAAATTCCACTTGCAACGGTGGTAAAAGGGCGGAAAACTATTATATGAAAGTAGTTTGTTTACCGTCCGCTCAGTTTTAAAATCATTTTCAAAGCTTTTTGAGAACATTGATTTTATAACATACGTGCCACGGGCAAGGCTGGGCTATACCCGCTAGTTACTAATATTTATAGACAGCGCAATCGATTGTAATATTTAGATGTAAATTTTCAGCACCAACAGATTTTGTTTGGCCTATGTTAA
Source organism: Drosophila littoralis (assembly GCA_018903485.1). NCBI lineage: Eukaryota > Metazoa > Arthropoda > Insecta > Diptera > Drosophilidae > Drosophila > Drosophila littoralis. The sequence continues at coordinate 115,419 of JAEIGF010000016.1, read as the reverse complement.
TTAATAATAACAGAGATTGCTCTCTTTTGTAGCTTAAGTTAAACAGCGCCGACGGGCGCTCTCTTTTGTATCTTAAATGTATAATCACCAACCCGTTTATTTTTGAATTCTTCACAACTGTTATGAAAAATGTTAAGGCTATGTTAGTGAATAGTGTCGATGCACATAAAACTATCTTGCCAACAACTACTTTGAATGTTCTAGTGTCTCGTGAATTATATTCAATTATAAGTTGTGATATTTTTTGACTTGACTTGAAATGACTCTTTTTATTTGAGCCTCGACGCCTCGGATTATGCTTACTGATATTTTATAGAAGAAGAGAGTTAGCAACAGAAGGCTGCGATGTTATTGCTTATAATTGTTGCTTATAATTTTGATATTTACGAACAGTCGTTAACATCGCAGATGTGGCTAAATAAATATCACTAACAATAATGAAATTTTTGGTTAATTTTAATTTTAAATTATTTAATTTTTATTTATAAAAACAAACATTAAAACAATTTTATTTAATTTTGCTTCCAATATATTTCGGTTACACATCGGCAAACGGTCTGCAGGATAATTATTTTACACGTCTGCGCTTTTTGACGTGGAGATTGAAACCATATATAAATATTTTTAGATATGGAAAGGTCGCCAAAACCATCAATAAAGTGTTTATTTTAATTTTTATAATTAGATTTGAATTTTTTTAAGCTATTTTCTCTATATCCAGTACATATAGGTTCAATATTGAAGCAATTGAGGAAAAAGTTCAGGTCGTTCGTTTATATAGCGGATCTCTTTGCCAAATACTTGAGCTCAAAGTTTCAAGAATGTGATTATTGCGATGATAACGCTTTCCTTAGCTCCATTTATAATATTTTAAATTTAGGAATGCCAATTTTATATTTTCAAAAGCTTTTTTATCGTATGATTGTCAAACATATCTCGTTCATAATCAAACCATATATAGATCTTAGACAGCTTGGCTTCTCGCCGGGCAGATCTAATGTGACTAATTTTGTAAGTTTTTACCATATTTTCATCCCGAGCTTAAAGCTTCATCAGGTCAGGTCCATGTGTATAGTAACTTTTCTTGAGTCTTCAATAAGGTCAGCCCCTGCGTTCTCGTTAAGAAATTTTCCAGGCTAGGGTTTCATTCTTCTTTATTAAGCTGGTTAGCTTCATATCTATATAATCGTTATAATCGCGTACGCATCAGCAATACTTTGTCCGCACCTTATGGGAATTCCCTTGCACCACTTTTATTTAACATGTTCATAATTGTCATAGGGAGTTGCTTCCGTTTGTTCGATTATCTATTATTTGCCGATGACCGTAAAATATTTACCATGGAACTTAGCTAAATGCTATCACACCACATTTAGTTAAAGTTTCTATGCCCTTCTTCATATCAAATATATTATGTCAATTGGGTTTATAAAGCGAAACTCTACCCCGTTCACAGAACTTTTTTTATATTCCGGTTTTGTGCGGTCAATAATAGGGTCTGCCTCTTTTATCTGGAGACCATCTGCAATTGTGCACGTAAATAGGAATGAAGGGCTGTAAAAACAGTTATTATACCCTAAACCCATTGAAAATGGGTAAAAAGGGCAAAATGTTTTTGTGCAAATGTACATGTATGTAACAGGCAGAAGGAAGCATCTCCGACCCCATAAAGTATATATATTTTTGATCAGCATCAATAGCCGAGTCGATCTAGCCATGTCCGTCTGTCTGTCTGTCCGTCCGTCCGTCCGTCCGTATGTATGACCGCAAGGATATCAGAACCTATTAGAGCTAGAGACTTGCAATTTTAGTTGTAGGTCCTCCTAGTGCCTTCATAGATTGAGTTTGTTTCCGATAATCGATAACTTACTCCGTTTCCAAGCAATCGATAAAAATCGATAACGACATCCTGTTTTTTGAGCAAATTGGGTAAATATTAATAGCTAGAGTCACCAAACTTGATATGTTGCTTCTAGAATATTATATATATATATATATAGACTTTTTGAGAATACACAAATATTCTGTGGCGCAATAAGATGTACTGTAGAAAATGTCATCAATATAGGCTAAGAAACACAAACGTTATTAAAGAAAGCGTCCTTTGACTTTCCTCGTAAGAATTTTTGTATACATGTACACACACACATTCATGCGCGTCTGCTTTGAATTCTATCAACATGCTGCATCATTGCAATTGCGACTGTATTTTTTTCTGATCTGCTATTTTAATTCGTTTTTTTCTCATTATGACTCAATTATTGGTGTGGCTGTTGAGAGGCAGTGGTAGGTCTTGCGGTCTGTCGCGAGTTCGAGCCCTACCGGGGAACCTTTTTATTTTATTTCGTGGCTGGTGTGGCTGATCAGTTGCGAGTTCGAACCCTGCCAAGGGAACTTTTTTTTTTTTATTTATCTTTATTACATCAAACGAGCGTGTAGCGCGACCTGCATTTGGTGTTGGAATAAGAGGGTTCAGGGTATTCCCTAGTCGGGAGCTCCGACTAGAACCTCTTACTTGTTAAAATTTAATTTGCAATGCCCTAATTTTGCTAGCACCTTGCTGCCTTACAGAGCTGGGTGTCGATTACTACACTTATCTTCACTGGAAGAGAGTGATAACAGCGCTGCATTTTAAACAACTTTAATTGTAAGAATTATTGACTGTTCGTCTCTCGTCAAGCACGCATTAACTTCAATGTGCCGAGCAGGGAGTCATAGAGCTGCTTGTGCAAGCACCGAGTCTATGAATAAATCATTAAAGCTTTATAAAAATCTCTCAACTAAAATGAATTTTGATTCTTCTGCCAATAGTGCTTTGGTTAAACATGAGCTTCAAGAATTCTTTCTTTAAAACTAATAGATTTACAATTTCCTTAAGTTTCATGTTTTTTGTTTAGCTATATTAAATTTTTGGTAATATTAGAGATAGCCTGAAAGCTACCAAAATTGGTTAATAGATAATCAAATTTGTATGACTGCCTCGTTATAAATGCCACTTTAGACATTAAAACAAAGGAATTCTTCAGACTAAACCTTAACTGAAAGTTGACGGTGGCGAGATTGTGCCTCGTTCAATTCGTCAAGTTATCATAAACGCGCTGGATGTCGCTGACCACCGCAATGTTGACTGTTGCTTATGTTTTGTCAGCTAATATGCAACGAGGTCTTAAATGCTGCCGTTGTGTGGCCTTTGACACCGCCAATGTCATCAGCAGTTTACTGCTTCCCCGTTGGAGACATGTGCTTCTTCGGTTCTCTTGTCTCCTTCTCAAATATAATTTGATGAGGGCAAGGCCGCTGACGATAGCACTACTCATTGACGCGTCGGCCTTGACTTCCCTTGTAAACTCCAGACTTTACAGGAATTGTATTCTCAGACGATTATCGTGACGGATATGTTTAATAGGCGGGCGCCACTTCTTCATGACTTCACTAAGTAGGTTGTTCCTATTTACGAGCTTAATACCGTTGACAACGGCGATGCGGTTGAAGCTCTCAAGTTGGGCACCGACTACATCTCTGGGCTGTTGTCTGTGCTGCCTCCCTTAGGCGGCCGTTTATCATTACGGTATCATCCTCGACTATCGTGATTGGGTCCAGGTGGCTGGGTTAAGTTTTGAAGTGGGCAACAGCACGCAGATGTAAACTTTGGTTTCAGATTCGCACACGGCCACTACGTTGTTAGATAGCTGCAGCGTTCTACCGTTGTGCGCTACTAAAAAGATGGTAAATCTTGCGGAAAGTCTTTATCTTAGGGTATTTAATATTAATTTATTTTTATTTTTATTTTTTTTTTTTTGTTTGTTTATTGTATTGAATCAAAAATAGCATACATTTTTATTACAACACAGTTGGCTTAGGTGATATTACGCCAAGCCTGGTTGGGTCCTCAGGCTTTATCGTGGACAAACGTCAAAGGCGGCTTTTTGAGTAAGGCTGCATCGTCACGTAGGTAGTCGGGGGACTCTGGGGCGTCTCCTATGTCGTGGTTGGAGGAGGTCCTTAAACGATCTTCTCTTGAGCCTCCTGACTACACACCTCCCAGCGAGGTCTCTTGCTACCCGGCTGCAGTGTCGCTGCAAGCGTTCGCTGTACAGGTTGGCGAATGCTCCGACTTGGCTGTCTATGGTCTCCATTTTGAGGTCTCTGTGCAAGGTAGAATTTCTGACGTACCAGTCAGCCCCCGTAATTCGGCGCAAGGCCAAGTTTTAGAGTGTCTGAATCCGTCTTCGATTTGTCCGAGATGCAATGCCCCAAACCTGAATACGGTATCTCCAAGTTGGTGCCACCACGACGTTGTAAACTGCCCGTTTGCAGCGAAGTGGCAATGGGCTGCTGGGGTTTAGTAGCCAGTTGGCCTTGGCCATCTTATAGCGGCACTGCTTCAGAAGGCCGTCGATGTGCGCCCAAAAACTAAGCCTCTTATCCAGTACAATTCCAAGATACTTGGCGCTTCTGCCAGGGTGGAGGGGGCTACCGTCTATCCAGACTGCTGGAGCCTTGCCACGGCTCAGTGTGTAGTTGACCGCCTGGCATTTGGAGGCATTGAGCTTGATGTTCCACCTGCGTGTCCAGCTCTCAAGCAAGTGAATGTATTCCTGGGCACCGTCAGTGGCTTCGTACTCGCAGTGGGCTGAGTAAAATATTGCCACGTCAATGGCAAATGTAGCCATCAAGTATTTGCCTGGGGTGGCAAACTCGTGTAGTTCATCCGGAGTGGGGATGTCTGCCGTGTACAAGTTGTAGAGAAAGGGGCCCAGTACGCTGCCTTGGGGGACACCCGCCTTCATTTTGCGGGCAGGAGAGATTGCTGCTCTAACTTTGACTTCGAACTTTCGCTCCATTAGATAAGAGCGATCCATCAATCCAGACTCGGTCAAAGGCCTGCTTAACGTCTACAATATGGTTAATCACTCTGTGAACCTGTTCAACAGCGCCATGCTCTCCCCTGAATCCAAATTGGTGTTCAGGAAGGATGGCCATGTGATCCATAAGCCTTGAAAGTCGGGCGACAATCAGTCTTTCCCAGACCTTCGACAAGGAAGGCAGGAGACTGATCGGCCGATATGACTAATTTATTAATTTATTAATTTAGTGATGGTTTTGGCGACCTTTCCATGATATAAATATATATTTGGCTGGCTCGAGGTCCGGGCTTGTTTAAATAAAACAATGAAAACAATTTTGTTGAAGTTTGCTTCCAATATATTTAAATTGCACATTGGCAAACCGTCTTCAGGGCACTAACACAAGGTACAAAAAACAATTAACATTACATTCATACATTCTTTTACACGTCTGCGCTTTTTGACGTGGAGATTCAAACTGAGTCTGTTTGGCTGTTTAAAAGATGTCTGTACAAGTGAGCGCAATTTTCCGTGTGTGTCTTATAGTTTAATCGTTAGTTGGTGGGTGTGTTAATTATGTGTAGCATTTCTAATGGTGTCGTTTGTTGTGGTGTTGTTCTTGTTGTAAGATTGCTGTTGCATCAAAGTTTGGTGTGTGGTTGCTTCTCATACAGTGGGCCATAAGTGCTGTTTTCTGCATATTATTTTGATGTCTTAATTTGAAGTCTGATTTATGTTGAGTAATCCTTGTTTTTATACCCTGAACCTATTAAAAATGGGTAAAAGGGGTATATTGTATTTGTGCAAAATGCAAATGTATGTAACAGGCAGAAGGAAGCATCTCCAACCCCATAAAGTATATATATTCTTGATCAGCATCAATAGCCGAGTCGATCCAGCCATGTCCGTCTGTCTGTCCGTCCGTCCGTCCGTATGTATGATCGCAAGGATCTCAGAACCTATAAGAGCTAGAGACTTGAAATTTTAGATGTTGGTGCTCCTAGTGCCTGCGCAGATCGAGTTTGTTTCCGATAATCGATAACTTACTCCGTTTCCAAGCAATCGATAAAAATCAATATCGACATCCTGTTTTTTGAGCAAATTGGGTAAATAATGTAGAAGACAAATGTCGCTTGCAAAGTAAAGCACACAATTATTTCGATACGTCTTCTTTATTCGACTGTACGATCGCGACTGACTCCGCGTTCGTTTTATGCTTACAGACTATAGGAGAATAGACAATTAGTTTATGCATGTATAAGCGAGACAAGGAGTGATTCGACTTGTCGAGCTCTTCTTACAAGAACTAGAGTACAACAGGAATATTAGAGTTGAGCGAACTTAAGACAAACGGGAGATTGTTGCGTAAATGGCCTTGACTATGTGTCTGTCTGTATGTATGTCTGTACATACATGTATTTATCCTACTACAACTCGGCCGTTCTGACGATTAAGATCACCTGATCTCAGTTGCTTTTTTTTTTTTTTGAATATGATTAATTTAACATTTTATGATTCTTAAAGCTAAAAAAATATTACAATGTTTCTTAGTTTATTTCTAATTTCCTACCTATGGTCTTATGTTCTGAGCACTCCAACTTGGAAAAGAATGTTCTACTTATTCGATAACCGAATCCCAATGGATTCCTTTTTCTGGCTCTGTAAGCTTGGTGATCGTTGGACCTAGACTCCTGTTTATACGCTCAACTTGTCCGTTTGCTTGTGGAGAGTCTGTGGCTATTTTCATGTGTTTTATGTTGGAATCTGACAAAAATTGTTCGAACTCCCTGGACGTGAAACAACTGCCCCTGTCTGAAACTATGCATTTCGGCCTGCTGTATGCCCTAAAATAATCTCTTAGTGCTTTTATAGCTTCTTTTGTGTTTGTGGTTCTGGTAGTGTATAGCCTGACAAACTTGGTGAGCACGTCGACTATCACAAATATGTGTTTGTTCGCTCTTCCTGTAACTACTGGCCCATAATGATATACATGTATTGACTCAAACGGTTTATCTCCTTTGGGTATACTATGTAAGAATCCTTCCGCTTTGCAATTTTTTGGTGAAAATGCAACACATTTAAGACAGTTTTCAATGTATTTAGTGCATTTCTCCTTGGCATTCGCTATCCAATAACTCTTGGAAATCGTATCCATCATCTTGTCTCTGCCTATGTGCCCCAACTCATTCTGATACTTATGCAATACTTGGTTTTCCATGTCCTCTGGCACGCAAAATAGTAGCCTGTCGTCGTTCGTTTTCCAGTAAATAATCCCGTTTCTCATTTCTAACATCTTGTGTTCATTTTTCTCTAAAAGCTTTTTATACCCTGAACCCATTGAAAATGGGTAAAAAGGGTATATTGTATTTGTGCAAAATGCAAATGTATGTAACAGGCAGAAGGAACTATCTCCGACCCCATAAAGTATATATATTCTTGATCAGCATCAATAGCCGAGTCGATCTAGCCATGTCCGTCTGTCTGTCCGTCCGTCCGTCTGTCCGTCCGTCTGTCCGTCCGTATGTCCGTCTGTCCGTATGTATGAACGCAAGGATCTCAGAACCTATAAGAGCTCAAATTTTAGATGTAGGTGCTCCTAGTGCCTGCGCAGATCGAGTTTGTTTCCGATAATCGATAACTTGCTCCGTTTCCAAGCAATCGATAAAAATCGATATCGACATCCTGTTTTTTAAGCAAATTGGGTAAATAATTTGAGCTAGAGTTACCAAACATGATATGTTGCTTCTAGAATATTATATATATGTCAAGTATCTTTCATTTTATACCTATCGCCACCTCCCCGCTACCACCCTAGAGTTATAAATCAAGTTAATAACCCTACTTGTATTGCCAACCAATTTAAGCCACAATTTAAATGCAAATGACTCTTTGAGAATACACAAATATTCTATGGTACGATAAGATATACTGTAGAAAATTTCATTAAGATCGGTTTTTGTTTTGTTTTTCGGTATTTTGCGCACTACTGCGCACGTGTTGCGACGCAATTTTTATACTTGTACAGTGTACAGTGTACATTGTACACACACACATTCATACGCGTCTGCTTCGAATTCTGTCTGCACTGCGATTGTTTTTTGTGTTGCTATTTTAATTGGTTTATTTCTCCATAATACTCAATTATTAGTGTGGATGTTGAGTAGAGGCAGTGGCGAGTGGTGCGGAGGAAAGTAAATATGCGGTCAGTTGCGAGTTCATCAAACCCTGCCAATGGAACTTTATTTTTTTTTTCTCTTCTTTATTAATTCAAACGAGCTCCATTTGGTGTTGGAATAAGAGGGTTCAGGGTATTCCCTAGTCGGTAGCTCCCGACTAGAACCTCTTACTTGTTTATATTTTGTAGTTTTAAATCTTTTGCCTGGCAAATGATTAGACTGTCCTCAAAACTATTTGGTTCTATTATTAAAACATTCATGCATCTAATTAGAGCATCTACATGCTGCATTTTGTTCCCAGCTCTGTGGGCTAATTCGTTATCGTAGTTTTGTAACTCCAACGCCCACCGGGCAATTCTAGGATTGAGTTCGACTTTGTTTAAAGTAAGCATTAAAGAGTTGCAATCTGTAGTTTTTTAAAACGTTTCCCTTGCAAGTAAATTCGAAATCTTTGGAGTGCATAAAAGATTGCCAACGTTTCCAGTTCAAAACTGTGGTACCTTGACTCAACTTCAGTCGTTCGTTTAGAAAAATAAAATACCGGATGCGACTTGCCATCCTCTTTCTTTTGCTTTAGCACGGCTCCAAAGCCAAGAGAACTAGCATCGCAATGTAATTCAATCTCGTCTTTATAATCATAAATTGTTTTTCTTTCTTCAAAAGATCATATAATGGCTTAGCTATTGTTGAAAAATCTTTAATTAAACGCCCAAAATATGAGCACAAACCGAAAAAACTTTGTACCGTCTGTGTTTTATCTGGTACTGGGAAATTTTTGATCGCTTCTATTCCTTTGTCGTCTGCTCTAATGCCTTCACTTGTTATGAGAAATCCCAAATATTTTATCTTCGATTGCAAAAATTAGTGTGTGTCTAAATGTTCCTCAACATCTCTGCTTGCAATCATAATGTCGTCCATGTATACAATAAACTTGTTCTCTCTGATCAAATCTGCAAAAATTTTGTTAACGAACCGTTGAAATACAGCAGAAGCATTTTTTATACCCATCGGCATTCTCAAAAACTCATATTGACCCAAAGGGGTCACGAAGGACGTATATTTCACAGAATCTTTGTTAACAAACACGTTTTTAAGATCCAACTTCGAGAATACTGTTTTATTGACGAGCTTGTCTAAAAGATCGTCAATCAAAGGCAACGGATAGTTGTCTTTTATTAATACTTTGTTCAGTTTTCGGAAATCAATGCATAATCGCAAATCACCCGTTTTCTTTTTTACCAATACTATGGGTGAGGCATACTCGGAATCGCTTGGACGTATGATTCCGGCTTCTAGGTATTCGTCTAACATTTTTTGGAGCTTGTCTTTTTCCGTGTGTGAGAGCCGCCTTGGTGAGCAACTAAAAGGCTTATAGTTTTCTAACTATATTTTCATTTCGCATTTAACGATTGGATCATTTGGCTTCTTTGCGTTAACATACGTTTTATCAAACATTTTTACGAATCGACATTTCATTTCATAGCTTAAATTTTGCCCACAGTTGTAATCTGGAAACTGATCATCCACTACATTTATGCAAAACATATCTTTGTCAAAATTATCTTTCATAACTTCATTTAAAATATGCTCGTTGTTAGCTTTTCTTCTAAAGTTGTCATTAAAGTATTCGCGTTTGTCGGTCGCATTATTCGATGACTTATTTGTACTAACTGTTTCGTTGAGCATTGTTTGCTTCATAATTTTCTGATCGCTTAACAGTCGCTTACTAACAGCTGCATCCCTTACTAATTGCTCGCTAACAGTTTGATCGCTTACCAGTTACTCAATAGCCTTCTGGTTTCTTAACAGTTGCTCAGTAACAGTCTTGTCTCTTAACAGTTGCTCACTAACAGTCTGGTCTCTTAACAGTTGCTCACTAACAGTCTGGTCTCCTAACAGTTGTCCCCTAACAGTCTTGTCTCTTAACAGTTGCTGTTTATTGCAACCTTCTTGTATTTTTGGTTTCCTTCGCCTCAACCAGGCTTAGGGTGTCTAGATTTATGGTCAGACCACAAGTACTCATGAAATCCCTGCCCATTACTACATTATGACTTATAGACTCAACCGCAACAACAATTAATTCAAAATTTTTATTGATTCTTTGAAAATAAAGCACGACGTTTTTCCAATTATATTAAGTCGGCTTTTATTTAGTCCAAAATATAAATTGACAACTGAATCTAATGGGATTTCACTAGGTATATATGATTTTTACACAAATGAGATTGCGCTGCCGGAGTCTATGAGGCATTCTGTAATAATTGATAGTTTAATGTAATGACTAAAGTAAATTTTTAAACACATTACGTAGTTGTTGTCGCTCTCGCTTGCGCTCTTCTAAATTACACATTGAGCTACAAAATGGTCCATTTCGCCGCATGCGTAACAATATCCAGGGATTCTCTATTACTTGCGGCAATCCTTCATGAAATGACCACGGTGGTTGCAGTTTCTGCAACGTACGTCATTGTTGACCAACGCCGTTGTTGGAAGAATTATATTGGCAAACGCCTGACGCATCTGCTCAGGATTAGCGAAACACTGTATCCGGGCTTGGTCGCGCAACGTTTCGGACGGAACTCCCTCGATGATCTGTTCCAGGAGTTCATCTTCGTCCATATTGATAGTCTGGGCTAGCATTATCTTCTCTTCAAAATAAACTGCAAATTTTTCTTGTGGTTGCCATTCGCGCTGTTCAAACTTGCGTCGCATGTCCGATTTTGAAATTTTTTCTCCGAAAGCCACGATCAGCTGATTGCACAATATTCCTATTGGCTGCAGTATGCGCGTTGAATTGCCATGCAACCAGTGTTGCGCTTTTCCTTTCAGCCTTGTGATAAACAACATGCGCAAGTAATTGTCTTCCAAATCGTAGATTCGCGCAATGTTTTTGATTTGGTTGACCCACATGCGTGCACAACCGTTTCCATCGAATTCTAACGTTGCCTCTTTCGCGAGTGCGGTTGTTGCAGATGATCCGTGATTCGCTGTAGTTTTTTCTCTTTCATACGCTTGTAGAGTTTCTGCAGCTGCTTCAATGCCAACGCCGCTGTCTTCGTCTCGACATTCGTTGTTGGCAACGCCGTTATCGCTGTCTCTGTTTTGACTTTCGTTGCTGGCGCCGCCGTTGTCGCCGACGCTGCCGTTTGTCGATACATTTTGCTGCTGAACTTGCTGTAATTGGAAGTAATAATTCCATCAGTTCGCATACATGTAAATTATTTGGGGCTTCTGCTTGTTGCTGCGTCGTCATGGCTCCGATCTGGCTGCATGCCGTATTCTGCTGCTGCACGACATCTATGCTGTTGCTTCTCGGTCGAGCCTATCTGTTCCCAAGTTTAGCTGATTCCAGCCTGTCCACATCGTCGGTATCTAAACCTATGGCACTGCCCCGTGCACTCGTTGGGAATGTGTTTAGATGAGCAATCAATTCCGTCTTGCTTCCTGTTGTCGGTGCTCCTAAGACAGATAGCCAATTTTTTAATTGGATGACCGTGAAAATGTTCAAATCCATTTTTTTTTTTCGCTAGGTTGAACCACTTCTGAATTTGTAGAAGACAAATGTCGCTTGCAAAGTAAAGCACACAATTATTTCGATACGTCTTCTTTATTCGACTGTACGATCGCGACTGACTCCGCGTTCGTTTTATGCTTACAGACTAAAGGAGAATAGACAATAAGTTTATGCATGTATAAGCGAGACAAGGAGTGATTCGACTTGTCGAGCTCTTCTTAGAAGAACTATCAGTTATATTGTATGCATCCTCGGTTTGACCAGTACTGGAAGTGATGTGGTCTACCCCTTGTCGCCGTTTTAAAAGTTTCCCCGATTCTTGGGACTTATTAAATGCCATCGATTGTAACTATTTTGATGAGAATGCTACGTCCATGGGCTCTGCGTATTGGGGCTTTGTGTCTGCCTGTTCAGCAGCCCTTCATCTCCTCTGCATTGGAGTAAAATACTTTGAAATCAAGTTAGATCGGGAGCTCCCGACTGGGGGATACTCTGAACCCTCTTCTTCCAACACCAAATGCAGATATATGTACTATTCTAGAAGCTACATGTCTAGTTTGGTGCCTCTAGCTCTTATTATTTACCAAAATTGCTCAAAAAACAGTATGTCGATATTGATTTTTATCTGAGATCCTTGCGATCACACATACGGACAGACGGACGGACGGACGGACGGACGGACGGACGGACAGACAGACAGACGGACATGGCTAGATCGACTCGGCTATTGATTCTGATTAAGAATATATATACTTTATGGGGTCGGAGATGCTTCCTTCTGCCTGTTACATACATTTACATTTTGCACAAAACAATTATACCCCTTTTACCCATTTTTAATGGGTTCAGGGTATAATTTAAAGAGCATACACCAAACGTGGTGAGTATAGATTTAACATAGTTTACCTTTTGATTACCTATACCTTTCCTCCCAAAAGTGGTAAAAACTTCGTTTTAAATCTAGGGCCTTGCGCAAAGTGCACATATATAAAACACCTTTAGATGCCATATTTATTCGGTGAGGATTTCATTAAGATCTGAATAAAATTATTGGTGATAATCTAGTCTACATATCACATAGTGTGAGAGAGGCTGACAACTGGTTTATAGGAGAGCATATTCCAATTAGGATGTACCGCAAAATCCGCCTGAGTGCTGCAGATATCATCGTGCCTGCCCTGACCTCCCATAGTGACGATTCTGTTAAGACATACCTGGACAGGTCACCAACCCTGAACTTAGAAGAAGTTGAAGTGTTACGTTAAAACCACCTTTTCGCGGCAGGGCAAACTCTTGGCTCGCACGACAGTCGACCAAAAATGGGCTTGATTTGGCTGCTACAGGCGAACCTGCACCATACAAAGGGTTGTCGGCCACTCTGTATAGAGTCGTATCTGAGGATGTAATCAACATGGCTTTTATCTAAGAGGGTCGTCGACTTCTGGAAGCAGAAGAATAAGCAGCTAGACTTTGGAGGCAATGCACGCACATCTCCAAGTATAGGGCCAGTGATCATTGATGTGGACGAACTGAATATCTTTTGTGAGGAGCATGTCTCTTAAATAGGGTACTGGTCCACCGTCAAAATGCTATCGGATGCAATGATGGATCATGATCATTTTCTTGATTTGTGAATGTCTTACCTTCACAAGGTAATTCACGGGCTTTTGTGGCCAGTTTAAATAGTAAAATAGAATGCAACAAAGTTGCCGCGGGACATGATCTTAATTTTACCTATTTTATTCATATTTTATTTTCTATCCTGCCGACCACACTGGAACCCTTGTTTTTTTGCATTGCCTTGGTGAAGGTACGCAACAATATTCTATGGCGAATTAAACAACAGATGATGAGACTAGGTTATATTTGCATACCCTGAACCCATTAAAAATAGGTTAAATGGGTACAATGTAATGTATTGCATAAGTGTGTAACAGGCAGAAGAAAGCATCGCCGACCCCATAAAGTATGTGTATACTTAATCAACATCAATAGCCGAGTCGATCTAGCCATGTCCGTCTATCCGTCCGTATATAGGAACGCAAGAATATTAGAACCTATAAGAGCTAGAGACTTGATTTAGAACGTTGACTCTCCTAGTGCATGCGCAGTCCGAGGTTGTTTCTGATAATCGATAACTTACCCCGTTTCCAAGCAATCGATAAACGTCGAAATCGGTATCCTGTTTTTTGAAAAAATCTCGTAAATGATAAGATCTAAAGACACCAAATGTTACAAGTATCTTCTGGAATATCAAAGATATTTTATAAATATATATATATAAAGCCCCCAAGTGGCAACTAGCGCAAAGAGGAAGAATTTCTGGATATTCATATTCATATGCATTTCTGTCTGAAAAGAAAAAATACAATTCCGATTGTAATTTTTACAGTCATTTTAGTTTTATAATTATTTGTTTGGCTGGCTCGAGGTCCGGGGTTTACTCATTCAAACCAATATTGAAAACGCAATTTTTTTGTTTGATTTTAACCAAAATATTTCGGCTGCACTTCGGCAACCGTCTTCAGGGCACTAACACAAAAAAACAAAAAACAATTAACATTAAGATACATTAAATAAAATTGAAACAACTACTTAAACAATTTAAACAAATTTTTATAAAAAACTTGCATTGTTTTACACGTAACGGTGAGCGAAGTTTTCGCCTGTTGTTCGGTGTGTTTATTATGTGTAACATTTCTAGTGTATGTCTTTTGTTATAGTGTTGTTCTTGTTGTAAAATTGTCGTCGCATCGAAATTTGGTGTGTGGTTGCTTTTTGAACAGTGGGTCATAAGTGATGTTTTTTTATATTATTTTGATGTCTTAATGTGAAGTCAGATTTGTGTTGGGTTATTCTTCTTTTTAGTTTGGATTTTGTTGTGCCGATGTACACGCTGTTGCAATTATTATTATTATCCCCGCCACATGGTATTTTGTAAATGACATTACTTTTGTCCATCGTTGGTATTTTCGCCTTTGTATTATTAAAGAATTTTTTTAAAGTATTTGTGGGCTTATGAGCTACTTTTATTTCTTGTCTGTTATAGCAGTCTGAGTTTATGAGCCGTTCCGATAATCTTGGTACATATGTTAAAGATTTATATATTTTTGGAGATTCTGTTGGTTTTTGTGTTCTAATATGTTGTCTTTTAAATAATGTTATAATTATATTCCTCGGGAAGTCATTTATGGTCAATAGTTTTTTAATTTCGTGTTCAATTTCTTTATGGTATATTGTGTCCGATATGTTTGTCATCCTTCTCATACAGCTTAGTGCTGTATTTATAATCATACTTTTTGGGTGGTTAGAGATGAAGTTAAGTATTCGTCCAGAGGCTATGGGTTTCATATACCACTTAGTTTTGAGTGAATTGTCCACTCTGTTTACCAAAGTGTCTAAGTATGGTAAGTAGCTTCCCGTCTTGTTCTTGTTCCACTGTGAATTTTTTATGTTTGTGAAACGAATTTAATTCTTTGAGAATGTTTTGTACTTCTGGTTTGTTCGTTACAGCAAAAATGTCATCAATATATTTTGTCAGAAGTTTTGGTTTTGTTGTCAATTTATCAGTAATATTGTCTAAAAGTTCTTCCAATATTATGTCAGCTCTTACTGGAGAGGCCGGTGATCCCAGTGGCATTCCTTTTAATAATATGTACACCCTGTCATCATATTTAAAATACCTGTTCTCTTGAATACAGAATTTAACTATATCCATAAACAATAGTTTAGGTATAGTTGTGTGTTCCTCTAATTTGGTCCATTTCCGTCTTATAGTGTCCAGTACCAATTCTATTGGTATGCTGGGAAACAGGTATACTACGTCAAAAGATACTAATATTTTGTCTTCCATGATAGTGGCGTAATTAACTCTGTCTTTGAACTCTTATGAATTCTTAATGTTATATCTAGAGTCCATTGTCAAGTTTCATAATATTTTTATAATATATTTGCATAGTCCATATGATGGGGGACCGATAGAAGAGCATATTGGTCTCAAAGGTGTTCCTTCCTTGTGAATTTTCGGTAGTCCATATATTCTTAGGGGTACTGCTGTGGTAGTAATCATCTTATTTCTTTCGTCCTTTAAAATTAGACCAATCATAAATAATTGTGTCACAAGGCTGTTATTCTTTGTCTGTGATCTTGATGTCGGACCCTTTTTAATGTTCTATACGCGCATAAGTCATCTAAAATATTTGTCATTTTATTGATGGCTCTGGCGACCTTTCCATATTTCAAAATATTTGTTGGCTGGCTCGAGGTCCGTGTTTGTAAAAACAAACAATGAAAACAATTTTATTTAGTATTTGCTTCCGATATATTTCGGTTGCACATCGGCAAACCGTCTTCCGGGCACTAACACCAAGATACCAAAAACCAATTAACAATTATAATACAATAAATTAAACAGTTTTTCGATCATTTTACATACATTATTTTACACGTCTGCGCTTTTTGACGTGGAGATTGTTACTGAGGCTGTTTGGCTGTTTAAGAGGTGTCTGTACAAGTGAGCGCAATTTTCTGTGTCTGTCTTGTAGTATAGTCGTTTGTTGGTTGGTGTGTTAATTATGGTGGTTGCTTTTCATACAATGGGTCATAAGTGCTGTTTTCTGTATATTATTTTGATGTCTTAATTTGAAGTCCGATTTATGTTGACTAATCCTTGTTTTTATCTTCGATTTAATTGTACCTATGTAGACACTATTGCACTTGTTGTTGTTTTCCCCGCCACATGGTATTTGGTAAATGACGTTGCTTTTGTCGATCATCGGGATTTTGGACTTTATCTTGTTGAAGATTTTTTGTAATGTATTCGTCGGTTTGTGTGCTACTTTTATATCTTGTTTGTTATAACAGTCTGAGTTTGTGAGCCGTTCTGATAGTCGTGGTACATATATTAGTGATTTGTATATTTTATCAGGTTCTGTTGGCTTTTTTGTTTCAATTTGTCGTCTTTTTAATAATGTTTTGATTATATTTGGTGGGAAGTCATTTTTGGTCGAGTTTTTTAATTTCATGTTCAATTTCTTTGTGGTATATTGTGTCCGATATGTTAATCATTCTATTCATACAGCCTAGTGCTGTATTGATTATCATACTCTTTGGGTGGTTTGAATTGAAGTTGAGTATTCGTCCGGAGGCTATGGGTTTCCTATACCACTTTATTTTGAGTGTGTTGTCCATTCTGTTTACAATAGAGTCTAAAAATGGTAATTTCCCGTCCTTTTCTAATTCCAAGGTAAATTTGATCTGTTTGTGGAAGGAATTCAATTCTTTTAGAATTTCCTCCACTTCTATTTTGTTAGTTATGGTTAAAAGGTCATCTACATTTTTGGTCAAGAGTCTTGGTTTTATTTTTAATTTATCTGTAATCTTGTCCAACAGTTCCTCCATTAATATGTATTTGCGATTACTGGGGAGGCCGGTGATCCCATTGGCATTCCTTTTAGTTGTGTGTATATTTTGTCTTCGAATTTGAAATATCTGTTTTCCTGAATGCAAAATCTAACTATGTCCATAAATAGTTGTTTTGGTATGCTCGTGTGCTCTTCTAATTTGGTCCATTTTTGTCTTATTGTGTCAAGTGCTAATTCTGTTGGTATGCTGGGAAATAAGGATACTACGTCAAATGATACTAATGTTTCATCTTCTCTAATATGGGAGTTGTTAACTCTGTCTTTAAAATCTACCGCGTTCTTGATGTTGTACCTAAGGTCCATTGTCAGATTTTTTAATATTTGTATTATGTATTTGCACAGCCCGTAAGATGGAGATCCGATGGAAGAACATATTGGTCTCAGTGGCGTTCCTTCCTTGTGTATTTTTGGTAGTCCATATATCCTCGGAGGTACCGTATTTGTCATTTTGTTATTGTAGTCGTCGCTATCCATTGCTACCGTTTTGTTACCATTGTCAGAAGATAATATTTTGATCTTGTTATTTTCTTGTAAGAATTTACGTGTCTGCTCCACTGTGTCTAGTATTGCTCAATCCCTTGTGCTTTGGTTGTTCTTCGTTTTGTATTCCTTAGCTAATAAAGTGAATTTAGTGAGTGCCGATTCTTGTGTTTCTTTTTCGTTTATCGTCTGTACCAACTCTTCTCCGTCCGCAATGTATTTTAAGAGAGGTAATTCTTTCTTATTAATCGGGAGAGCGAATTTTGGGCCTTTCGCAAGTAGCGTTTCTACGTTAGGCGGGAATGCTGTTTTCGTTTTGTTTACAAGCCATTCTCTTTGAGTCTTGTTGTCCGCTACATCGAGGTTTCGTTTATTTCGTAGCTTGTCGTGTTTCGTCTCTTGCCTTTTCTTCAGTGTTGTTGTTATTTTGTTTTCTATGTTCTTCTCGCTCTCAAAAACGCTTTGGAGTCATCTGTGGTCATTAGTTGTTCTATGTTTGTTTTTGCTGTTTCCATATGTTTGTTTTATTTTTGTGATAAGTTGTGTTTGTGTTTTATACCATTAAATATATATATTCTTAATCATCATCAATAGCTGAGTCGGTCTAGACAGGTCCGTCTGCCCGTATGTAGGAACTCGTCGATCTCAGATTCCATACGAGCTAGAGAGTTAAAGGTTTGCAGATTTTGAACGCAGGTTGTGATAGTCGATGTTGTCCCGTTTCCAAGCAATCGATGAAAACGATATTGAAATCCTTTTGTTTGGGCAAACCCCTTAGGCTTTGAAAGCTACACTCACCAAACTTAACAAGTATCTTCTAGAACAATATATATCAACCAAGTAACTTTTATTTTGTAGCTTTCGCCAATACATTATTTTTATGGAAAATAAATTGTCGGTATTGCTTTCGAGTAGAGGCGGTGTCATGTAGTGCGGGCTGCTACAGGTTCGAATCTTATTGAGGAAACTTTTTTTAAAATTGTATTTTGTTATTGCTTCAGCAAACGAGTGCATAGCGCGAGCTGTATTTGGTCTTGGTAAAGAGGTTTCTGGATATCACCTAGATGGGAACCCCCTAACTTGCTTGGCTTGTAGAGCGAGCTGCTTCTGATATTGGTAGAAGAAGGTTCGGAATATAATAGCATAAAATGCGGCCTTTGGGTTGACAACAGAGAAGAAATCTTATGAAGCCTTGTACACTCCTATGCATGCAGGTACAATCCAGACTCGTACTGTTATATGTATATGCCGATATAATAATTTCTTTGAAATTTTAATTTAATGTTAAAAAAGAATATTGGACACCAACATTCATTCGCACTTCTTACCAAGCATATAAGTCAAACAAGTAAAAGGTTCTAGTCGGGAGCTCCCGACTAGGGAATACCCTGAACCCTCTTAGTCCAACACCAAATGTAGCTCGTTTGAATTAATAAAGATTAATTAAAAAAAAAAAGTTCCATTGGCAGGGTTCGAACTCGTAACTGACCAGCCACAGCAGCCAATAAATAAAAAAAAAGTTTCCCCTCTAGGGCTCGAATTCGCGACAGACCGCACCACTTGCCACTGCCTCTACTCAACAGCCACACTAATAATTGAGTCTTATTGAGAATAAACCAATTAAAATAGCAGCACAGATAACAATCGCTATTGCAATGCTGTTGCCAGAACTCGAAGCAGGCGCGCTTGAATGTGTGTGTGTAAGTGTATATCGAAATTCTTTGAAAAAACAAAACAAAAACCGATCTTGATGAAATTTTCTACAGGATATCTTATTGTACCATAGAATATTTGTGTATTCTCAAAAAGTCAATTACATTTAAATTGTGTCTTAAATTGGTTGGCAATACAAGTCGGGTTATGAGCTTGATTTATAGCTCTGCGGTGGTAGCAGGGAGGTGGCGATAGGTTTAAAATGAAAGATACTTGACATATGTATATATAATATTCTAGAAGCAACATATCAAGTTTGGTGACTCTAGCTCTTATTATTTACCCAATTTGCTCAAAAAGCAGGATTTCGATATCGATACTTATCGATTACTTGGAAACGGAGTAAGTTATAGACAATCGGAAACAAACTCGTCTGATCTCGAGTGGGCTCTTGTGGCCAGTTTAAATTGTGAAACAAAATAGTGTAGTAGTACATATTGTATCAGGTGTAATATTAGAATGTAAATAACATTAACCGACACGCTATAAATATATTCCATAAGGTAAATAAGTACCTATGTTAAATATAATTAACTTATTGCGATATGTACACATATTCGAAGGTAGAGAGTCGAGTTGAGTGTGTCGAACGATACAGTCTTCAGTTCAGAAGTGGTCTTGTTCACGACTTAATTTTTAACGTTTGAAACAAATCAATTAAACACTTCGAATACATATGTTCTCGCCTGACAAAAAAAAGTATCACTCAAAGATTTGAAGTCTTTGTGCAGAGCGAATAATTTAAAAACAAGTGGCACAAAACATTGTGTAATTCTAAGGCTGCAGGAAGTTGCGGCGCAGAAATTAAAACGAAGCTTTAAAATATGGAAAACATAACAATAAATAATCAACATAGTGCAGTGATTTTCGACGGCAGCGAAATATTGCCGATTATTGAAAAGACGGCGAAGTCTCTATTCGAACAAACAGACGGCGACGGCGTGGCGGTCAGCGAGAAATTGGACGGTGGCGGCAATAAAGGCGTCCTCGCGACGCCTACTTTTTTTTCCTTTTTTTAGTTATTCATGATCATCGAAACCTAGCATTACAATAATGGGATTAACTAACTTAACATTACTTATTAAGTAACAACAATATACGTCGATTGTGAAATAGAGGTCGAGAAAATCGGCAACGGCAAGCTGAAGGGTACAATAGCAACTACAAAAATGTGTGGCAGACACTTTTTGGTGTTCGAAGTGAACGGACGTACACACGGAATATAATTAAAAATCGAAATTCGAGTACACGCCCAAACTGCCAAACGCGGCTTTTGCAGTCCCGCACAAAGATTACAACGCATCAAGTATTGGGACCCAAACAGAAAAAAAAGAAAACAAAAACAATAACGTCAAAAATTATAACAAAACTACTTGCTGACAAAGCAATTTGCTTTAAGTGAGCAAGCCGTCTGCGCTGTCGTGCTGACATGCACCCAGCCAGTGGCGATGCCAATAGAGCCACCATTTCAATCCGAAAAGCAAAGTCACCAAGGAGCCCATGAATATGCAACTCATTACCTTGCAGCCGGCGGCCAACAACAAGCAGGCTCTTACCATCAGGAAGCTGTGTAAGCAGGGGTTCAAGTTGGAGACTGCTCAAAGAAGCCAGGGTGTGGTGCAATGCCATAGATGTCAGGAGTACGGGCACTCAGCCACATACTGTAGAAAACTACAAAGATGCGTTAAATGCGGGCTCAATCATCGCACTGCTGATTGCACACGGCCCGACTCAGTTCCGGCAACATGCACACACTGCGGTTGTAACCACCCTGCCAACTAAAAGGGCTGCGAGTGGTTTACCGAATATACAAAGCGTGCGGGAGCCCCAAAGCCCGCTAAAATGAAAAATCGCCCACCGATACAAGCGAACCGAAGCCGCAGCAATAAAGTGCTGCACCCACAGTACAAGTAGAAGGGCTTTCATGCGCCGCTGCCCCCAGCAGAGGACTAGCTGAATTCCGTCTTGCATGGACTTCCCCATCTACCAGGGAATATCTGACCAGCTCCTCTCTATCACTGAAGGCTGATCAACGCACGCACTGATCTCGGTGTCTTCTAGAGACAGATGTCTTCAACACCGAAATCGGCACTGGACGGGATGTAGAGGACGCCATCGAGCTGCTTAACGCAAAGATTCGCGCAGCAGCAGCCGAAGCCACCTCCCCACCAGTTGCCAGGCGGCTGGACAATGCTGGCAACGGGCTGACCGCAGACATAGACAACCTGCTCAGAATCAAAAGGCGGAGCAGACGCAGATTCCAGACGACACAGCATCCGTGGGACAAGGCGGAGTGGCGAAGAGCGGAGCGGCAACTCAAGGAGGCCCTTCGCAGACACAAAGACGCATCCTTCTCTAGAAGGTTGGAGAGCATGGACTATACCCATGACTCAGGATACTCGCTCTGGCGAGCAACTAAAAACCTGAAGCGCCAACCCTGGAGAACCGTTCCCCTTCTTCGCCACAATGGTAAATACTGCTTTACAGACGAAGAGCAAGCTGATACCTTCGCCAGCCACCTGGAGGAACGGTTTACTCCCTTCAATCTGGCCTCCTCAGAAGAGCTCGATGAAACAACCTGAGCGTTGGAGACACCGCTACAGATGCCACCACCTATCAGCCCCATCCGCGTGGAGGAGGTGATCAACGTCGTCAAAGTCCTTCCCAGGGCTAAAGCACCGGGCCATGATGGAATATGCCACACCACTCTGAAGGCCCTACCAGTGCGCGCGCTCCTTTTTATAACGTTGATCTTCAACGCCATATTAAGGACGCAACACTTCCCTGCCCAGTGGAAGTTAGCGAGGATCCATATGATCCATAAGTCGGGCAAGCCGGAATATGACCCTGAGTCATATCGGCCGATCAGTCTCCTGCCTTCCTTGTCGAAGGTTTGGGACAGACTGATTGTCGCCCGACTTGCTAGGCTTATGGATCAAATGGCCATTCTCCCTGATCAAAAATTTGGATTCAGGGGTGGGCATGGCGCTGTTGAACAGGTTCACAGAGTGATTAACCATATTCTTAAGGCTTACGACGACAAAGACTATTGCTATGGAGTCTTTGTAGACGTTAAGCAGGCCTTCAACCGAGCCTGGATAGATGGATTGCCCAGAAAATCAAGATGAGTCTTCCCGCCCCTTTCTTTCCACTTCTGCGCTCTTATCTAATGGAGCGTAAGTTTAAAGTCAAAGTCAGAACTGCAATCTCTCCTGTTCGCTATATGAAGGCGGGGGTCCCTCGAGGCAGCGTACTGGGTCCATTCCTCTACAATTTGTACACGGCAGACATCCCCACTCCGGATGAACTACACGAGTTCGCCACCCCAGGCAAATACTTGATGGCCACATTTGCCGATGACGTGGCAATATTTTACTCAGCCCACTGCGAGTACGAAGCCACTGACGGTGCCCAGGAATACATTCACTTGCTTGAGAGCTGGACACGCAGGTGGAACATCAAGCTCAATGCCTCCAAATGCCAGGCGGTCAACTACACACTGAGGCGTGGTAAGGCTCCAGCAGTCTGGATAGACGGTAGCCCCCTCCACCCTGGCAGAAGCGCCAAGTATCTTGGAATTGTACTGGATAAGAGGCTTAGTTTTCGGGTGCACATCGACGGCCTTCTGAAGCAGTGCCGCTATAAGATGGCCAAGGCCAACTGGCTACTAAACCCCAGCAGCCCATTGCCACTTCGCTGCAAACGGGCAGTTTACAACGTCGTGGTGGCACCAACTTGGAGATACGGTATTCAGGTTTGGGGCATTGCATCTCGGACAAATCGAAGACGGATTCAGACACTCCAAAACTTGGCAATGCGCCGAATGACCGGTGCTGACTGGTAAGTCAGAAATTCGACCTTGCACAGATACCTCAAAATGGAGACTATAGTCAACTTTGTTGTAATAAAAATGTATGCTATTTTTGATTCAATACAATAAACATTTAAATAAAAAAAAAACTAAGTAAAGGTGAATAAGTTTTATATGAAATAAGGGACGGCGTTGTATATTGAAAAATTAAGTAAAATGTATGGTTTTATGTTCCAGAACTGATAGAAAATCATTTTCTTTGTAGATACCAAAATGAAATGGGACACTTAGGAACAGACAATTTAACTGAGGTAATTAAAAATACATACTGGTTTACTAATACTGGGAGGAAAGTTGACGAGCATATAAAAAATTGTTTTAAGTGCATTGCATGTTCAGCAAAAAGTGGTAGATAAGTCATAGTCTACCAAAAGATAGTATTCCGTTTCAAATATTACATATAGATCCCATAGTGACCAAGAAAAAGCAAAAATACGGAGAAGATACACATTTTGGTGGTAGTGGATGCGTGCACAAAATTTGTAAGGTTATACCCGACCAAAACAACGAAATCCAAGGAAGCATAGATGCTCTAAATGATTATTTCAGAGCATATAGCACACCGGAATTTATTATTTCGGATAGAGGAACATGTTTCTCATCTGAAATCTTCAAGAAATTTTTTGACGAAAATATTATTAGAATTACTAAGGTTGCGACAGGTTCTCCGCAAGCAAACGGCCAGGTGGAAAGAATACTTAGGGCCCAATGAACAGTAAGTTAATATATGTGGAAAATAATGAGCAGTGGTTCAAAGTATTAACAGATGTACAATATGCAATGATTCTTAGAAGCATTAACGAACATCCAAGTGCAAAGTTGTTTGGTATCAGGCAAAAAGGAAAACAAATAGATAGTTTGAAAGTAAATGTAATATATTCAGAACATATGTATATGTAAAGAAATAAATGTGAAAATACGAAGTAAAGCAAAGGAAGTACACAGACAAAGTCAGGACTATTATAATATGTATGTGAATACGAAAAGACGGAAACCGAATACAAACGAAAAGGGAGATAACGTTATGATTAAAATTTTAAATTCAGCAGTGGGAGTTGCAAGAAAATGAATACCGTGGTATAAACACCATGGTATCAACATTTTCCCCTAAATGGCGAAAACCCACATTTAATATATTCCTAGAGTGGTTTCTGGACTGTTTACCATTGTTTCAGAGGGGAGCCTGCATTTTTGCTCATTACTGTAAAAAATTATTACCGATTTTAAAAATCTTAAGCATGGCCCGCGTTACTTAACCTATACTATTCCTTTAACTAGAAGCCGTGTGCCATCTTGAACTCCACTTCTATTTAAAAATATTTTTAAAGTGCATCAAATAAAGAACCAAATGTTTGAATCAGAGGTTTCCGCCTTTGTTAGTCTTGAAGCCGAATAAAAAACTTGCAAACCCGCATTTTTGATCCAATAGATGTGAACTTTGCAAAGGCGTATCAAATTAGTTCTGAGAAAGATCTTTGAAAATGAGTTTGAAACCGATAATAAACAAAAAAGTTTAGTTAATTTTTTCCGCTGGATTTCCACAGTTGCTGGTGGAATTAACTTAATCGCTGAAACACGTATTCGTGAAGTGTTTATGTAGAGCTTTGAAAATAAGTTTGATGCAAACCGTACAAAACTTATTGATTCCCCAAAAAAAATCTTTGAATCGCACTTATTACTGAGGTAGCTTTTGTTTTGCGAAAATTGTGAAACACGTCTCAAATGATTTTTCAAATAGATCTGTTGAAAGGAATTTGAGCGCGAAACGTCACCCACCAAATCTTTGACCTACATTTCCACCAAGGAGGAAAGTGTGAAACACCCCTTCGATAAGTGCGAAACACCCCTCAAATTAATTTGAACAAAGATCTATGAAAATAAGTTTGAGGCCGATCAGATGGTAAACACAAAAGTTGCATACAAACGTTTTTCCCGATTTTTCCACACTTGCGGGTGGAAAGTATACCTTCAGCACATAAGGTAACTACAGTGAAAATTTCAGAACCCTAGCTTTTATGGTATAGGCTGTGAGTAAATCACCGATCAGTCAGTCGGTCAGGACAAACAGTTTTATATATGGAGATAATCATAGCATACAAGCATTCCGTGTGCGCTATACCCGATTAAATAATTCGTTAGCCAATAGTAGGCCGTACTTACTTGAAGTTTGATTACGACTTGTTTTGTCACTCACACTTATATCCATCGGTGCAGGTTCGTTGGGCCCATCGAAGTTGCATCTTATGTGGTGTTTTTAAGTTGTCTGTTGCTGTGCATAAGGATAATTATTTAAACGGAAATCGCTGTTAGTGGTAATTCAAGCATGTACTTACAGATTACATATACATGTACTCAGATTGGCTGTCCTACAGAAAACAGCTGATAATCCTATGCAGCTTGACAAAGAAAATGTTAGTTAGAACGCATGCGCGTGAGGTACCAAACGAGATAGACTACGATTGCGGCTCTATTTTCTTCCCAGAGAAAGTCTTCTCTTTCACTCTTCCATGGACTGCTCTTCTTCTTTCTCTGTGCCACATCTACGTTTTACGTTACCAAGCGCGGCTATAATCTACCAAGTAAGATACGGTATGCATGCCACAACAACTCGGTCGTTTTAATTAGGAGATGAACATGAAGAGATGAAAACGACCGGTGCAAAGTTTTGGTTGAGCCAACTCCGCGTTAGCCGGTGTGAACAGGAGCTTAGTATTATGCAGTATATGCGCCGACTTAGGGGACGTGGTTGAGAATGGGGCTCTGTCGCCCAGTCGCCAAATTGTGTTAAATATTTAAGGCGTGGGATTGCTTTGAGCAGACCGGCCGATATCTGAGGTTGGTGGCACTGCTAATGTACCCTGTTGAATGTGAATCTATAATAGGTAAAACAGTACTACCTGTCTCCCATGGCACAAGTATCACCCCTTAGATTACTATCGCGTTCACGTGTCGATCGATTTATCGCTTAGCCAAATACGTTTGTCTTCAGTTTAATTACAACAAAAATAATTGAACACCTGAAGTCTTGTACAATCTTAATACAAAAGAGCAGACGATGTGCTCCCGTTGCGATGTGCGAACGAGCGCGACCGCATGGATAGCTCACTTTGACTACGCAACGCCAGCTACATTTTTCGCCAGTAATAATTAACGGAACTATGGTGTGATTGCTTCTTTTATTTTTTATTGATACGGGTGCGAGAAGATGCAAATAACAGAATAGCCGGTACGCGAGAGCGAGACACATTAGGCTGACCGCGTCGAGGGATAATACTATGCTCTGAGTATATACGAGAATCTAGAATCTTAGCTCGAGAAAATGTTAAATGAAAATGGGTCTGTTAACGAAGTTTATCAGTTTGGGGTTACATTTTTAATCATAAGAGCTAGATACACCAAACTTGATGGTTATATTTTAACATATTTAACCTTTTGGGTTCCTCTACCATTCCCCTCCCCAAAAATGGTAAAAACCTCGTTTGAGACCTAGTTTAAAAGCAAGAGCCCTGCACATGGCGCACACATATAACACAAACTTGGGTGCCATATTCATTCGCTGAGGATATAACAAAAATCAGAATGTAATTATTGGTGATATTTGAAAATAAATTTTCGAAAGTTTGAAATAAGGCTGGCAACTGGTACACTGGAAGACATATTCCATTTGGATTCACTTGACTTACTGACGCTCCACGAGAAGATGGCTAGAAGCAGACTCTCGCCAAGGGCATTTTCCTGCCTTGAATGCTGACTTACTGTAGTCTGGAGATGACAATTTTAAAAAAATGTGCTCAATCCACGCGTTGCCCGCTAGCTAGTTTGTGTTCTTGGAGACCTGCAGAGCGAGTCGCCCTATATGAGCCCCAGCTTAATCCATTAACATGGCCACAAATCAACCACGGTTTTTGGATCAGAGCCATGTGGATTCCGCCTTTGGATACGACCCTGAACAAGGTGGCCGGGACTTCTTCGCCATGGTGATAGTTCGCACAATGCAATTCAATATTTTCCATTTTTTAAATGGCGAAAACCCACACTCAATATTTTTCTTAAGTGGTTTCTCGATTGTTTTGCATTGCTTCAAAAGTGAGCCTGTATTTTTGAGCATTACTCTGAAAGCTTAATACCGATTTAAAAAAGTTTTAGGTTGGCCCGCTTGGCTCAAGATACATTCTACTAGAAGCCGATAATCAGTTAGCAGCCGCGATGCTATGCTACCCTACAATCTACCGTCAATCATAAGTGTACAGAATAATAGACGCTGAAATGTTTTAGGTATAGATTGACGAATTACTGATCTCGGTGACCGGAGTATTTAACCATTACCCTTCTTATATGGATGTTATTCCCATCTGATGAAATTGATATCAAGTACCAATACCGGCTTTGATATTATCAAAAGTCCATGGTGAGGATAACCTATGCAATTTGCCGATGGCCACACGTTTGGAACAAAAAGTACTACTTGTGTGACTTTTGACTAAACAGAACAAAAAGGGTTTTAAGTTTGATCACAGGTATCACCTTTACCTAACGTCATTTAACGCCCTCTGCCCAATTTTGAGTATCGGTATATAACGGCTCACCTATTTCTGAAATTCATCGGATTACCAGCTAACCAAAAATATACCACATAAAATTAGTAACCTGGTGCGACCATATTCGTGTTAGATACAATTCTTACACGTTCTGCTACATATGTTAAGAAATACCTTCAACAAAAAGCTCCATTAAGTATAATTTTGAAAGAAGATGTGACACCAACATTTATTTGCACTTCTTGCTAAGCATATTTGCCAAAAAGTCAAACAATGAGTAAGAAACCTATTACAAAGTATAAAATCAATTCGAATATTTATTCGGTGCTCAAGGTGAACGGACGTGCTCGCGGAAAACAATTAATAACCAAAACGCACAAAGAGTGCAAAGCACCAATAATTTCGCAAAAACGAAAAAAAATTAAAACAAAACTAATTTCTGACAAAGCAATTAGTTTTACGTGGATCGAAACCAAATCAAACACAAAATAAGGTGGTCACAAATTGAGCAAGTCGGCTGCGTTGCCGTGCTGACATGCACCCGACTAGCGGCAATGCCAATAGAGCAAAAATTCCAGTGAGTGCTGACAACAGTAATGCACCCACAATAAATAACAAGGGGCCGTCTCGAACTAATGAGGTAGGCCAACTAAATGCTGACGCCGCAACGCCGCCGAGCACCTCAATGCTTAACAGCCGCTTAGCAACAGCTGCTACAAAATTCTCCGCGCTGATGTCTGGAAGAAGTACTTCAGTCTCCCCTTCCTACCCTCTAATGGAATCCGAGGACCCCGGCAGCAGCCCACATGCTGGTGCTAGCACAATTAGACACGTTGACGCCCTAGTGCAAATAGTAGAGGCCATCAAACCCAATTCGCGCGCCGCAGCTGCGGCTCGACTGAGTCAAGCACAGGCAAAAAAAACTAACGACAAGCGCAAAGTCTCAGACAGCAGGACTCCACCTGCTGCGCGGCGAAAACTGAACAGAACTGACACCTGCCCAGATGGCACTGATGCTTCCAATAGATTTGTACTCTTGGCCCCACCCAATAACGTCGAAGACATGGATACTGACGAATCTGAGGCCGAGCAAGAAGAGAACTTGCATGCCTCAGCGACTCCTCAGGTTGGGGGCGACAGCCAGCCCAACGCTGTAGCCCATACCAGCTCCTCCGTGCCCGAAATAAGGGCCAACAACAATGCCCCCTCTGGAGGAAAGAAGCCACCCCCCATCGTACTAAATCGGGTCAGCGACATCAACGACGTGTGGCTCCTACTATCCGAAGTAGCGGATAACTTGACCATCAAATCCAACCTAGGTAGGACTATGCGAGTCCTAGCCAATGATGTGCCCACATACAGGGCCATCATACAGATACTGGATGAACACAAAATTGAGTTCTACTCATACCAGCTGCAGGAGGAGAAGCCCTATCGCATTGTTATCAAAGGCCTCCACCACTCCACACTCAACCGAGAACTCGTCGACGACCTGCGGACCCAGGGCCACACCGTTCTCCACGTGCACAACGTGAGCAGCAAAGCTACCAAGGAGCCTATTAACATCCACTTCATCAACTTGCAGCCGGCGACCAACTACAACAGCAACATCTGAGATCTGGAAACGGGAAAGGACTTTCCTCTGCCATCAAGGACATGAGCCGAGCCATCGATAGGATGACAGAAATGCAACAGCAGGTTTTGGGTATGCAACAGCAAATCCTTACCCTTCTAACAGCGTTACTATCCAAATGAACACACCACTGAAGGTGCTAATCTGGAATGCCAATGGCATTTCAGGTAAAGTACTAGAGCTGGAGGCCCTAGTACAAAAATACGCAATCGGAATAATTCTGCTGTCAGAAACTAGAACCAACGGTCCAACTTTCCCTAAAATCTTCGGCTTTGAGGCATACCCTGTACACTGGACTCAAAATCGCTCAGCTAGCGGTGGCTGCGCTGTCCTCGTTCGGAGTAACTTGGTTCACTTTCCGCAATTGACTATTACTAACCGTGTTTACCAATACTCGACTGTGAAAGTCTCAACTGATGCTGGTAACGTGGACTTTGGAGCAGTCTATTGCAGACCAAATGAGCAGACGTCGACTGACGACTTCAACGTCATACTCAGCTCGGCTGGAAGCAGATATCTGGTGGGAGGCGACTGGAATGTACATCACTGGCCGTGGGGCGCAAATAACAGCAATGCGCGCGGCCTTCGACTAGCTAGCAGCCTAGCGCACCGTCAAGCGAAAGTACTGACCACAGGTTCTCCCACAAGATACCCGTACGGCAGCCGAGGCACTCCGTCTTGTATGGACTTCGCCATCTACCAGGAGATCCCTGACCAGTGCCTCTCAATCGCTGACGATTGGGATCTCCCCAGCGATCACCTGGCCCTGATAGTTACCCTGGAGAGCAGGGCCAGGGTGGTCAGCGCAATATCGAGGCTGATCAACGCACGCACTGATCTCGGTGTCTTCCAGAGACAGATGAGTGAAAGTATACACCTCAACATCGAAATCTGCACTGGACGGGATGTAGAGGACGCCATCGAGCTGCTTAACGCAAAGATTCGCGCAGCAGCAGCCGAAGCCACCTCCCACCAGTTGCCAGGCGGCTGGACAATGCTGGCAACGGGCTGCCCGCAGACATAGACAACCTGCTCAGAATCAAAAGGCGGAGCAGACGCAGATTCCAGACGACACAGCATCCGTGGGACAAGGCGGAGTGGCGAAGAGCGGAGCGGCAACTCAAGGAGGCCCTTCGCAGACACAAAGACGCATCCTTCTCTAGAAGGTTGGAGAGCATGGACTATACCCATGACTCAGGATACTCGCTCTAGCGAGCAACTAAAAACCTGAAGCGCCAACCCTGGAGAACCGTTCCCCTTCTTCGCCACAATGGTAAATACTGCTTTACAGACGAAGAGCAAGCTGATACCTTCGCCAGCCACCTGGAGGAACGGTTTACTCCCTTCAATCTGGCCTCCTCAGAAGAGCTCGATGAAACAACCTGAGCGTTGGAGACACCGCTACAGATGCCACCACCTATCAGCCCCATCCGCGTGGAGGAGGTGATCAACGTCGTCAAAATCCTTCCCAGGGCTAAAGCACCGGGCCATGATGGAATATGCCACACCACTCTCAAGGCCCTACCAATGCGCGCGCTCCTTTTTATAACGTTGATCTTCAACGCCATATTAAGGACGCAACACTTCCCTGCCCAGTGGAAGTTAGCGAGGATCCATATGATCCATAAGTCGGGCAAGCCGGAATATGACCCTGAGTCATATCGGCCGATCAGTCTCCTGCCTTCCTTATCGAAGGTCTGGGAAAGACTGATTGTCGCCCGACTTTCAAGGCTTATGGATCACATGGCCATCCTTCCTGAACACCAATTTGGATTCAGGGGAGGGCATGGCGCTGTCGAACAGGTTCACAGAGTGATTAACCATATTCTTAAGACTTACGACGACAAAGACTACTGCTATGGAGTCTTTGTAGACGTTAAGCAGGCCTTTGACCGAGTCTGGATTGATGGATTGCTCCAGAAAATCAAGATGAGTCTTCTCGCCCCCTTCTTTCTACTTCTGCGCTCTTATCTAATGGAGCGAAAATTCGAAGTCAAAGTTAGAGCAGCAATCTCTCCTGCCCGCAAAATGAAGGCGGGTGTCCCCCAAGGCAGCGTACTGGGCCCCTTTCTCTACAACTTGTACACGGCAGACATCCCCACTCCGGATGAACTACACGAGTTTGCCACCCCAGGCAAATACTTGATGGCCACATTTGCCGATGACGTGGCAATATTTTACTCAGCCCACTGCGAGTACGAAGCCACTGACGGTGCCCAGGAATACATTCACTTGCTTGAGAGCTGGACACGCAGGTGGAATATCAAGCTCAATGCCTCCAAATGCCAGGCGGTCAACTACACACTGAGGCGTGGCAAGGCTCCAGCAGTCTGGATAGACGGTAGCCCCCTCCACCCTGGCAGAAGCGCCAAGTATCTTGGAATTGTACTGGATAAGAGGCTCAGTTTTTGGGCGCACATCGACGGCCTTCTGAAGCAGTGCCGCTATAAGATGGCCAAGGCCAACTGGCTACTAAACCCCAGCAGCCCATTGCCACTTCGCTGCAAACGGGCAATTTACAACGTCGTGGTGGCACCAACTTGGAGATACAGTATTCAGGTTTGGGGCATTGCATCTCGGACAAATCGAAGACGGATTCAGACACTCCAAAACTTGGCCTTGCGCCGAATTACGGGGGCTGACTGGTACGTCAGAAATTCTACCTTGCACAGAGACCTCAAAATGGAGACCATAGACAGCCAAGTCGGAGCATTCGCCAACCGGTACAGCGAACGCTTGCAGCGACACTGCAGCCGGGTAGCAAGAGACCTCGCTGGGAGGTGTGTAGTCAGGAGGCTCAAGAGAAGATCGTTTAAGGACCTCCTCCAACCACGACATAGGAGACGCCCCAGAGTCCCCCGACTACCTACGTGACGATGCAGCCTTACTCAAAAAGCCGCCTTTGACGTTTGTCCACGATATAGCCTGAGGACCCAACCAGGCTTGGCGTAATATCACCTAAGCCAACTGTGTTGTAATAAAATGTATGCTATTTTTGATTCAATACAATTAAAAAACAAAAAAAAAAAAAATCAGTTCATCTTAAAAAACTTGCAATACCTATTATATGAAATATTATTCCCAGAATTTGCATTTGAAAAAATTGCGATTGGAAAAAAGTGCAATTAAGTGCTCGTGCCTGTGAGCTTCCTGTGAAATCGTTCCTAAAAGTACAAAAGCGGGAGTAATAGTTTTCATCGCGTGTGAATACGACTACAGATTCTTCCTTTTCAGAAGGACGCAAAAAGGTCAATCCAGTTTCTCAGGAATCTGAGGAATCAAACCAAGGAAAATGCTGAGACCTCAAATCTATGGTTCGTGGCTATCAGGTTTCAGAACATAAAGGGCGACTACATGTGGGGCTTTATACGAATATGTGATTCGCATCGTAATCATTTCTAGTTCTGGATGGTAGATTGAGAAGACGCCACATCTTTGACTCTGTTCGTAGTTCTTATTTACGTACTTTATACCGTAGATGCGGTCGAAGCTCTCAAGCTGGGTACCGACTACATTCTTCTTTGGGCCGTATGTCGATATCACGATACGCCTTGGGCGTGTAAGTCTTCGGCCGCTAGCTCTCAGAATTTTTGTAACCGCGACTACCTAAGATTCTCACTCGGCCACGATATTGACGCAGCATCCTGCCGTTGTGCTCTACTGGGAATATGGTAACTTTTGCAGGAAGACTTGGCCATAGGGTATTTAGTGAAAAGTTTATTAATTCATTGGATTCTAAAACCTTGATAGTAAGTACTTCTATAACGCTTGTAATAGAGGCTTCTATGGGCTGATCAACCAATATGCATCTCAAATATTCCTAGTCCAAAATGACCTGATATGGCATGGTGATAGTGAACATTATATTTTGAATTGCGGGTAACAATTTTCATTTTCTTGATAAAAGGACTGTCTATTACTTGACTCTTTCAACTGGCCCTCAGTTATTTTAATCTGTTCTAAATCACTAGTGGCTGGAACCCTACGCTGTCTTAAATCTTAACAAATGGTGCATAAATTAAGAACAGATGATGAATAAAAACACCAAAATGGCCTACTTAAGATTGACCTTATGGACACCCTCCACCCTCTGCCTAATTAGGACTGATGTCCCTAAATCCGGTTAACTTATTCCGAGCTCGCTTTCGACCTCAAATTCAGCAAGTGCCTTTGCGGCAGACTCGTTGTATGCCTCATCGTTCTTTCGTAATTTTCCGCGATTCTTGGGACCTTTTAAATACCGTCGGTTATCGCCACTCCAACTCTTCTTTGCATTGACAAAAAAAAAAAACGGAAAAGTACTTAAAAAATTATTAGAGCTAGATACACAAAACTTTTAACTTTTGGTTACCTCTACCATTCCCAAAAACGGTAAAAAATTCTTTCAAAGCTAGAGCCCATCGCAATGCGCACATACGGTGAGGATTTAATAAAGATCAGAATATAATCATTTGTGATATTCAAGAATACGTTTCTCATAGTGTAAAACAATTCTGACAACAGGACATATTCTAACTGGATTGGCTTGTCGAACAGACCCTCCACACGAAGATGGTTAGTAGCAGATTCTTGGCAGGGACATTTTCCTGCCAAGAATGCTCACCTATTGTAGTCTGCAGTAAAAAATAATTTTAAAAAAAATGTCCCGGTAAACGAGCAACGACGTGTGCGACTTCGCCCTAGCGTGATGGACCGCAAAAGCCACAAATCCAAGAGCCGTGGTTGATTGGTGGCCATGTCAATGAATCAAGCTGCGGCTCATAACAGCTGATATATGACCTATCGTTATTTTCATGGAATATCAGACTCTTCCCACTAAACTACTTTATCTTCAGTATCTCAGTTGCTTGAGTCATCGAAGCTGAGACAAAACACGGCGTTCGGCAAGTGGTATTGGCGTGTACCTACTTTCCAAGAGGTTCCGATGGCGTCTTCCCAATTGATATCCAGTGGCTCGTCAACTTCTGGAATCAGAAGAATAAGCAGCTAGACGTTGGGTGCAATGTAAACGCACATCTGCAAGGGGTCCAGTGATCATTGATGTGGACGAACCGATTATCTTTGTGGGTTAATTTGCATATTTCCAAAATAGGGTGCAGTTCAACCTAAATTCTATCGGTTACATTGATTTGTGATTGACAGTCGGCTGAATTTGAGAAATACATTGGTATATATTGGAAGGGAACAATAATCGCTTTGTGTGGGTTGGTGTACTGCAAAGGACCAGATAGATCTGATCGCCTTTGAACTTGCGTGCCCCAACGTGCTTTTTTGGGCTTATATGAAATATATTGTAGTTCTGCCTGATCTAGTAAATGCAACCCGATGAGCAGGTGGTTAAGGTTTAAGACTACCTCCCAGTATAGTGGCTGTCTTATAAGCTCAAGAGACTCTACTTGCTCTTCAACTGCTTCCCAATCACTGCTCGCAGTCACCAATATTCATATTTTAGTTTCTGCCCTGCCGGTCACACTGGAAGGCGTGTTTACTTGCATTGCCCTACTAGAGGTATGCAATAGTGAGCAACGATGACGAGATCAGGCTTTATTTTAAGTATATTCGCGTGATGTCAGACTTTAAGAAGCTTTGTTTCTTCTCAATTATTTTTTGTTGGGAAGTAGTTAAGTTTAGACGTACAGCACAGCTTATCATTTACAAATGGAGCGTGAGTGAACTACGATTATAAGCCCTTTTGTTTCAAATGGAATACAGTTAACCAAGTGGCAGCTAGCGTAAAAAGCAAAAGCAATAAATAGAAACTTAATTCCGATTGTAATTCGTTTATTGAAAATGAATAAAAAAGGTATAACGCTTTTGTGCAAATGCATGTAAGAGGCAGAAGGCATCCCCGACCCCATTAAGTATATAAATTAAAACAATTGATGATTGTTTTTATTAAAAAAAAAACTACTGCTTACAAAACAAAATTTGGCTTAATATTTATTAGGCTCGAGCTGCCGCTGCTGCTGGCGTTTTGTCGCCGTTGGTTTGTCGCCGCTGCTACTGCTGTCACCGTTGCCGCTTTGTCGCCGTTGCCACTTTGACGCTCCCGCTCAATTGGTTGGTGTCGGGTGTCCAGGTTGAATCCGACGGTGGGGCTGTCCCACGGTGGCTCTTAGGAATGCGCTGACTTGGCGCACGTGTTGATTATTGGTCATGCACCTTAGCCGTGATCGTTGGGCTGGGTGCATAGGTACTTCCTCTTAGTATTTGTAATAACTGTTCTTAACTCCTTCCCATTTAAACGTGGACGTCTCGGACGCGATGCAATTGCGTGCTTGGGTAGTAGCATCCCCGTTGATTTGTTGCGAGGTGCTTCTTTGCCTAATCAGGCGAACGACTACTGCCACTTTTAAGACGAGCAGTGTGCCTGAGAGTGTAACGTCTACGGTTTTCGTATTGGTGTTGCTGCTCCTAAGGGCTTCCAGCTCTTTTGTGTTGTTAATGTTGATCTTGTTCAACATTTGTAACGAAAAAACTGCGAACATCATTGTTTTCGACACGTACTCGTCTTCTCCAATTCTTACTGTAGAGTTCTTGAATTGGATAAGAAATGTCCCCTTCAAGTCCATTGTCTCCTTATCGATTCCGATTGTACCCTTGAACTCGTTAAGCCGAATCGTAAAGGTAAAAAGTTCTTTGTGGTCGGACACATGTAGCTATTGTACAATCTGCTACCTGGTTTCTCAGCAGATGTGTAATGCATGTGTCGTTGCTTAATTCTACCAAGTTGTTTTTACTACAAATAACCTTATCGTTATGGGCTTCACAATTTTCTCTAATTCCGAAAATATGTTGTTTGCATTTAACAACTTTATCAAATTTAAATTTAATTATTCTATTTCCTGGTTTTAATATCATGGCCGTACAAATTTCTTTAGTTAACAATGTTTATGCTTATAATACAGAATATGCTTTTACCGCTAGTTGCTATTTTGACCTTGGAAAATTCTTATAATTCTCCTGCGTTAATGAATAGTATAATTTCGTTTTCCAGGAGGCTTGTTAATTTTTCGATTTTTATTTCAGACAAAATAACAGAATTTATTGTGTTTTGATATTATTTTTGTGGATAATTCTATCATTTTGTGTTTTGATTTTAGTTTTTCTATTTTCTACTACTTATTCTTTTTTTATACTTTGGTGTGATTTTTGAGCCTAATCTTCAATCTATGTTGACATATACTGTGTCTTCTGTCTCATACTTTATTTACTTTTATACCCTGAACCCATTAAAAATGCGAAAAAAGGGTATATTTTATTTGTGCAAAATGCAAATGTATGTAACAGGCAGAAGGAAGCATCTTCGACCCCATAAAGTATATATATTCTTGATCAGCATCAATAGCCGAGTCGATCTAGCCATGTCCGTCCGTCCGTATGTATAAACGCAAGGATCGCAGATGTAGGTGCTCCTAGTGTCTGCGCAGATCGAGTTTGTTTCCGATAATCGATAACTTACTCCGTTTCCAAGCAGTCGATAAAAATCGATATCGACATCCTGTTTTTTGAGCATATTGGGAAAATAATTTGAGCTAGAGTTACCAAACATGTTGCTTCTAGAATATTATATATACATATGTCAAGTATCTTTCATTTTAAACCTATCGCCACCTCACTGCTACCACCCCAGAGCTATAAATCAAGTTAATAACCCAACTTGTATTGCCAACCAATTTAAGCCACAATTTAAATGCAATTGTCTTTTTGAGAATACACAAATATTCTATGGTACAATAAGATATACTGTAAATAATTTCATTAAGATCGATTTTTGTTTTGTGTTTTGGTATTTTGACTGCGCACGTGCTTGCGACGCCGCTCCAAGAATTTCTGCATACACACACATTCATGCGCGCACTAACCATACAATGCATAGATACTCCAAACAGCATTTTAATCGAAGCAGAATTTATCGCAACGAGTGAGTCCCATGGGTGTCTGAGACCATTTTAGTGTGCCCAGATAGAGTAAGACTGCTAAGAGCGGCAGCCGAACGCCGATCTCGAAAGCCGAACGTTCAGTATGAAGCCGCATCTCGCTCAGCGCACATGTATGCCTGTTTTAAATGCTTACAGCCCAAATACATTTGTGTATACGCATTTGCCTCGCCCTCACTCATTGCTTTGCGCACTTGTGTGCATCTCTTTCTCCTTTTTT